>OZ008370.1:145333767-146037776 GCA_963931995.1 Phaonia tiefii
AGGAATTGGCAGCGGTCTGTTAATTAGTTAACAGACCTATGTTAAACAGCTCTAATATATTGACTATATATAAAATCACTAAGTTTTACAAAAGTAAAAGGAATTTTAATGCGATATTATTAAAATAGGTAGAAAACTCTATAAACTTCTTATATCAGGAGTTTTGGGGAAGCTGTATGACTGCAATATATAATATTTCGAAGCATTGGCAAAACTATGTTTTCAAAAGGAATCAGGATCAGGATTCCCAAACGGGGAAGGTTGCGTCAATGGGACTAGTATCAAATAATAGCTATTGGTGTCTAGTTTAACAATTTCAGACCCAGATTTCCCAAAAAACTTTCGGAATATCATATTCTTCGACGAATATAACTTTTTCATATGGAGGACGGATTAAGTGCGTCCTTGGTGGCCAAACGGGGAAGGTTGCGTCAATGGGACTAGTGTCGAATAATAGGTATTGGTGTCTAGTTTAATAATTTCAGACCCAGATTTCCCAAAAAACTTTCGGAATATCATATTCTTCGACGAATATAACTTTTTTATATGGAGGGCGGATTAAGTGCGTCCATGGTGGCCAAACGGGGAAGGTTGCGTCAATAGGACTAGTATCAAATAATAGGTATTGGTGTCTAGTTTAACAATTTCAGACCCAGATTTCCCAAAAAACTTTCGGAATATCATATTCTTCGACGAATATAACTTTTTCATATGGAGGGCGGATTAAGTGCGTCCATGGTGGCCAAACGGGGAAGGTTGCGTCAATGGGACTAGTATCAAATAATAGGTATTGGTGTCTAGTTTAATAATTTCAGACCCAGATTTCCCAAAAAACTTTCGGAATATCATATTCTTCGACGAATATAACTTTTTCATATGGAGGGCGGATTAAGTGCGTCCATGGTGGCCAAACGGGGAAGGTTGCGTCCATGGGACTAGTATCGAATAATAGGTATTGGTGTCTAGTTTAATAATTTCAGACCCAGATTTCCCAAAAAACTTTCGGAATATCATATTCTTCGCGAATATAACTTTTTCATATGGAGGACGGATTAAGTGCGTCCATGGTGGCCAAACGGGGAAGGTTGCGTCAATGGGACTAGTATCAAATAATAGCTATTGGTGTCTAGTTTAACAATTTCAGACCCAGATTTCCCAAAAAACTTTCGGAATATCATATTCTTCGATGAATATAACTTTTTCATATGGAGGACGGATTAAGTGCGTCCATGGTGGCCAAACGGGGAAGGTTGCGTCAATGGGACTAGTATCGAATAATAGGTATTGGTGTCTAGTTTAATAATTTCAGACCCAGATTTCCCAAAAAACTTTCGGAATATCATATTCTTCGACGAATATAAGTTTTTCATATGAACAGCGGATATAAATACGAATATAACTTCCACAGCTCTGTCAACAGAGCCGCTGACAGAGTTCTGTTAACAAGTTAGCGACGAATATAACTTTTTCATATGGAGGACAGACTAAGTGCGTCCATGGTGGCCAAACGGGGAAGGTTGCGTCAATGGGACTAGTATCAAATAATAGGTATTGGTGTCTAGTTTAATAATTTCAGACCCAGATTTCCCAAAAAACTTTCGGAATATCATATTCTTCGACGAATATAACTTTTTCATATGGAGGACGGATTAAGTGCGTCCATGGTGGCCAAACGGGGAAGGTTGCGTCAATGGGACTAGTATCGCATAATAGGTATTGGTGTCTAGTTTAATAATTTCAGACCCAAATTTCCCAAAAAACTTTCGGAATATCATATTCTTCGACGAATATAACTTTTTCATATGGAGCACGGACTAAGTGCGTCCATGGTGGCCAAACGGGGAAGGTTGCGTCAATGGGACTAGTATCAAATAATAGCTATTGGTGTCTAGTTTAACAATTTCAGACCCAGATTTCCCAAAAAACTTTCGGAATATCATATTCTTCGACGAATATAACTTTTTCATATGGAGGACGGATTAAGTGCGTCCTTGGTGGCCAAACGGGGAAGGTTGCGTCAATGGGACTAGTGTCGAATAATAGGTATTGGTGTCTAGTTTAATAATTTCAGACCCAGATTTCCCAAAAAACTTTCGGAATATCATATTCTTCGACGAATATAACTTTTTTATATGGAGGGCGGATTAAGTGCGTCCATGGTGGCCAAACGGGGAAGGTTGCGTCAATAGGACTAGTATCAAATAATAGGTATTGGTGTCTAGTTTAACAATTTCAGACCCAGATTTCCCAAAAAACTTTCGGAATATCATATTCTTCGACGAATATAACTTTTTCATATGGAGGGCGGATTAAGTGCGTCCATGGTGGCCAAACGGGGAAGGTTGCGTCAATGGGACTAGTATCAAATAATAGGTATTGGTGTCTAGTTTAATAATTTCAGACCCAGATTTCCCAAAAAACTTTCGGAATATCATATTCTTCGACGAATATAACTTTTTCATATGGAGGACGGATTAAGTGCGTCCATGGTGGCCAAACGGGGAAGGTTGCGTCAATGGGACTAGTATCGAATAATAGGTATTGGTGTCTAGTTTAATAATTTCAGACCCAAATTTCCCAAAAAACTTTCGGAATATCATATTCTTCGACGAATATAACTTTTTCATATGGAGCACGGACTAAGTGCGTCCATGGTGGCCAAACGGGGAAGGTTGCGTCAATGGGACTAGTATCAAATAATAGCTATTGGTGTCTAGTTTAACAATTTCAGACCCAGATTTCCCAAAAAACTTTCGGAATATCATATTCTTCGACGAATATAACTTTTTCATATGGAGGACGGATTAAGTGCGTCCTTGGTGGCCAAACGGGGAAGGTTGCGTCAATGGGACTAGTGTCGAATAATAGGTATTGGTGTCTAGTTTAATAATTTCAGACCCAGATTTCCCAAAAAACTTTCGGAATATCATATTCTTCGACGAATATAACTTTTTTATATGGAGGGCGGATTAAGTGCGTCCATGGTGGCCAAACGGGGAAGGTTGCGTCAATAGGACTAGTATCAAATAATAGGTATTGGTGTCTAGTTTAACAATTTCAGACCCAGATTTCCCAAAAAACTTTCGGAATATCATATTCTTCGACGAATATAACTTTTTCATATGGAGGGCGGATTAAGTGCGTCCATGGTGGCCAAACGGGGAAGGTTGCGTCAATGGGACTAGTATCAAATAATAGGTATTGGTGTCTAGTTTAATAATTTCAGACCCAGATTTCCCAAAAAACTTTCGGAATATCATATTCTTCGACGAATATAACTTTTTCATATGGAGGACGGATTAAGTGCGTCCATGGTGGCCAAACGGGGAAGGTTGCGTCAATGGGACTAGTATCGAATAATAGGTATTGGTGTCTAGTTTAATAATTTCAGACCCAAATTTCCCAAAAAACTTTCGGAATATCATATTCTTCGACGAATATAACTTTTTCATATGGAGCACGGACTAAGTGCGTCCATGGTGGCCAAACGGGGAAGGTTGCGTCAATGGGACTAGTATCAAATAATAGCTATTGGTGTCTAGTTTAACAATTTCAGACCCAGATTTCCCAAAAAACTTTCGGAATATCATATTCTTCGACGAATATAACTTTTTCATATGGAGGACGGATTAAGTGCGTCCTTGGTGGCCAAACGGGGAAGGTTGCGTCAATGGGACTAGTGTCGAATAATAGGTATTGGTGTCTAGTTTAATAATTTCAGACCCAGATTTCCCAAAAAACTTTCGGAATATCATATTCTTCGACGAATATAACTTTTTTATATGGAGGGCGGATTAAGTGCGTCCATGGTGGCCAAACGGGGAAGGTTGCGTCAATAGGACTAGTATCAAATAATAGGTATTGGTGTCTAGTTTAATAATTTCAGACCCAGATTTCCCAAAAAACTTTCGGAATATCATATTCCTTCGCGAATATAACTTTTTCATATGGAGGACGGATTAAGTGCGTCCATGGTGGCCAAACGGGGAAGGTTGCGTCAATGGGACTAGTATCAAATAATAGCTATTGGTGTCTAGTTTAACAATTTCAGACCCAGATTTCCCAAAAAACTTTCGGAATATCATATTCTTCGACGAATATAAGTTTTTCATATGAACAGCGGATATAAATACGAATATAACTTCCACAGCTCTGTCAACAGAGCCGCTGACAGAGTTCTGTTAACAAGTTAGCGACGAATATAACTTTTTCATATGGAGGACAGACTAAGTGCGTCCATGGTGGCCAAACGGGGAAGGTTGCGTCAATGGGACTAGTATCAAATAATAGGTATTGGTGTCTAGTTTAATAATTTCAGACCCAGATTTCCCAAAAAACTTTCGGAATATCATATTCTTCGACGAATATAACTTCTTCATATGGACGCCACCAACGCCTTGGCCACCAAGGACGCACTTAATCCGTCCTCCATATGAAAAAGTTATATTCGTCGAAGAATATGATATTCCGAAAGTTTTTTGGGAAATCTGGGTCTGAAATTGTTAAACTAGACACCAATAGCTATTATTTGATACTAGTCCCATTGACGCAACCTTCCCCGTTTGGGAATCCTGATCCTGATTCCTTTTGAAAACATAGTTTTGCCAATGCTTCGAAATATTATATATTGCAGTCATACAGCTTCCCCAAAACTCCTGACATAAGAAGTTTATAGAGTTTTCTACCTATTTTAATAATATCGCATTAAAATTCCTTTTACATTTGTAAAACTTAGTGATTTTATATATAGTCAATATATTAGAGCTGTTTAACTTGGTCTGTTAACTAATTAACAGACCGCTGCCAATTCCTCTGCCGGCAGAGCTCTGGAAGTTATATTCGAATTTATCTTCACATACATCCCGGATTGAAGATACAGATGATAGAATTCATCAAGAAATAACGAAATATGAAAACACATACGTGTGCACGAGCAATGATTTTAGCATGGTGGGACTCTCGCAAAGCAGAATTTCCAATTTTGTATATGGTTAGCTGCAAAATATTGTGTATACCAGCGAGCAGTGCTCCATCGGAGCGTATATTTTCTAATGCAAGGCAAGCTCTGTCAGAAACCAGAAGTACTATTGAGAGAAATGCAGAAAAAGTAAACCGGCTAATATTTCTGCATCAAAATATAAACGTATCTAATCTTTGTAAGGAATTAAATGATTTAGATTTGTAAATAATTAAAAAAAACAGATATTTTCTTAAATAAAATAGAACTATGAATTACTTTTTTTGTTTGCTATATAATATACATTATGTGTATATATGTATATAAATTTCAAACTTTTAATATATGTATAAAACTGAATTTAAAATTAAATTACTTTAAATTTAAAATTAAACTACTTTCTTGTTCCTCCTTCCCTACTAATAAATTAATCTGTTTAACACATTATTGTCCTACACATCAAACAAATCCAATAACCGATAAGCAAAATACTCGAGTATTTTAACAAACAAGTCAAATACAGCTACAGTTAATTGAGGGAGTTTGTATTCACATTGTCTTATTCTCTCATCTACTCAACTTTGTTCACTGCATGTCGCTCTCATACAATATCTATTGTATTTGTTTCTCAACCCTTAAATGCTTTATAATATTTGTTTGAGGGCAATAGCATAAAGCAAATGATCAAATTATTTGCGTATATCTTGACGTATTTATAATATGTACTCTTGCTAAGGCCTAGCAAAAACAACGGCTGACACACATTTATCTATACGAAATCAAAAGAAGGTCATTAAAGTCCATGTATGTATATTTTATTGTTATCGACAAGACGAATATGCCCAGTTGATATATATTTAAACACTAGTTCCTGAATCGCATGAATTTTTTATTTTTCTAGTATTACTTTTAGACACAATCATTGTATCTGACGCCACTTGACGCGTTCACAAACATGCCAAAAATTCTGGGCACTTGTCTCAAGGAACTATTACTTTGGATGTCACAAATTAACTTAAACATACATATGATATTTTTATATTATACACGTAAAGAAAAAACTCGTTCCTCCCAAACGACATCTCAGATAACTGAAGTTCGCTTGGGGACTGTAGTTGGAGTAAACGAACTTCTGTTCAGCCATACATGATATTTCGTTATTTTCGCAGCAAACGAGTTATGAAATAATAATTTTGTACGCGTTTGATGCAAACGAGAACTCGTTTGCCACAACATGATACACATTTGCGATATACGAGTTTATTTGGGAGAACTACATGAACGGTTGCGATTAATAAATTAATACAAATCAATCAAAGTATTGTTGCGGCAACCGAGCAATAAACGTTTTTTTCTTTGCGTGTAACTGTTACAGAGTTCGTATTCGCCCTCATGTGTAACCATAACACACCACCGTGGGGAATGGGTAATGAACGTTAACTCATTACCCACAGGAGACATAATGGGTAGCTACCGACGATGAGAGGAAATTACCCTTCACGATTATCCATTACACATGGGGAATGGGTCGGCGGCCTTGGTTTGGATATTTGAGTTCGTAAATATACGATTGATGATCTACCGGTGGTATCAATTCAGCGAGAGTAGTTAGGCATCTGTTGATGAACTTGCCACGGAGTTCGAAAGTAGTCATGCCAGTGAGTGTGCTTAACTGATTCGTGTTTTATTGCGTGCAGCTCATCCACATTTCCGTTGCCCCTGCTGGCAATGTACCATGGCACACATATATGTATATATAGTGACCATCTTTCTTTTGAACCATCTCGGTAAGAGATCTACGACAGGCCTGGATATATTTTAGGTTCAGGAAGACTGATTAAAGAGACTTGATCGTTTCGTCAGCGTCAGAAAGGACTTTGACTGCGACCACAGCTGGACTTATATTCTTCAGGTTTACCATTACATCGCATGAAGGGATTGGGAAGAGCTTCTCACAACCAGTAAACTCACCGCGTTCTAGTTCAAAACTCAGTGACTGAGAGCTACAATTATACACCGGTTCCGAACGGTATTTTTGAGAAGCATTTATGGCTAAATACTCGATAGTGGCGCCATCACTACGGGAGGTGACCGCCGTTGAATGAAATGTAAGGTGCTCAGAGCAGGATCGAATACACCTACTCATGTACAAAAACGGCGCACACTAGCATTGCACCCCCGACGGCAATAACTGCTGATATAGTCAACTATATTAGTTTATCTGCAGAGGTTGCAGAACTACCACAGCGTTGCCGTTGGTACAGCACCACCATGTGCGCAGCGCTTTTTTTACTCTCAAGAAGTTAACTACAAAGCTTCGTTAAACTCAGTTCAATTTTGTCAAAATCGGAGGCCGTCATTCGCCAGGTTAAAAATATACATCTGCATTGATATAAACCCAATCCCTTTATTTGTTACTGTTCGTCCGAACTTGAGGAAATTTTAATGTCTTAAGCTATTAATAGTATTAAACAATACAAGCATGTGCTGTCGTGCAAATATAAATTGGGGTCAATACATATTTTTACAAACAGTATGAAAATTCGTATCTTATACATGTCGCTCTAGGCTTTGTTCGTAATCCGTCTTTAACCTTGAAGTAAACAATTACAATGACGTATACAAATAAGCATTGACGTAAATTGAAATTAATTTTTTTTAATATTATAGAATTTTTGGATATACAGAGTGGCCCATAAATTAATTAATTCGGAATTTCACGAAAACTGTGTTCAGTGAAACCGATGTGATAAAACCGTATTCCTCAAAAAATTCAATATTTCCGCCACATACTCGTCCATTTCATGATATAAATTTTGATTATAAAAAAATTCTTTGAACGTGCAACTAATATTTGCTTATAAATCCGACTTTACATTGATAGATCGGAATAACCTCTCTTTAGACTTATCTGTCGGTGTATGGTGAAGTTTAAAGCTTGTACCAACAAGTCGGGCAGAATCGAACAGATCCTAATTCTTCAAATGTGGGCCCCATTTATCCCACAGTGTGTGCGGAGGTCTGAGAATCATTTCGAAACAAACGAAACCCTTTTGATTATATTTGTCGAAAAATTTAAAATAGTCAAACTTGAAAATCAATCTAATCTAAGCTGTTATTTAAATTAAATTCAGTTCAATTGAATTCAACTCAATTCAGTTCAATTCAACTCAATTCAATTCAATTCTATTCATTTCAATTCAATTCAATTCAATTCGATTCAATTAAATTAAGTTCAATTCAACTCAATTCAGCTCAATTCAATTCTATTCATTTCAATTCAATTCGATTCAATTAAATTAAGTTCAATTCAACTCAATTCAGTTCAATTCAATGCAATTTAATTCAATTTAATTCATTTCGATTCAATTAAATTAAGTTCAATTCAACTAAATTCAGTTCAGTTCAATTCAATTCAATTTTTATCGCATGTGATTTGATCTGAAGATATTTCTTAGAAGAATATGTTTCTATTTCTTACGAGCAGTGGGCATTTTTTGCATTTATAAAAAATTTACACAGTCGGCACCAGGATTTGAACTCATGTTGACTGACGATCGATTCGGAGTTTGTCATTCTTCTCATCAGCGCCTTAGCGTTGTAGGCCAGTGACCGTTTTGATCACATTGTAATTAATTGCAGTTGTCGCAGTCTGGGCTTCCATCCTCTTTCTATCTTTCTAATTCAATTCAATTCGAAACGATTCATAGAAATTAATTCAAAGTCAATTCAGTTCAATTCAATTGAATTGATTTGAATTGACTAAAGAATTGACTAATATGATAAGTAAACCTTTTAGTTGTTGCGAAAAAAAACTGTACTTTAAAACGCATCTGACATATTTCTACGTCCTTGTACCCTACCCCTCATTTGACCACTTAGGTCTAAAATCAACTTATTTCCCATTTACTAATCCTATCCATTTCAGTAACCTTCACTCATCCTAAACGCATCAATGTTGTGGGCACTATATTATCCCCTTTCAACAGCTATACTTTTTTGTTGTTGACGAACATTTACTCCCACACTATTAACACATTCATCTACTTTGTCAAACCTAAAGACCTAAAAGCTCATTTAAATTTTTGGCCAACGATTATGAGTTAATGATTCTATTCTGAAGTGCACGGTAGATCTGCGTTATTTCCGAGATAACGCTGAAGAATGTTAAACTGTATGGTAAAAGTTAGTAGAGGGTTATCTGTAAAAAGGTTATGACTGACTATATAAAAGCGAGCAAGTATATACGATCTACCCGAAAATTATATATTTGGCAACTCGTATACAGGACTTCAATATCTTCAACTGCATTATAACAGCAATAATTTGAACAAGTACATGATCAATATTATTTTATATCGTATTTACGCCAAGTCAACATTACCTTACGATATTCAATATTCCCAATTGTGCAAACATTCAAATTCAGGCGATGTGCTGATTTCGGGCTATATAAAGCCCGGTTTTTCTTATCGAACATCAGAAAAGAAGTTCCAGCCGCTTCTGCCTTAACAAATTTAAAATTTTGTTAAGCAAAATAATTAAATTGTAATAACAAAATGTTCAACTACAAACTTCAATTGATCTTTGGAGGTAAGAGTAACGAAGTAACCTCTTGGTTCTGGGTCTCAACATTTTCCCTTGATATATTACAGCACTTCTGTGTATGACATGCTTAGTACATAGTAACTATCCTGCACCAGCTGGTCCTCCTGGCCCACCGGGTCCTCCAGGTGCACCAGGAAAACCTGGAGCTGCTGGAAAGCCAGGCCCACCTGGCCCAGAAGGAAAGCCTGGTAAGGCTGGTCCACCAGGTGAGCAGGGAGCTCAAGGTGAAAAGGGAGATCAAGGTGAAGCAGGTGCCCCAGGCGCTCAAGGTGAGCAGGGTCCAATAGGTCCTGCAGGACCACAAGGTGAGCAAGGTCCACAAGGTAGTCCAGGCTACCCCGGCAAGGATGGTAGCGACGGCAAAGATGGACAACCTGGCAATCCAGGTGAACAAGGTCCCCCCGGTGCTGCCGGCGAACCAGGAGTGAACGGAACACCAGGCGCACCCGGCGCAGATGGAAAAGATGGTATAGATGGTGTCAATGGCAAAGATGGCGAAAATGGTAAAGATGGAGCCCCTGGACAGCCCGGTGGCCCAGGAGAACCCGGATTACCTGGCCCACCCGGTAAACCCAGTCATGGTGATGGTCATGGTCATGGCTGCGGGTGTCGTTCAAGACACTGTAATAGCAAAAAATAAATACATTTAATAGCACACAAAAGAGGTCGCTACTCAAGCTTCAGTAAGATGACGAATATGCACTCATTCAAAGGATCAATGACTACAATTTTGAGTGTTCTTTTTTATATTTTAATTATGTATATGTGGTTTGATAATAATTTTTGTTTTTGCAATCCAAGTTTCTTGCGAAGTCTTTTATAATAAATGTCACTGGGAGCTTACATCATTTGATTTTTACAACAATTCACTTTTGTTCGAGAAGTCATAAACCGTCATATCGCATTGATGTATAATGTACACACATTTTGGGGATTGTTATGTTCGTTTATTCCAGAATATAGATTAAACGTAACGGAATCGCAGTGGTAACTAGTAAATTCCCATCGACTTGAGAAACATTTTCTACTTCACACCCTCTAAAAATTTCACATCTCTTCTTTTCATGTATTGAAGAATAACTTTTAATTGCAATTTTAGAATTCTTTTTTAGAGATCTCTTTATACAAAAATCTTTTCAAAAACACAAACAGAATTTTTAGGTGGTCGACATTCTTTTTTAGCAAATCTGAAGATTTAGTTTCTGTGCGAATTTTTCGATATCCCGTATACTAAGGGAATTATCTAATTCAAATGTCAATGCCTCGCCTCGTCTGTTGTTTTCTTCATGAATGAAACTAAGGGTTCGCGAACTACTTTTCTTAGCTTCCTCGTTGCGCTGTAGGTACTATTGATAATCTCGTCGAGTATGAAACATGAATCAAAATTTCCTGTCCGTCTTGTCCTGCCTGTGTCGTCAGGTAGCACTTATTGTGGCACCTTCTCAGCGCTGTGAGAGGTAAGATTTAGAATGCAAGTACTGGACGACCCAATTTTGGGGACAGATCAGATCAATTTGCAAAAATATATACAAGTCATTGTCGAGAAGCCAATGCATGCATGCAATGTTTGGAGTGGTGGCATCATTGGCCCATATTTTCGAAATTGGGAACTCGAATAATGTTGTACTGATCGCGAAAAAACCCAATTTTATTAGGTTTAGACCTCATCCGCACAGAAAAGAAATTTGCAAAATTGTGTTAGATGGAAATGAACCTAAGGAACAAGGCGCACTTAAATATTTAGGAGTCTTTTTGCAAAATAATATTTCATGGCAGATTCATATACGGCATCTTAAATGTGATTTGGCCCCGGTAAAAGTGTCAGGGGACAGTTCCTTTCGCTATTTATTAAGCGTGTTTTGGTTACACGGCTTGCTTATATAATCGCTTGTTTTGTATGAAGCACTTAGCGAAGACCTAACTTTAAACAAAAATTGTTTGCCATCTTTCTTCCCCTTCAACCCTTTTTCATATTTTTGAATAACATCACTTATCGCTAAATAGCCGTTTTCGTTACAACTTACCAAGCGATGATCGCTTGCTTGTAACCAAAACACGACTATTATGTACTAGTTAGTTCCAAAACCCCTAAGGCGCATGTTGAAAAATACTACAATTTAAATGGGTCTTTAAGAAAAGATACTTTTTGTAAAATGATAACTTTTTTTAAGAATTTTTTTTTTTTTTGAATGTATTTTTTATAAAAAAGTATATTTTTAGGTCCTTTTTGTAAGAATATGTATTAGATTTTCCCGAAAAGGTTCTTTCTTTAATGAGAGATACTTCTTTTATTATAAGCAAATATTTTTTTTAAGAAAAGGTACCATTTTTAATAAGAAGTACTTTCTGTAAGAAAAAGCCTAAGAGTATGAATTTTTTTACAAAGAAGTACTTTTTTTAAGAATAGGTACTTTTTAAAGAAGTGGTACTCTTTTTAAGAAAAGGTTATTTTTTTACGAAAATTTACTTATTTTCAGGAAGGCTACTTATCTCAAGCATGA
This sequence comes from Phaonia tiefii, assembly GCA_963931995.1. Lineage (NCBI taxonomy): Eukaryota > Metazoa > Arthropoda > Insecta > Diptera > Muscidae > Phaonia > Phaonia tiefii. The sequence goes on from OZ008370.1 coordinate 145,345,834, forward strand.
AACACACACGACTGCAAATGCCGCTGACTGCAAATATAGACGTGTGGCAGCTACTGAATTATTTTCAAGACGGCAACTGCAAAGTAAACAGCTGATCTGTAATTTTGACGTTTGTGTTATTTGTGTTAAAAGAAAAGAAAATGTCTGGAGAATATTTAATAAATATTATCACAAACGTAACAAATATTGTGAAAACAGTGTATGAAGTACGAAGTGAATTGCAGACGAGCAATAATCGAAGATGGTGGGTTCGTCCGGTGAATCTAACTCGGGATTCAGCAGCTAAAACGGAAGGACGAGGCACACTTTTTTAAAGCATTTCGGATGTCCGTAGCAAACTTTAATTTATTGCTGGCTCTTCTAAAAAACAATATTGAACGATTTTCTTTACGTTTTTCTAACCCGCTTGTGCTAGGCTTCGCACTTCCTCAATAAGCTGCTCGTCAATGTCCATTTTAATCTATTAAATTTGAAATGCAAAACAATAACAGACAAATATTAATAATAAATATAACAACAAATACTTACCTACTTCAATAAACAAACATAAAGAAAAATTATAACAAAAACAAACAACCAATTGTGAAAGTTGTTCAACAATAAACAGCTGATTATTATGTCAGTAGTGCCACTTCAGGCATTGACAGCTCTAACCTGTTGATTGTCGCCCACAAAAATAGAAATTAGTTTAATTCAACTACAGCTACATAAGTAGCATAGACAACAACCTGCAGTCGTGTCGCCTTGCCGTCGTTAAAATATTCACTTACGTATAAACACATGTATTTTATTTTTGACAGGTTGTGGTCGGTAGCCTGTCGTCGTCTATGTGTTTCATGTTTCAAGAAAAGAAAAGTTATTATTTTATTTTTAAGAAAAGGAATTTTTGTAAGAAAGGGTATTTTTTAGGAGAAGGTGGAGAAGGTATTTTTTTTTGAAGATAAGGATTTTTTTAAGAAATGAGTATTTTTTTAGAATTAGTCCTTTTTTCAAGAACAGGTACAATTTTAGCAGAACTATGTAAGATATCTAAATTTTGGAAAGGTTATAGAAATCACCGATTTTCACGCGATCAGACAAATATATATAACCAAAAGTTATACATTTTATAGCAAGGACTTACTAAAGGATATATCGGAACCTCAAACAAAGTTATTCTTTGCCAGGGTGGAAAATTTGAGGTTTTCTCACATATAAAATCTTGGAAAGATTTTGGGGCCATAGCGCCTAATTGGGAAAAGTTTAGTAATTGGGTCTAGTATCAAATTAAAGCTATTGACATCGATTTTCATCATTTAATAGCCTTACTTCTGAAAACGGCTACAGAATATCAAATCCGAAGAAGAATTTAAGACAGTGGTGTTTCGGACGAACAAGATGCGTCCATGGTGGCCACCAGGAAAAAGTTTAGTAATCGGGACTAGGATCAAATTAAAGCTATTGACATCTATTTTCATTATTTAATACCCTTATTTCCAAAAAAAATCCAGAATATCATATTTGATGCTAGTCCCGATTACTACCCTTATTCCTGGTGGCCACCATGGAGGTTTTTTCGGAAAAGAGGGTATTAAAAAATATAAATAGATGTCAATAGCTTTAATTTGATTCTAGTCCCAATCAGTAAACTGTATTTTCCAAGCTTGGGGTCAGATATGCTTTAGATTTTAAAAAATTTGATTCAATTTTTATATTTTATTTTTGTATGTGTGCTCGATGCAATATTTAAATAAGAACTGTTAATATTTTTAATTGTACACATTTCCAAAAAATGTTTCTCCATTACATCCCATGAAGGGATTGGGGACAGCATCTCGCAACTATTGAACTATGTGCGGTCTAGATTTACACTCACTGATTAGGACCTACAGTTTTACATCGGTTCCTGACGGTATTTTTGAGGCTAACTACTCGATAGTGTCGCCGTCACTGAGGTGACCGACGTCGAAAGAAATGTTAGATGGTCTGAGCGCGGACCTATCCCACGTGTTTATGTACAAGAGCCGCGCACACTACCATTGCATCACCGATGCTGCTCCATGCGCTTCCAGAAAAATTCTAAGCTTTTCCGTATGATACGAATGGACACTCGAGCGCAACACGACCATGAAAGTCAGCCACTTCAAGGATACCCCGCACAGCGTCCAACCAATAATCGGCCTCCATCCCACTAGGACTTATTTCACCCCCCGGGGTAAGGATTCGTCCATAAAGTTACGTGGAATACTCGTCCCTCACAAAAATAATTAAATTTCACCACATCACAGAAATTAGACCGAATCGAAACGTAATCGAATCCCATTCTTCTACTTGCCCCCACACACTTCCTGAGCTACCAATCGGTCTTTTCTACCCAAATTCCCCTAACAATTTTTATCATGTCTATCATAACCGAAATGGTATCAAATAATTTAAAAACAAATAATATATACAGCCATGGACACTAACTTAGCACAACGCTACTCTAAAGTTTGGCGCAACATTTTTTTTTTATTAAATTTTTGGCTATATAGACCAATTATTATGGTCTGTAATGTTGCACCAGAAATTATCATCTTTCATTTTGGACAGTAAATTAGCACACCGCGAGCGGAATGGTCATAAAAAGTTTTTTGTTGTGTATTATGTGTTCTACGGTAATCTTTTTAAATTTTTGTGCAATTTCTCTAAAATTTTCCTAAAAATGGGACGGCAAAAGGTTGTACGTCAGAGGAAAAGCGCATTATACTCGTATTCCAAATGTGTAGTGAAGGCAAAAAGCCATGTGAAATTTAAAAATTTCTTAACCGATCGAAAAAACTGGTCTATGTTATTTATTCCATTAAAACTAATAAAAAGTGTATGATAGACAACAGAAAAAAATTAATCCACTTAGCAAAAAAAACAAGCAAAGGACTGACGACGGACCCTTTTCTGTTATCACGCTGTATTGCGAACGAAACTATCTCTCAATTTGGTTAATCCAAATTTATAAGACAGGCTCATCCGAAAACGACTGAATGGCGATCACGCGCAAGCCGAAAGAAGCCACATCTATCAGGAACAAATATTGCCAAGCGTTCATTGTTTGTTCGCACCCACAAGTCTAAAGACCTCTCATTCTGGGAAAAAAATACATTAGGGTGGTGAAACGAAGGTAAGTCGTAAAACGCCAGGGATTGAATTCACGCTACACTCGGAAGACCGTGAAGCATGGTGGAGGAAACATCATGGAGTGGGGATCCTTTTCATGGCAGGATGTGGGCCCCAGTGTGAAAATTAATGGAAAAATGGACCGTTACCAGTATTTGGACATTCTTAAGAACCAAATGGAACCTTGTGCTTTTGTGCACATGCCAGTTTCATTCACGTTCATGCACGACAATGGCCACAAACACACGAAGAAGCTTGCAAAGGAGTTGTTTTCGAAGTAACGCATCCACGTTTTAGACTAGCTGGCTCAAAGATCTGACGTGAACCCGATTGAAAACCTCCGGAACGATGTGGGATGTGCAACTGCTCAACATAAATACAAAAACTTGGAAGATCTTTGGACTGGAATACAGAATTGCGTTCCCAGATTCCAAGCGGCACTTGGTAATAAAGGTTACACTACTAAACATTGACCAGGTAAACTAAAAACATTAATATTTATATTAATTTTTAAAATATAACCCTTTTACTCCATAAATTATAGTTCGTGCTATTTTACTGTCCATCTGAAATCTGGCGTACGAGATATTGCTGGCATCAATGAGTCGACGATACCAAACGTCAAGGGAAATATATTCGTATCGTGAATAAATTCGTATCATTTTCTTAGGCTTCAAAACAGACCAAATCAATCGGTCAACAAAAATCAAACTATAAATATCAACAAAATTGGTCACAATAAACCAAAACATTCATAAATAAATCAAGCTGTGTCAAAATATATGTACATATCTATATGTATATTGTCTATTTAATAGGTTTAAAATGAATTTATTTCTTACCTTGTACACATTTGTGCTATCGTAATTATTCTGATTCCCTTCGTTGGATTCTTCAACACATATGAATTAATTATTTACCGTACCGTTCACTCCCGTTTAGTTATTTACACACTCGCACACACTTAGTTATTTTCTCGATGGCCGATAATAGCTACCACACAATTTAAATTGCCCACACTATACTTTTGTTTATGTTGTTCTTATTGGTTATTGCCATCGTATCATCAAATATCATATGTACAAGTAGCGAAGCCGAAGATAAACCGAATAGCTCAGCGAGCAGAGCAGCGAAAGTTACCACAAAAACAATTGAGACCGTGGTAAAATTATACATATTTATACGCTTTTATAATTCTACCACGGCTGAGAGTAAAGCAACACAACAACAAATAACCACTACTATTGTATGCAAAAAAAACAAATGACGTAAAACACTGCACATTTTACTTTGAATGAATCCGTTCTCCGTGGAATTTTATATTTGCTGGATAATGGACCCTTTTCCAACAAAACATTTAAAGTTGATTTAACACTAGTTCATTTATTTTATTACAATTGTTTATCAAAATCACTTGAGTAATCCGCACCGTTTACAAATCACAACACCCGCACTGTTTACGCACCGATCGCTGAAGAATAACTGGCCATTTTGGCAACCGCCGTTAGCAAAATAGAGAATGAGGCTGTGTATGAAATATTAATAAATTTGGTGAATTTTAGCGTGGTGAAGAAAATTAGGTATGTATGTAATTTAACTGCGCAAAATTAAATCAACAAACTTTGAAAGGAAATTACAAAATTTGAATACCTGTTTTTCAATTATAATTCGGAAGGATTAAAACAATTTAATATGAGGGTAAGAATACTAAAGAGTTGTCATAAAATTACACAGAGTAGAAAATAACATCGTGGGGTACTACTAATATGAGAAACACTGACTCAATAAAGCCAATATTAGCAGAACGCGAGATTAGTTAGAAATCAATTTAGGAATTGGAAATTCCATGATAAATTCTATATTTTAAATAGAATTCATAATTATCATATATCAGAACTATTTGTCGATGTTATTGGTAAAATAAAAACAGGTCTTACTAAAAAGACGTTGTTACTACAGAAATTAATAAGTATTAACCAATTTGAGTATCTCGAAAACCTCATTCATCTGAATTGGAAGATACAACTCATAACAAGGACAATTTTAAAATTGGTATTCAAATATTAGCCACTGTAATCATAATTTAGTTTCTGTGACAAAAAAAACCGAGCTACAAAGTTATGTATTCGATTTTTCAAAACAGGCTTTGCTGTCAAAGAAAAACTACACAGAAAAAAAAATATGAAGCCTGTGTTAGATAACACGGGCGCATAGGTCGGACGTAGAATACGTTAGTCATTTTGCAATTAAAATATAATATAATGGCTTCTATATAATTTTTGATAAATGATTTAAATTTATCTTTAATTTTAATGTTAAAAATTTATGATAGTTTTTAACAAAATTTGGGTACACTTTCTATCAATTCGAAGCACTTTTGAAAACAAGTGTAAATACTGCATGTGCCAACACTGGTTCTGTAATGTTCACATAAAACATGCATTGTCATTATACTTCTTCTCTTTCTCACACTGGTTCTGTGATGAACACACAGATAATCGTACTGCTCTTACACATGATGTTATAATACATAAAATACAAAGCATATGAAAATTAATACAAAATTTGAAGGAGTTAAATTTTGATTTACTTATAGAATCAAAAAAATTATATTTGTAGCAATATGATTATTTAAATACAAATCAAAAGAAGACATATTTAATATGTTACGACCATACTTGAATTTTCTTCAATGCATGCATAAAGTATTAAAAACTTATAATGAAAGTGACAAACATTTTCTCAAAATTTTGTGCTCCAGATCAACACCCCTTACCGTATAACGTATTCTACATTTAAAAATATTATTTATGACAAATACTTTTTGCAGTTGAACAATTTTCATTTGTGACAAATGAAAAGTCGTTGATTCAAATGATATTGTATTTGCCACAAAAAGTTGCGGCGAATGAGCTGCATTGATCACAACAGAAAAATTGCAGTTGATAAAAATCAAGAGCAAAATAATTTGATCCAAATGCGATTTTCATTAAATTAAATGTGATTGCATTTGAAAATGCATATCAACAGCAATTTAGTAAAATCAAATGTTTTTTATTTGAGATTACATGACAAATATTATTTAAGTCATAGTAAGCTTGTCTTTTCCAATGCAATCCGCAGTTAGTTCTGTTGTGTTGTTTGTGCTGTCTCTCGTTCATTATCATTGAGTTTGTAAAAGTGAAAGGACGTGCCAAAAAATTAAAAAAAAACCCCGAAAATGGAAATTTTTGAAGCACAAGCCTTTGAAATATAAATATTTGATATAGTAAAGGTATGGGCTGTAAATGACGAAACGATTTTAAATTTAGTAGTATGTGGTGTAAACACATTCGAAAAATTAGGAATGATGGAACTTAGTGACATCAATGAAATTTTTAATAAGAGAAGACAAATTGGCGAAAAAATTATTTTTCGGTATAATCTTAATAAGTGGAGTATAGAAAATAAGGTAAGTAATTTAGTGAGTGTGTAAAAAATTTAATTCTGAAAACATAAAAAACAAAGTTAATTATATAAAGCCTATTTGTTTGTTTTAATATAACCCTTATGTGCACAGCAAGGTACCAAGTGTTATATGAAAAGGCACTAATTGTAAACAAATTTTTGTTAACTTTTATAAAGTTCCGCATATTTTCTTCAAGGGGAATCCCCAGTTCCAAGTTCTTTCTGCATATAATTCACGTGTATTAGGTTTGGTATATGTATAGAAATTTAGCAGTTATGTATATATAAAATCTATCTGAACTTTCAGATAAAATATAGGAGACTGTGCATATACATTACAAATTCCGTATAGGTACCCGGGTACCTTGCCGCGCTGAAGAAGGTGTTTTTTGTGCCGTACACATAAAGGTTAAAAAAAATTTTAATTTAAAATTGATTTTACGTGTTAATGTATGAGAAGTTCATACTGTAAGCTACATGTCAGAAACATTTTTCGAGGTGAAAAATGGTTGGGGGTTTGTTGGAAATAATTGACTCCAGGAAACTCTCACTGGAATTCCTGCAGTCAATTATTTCCAACAAACCCCCAACCATTTTTCACCTAGAAAAATGTTTCCGACCTATAACTTACAGTATGAACTTCTCATACATTAACACGCAATCATAAAACAAAATTCTAAAACTGATTTTGTTGTAGAACGAGCCATTAATATGCAGTGCGTCCGATGGGTTTATTCCCCTGCATCAACCAATTCGGACTGGAATGTGAAGGAGATATTGAAAAAAACAGTAGATGAAAAGGATATTCTTTCAAAATATTTTGCCATCAACTCATTAAGCGAAGTGGATCAAACTTCGATAGTTCGAATAATTGTGGACCACTGTATTTTCTACAACATTAAATTGGACGCCAAATCTATGGAAAATCTAGCAATGTCCATAACAAAGCTTTTCCCAACCGAATGAGAGACGACATATTATGTACCTCGATCTAAAAAGAACGCTTGTGGTAAATTGTATGACCGATACTACAACCGAAGGAATAAAATAAAAAATATTGAAAATCCAGCTTCAGGTAAATTATATAGGGTGAATGATATTGTCGACGAGAGTCCCTTGGAAGTCAATGAATTCGATGCGAAAAAAATGGTTGGCACACTATTTCCCCAATGATATACAAACCCCTTGGAAAGCTACATCAATCCTAAGAATGAGAGAAAATAAAGAACCAATTCCAAATTTCCTGAACGATTGGCCTAGATACAAAGATCCTACTGGTTACACAGTGATTGACATCGATTTCGAGACCTTGTGTCCAGGTTAAGGAAATCTCATGTTTGAGCTAATGCTAGCTCTTGAAAATGTGATGACTGAGCAAATTCTACCAATTTATAAAACAAACAAACCCAATATGCAATACCTAGAGAAAATGAAAACAGCAATAGACCCAAGTAAGGTATATACTTTAAAAATAATATGTTACACAAATTTTTTTTTATTTTTTAGATACTAAGCACTTCTACTTTTTTTACTTGTTACATTCGATAATATTTACACCTCGTGTAAATAAGACTTTAAAGCCGTCAATAACCGATGCTCAAAGTGACATGATTGTCCACTTATTTAATAGAAATGATTTCATTCAAAAAAGGACGAGCAACGGAAACTTGCCTTCCAAGAGCAGTCCACCATTCAACCTAAAATGTTCGTGATTGGTGAGGATGTTAACAACTTAACGGAGTTTTATGTCACAGTAAATTATATAACTTATAAAGGGGTTAATAGGTGTTTGTTACAAAAGAGGAGATATTATAAAATTACAAAATGCTTTATTAACCATATTACACATACTTTATCACTCTACAGCTGAAATATATTTAATCGGGCAAGAAATGGAAACCAATTTTTCAGAAAAATTTCAATCACATATAATTTTAAGATCACGTAACTGTTACTATATTGAAAAATTTTAAAAATTTTCGTTACCTTGTAAAACAGTCCTTTTAAATAATGGTAGGACAGTCGTACGAATAAAATAAAATTTCCTTTTTCAGAATTTAATGATACTGCGTAATAAATATACGTAATATGTTATTATTCTTATTACTATGTATTATATTTACATTATATGTATGTATGAATATGTATAATTAACTTTTCATAAGACAAGAATATGCCACCACTAATTTTCTTTTTCTCATTTTATTCCTCGTAAATAAAAATAATATCAAAAAATTTTTGCATTTGTCGAATTGTATTTGGGACAAAGACAATTGTATTTAGTAAGACAATTCTTGTATTTGCCGAATTGTATTTGAGTTAACAGCACTTTTATAGTCGCAACTGCTATTGGGAATGATCCCAATGCAAATTCTATTTGGAGTAAAGTCAAATTCATTTGCCATTACTACTTTTTTTTCTGTGTATATTTGAATGTTACACGAGGACATTTCAGAAAAACTATTATTTTAAACAGAAAGCGAGAAGCAAATTTGTGGAAAAAAAACAATAAAGTGTTTGTTTAGATATCACCCACCGAAAAAAATGTAACTATACATATTCACATTTTACTATTTTTATTTAATGTATTTGACTTCAAATTCACTTGCTTTGTTAAACCACTCGTCGTCTTTTTTACATACTCGTCGACGACCAAACGAAGTAAATACAAATGTAAAACGAAAACAAATAAAACCCATTACTACTTATTGCCGTAGTGAGTTTGTGTTTACTTAGATTTATACAAAGTAAAGACAATAAATGTAAACACCTAAAAAAGAGAAGTAAACAAAGAAGACAAGGAATACTTGAGTATTCATCAAAACATTTGTAATTTTTGTGAAAACATTTGCAACGTTTGTTTGTTTGGTTGTCTTTTTTAAAGCATTTGCGAATCAGTACGGGAGTGAAGGTAATAACTGAAAGTGAAATAAAAATTGTGGTATTGATAAAAAGAAGTTATGGAGATTCATGAAGTAAGTTATGCTAATTGAATACATTCTTTTAATAATATAAATATAATGCAATATAATTCAATAATATTTAAAAAATTGGAGAAAACCCACGTGCAAAAAAAAATAATTTTTTATTTTTTGTATCTAAATTAGATGAGTAATACTGATATTGAAGAAAAAAACAGCAGACAGTTGTCCGAGGCCTACGGCCACGGACTGTCCCTGCAGGCTGTGTCAGAGACACGGCAATTAAGTTTAACGTAGAATACGCCATCCGATAAGACAGAAAACATATATAACAATAAATGATAAATAACATAAGCAAATGAATTTATATATTTGATAGTTACTTTTGATAATATGATAGGAAAAATAGGATAAATATGTTTTTAAATTAACATTCAAATTTCTCGCAAAAACTAAGACAATGGTTGTGTTATCAATAGTTGTGGGAGCATCGTTTCGAATATAATCCAAATTTAATGTATTGGATTATATTCGAAATCCAATAGTCCAATAGAATAATTTTTATTTTAATTTACTAAACGTCAACTGTCACCTGCTGTCAAACAGCATCACGCAGCATTGTTATTTTGCTTACTTGTCAGCACTTTCATTTAACATAAAAATGTATATTTTCATATATTTTTTATAATTATACATCCATGTTAAATTCAAATTCACATTTAACATTTTGTTTCACTTAAATACATAAGTAAATATACGAAATTTCAATAATTCATCAATCAAAACAACAGCCGAAGATTTGTGTCCACACTGAAACAGCATCATAGTTTGTGTTCACGCTACTCAAACACTCAACCAAACACCACACATATGTATGTTTGAGTGAATGTGTTTAAACAATTTTCATTTGAGAAATTTAAATATTAGCAAGATATCAACCAATATGAAATGTATATCAAACGAAAGATAACATCTTCATTTACCTACAAAAAAATTTTTAAAAAAAGTTATCTCGCCGTTTCCTCATAATCAATGAAATAAAGATTACAACAATAACAATCTGACATGACTCCCTATACCGTAAGGTAAGACGTATTCTACGTCAAAATTGAAGAATGGAGATTTCAGAATTATTTTGAAAAGAGGGCAGAGTAAGGTGTGGAATATTTTTGGCAAAATTCAAAATGAAAATGGGGAAGAAGTAAAGAAAGTAGTTGGATGCCGTGTTTGTTTCGCTGTACTCAAAAATGATTCCACATCCACTTCTAATTTAAATAAGCATAATTGCTTTATTGACTCTGAAAATAAGGCGGAGTAAATCAACGTAAGTGGTGATACCAAAAAACAATCGGCAAATATTTTTACAGAATGGGTTATACAAAACTGAAGACCCTTTGCAATTGTTAAAGACGAGGGTTTAACAAAAGTCTCACGGTTTTTAATATTGCTGTCCAACGCGGTGAATACCGTGTTTTATATATTTGCTCTATAGGGAAAAACTGGGAGGAAATTGTTAATATTTTACGACAGAATCGCGAATTGAGCAGGATCGATGGTGTAAGTGAAATTAATATAAAAGCTATACTAGTTGTATTGAATGCCTTTGAAAAGGCTTCAAAAATGCTGGAAGGAGACGAGTACCCCAACATTCATTTTGTACTAATATATATGAAGCAATTACGCAAAAAATGTGCCGCCAATGAGGCAGATATAGAAGGGCGTTTTCGGAAATGCATCACTGCAGAGCATCTGATGCGCAACAGTGATGCGTTTGCACTGCTGATTCCAATCAGCTGATGCAGATGCTTGATTGTTGCTTAGTTTGATTTGCAATTCCGAACACGAAAATATTTCAATGGAAAATTTTTTAATAAATTTAATTTGTGAATTGGATGATAAATCAAATGAATTGAAGTTATGTAGTTTGCAACAAAGAAAACTTTTAAAGAATAAAAAAAGGAATTTGTTATTACAATTTATAACAACATTTTTATATTTATAAATTCCAAAAGTTTTGGATTACTATAAGGTTATTAAACTATATCCGGCTGATATTTTTTTTGATCATTTTCGTATGAGCCGTTCCACATTTCAAGTAAGTGCTCCAATATATGTATGTTAAAAGCATTAAAGTGTTTAAATTCCAGTCCTCAGTCTTTGCTGTGTGCGCTTAAGCCTTTTTGGACAACACGTAACATCGGCTGATGCCCTTACAATTTCGAACAGTTCTTATGTATCACCTTGCGGAAGCTAAGTAATGGTAGTGTAACCTTCCGGCAAATAAATTACCATTTTAATATTGGAATGGGTACTGCCCACAAACTTTTCTACAAAACCATAAAAGCCATATGTTACTTGAAAAAAGAAGTAACATGGACTTGCCAACAACAACTTGTTATGGAAAGGTTTCAGAACAGTAGAGAAAAGCCCTTCCCGTATGTGGTCGGATGTGTCGACGGCACACATTTGAAAATACTAAAACCAAAAGAGGACGCAATTAGTTACTACAACAGGAAAGAATTTTATTCCGTTAATTCCGTATATCTTGACGTATTTATAATATGTGTGGCCGTCAGTGGTGCAATGGCTAGAGTGCGCGGCTCTTGTACATGAGAACGTGGATTCGATCCCTGCTCAGACCACCTTACATTTCTTTCTACGACGGTCACCTCGCTTAGTGATGGCGACACTATCGAGTACTTAGCCATGAAAATGCTTCTCAAAATACCGTTCGGAACCGGTGTAAAACTGTAGGTCCCAATCAGTCACTGATTGTGAGAAGCTCTCCCCAATCCCTTCATGGGATGTTACGGGACACCATTTTTTTTTTTTTTTATTTATAATATGTACTCTTGCTAAGGCCTAGCATATGCCCATAATTTGTTATGCTTTGGTCAAAAACAACGGCTGACACACATTTATCTATACGAAATCAAAAGAAGGTCATTAAAGTCCATGTATGTATATTTTATTGTTATCGACAAGACGAATATGCCCAGTTGATATATATTTAAACACTAGTTCCTGAATCGCATGAATTTTTTATTTTTCTAGTATTACTTTTAGACACAATCATTGTATCTGACGCCACTTGACGCCTTCACAAACATGCCAAAAATTCTGGGCACTTGTCTCAAGGAACTATTACTTTGGATGACACAAATTAACTTTAACATACATATGACATTTTTATAGTATACGCGCAAAACTCGTTCCTCCCAAACGACACCTCACATAACTGAAGTTCGTTTGGGGACTGTAGTTGGAATAAACGAACTTCTGTTCAGCCATACATGATATTTCGTTATTTTCGCAGCAATTTTAATGATCTTGTCTTGTTTCATAGTCCTTGAGTTTTTATTTCTAAATTTTCTAGTAATAGTAAAACCATATAAAGAAATTAAAAAATTTTATCTTTTTTAACCTTTATGAACTTTTTCTGAAACGTACATTAAAAATTTTAAATTCCATCCTTTTAAGGATCTCTTCACATATCAATGTCCTGCATTTTAGATTACACATAATATCCTGATTAACGTAACTAGAATTGACGTTAGAACTATTCTAATTGATTTGGTATATTTTAACGTTGTATGTACAGAAAAGTGGGCCAATCATGGTGGGCCAACTTCACTTCGGTCTTAACAACAAAGTTTCGTCAAAATCAGTTAAATTTTGTCGAAATCGGATGGCGTCATTCGCCAGTTTAGATATATACACTTGTATTGATATAAACCCAATCCCTTTATTATTTACTGTCCGTCCGAACCTGAGGAAATTTTCATGTCTCAAGCTATAAATAGTATTGAACAATACAAGCCGAGAGGCATGTGCTGTCATGCAAATATAAATTGGGATCAATACATATTTTTACAAACAGTCTGAAAATACGTATCTTATACAAGTCCCTTCTTCTAGGCTTTGTTCGTAATCCGTCTTTAACCTTGAAGCAAACAATCACAATGACGTATACAAACGTTTATTGACGTAAATTGAAATGAATTTTTTTTTAATATAGAATTTTTGGATATACAGAGCGGCCAATAAATTAATTAATTCGGAATTTCACGAAAACTGTGTTCAGTGAAACCGATGTGATAAAACTGTATTTCTCAAAAAATGCAATATTTCCACCACATACTACAGCTATTTTTATAATAAAAAAAAAATCGTTGAATGTGCAACTGATATTTGCTTATAAATAGGACTTTACATTGACATTTCGAAATGACCTCTCTTTAAACTTATCTACCGGTGTAAGATGAAGTTGACAGCTTGAAGCGACAAGTCCTATAGTATGTGGGGAGATCTGAGACTCATTTCGAAACAAACGAACCCCTTTTGATTATATTTGTCGAAAAATCGAAAATTGTCAAACTTGCAAATCAATCTAACCGAAGCCATGTTATTTAGATTAACCTCAATTGAATTGAATTCAACTCAATTCAGTTCAATTCTATTCAACTCAATTCAGTTCAGTTCAATTCAATTCGATTAAATTAAGTTCAATTCCACTCAATTCAGTTCAATTCAATGCAACGCAATTCAATTCAATTCGATACAATTAAATTAAATTCAATTCAATTCAAATCAATTCGATTCAATTAAATTAAGTTAGATTCAACTCAATTCAGTTCAATTCAATTCGATTCAATTAAATTAAGTCCAATTCAACTCAATTCAATTCAGTTCAACTCAATGCAATTCAATTCAGTTCAATACAATTCAATTCAAATGTATTCTATTCAATTCCGCTTAATTCAATTCAATTCAACACAACTCAATTCAGTTCAATTCATTTTAATCCGATTCAATTCAATCTAATCTAACATATACTACGATTATACGAAAGCTTATATAGTGATATCATATTGCGCTATGTCAAGCAAGTACATTTTACTTGCACGTACTTTATTGACACATCGCGATATGATATCACAATGTAAGCTCTCGTATAAACGTGGTAGTAGACTAATCATGGCTAACTCCCTTCAGTGCTTAAATGGTTTTTCGACCCCTGAAAAGGCGATAGGTGCCTTCTAGTCCCGTTTTCTGGAGTTACCTAGTTCGGAGTTGAAAATGTAATTCGAAAATTGGAGGCATGCAAATGTGGATGGAAAGTATTTTGAAATACAATAAAGCTATACTCATTGATAAATATTGTTTATCTGAAATATTGTTTATCTCTGATCATGACCTGGGCGCAGAGAATATACACACTAGATTAGGCAGACCGAAATCGTTCGAAACTAAAGTGGGCATAGGAAAGTTGCATTTACGTGACGTAGGTGCAACCACAAATAGACGGGCATCGCTAATGGATTCAGAAAGTGATTCTGATGAACTGATGGGTATAAGATATGGAGGACTTTTTCCCAGTCTTTCTAGGTGAATTCGATCACATACTTACTAATAGATAGTAAAAATCCTTCTTTCAAACCTGAAGAAACGGCTCAGCATTAAGTGAACAGTAACAGAAAATAAATAAGAGATTTGGTTATACTAAGGTCGTCAACGCTACATCAAACACCTTTATGGGCAATTTCAACAAACTTTATTATTTGCGTGGAATCAAGCAATTTAAGAGAAAGCTTGAAGGAAGATAATTTGGCTAAACGCAAACTACTACGATAATTAAACCTCTTTACTTTTACAAAAAGAACTATACTTTAAAATGCTTCTGATACTTTGTTACGCCCTTATACCCTACCCATTTGCCCACTTGGGTATAAAATCAACTTATTTTCCATTCACTTATCCTATCCGTTTCAACATCCTTCACTTTTCCTAAACGCATCAATGTTGTGGGCACTATCTATCTAGCCCCTTTCAACAGCAATATTTTTTTTGTTTTTGACAAAACTTAACTCCCAAAATATTAACACATTCATCTACCTCTAACTCCTAAAGCTCTTTGAAATTTTTGGCCAACAATTGTGAGTTAATGATTCTATTCTGAAGTGCACGGTAGATCTGTGTTATTTCCGAGATATGGTAACTGTATGGTAAAAGTCAGTAGAGGGTTATCTGTAAAAAGGTTATGACTGACTTTATAAAAGCGAGCAAGTATATACGATCTACCCGAAAATTATATATTTGGCAACTCGTATACAGGACTTCAATATCTTCAACTGCATTATAACAGCAATAATTTGAACAAGTACATGATCAATATTATTTTATATCGTATTTACGCCAAGTCAACATTACCTTACGATATTCAATATTCCCAATTGTGCAAACATTCAAATTCAGGCGATGTGCTGATTTCGGGCTATATAAAGCCCGGTTTTTCTTATCGAATATCAGAAAAGAAGTTCCAGCCGCTTCTTCCTTAACAAATTTAACATTTTATTAAGTAAAATAATTAAATTATAATAACAAAATGTTCAACTACAAACTTCAATTAATCTTTGGAGGTAAGAGTAACGAAGTAACCTCTTGTTTACTTGTCTCAACATTCTTCCTTGATATATTACAGCCCTTCTGTGTATGACATGCTTAGTACATAGTAACTATCCTGCACCAGCTGGTCCTCCTGGTCCACCGGGTCCTCCAGGTGCACCAGGTAAACCTGGAGCTGCTGGAAAGCCAGGCCCACCGGGCCCAGAAGGAAAGCCTGGTAAGGCTGGTCCACCCGGAGAGCAGGGAGCTCAAGGTGAAAAGGGAGATCAAGGTCAAGCAGGTGTCCCAGGCGCTCAAGGTGGACAGGGTCCAGTAGGTCCTGCAGGACCACAAGGTGAGAAAGGTCCACAAGGTAGTCCAGGCTACCCCGGCAAGGATGGTAGCGACGGCAAAGATGGACAACCTGGCAATCCAGGTGAACAAGGTCCACCCGGTGCTGCCGGTGAACCAGGAGTGAACGGAACACCAGGCGCACCCGGCGCAGATGGAAAAGATGGTATAGATGGTGCCAATGGTAAAGATGGTGAAAACGGTAAAGATGGAGCACCTGGACAGCCAGGTGGCCCAGGAAAACCCGGATTGCCTGGCCCACCCGGTAAACCCAGTCATGGTGATGGTCATGGTCATGGTCATGGATGTGGACGCTGCAATTGCAATGGACATAAGAAGTAAATTCATTTAATAGCACACAAAAGAGGTCGGTACTCAAGCCTCAGTAAGATGACGAATATGGGCTGCTTCAAAGGATCAGTGATTACATTTTGTTTTTTTAATCCAAGTTTATTGCGAAATCTTTTATAATAAATGTCGCTGGAATTTTACGTCATTTGGTTTTTACTACAACTGTGTGTAATATGGTTCTCAATTTGATCGTACTCGCTTAAGTACATAAATATAAAGACGGCAAGATTTTGGGGATTGTGATGTTCTTCTATTCCCGAGCATGGAATAAACGTAATGGAGTTGCAGTGGTAACAAATAAATTCCCGTCGACTTGAGAAACATTTTCTTCTGCAGATGTAAAGTATATGGCCGATTACAACATAACAATCCAGTACAACTGTCAAATCTCTCTAATAATGACACTTCTGTTGTTTTCAAGTATTCAAGAATAACTTCTAATTGCAATTTAAAAATTATTTCTTTTGAAAAAATTTAAGTGTAACCTTATGAATCTTTTCAGTAACACAAATATAATGTTTTGGTAGTCGTTCTTCTTCTTTAGTAAATCAGACAACGCAAGATTTAGTTTCTGTGCGATAGACAATCTGTCTAAGAGAATTATCTTATTTTAAATGTCTGGTGTTCTTTTCAGAAATGAAACTAAGTGTTTGCGAACTACTTTTCTTAGCTCCTCGTTGCGCTGTACTATTGATAATCTCGCAGAGAACGAAACATGAGTCGAAAGCAGTGTTGCCAGAAGCTGTCGAAAAAAACATGCCAAAAAAAGTGCAATTAGCAAAAAAAAGAGCTAAAACTGAAACAATCAAAAATGTTAGTTCTGCGGGACTTTACGGCCTATGTTCGATAAAAAAAACATAGGGATGGGAGTATATATCATTAGATGCGGAACAAATTGTAACGCATAGGAGGTCAGAAGTTGAGCCATGCCCGTCTGTCTCTATAGCTGACTGGTCAACATGGAAACTGCCGTAAACCTCTAAGGACAACATCAGGGCTTAAAATTGCTGGCTGATTTTCATTGCTAAACTGATATACTGACTGTGACTGCGAAAATGATCCGAACAAACTGACATAAAACCGCATACCGCATCTGCATCTGCGCTTGGTTAGCAAGGGGAAATTGACTTCGTTGTCTAAACTGTAATCGATTTGACCGATTTTCTCATCGTCATTGGATATCTCAGGTACCAGTAGCGCGGAGAAATGATATCTCCATATTCCCAACATGCTATGCACAACTGCAATAGGATTTCCCTCCTTGTCTTTACAGAAAGAGCTTTTGACTTTTTGGTAGAATTTTCGGGCTTCGTTCTTCCTTCTGTATGTCTCAAATTTCTCACTCTCGCGCTTTCTCCACTACTGTTTCTTGCGCCTAAAGAGACGGTTTACCTCCTTTCCTTTTTCCTCCTTTCGTAGGGTTACAATTGTCTGAAGCTTTGCCATACGTGCAGAGTTCTTTTCATCATTTCTTCGTACCAAGGTTTTTTGCGAAGCGGTTTTTCAAAACCAAGTACGCTGCGGTTCACGACGTCATTGGGAGGGCTAGGCTCTGTGCCAAAAGTAGCGAGAGTTTCCTTGAGTAGGCTCTGGCTACATCTGGTAATTGCAGCTTTCCGATGTCTAGTTTTCTCTGCATCCGGTGCGAACCTTTTCTGGTACCAGGTAGTTATCAGAATCGATGTTAGCTCCTCTGATCACTCGTACATCCATTACACTGGATGAGTGGTACCAAGGGATCAATTTGGTTCTTCGTTCTTTAATTATGGGATACCCAAGTGGCCTCGTGAATGTCTTTATGCTGGAATCTTGTGCCACTAGCGACCATGTGTTTTGCCGCTGCAAATTCAATCAGCCTCATGCCATTGTCGGAACTGTCAGCATGTAGACTGAAATTGATTGATTGTCACTACGCCCTCCCATACAGAAGCTGAGCGATTAACCAAGTTAACCGCTTTAATGAAAGCTGTTCCCGTTTCTTAAACTTATTAAAATAATTAGACTCTTGAACCGTCTATTCGATTTTGACCAGTAATTTACGTAGAGGAAAATTCAAATTAATTTTTCTCCGTACATCAAACTTAAAGAAATTGCTTATAAAAGTCTAGACCAACATACTTTTGCAGTAAAGGATTTTTTAAATGCCAACTTACGTCCATATTTAACATCCACACCCGTGATTATTCAATATATGTTATAATTCGTGGTTGAAAATAAGCATTATTTCAGAGTTCAATTCCGAAAAACAGCCATACATTATAAAAAAATGCATTTTATCGACAAAAAATGCTAAAAATGATCTAGAAAAGTTCAAAGTTAGCAAAAATTTCCCAAAAAAGTGCTAAAAAGCATTTAGCATGTTTTTCCAGAAAAAAAGTGCAGAAGCCAAAAGAAAGAAGCTAGAATTGCACTTAAAGTGCTAAACTGGCAACACTGGTAAAAAGTTCCTGAGCGTCTTGTCCTGCCTGTGTCGTCAGTTAGCACTTATTGTGGCAACTTCTCGGCGCTGTGAGCGGTAAGATTTAGAATGCAAGTACTGGCCGACCCAATTTTGGGGACAGATCAGATCTATTTGCAAAAATGTATACAAGTCATTGCCGAGAAGCCAATGCATGCATGCAATCTTTGGTGTGGATTTTGGAGTGGTGGCATCATTAGCACATATTTTCGAAAATTCGAATAAAGTTGTACCGAACGCGAAAAAAAACCCAATTTTATTAGATTTAGACCTCATCCGCACAGAATCGAAATTTGCAAAATTGTGTTAGATGGAAATGAGCCTAAGGAACAAGGCGCACTTAAATATTTAGGTGTCTTTTTGCAAAATAGTATTTGATGGCATCTTAAATGTGATTTGGCCCCGGTAAAAGGAAAGCTTTTCAAATTAAAAAATTACATGAGGTGTCAGGGGGCAGTCGGTTAGATGGAAATGAGCCTAAGGAACAAGGCGCACTTAAATATTTAGGAGTCTTTTTGCAAAATAGTATTTGATGGCATCTTAAATGTGATTTGGCCCCGGTAAAAGGAAAGCTTTTCAAATTAAAAAATTACATGAGGTGTCAGGGGACAGTCGGTTAGATGGAAATGAGCCTAAGGAACAAGGCGCACTTAAATATTTAGGAGTCTTTTTGCAAAATAGTATTTGATGGCATCTTAAATGTGATTTGGCCCCGGTAAAAGGAAAGCTTTTCAAATTAAAAAATTACATGAGGTGTCAGGGGGCAGTCGGTTAGATGGAAATGAGCCTAAGGAACAAGGCGCACTTAAATATTTAGGAGTCTTTTTGCAAAATAGTATTTGATGGCATCTTAAATGTGATTTGGCCCCGGTAAAAGGAAAGCTTTTCAAATTAAAAAATTACATGAGGTGTCAGGGGACAGTCGGTTAGATGGAAATGAGCCTAAGGAACAAGGCGCACTTAAATATTTAGGAGTCTTTTTGCAAAATAGTATTTGATGGCATCTTAAATGTGATTTGGCCCCGGTAAAAGGAAAGCTTTTCAAATTAAAAAATTACATGAGGTGTCTGGGGACAGTCTGTTGGAACGAAGTTCCTTTCGCTATATATTATGTACTAGTTAGTTCCAACACGCCTAAGGCGCATGTTGAAAAATACTAAAATTGAAATGGGTCTTTAAGAAAAGATACTTTTTGTAAAATGATAACTTTTTTTAAGAAATTTTTTTATTGAATGTATTTTTTATAAAAAAGTATATTTTTAGGTCCTTTTTGTAAGAATATGTATTAAATTTTCCCGAAAAGGTCCGTTCTCTAATGAGAGGTACTTCTTTTATTAAAAGCAAATATTTTTTTTATGAAAAGATACCATTTTTAATAGGAAGTACATTCTGTAAGAAAAAGCCTATGAGTATGCATGTTTTTACAAAGAAGTACTTTTTTAAAGAACAGATACTTTTTAAAGAAGTGGTACTCTTTTTAAGAAAAGGTTATTTTTTTAAGAAAATGTACTTATTTTCAGGAAGGCTACTTGTCTCAAGAAACGAAGAGAAAACGTACATATTATTTTATTTTTTGTAAGAAAGGGTATTTTTTTTAGGAGAAGGTATGTTTTTTTGAAGATAATGATTTTTTTAAGAAATGAGTATTTTTTTAGAATTGGTCCTTTTTTCAAGAACAGTTAACATTTTAACAGATCTTTGTAAGATATCTAAATTTTGGAAAGGTTATAGAAATCACCGATTTTCACGCGATCAGACAAATATATATAACCAAAAGTTATACATTTTATAGCAAGGACTTACTAAAGGATATATCGGGACTTCAAACAAAGTTATTCTTTGCCAGGGTGGAAAATTTGAGGTTTTCTCACATAGAAAATCGTGGAAAGATTTTGGGGCCATAGCGCCTAATTGGGAAGAGGTTAGTGATTGGGTCTAGTATCAAATTAAAGCTATTGACATCCATTTTCATTATTTAATACCCTTATTTCCAAAAAAAAAGCTCCAGAATATCATATTTTATGCTAGATCCGATCACTACACTTATTCCTGGTGGCCACCATGGAGGTTTTTCGGAAATGAGGGTATTAAATAATCAAAATAGATGTCAATTGCTTTAATTTGATACTAGACCCAATCACTGAGCTGTATTTTCCAAACTTGAAGTCAGATTTGCTTTAAATTTTAAAAGATTTGCTTAAATTTTTATATTTTATTTTTGTATGTGTGCTCGATGCAATATTTAATTCAGATACAATTTAAATTTATGTACATGTAAAATAAGAACTGGTAATATTTTTAATTGTACATATTTAAAAAATTTGTTTCGCCATTACATCCCAGGAAGGGATTGGGGACAGCATCTCGCAACTTTTGAACTGTGTGCGGTCTAGATTTACACTCACTGATTAGGACCTACAGTTTTACATCGGTTCCTGACGGTATTTTTGAGGCTAACTACTCGATAGTGTCGCCGTCACTGAGGTGACCGACGTCGAAAGAAATGTTAGATGGTCTGAGCGCGGACCTATCCCACGTGTTTATGTACAAGAGCAGCGCACACTACCATTGCATCACCGATGCTAGTTCATGCGCTTCCAGAAAAATTGTAGGCTTTTCCATATGATACGAATGGCCACTCGAGCGCAACACGACCATGAAAGTCAGCCACTTCAAGAATACTCCGCACAGCGTCCAACTAGGACTTATTTCACCCCCAGGGGTTAGGATTCGTCCATAAAGTAAGCTGGAATACTCGTCCCCCACAAAAATAATCAAATTTCACCACAGCACAGAAATTAGACCGAATCGAAACGTAATCGAATCCCATTCTTCTACTTGCCCCCACACACTTCCTGAGCTACCAATCGGTCTTTTCTACCCAAATTCCCCTAACAATTTTTATCATGTCTATCATAACCGAAATGGTATCAAATAATTTAAAAACAAATAATATATACAGCCATGGACACTAAATTAGCACAACGCTACTCTAAAGTTTGGCGTAACATTTTTTTTTTATTAAATTTTTGGCTATATAGACCAATTATTATGGTCTGTAATGTTGCACCAGATTATCGAGATTGTGTCAACTAAAAAGTTTTCACGGTTATCTCTACTCTTTTTTGTTCTGTTGCTGGATTGTGAAATTATCATCTTTCATTTTGGACAATAAATTAGCACAACGCGAGCGGAATGGTCATAAAAAGTTTTTTGGTACGTACTATGTGTTCAACGGTATTTTTTTTAAATTTTTGTGCAATTTCTCTAAAATTTTCCTAAAAATGGGACGGCAAAAGGTTGTACGTCAGAGGAAAAGCGCATTATACTCGTATTCCAAATGTATAGTGAAGGCAAAAAGCCATGTGAAATTTAAAAATTTCAACCGATTAAAAAAACTGGTCTATGTTATTTATTCCATTAAAACTAATAAAAAGTGTATGATAGACAACAGAAAAAAATTAATCCACTTAGCAAAAAAAACAAGCAAAGGACTGACGAAGGACCCTTTTCTGTTATCACGCTGTATTGCGAACGAAATTATCTCTCAATTTGGTTAATCCAAATTTATAAGACAGGCTCATCCGAAAACGACTGAATGGCGATCACGCGCAAGCCGAAAGAAGCCACATCTATCAGGAACAAATATTGCCAAGCGTTCATTGTTTCTTCGCACCTACAAGTCTAAAGACCTCTCATTCTGGAAAAAAATACATTAGGGTGGTGAAAGGAAGGTAAGTCGTAAAACGCCAGGCATTGAATTCACGCTACACTCGGAAGACCGTGAAGCATGGTGTAGGAATCATCATGGAGTGGGGATCCTTTGCATGGCAGGATGTGGTCCCCATTGTGAAAATTAATGGAAAAATGGACCGTTACCAGCATTTGGACATTCTTAAGAACCAAATGGAACCTTAGGGTGCGTACAGAGTGGCCGCTTGTTGCCGAGCCGAGCCGGCTGACGCTTATTGCGAGAACCAATGCGAGAAAACTGGTGCTATACAAATTAGTACAAATAAGCTCGAACAGGTCATAGTGGGCGCCGAGCTGGTCAGAGCGGAAAGCTGATTGAGTGCGAGAAAACAGTTCCAAAGCGTATTTCAGCGGCGAAAACATTGTTTATGTTATGTTGTTACGATATCAACTTGTTTGGAAAACATACAAAAAAATTAAAAACAAAAATTTAAGAAAAAGTAAAATAAAAATTAAAAAATAAAATAAAAATTATACAAAAAAAATAAAAATTCAAATAAATAATAAAAATTAAATAAAATTATAAAAATTATAAAAATATAAAAATTAAACACGAATGAACACAAACCCAAATGCATACAAACATACATAAAACACAAATAATAGATAAAATATCAGCGCTGATCAGGGTTCGGACTTGAACAATTGAAAATGGCAGTAAATTTGAAAAAAAAACGCAGTAAAACGAATTTTTTTCGCAGTAGATTTTTATTTTTTATGTGAATGCATATACATTTATATATAACGTTAGGGTGTCGTACAAACTAGGGGTTACATACAAATATACACTATAACAACAATTATAAACATATGTACATTCATACAATACGTGACATATAATATGACAAGACATGGTTATGTCTTATTTTACTAAATCAAAATATATTTTCCATCGACAAATTTATATTTTTTTAAAAACTGTATCAATTCAAGTGGTGGTAAAAAAACGCTTTTTTTGTCTTCTGCAGCAGCGCTGCTGTGGGGTAAAACACATAAATTTAGCATATAATCTGCCAAATTTTTAAACATTAGTTCTTCTAATATATTGGTTTTATCCAAAATGGAATGCCAGAAATCTACAACATCATCTTCTTTGTTTATGTTGCTGATATCAACATTTATGAATTATCTCCACTCTTCATTTAAAACTTCGATAGAACATTCATTGAAAGGAAAAGCTTTAGCGATTTTCGAAACTGATTGCAAATCACCTTCCTGTATTTTTTTCGGATCTATGTATTGAAGTAAAAACATTTCACGGTCTTCAAAAGAAAATCTTTGCTTAATTTGGTCGCAAAAAGTTATGTAAAAATTCAAAATATTTTTTTTTATTGCAATGACAGCTTCGTCCGACAGATTACTTTCTTCTGTTTCAAAGCCTAAACCACAGTATACAGATGTTATGGGCCTTTGAAATTCTAAATTTTTAAAGTCAACATCAATGCTTACATATTGCTTTTTAATGAAATTTATTAAAATTGTTTTGAAGAATTCTTCTATTAAAGGGAAAAGGCAATGTATCATAGTTTTTTCATATTGAAAGATTTTGTTAATTTTATTAACTTTTTGTAGAAATTAAGATAAAAATAATAAATAGCATTTGTTTACATCGTTTAACTCTCCAACATTTGTAACGATATTATTCTCTCTTTTTTCTCATGTTTTGTTACCATCTAAAATTTCGTTAATAACTAGACCTGCTACGTGTTCGCGAGCCATTTCACTCGTTAAAAGTGAGAAAAAAATGAAAAATGAAATCAAGTTCGAACGTGTGAACGCAAACACATTTTTCATATCATACGTTTGTATGATACAATGTTTGCATTCAAGAATGATCGTGCGAAGATGGCTTAAGAAAAAATAGAATTTGGAATGAAAATGCTTTAATTACGATAATACTTATCGTTCATGCAAATAAAAATGTCATTAAATTTTATTTCAAATGAGTAAAGGCTCGAACCATTTTTACTAAGAAAATTAAAGTGTAGTTTGTAGTTTTTGGCAGATTTGAAATAGAAAATAATTGTGGCAACACTGAACCCCATTACATGAAAGACGATGTGGTTCCATTTGACTATTAATTTCACATCTATGCTGCCATCTTTCGAGTATTTCATGTACTACTTAAGTTTCAGTGATTCTTGACTTAACACAACGTAAAAATGGTCGTTGCGAAAAAATCGCAGTAGATTTGAAAAAACCGCAGTGCCGCAGTAGAAAATTAAATTTTGGTAAAAAGCGCAGTAGATCTACTGCAATTGCAGTAAAGTCCGAACCATGGCGCTGATTCTCGCATCCACTATGCACACTCAAACTTGTTTCTCGCATGAACAAGTTTTCGCAATAAGCGTCAGTCGGCTCGGCTCGGCAACAAGCGGCCACTCTGTACGCGCCCTTATGATTTTGTACACATGCCAGTTTCATTCACATTCATGCACGACAATGGCCACAAACACACGAAGAATCTTGCAAAGGAGTTGTTTTCGAAGTAACGCATCCAAGTTTTAGACTAGCTGGCTCAAAGTTCTGACGCGAACCCGTTTGAAACTCTCTGGAACGATGTGGGATGTGCAACTGCTCAACATAAATACAAAAACTTGGAAGATATTTGGACTGGAATACAGAATTGCGATCCCAGCATGCGCCGTAGATTCCAAGTGGCACTTGATAATAAAGGTTACAATACTAAATATTGACCAGGTAAACTAAAAACATTAATATTTATATTAATTTTTAAAATATATCCCTTTAATTCCATAACTTATAATTCGTGCTATTTTACTGTCCAGTTGAAATCTGGCCTACGAGATATTGCTGGCATCAATGAGCCGACGATACCAAACGTGAAAGGAAATATATTCGTATCATGAATAAATTCGTATCATTTTCTTAAGCTTAAAAACAGACCAAATCAATCGGTCAACAAAAATCAAACTATACGTATCAACAAAATTGGTCACAATAAACCAAAACATTCATAAATAAATTAAGCTGTGTCAAAATATATGTATGTATATATTGTCTATTTAATAGGTTTAAAATGAATTTATTTCTTACCTTGTACACATTTGTGCTATCGTAATTATGCTGATTCCCTTCGTTGGATTCTTCAACATAACATATGAATTAATTATTTACCGTACCGTTTACTCCCGTTTAGTTATTTACACACTCGCACACACTTAGTTATTTTCTCGATGGATGGCCGATAATACCACACAATTTAAATTGCCCACACTATACTTTTGTTTATGTTGTTCTTATTGGTTATTGCCATCGTATCATCAAATATCATATGTACAAGCAGCGAAGCCGAAGATAAACCGAATAGCTCAGCCGGCAGAGCCGCGAAAGTTACCACAAAAACAATTGAGACCGTGGTAAAATTATACATATTTATACGCTTTTATAATACTACCACGACTGAGAGTAAAGCAACACAACAACAATGTATGCAAAAAAAACAAATGACGTAAAACACTGTACATTTTACTTTTTAATGAATCCGTTCTCCGTGGAATTTTATATTTGCTGGATAATGGACCCTTTTCCAACAAAACATTTAAAGTTGATTTAACACTAGTTCATTTATTTTATTACAATTGTTTATCAAAATCACTTGAGTAATACGCACCATTTACAAATCATAACACCCGCACTGTTTACGCACCAATCACTGAAGAATAACTGACCATTGTTGGCAACCGCCGTCAGCAAAATAGAGAATGAGGATGTGTATGAAATGTTAATAATTTTTTTCTTCGTGGAAAAATTTGGTGAATTTTAGCGTGGTGAAGAAAATTAGGTATGTAATTTAACTGTGCAAAATGAAATCAACAAACTTTGAAAGGGAATTACACAATTTGAATACCATGTTTTTCAATTATAATTCGGAAGGATTAAAACAATTTAATATGAGGGTAAGAATACTAAAGAGTTGTTATAAAATTATACAGAGTAGAAAATGACATCGTGGTGTACTAATAACATAAGAAACACTGACTCAATAAAGCCAATATAAACACAGGAAAAAGATTAGTTAGAAATCAATTCAGGCATTGGAAATTCCATGATAAATTCTACACGCAAAGAAAAAAATCGTTTATTGCTCGGTTGCCACAACAATACGTTGATTGATTTGTATTAATTTATTAATCACAACCGTTTATGTAGTTCTCCCAAATAAACTCATACATCGCAAATGTGTATCATGTTGTTGCAAACGAGATCTCCTTTGCATTAAACGAGCATGAATGAAAGAATACAAGATTACGCATTGCGCAGGTCCGTTATGTTTGGTTGAATTCTCTCACACTCTCTATGACGTCACATCTCCAGAAATTTGTTATGCATTCAATTGTAAGCCTTCGATAAGTGAAGAAAGTGAATTGGAATTTGTGATCAGTATTTAAAAATAACTGTGAAAATTTAAGTTATTTATAGAAATATAAAGAATACAAAGTGGAATTTGTAATTTTCGTTTGAAAGTATTAAACAAAATTTAAATATCACATATTTTTTGCACTAAAACATAGATAGGTATTTCTTGATTATGTTACTGATCATAAACATATGAAAGAAAATTTTAATTTTTTTCACAAACATAATACTTTTGGTAAATCGTAAAAATCGTTTATTATGTTATTTGTTTTTTAATCAGAAGATAAAAGTAATAATATATAAAAAGGCCTTAACTCAAAAAATAAGTGATTTTTAAATTAAATAAAAATGCTAAAAAAATAAAGAACATAAGTATTAAAAAAATTTAATTTATTTAAAGAAACATAAACTTTGAAGTCTTCTGTAGCGAATTGCAATAGCGCTTCCGAGGACAAATCGTCCGACATAAGCTTTTTTATATTTCCGACTAACGCAGTGTTAAAAAAGAAATGGGTTAGTTTTTGCCGGCGTGAAAAACAATTTAAACCAAATAAAAGATATATTTTTATGCTGCATTTCAAACCTGAGGACATCGAAAATGGTTTACAGTATGACATGTGTAAGTATGTAAAACAAGGAAGAGTTTCATTTGATTTCATTTACTATTTTACTTGAAGGTTATGCCGAACGTCGTTTTTTAAAAAAAGGAGTAGTTCCAACGATCAACATTGATTCGCTTGAAAACGTTGAACTCAGTGCACAGCGGGCTTCTAGAATTGAAAAAAGGGATAATAAAAAGATTGTCAATTCGTTGTTGATTGTCAAAGGTTGAAGTTAACGTAACTGAAGACAGAAATCTGGAATGCTTGGATATTTCTATTTCTGAAAACGTGGAATGTAATAGCAACAAAGGAGATTAATCTTTAAACAATATTAAGATCGAGCTGTAAGTTTTTTTTTTAATATCCAAACCATGTACTCACCGAAATTTTATTTATTTGTAGTGAAACGCTTCGAAAAGAAAATAAAGGCTTTAAAAAGCAAGTTAAAAAACATGCTGGTGAATTGCAGGCTCAGGAAGAGAAAATAGAAAAATTGATGAAAATTCATAAATATTACGTAGAGGCATTGC
Source organism: Phaonia tiefii (assembly GCA_963931995.1). Classification (NCBI taxonomy): domain Eukaryota; kingdom Metazoa; phylum Arthropoda; class Insecta; order Diptera; family Muscidae; genus Phaonia; species Phaonia tiefii. The sequence continues at coordinate 145,374,143 of OZ008370.1, forward strand.
AAAAACAAATTACCAAGGCTAACTACGAGCTTAAAAACTTGGAGTCTAAGCTATTGACCATTTTTACCCAGGGTCAAATAAATAAACTTAAAAACGGCTTGAAAAGGTCAATTTGGACGGAAGAAGATATTACGCACTCGATAACATTGCACGCTACAAGCTCTAAGTTATATAAGTTGTTATATAGGAAACATTTTCCTCTTCCGGCGGTGCGGACCCTTCAGTCGTGGGCTCAAAAATTGAAATCAGTAAGGGAATAATACAGCCAGTTTTTAAGGTCTTGTCTGCTGCAACTCATCTTAGTGAAAATCAAAAGATTTGTGTACTAAGCTTTGACGAGATGAAAGTACGAAAGACCTACTGCTATGACAGGTCAAGTGATACCACTTTAGGTCCTGTCAACTATGTGCAAGTTGCAATGCTTAAAGGCAAGTACATTCCATAATATTGGGTAGTTCAAAAAGAATTCCTTACATTTTTATATCTTTCATAGGTCTTGTAGCCAAATGGAAGCAGCCCATTTTTTAAGACTTTGACCTTCCAATGACTAAAGCCATATTATTTAGCATTTTGGAGAAGACGAAATCTTCATAATCTTCATTCATAAATCTTTAAACGGATTAAAAGTATTAGTTTTTAAAAACGGTCTAATACAATTTTTTTCTTAACCGTTTTTAGTTTTTACACACATTAGATTACAATTTCTTCTCAATTTATTGTTTCATGCGAATCTCCATACATATTTCACAATTTACTTAAGAATACTAGACACGTGACGTCATGCGCAGAGACAGAACACTTTGTCAACACTATCGGCGTAATCTTATTATTCTTTCATTCATGTTAAACGAGTACAAAATTACATTTGTCGCAAGTTAAAAACCGTTTGCGATAACTAAAATTAGCCATTTTTCTAATGAGAGCACAGATTACGAAGAACGTAAATTTCTCTCATTCTCTCTTTCTGTCGAGTGTATACACAGTCCACTCGTTTGACATACACACTCACACATACACATAAAAGGCTTTTGCCTTGTCAATATATCTTCGATGGACAACTGAAGCGTTGTAGTTTGCTGCGCTTTTAGTTGTTATTTGAATGCAAGGCGAGACGGACGTGTTAGTAGACACTGAAAAGATAGACAAAAATTCCAACCTTTTTTAAAACAAACTTTATGGGTAAAACCAAAATCATAAAAGTTGGAAATTTACACAAAAAAGAGGTTATGTAAACCATTAATATAAATTTTAATGTACAAGTAATGTTGTACTGAGTAGAGTAACTACAACTACAACTCGGTTGCTGTAACTACAACTCGGTTGCTGTAACTGGAACCGTTTTTCGTTTATCACAAAAGTTTTATTCAGCTTATATTTTTCATAACTCGTTTGCTGCAAACAAACGAAATGACATGTATGGCTTAACAGAAGTTCGCTTCTCCCAACTACAGTCCCCAAACGAACTTCAGTTATCTGAGATTTCGTTTGGGTGGAACGAGTTTTTTCTTTGCGTGTATATTTTAATTAGAATTCATAATTATCATACATCAGAACTATTTGTCGATGTTATTGGTAAAATAAAAATAGGTCTTACTAAATAGAAGTTGTTACTACAGAAATTAATATGTATTAACCAATTTGAGTATCTCGAAAACCTCATTCATCTGAATTGGAAGATACAACTCAAAACAAGGACAATTTTAAAATTCGTGTTCAAATATTAGTCACTGTAATCATAATTTAGTTTCTCTGACAAAAAAAGCGTGCTACAAAGTTATGTATTCGATTTTTCAAAACAGGCTTTGCTGTCAAAGATAAACTATATTTGAATGTTACACGAGGACATTTCAGAAAAACTATTATTTTAAACAGAAAGCGAAAAGCAAATTTATGAGAAAAAAACAATAAAGTGTTTAGATATCACTCACCGAAAAAAAATTTAAGTATATGCCCATAATTTGTTATGCTTTGGTCAAAAACAACGGCTGACACACATTTATCTATACGAAATCAAAAGAAGGTCATTAAAGTCCATGTATATGTTATTGTTATCGACAAGACGAATATGCCCAGTTGATATATATTTACACACTAGTTTCTGAATCGCATGAATTTTTTATTTTTCTAGTATTACTTTTAGACACAATCATTGTATCTGACGCCACTTGACGCCTTCACAAACATGCCAAAAATTCTGGGCACTTGTCTCAAGGAACTATTACTTTGGATGACACAAATTAACTTTAACATACATATGACATTTTTATAGTATACGCGCAAAACTCGTTCCTCCCAAACGACACCTCACATAACTGAAGTTCGTTTGGGGACTGTAGTTGGAATAAACGAACTTCTGTTCAGCCATACATGATATTTCGTTATTTTCGCAGCAATTTTAATGATCTTGTCTTGTTTCATAGTCCTTCAGTTTTTATTTCTAAATTTTCTAGTAATAGTAAAACCATATAAAGAAATTAAAAAATTTTATCTTTTTTAACCTTTATGAACTTTTTCTGAAACGTACATTAAAAATGTTAAATTCCATCCTTTTAAGGATCTTTTCACATATCAATGTCCTGCATTTTAGATTACACATAATATCCTGATTAACGTAACTAGAATTGACGTTAGAACTATTCTAATTGATTTGGTATATTTTAACGTTGTATGTACAGAAAAGTGGGCCAATCATGGTGGGCCAACTTCACTTCGGTCTTAACAACAAAGTTTCGTCAAAATCAGTTAAATTTTGTCGAAATCGGATGGCGTCATTCGCCAGTTTAGATATATACACTTGTATTGATATAAACCCAATCCCTTTATTATTTACTGTCCGTCCGAACCTGAGGAAATTTTCATGTCTCAAGCTATAAATAGTATTGAACAATACAAGCCGAGAGGCATGTGCTGTCATGCAAATATAAATTGGGATCAATACATATTTTTACAAACAGTCTGAAAATACGTATCTTATACAAGTCCCTTCTTCTAGGCTTTGTTCGTAATCCGTCTTTAACCTTGAAGCAAACAATCACAATGACGTATACAAACGTTTATTGACGTAAATTGAAATGAATTTTTTTTTAATATAGAATTTTTGGATATACAGAGCGGCCAATAAATTAATTAATTCGGAATTTCACGAAAACTGTGTTCAGTGAAACCGATGTGATAAAACTGTATTTCTCAAAAAATGCAATATTTCCACCACATACTACAGCTATTTTTATAATAAAAAAAAAATCGTTGAATGTGCAACTGATATTTGCTTATAAATAGGACTTTACATTGACATTTCGAAATGACCTCTCTTTAAACTTATCTACCGGTGTAAGATGAAGTTGACAGCTTGAAGCGACAAGTCCTATAGTATGTGGGGAGATCTGAGACTCATTTCGAAACAAACGAACCCCTTTTGATTATATTTGTCGAAAAATCGAAAATTGTCAAACTTGCAAATCAATCTAACCGAAGCCATGTTATTTAGATTAACCTCAATTGAATTGAATTCAACTCAATTCAGTTCAATTCTATTCAACTCAATTCAGTTCAGTTCAATTCAATTCGATTAAATTAGGTTCAATTCCACTCAATTCAGTTCAATTCAATGCAACGCAATTCAATTCAATTCGATTCAATTAAATTAAGTTCAATTCAATTCAATTCAAATCAATTCGATTCAATTAAATTAAGTTAGATTCAACTCAATTCAATACAATTCAGTTCAATTCAATTCGATTCAATTAAATTAAGTCCAATTCAACTCAATTCAATTCAGTTCAACTCAATGCAATTCAATTCAGTTCAATACAATTCAATTCAAATGTATTCTATTCAATTCCGCTTAATTCAATTCAATTCAACACAACTCAATTCAGTTCAATTCATTTTAATCCGATTCAATTCAATCTAATCTAACATATACTACGATTATACGAAAGCTTATATAGTGATATCATATTGCGCTATGTCAAGCAAGTACATTTTACTTGCACGTACTTTATTGACACATCGCGATATGATATCACAATGTAAGCTCTCGTATAAACGTGGTAGTAGACTAATCATGGCTAACTCCCTTCAGTGCTTAAATGGTTTTTCGACCCCTGAAAAGGCGATAGGTGCCTTCTAGTCCCGTTTTCTGGAGTTACCTAGTTCGGAGTTGAAAATGTAATTCGAAAATTGGAGGCATGCAAATGTGGATGGAAAGTATTTTGAAATACAATAAAGCTATACTCATTGATAAATATTGTTTATCTGAAATATTGTTTATCTCTGATCATGACCTGGGCGCAGAGAATATACACACTAGATTAGGCAGACCGAAATCGTTCGAAACTAAAGTGGGCATAGGAAAGTTGCATTTACGTGACGTAGGTGCAACCACAAATAGACGGGCATCGCTAATGGATTCAGAAAGTGATTCTGATGAACTGATGGGTATAAGATATGGAGGACTTTTTCCCAGTCTTTCTAGGTGAATTCGATCACATACTTACTAATAGATAGTAAAAATCCTTCTTTCAAACCTGAAGAAACGGCACAGCATTAAGTGAACAGTAACAAAAAATAAATAAGAGATTTGGTTATACTAAGGTCGTCAACGCTACATCAAACACCTTTATGGGCAATTTCAACAAACTTTATTATTTGCGTGGAATCAAGCAATTTAAGAGAAAGCTGGAAGGAAGATAATTTGGCTAAACGCAAACTACTACGATAATTAAACCTCTTTACTTTTACAAAAAGAACTATACTTTAAAATGCTTCTGATACTTTGTTACGCCCTTATACCCTACCCATTTGCCCACTTGGGTATAAAATCAACTTATTTTCCATTCACTTATCCTATCCGTTTCAACATCCTTCACTTTTCCTAAACGCATCAATGTTGTGGGCACTATCTATCTAGCCCCTTTCAACAGCAATATTTTTTTTGTTTTTGACAAAACTTAACTCCCAAAATATTAACACATTCATCTACCTCTAACTCCTAAAGCTCTTTGAAATTTTTGGCCAACAATTGTGAGTTAATGATTCTATTCTGAAGTGCACGGTAGATCTGTGTTATTTCCGAGATATGGTAACTGTATGGTAAAAGTCAGTAGAGGGTTATCTGTAAAAAGGTTATGACTGACTTTATAAAAGCGAGCAAGTATATACGATCTACCCGAAAATTATATATTTGGCAACTCGTATACAGGACTTCAATATCTTCAACTGCATTATAACAGCAATAATTTGAACAAGTACATGATCAATATTATTTTATATCGTATTTACGCCAAGTCAACATTACCTTACGATATTCAATATTCCCAATTGTGCAAACATTCAAATTCAGGCGATGTGCTGATTTCGGGCTATATAAAGCCCGGTTTTTCTTATCGAATATCAGAAAAGAAGTTCCAGCCGCTTCTTCCTTAACAAATTTAACATTTTATTAAGTAAAATAATTAAATTATAATAACAAAATGTTCAACTACAAACTTCAATTAATCTTTGGAGGTAAGAGTAACGAAGTAACCTCTTGTTTACGGGTCTCAACATTCTTCCTTGATATATTACAGCCCTTCTGTGTATGACATGCTTAGTACATAGTAACTATCCTGCACCAGCTGGTCCTCCTGGTCCACCGGGTCCTCCAGGTGCACCAGGTAAACCTGGAGCTGCTGGAAAGCCAGGCCCACCGGGCCCAGAAGGAAAGCCTGGTAAGGCTGGTCCACCCGGAGAGCAGGGAGCTCAAGGTGAAAAGGGAGATCAAGGTCAAGCAGGTGTCCCAGGCGCTCAAGGTGAACAGGGTCCAGTAGGTCCTGCAGGACCACAAGGTGAGAAAGGTCCACAAGGTAGTCCAGGCTACCCCGGCAAGGATGGTAGCGACGGCAAAGATGGACAACCTGGCAATCCAGGTGAACAAGGTCCACCCGGTGCTGCCGGTGAACCAGGAGTGAACGGAACACCAGGCGCACCCGGCGCAGATGGAAAAGATGGTATAGATGGTGCCAATGGTAAAGATGGTGAAAACGGTAAAGATGGAGCACCTGGACAGCCAGGTGGCCCAGGAAAACCCGGATTGCCTGGCCCACCCGGTAAACCCAGTCATGGTGATGGTCATGGTCATGGTCATGGATGTGGACGCTGCAATTGCAATGGACATAAGAAGTAAATTCATTTAATAGCACACAAAAGAGGTCGGTACTCAAGCCTCAGTAAGATGACGAATATGGGCTGCTTCAAAGGATCAGTGATTACATTTTGTTTTTTTAATCCAAGTTTATTGCGAAATCTTTTATAATAAATGTCGCTGGAATTTTACGTCATTTGGTTTTTACTACAACTGTGTGTAATATGGTTCTCAATTTGATCGTACTCGCTTAAGTACATAAATATAAAGACGGCAAGATTTTGGGGATTGTGATGTTCTTCTATTCCCGAGCATGGAATAAACGTAATGGAGTTGCAGTGGTAACAAATAAATTCCCGTCGACTTGAGAAACATTTTCTTCTGCAGATGTAAAGTATATGGCCGATTACAACATAACAATCCAGTACAACTGTCAAATCTCTCTAATAATGACACTTCTGTTGTTTTCAAGTATTCAAGAATAACTTCTAATTGCAATTTTAAAATTCTTTCTTTTGAAAAAATTTAAGTGTAACCTTATGAATCTTTTCAGTAACACAAATATAATGTTTTGGTAGTCGTTCTTCTTCTTTAGTAAATCAGACAACGCAAGATTTAGTTTCTGTGCGATAGACAATCTGTCTAAGAGAATTATCTTATTTTAAATGTCTGGTGTTTTTTTCAGAAATGAAACTAAGTGTTTGCGAACTACTTTTCTTAGCTCCTCGTTGCGCTGTACTATTGATAATCTCGCAGAGAACGAAACATGAGTCGAAAGCAGTGTTGCCAGAAGCTGTCGAAAAAAACATGCCAAAAAAAGTGCAATTAGCAAAAAAAAGAGCTAAAACTGAAACAATCAAAAATGTTAGTTCTGCGGGACTTTACGGCCTATGTTCGATAAAAAAAACATAGGGATGGGAGTATATATCATTAGATGCGGAACAAATTGTAACGCATAGGAGGTCAGAAGTTGAGCCATGCCCGTCTGTCTCTATAGCTGACTGGTCAACATGGAAACTGCCGTAAACCTCTAAGGACAACATCAGGGCTTAAAATTGCTGGCTGATTTTCATTGCTAAACTGATATACTGACTGTGACTGCGAAAATGATCCGAACAAACTGACATAAAACCGCATACCGCATCTGCATCTGCGCTTGGTTAGCAAGGGGAAATTGACTTCGTTGTCTAAACTGTAATCGATTTGACCGATTTTCTCATCGTCATTGGATATCTCAGGTACCAGTAGCGCGGAGAAATGATATCTCCATATTCCCAACATGCTATGCACAACTGCAATAGGATTTCCCTCCTTGTCTTTACAGAAAGAGCTTTTGACTTTTTGGTAGAATTTTCGGGCTTCGTTCTTCCTTCTGTATGTCTCAAATTTCTCACTCTCGCGCTTTCTCCACTACTGTTTCTTGCGCCTAAAGAGACGGTTTACCTCCTTTCCTTTTTCCTCCTTTCGTAGGGTTACAATTGTCTGAAGCTTTGCCATACGTGCAGAGTTCTTTTCATCATTTCTTCGTACCAAGGTTTTTTGCGAAGCGGTTTTTCAAAACCAAGTACGCTGCGGTTCACGACGTCATTGGGAGGGCTAGGCTCTGTGCCAAAAGTAGCGAGAGTTTCCTTGAGTAGGCTCTGGCTACATCTGGTAATTGCAGCTTTCCGATGTCTAGTTTTCTCTGCATCCGGTGCGAACCTTTTCTGGTACCAGGTAGTTATCAGAATCGATGTTAGCTCCTCTGATCACTCGTACATCCATTACACTGGATGAGTGGTACCAAGGGATCAATTTGGTTCTTCGTTCTTTAATTATGGGATACCCAAGTGGCCTCGTGAATGTCTTTATGCTGGAATCTTGTGCCACTAGCGACCATGTGTTTTGCCGCTGCAAATTCAATCAGCCTCATGCCATTGTCGGAACTGTCAGCATGTAGACTGAAATTGATTGATTGTCACTACGCCCTCCCATACAGAAGCTGAGCGATTAACCAAGTTAACCGCTTTAATGAAAGCTGTTCCCGTTTCTTAAACTTATTAAAATAATTAGACTGTTGAACCGTCTATTCGATTTTGACCAGTAATTTACGTAGAGGAAAATTCAAATTAATTTTTCTCCGTACATCAAACTTAAAGAAATTGCTTATAAAAGTCTAGACCAACATACTTTTGCAGTAAAGGATTTTTTAAATGCCAACTTACGTCCATATTTAACATCCACACCCGTGATTATTCAATATATGTTATAATTCGTGGTTGAAAATAAGCATTATTTCAGAGTTCAATTCCGAAAAACAGCCATACATTATAAAAAAAATGCATTTTATCGACAAAAAATGCTAAAAATGATCTAGAAAAGTTCAAAGTTAGCAAAAATTTCCCAAAAAAGTGCTAAAAAGCATTTAGCATGTTTTTCCAGAAAAAAAGTGCAGAAGCCAAAAGAAAGAAGCTAGAATTGCACTTAAAGTGCTAAACTGGCAACACTGGTCAAAAGTTCCTGAGCGTCTTGTCCTGCCTGTGTCGTCAGTTAGCACTTATTGTGGCAACTTCTCGGCGCTGTGAGCGGTAAGATTTAGAATGCAAGTACTGGCCGACCCAATTTTGGGGACAGATCAGATCTATTTGCAAAAATGTATACAAGTCATTGCCGAGAAGCCAATGCATGCATGCAATCTTTGGTGTGGATTTTGGAGTGGTGGCATCATTAGCACATATTTTCGAAAATTCGAATAAAGTTGTACCGAACGCGAAAAAAACCCAATTTTATTGGGTTTAGACCTCATCCGCACAGAATCGAAATTTGCAAAATTGTGTTAGATGGAAATGAGCCTAAGGAACAAGGCGCACTTAAATATTTAGGAGTCTTTTTGCAAAATAGTATTTGATGGCATCTTAAATGTGATTTGGCCCCGGTAAAAGGAAAGCTTTTCAAATTAAAAAATTACATGAGGTGTCAGGGGGCAGTCGGTTAGATGGAAATGAGCCTAAGGAACAAGGCGCACTTAAATATTTAGGAGTCTTTTTGCAAAATAGTATTTGATGGCATCTTAAATGTGATTTGGCCCCGGTAAAAGGAAAGCTTTTCAAATTAAAAAATTACATGAGGTGTCTGGGGACAGTCTGTTGGAACGAAGTTCCTTTCGCTATATATTATGTACTAGTTAGTTCCAACACGCCTAAGGCGCATGTTGAAAAATACTAAAATTGAAATGGGTCTTTAAGAAAAGATACTTTTTGTAAAATGATAACTTTTTTTAAGAAATTTTTTTATTGAATGTATTTTTTATAAAAAAGTATATTTTTAGGTCCTTTTTGTAAGAATATGTATTAAATTTTCCCGAAAAGGTCCGTTCTCTAATGAGAGGTACTTCTTTTATTAAAAGCAAATATTTTTTTTATGAAAAGATACCATTTTTAATAGGAAGTACATTCTGTCAGAAAAAGCCTATGAGTATGCATGTTTTTACAAAGAAGTACTTTTTTAAAGAACAGATACTTTTTAAAGAAGTGGTACTCTTTTTAAGAAAAGGTTATTTTTTTAAGAAAATGTACTTATTTTCAGGAAGGCTACTTGTCTCAAGAAACGAAGAGAAAACGTACATATTATTTTATTTTTTGTAAGAAAGGGTATTTTTTTTAGGAGAAGGTATGTTTTTTTGAAGATAAGGATTTTTTTAAGAAATGAGTATTTTTTTAGAATTGGTCCTTTTTTCAAGAACAGTTAACATTTTAACAGATCTTTGTAAGATATCTAAATTTTGGAAAGGTTATAGAAATCACCGATTTTCACGCGATCAGACAAAAAAGTTATACATTTTATAGCAAGGACTTACTAAAGGATATATCGGGACTTCAAACAAAGTTATTCTTTGCCAGGGTGGAAAATTTGAGGTTTTCTCACATAGAAAATCGTGGAAAGATTTTGGGGCCATAGCGCCTAATTGGGAAGAGGTTAGTGATTGGGTCTAGTATCAAATTAAAGCTATTGACATCCATTTTCATTATTTAATACCCTTATTTCCAAAAAAAAGCTACAGAATATCATATTTTATGCTAGACCCGATCACTACACCTATTCCTGGTGGCCACCATGGAGGTTTTTTCTGAAATGAGGGTATTAAATAATAAAAATAGATGTCAATAGCTTTAATTTGATACTAGACCCAATCACTGAGCTGTATTTTCCAAACTTGAAGTCAGATTTGCTTTAAATTTTAAAAGATTTGCTTAAATTTTTATATTTTATTTTTGTATGTGTGCTCGATGCAATATTTAATTCAGATACAATTTAAATTTATGTACATGTAAAATAAGAACTGGTAATATTTTTAATTGTACATATTTAAAAAATTTGTTTCGCCATTACATCCCATGAAGGGATTGGGGACAGCATCTCGCAACTTTTGAACTGTGTGCGGTCTAGATTTACACTCACTGATTAGGACCTACAGTTTTACATCGGTTCCTGACGGTATTTTTGAGGCTAACTACTCGATAGTGTCGCCGTCACTGAGGTGACCGACGTCGAAAGAAATGTTAGATGGTCTGAGCGCGGACCTATCCCACGTGTTTATGTACAAGAGCAGCGCACACTACCATTGCATCACCGATGCTAGTTCATGCGCTTCCAGAAAAATTGTAGGCTTTTCCATATGATACGAATGGCCACTCGAGCGCAACACGACCATGAAAGTCAGCCACTTCAAGAATACTCCGCACAGCGTCCAACTAGGACTTATTTCACCCCCAGGGGTTAGGATTCGTCCATAAAGTAAGCTGGAATACTCGTCCCCCACAAAAATAATCAAATTTCACCACAGCACAGAAATTAGACCGAATCGAAACGTAATCGAATCCCATTCTTCTACTTGCCCCCACACACTTCCTGAGCTACCAATCGGTCTTTTCTACCCAAATTCCCCTAACAATTTTTATCATGTCTATCATAACCGAAATGGTATCAAATAATTTAAAAACAAATAATATATACAGCCATGGACACTAAATTAGCACAACGCTACTCTAAAGTTTGGCGTAACATTTTTTTTTTATTAAATTTTTGGCTATATAGACCAATTATTATGGTCTGTAATGTTGCACCAGATTATCGAGATTGTGTCAACTAAAAAGTTTTCACGGTTATCTCTACTCTTTTTTGTTCTGTTGCTGGATTGTGAAATTATCATCTTTCATTTTGGACAGTAAATTAGCACAACGCGAGCGGAATGGTCATAAAAAGTTTTTTGGTACGTACTATGTGTTCAACGGTATTTTTTTTAAATTTTTGTGCAATTTCTCTAAAATTTTCCTAAAAATGGGACGGCAAAAGGTTGTACGTCAGAGGGAAAGCGCATTATACTCGTATTCCAAATGTGTAGTGAAGGCAAAGCGCCATGTGAAATTTAAAAATTTCTTAACCGATCGAAAAAACTGGTCTATGTTATTTATTCCATTAAAACTAATAAAAAGTGTATGATAGACAACAGAAAAAAATTAATCCACTTAGCAAAAAAAACAAGCAAAGGACTGACGAAGGACCCTTTTCTGTTATCACGCTGTATTGCGAACGAAATTATCTCTCAATTTGGTTAATCCAAATTTATAAGACAGGCTCATCCGAAAACGACTGAATGGCGATCACGCGCAAGCCGAAAGAAGCCACATCTATCAGGAACAAATATTGCCAAGCGTTCATTGTTTCTTCGCACCTACAAGTCTAAAGACCTCTCATTCTGGAAAAAAATACATTAGGGTGGTGAAAGGAAGGTAAGTCGTAAAACGCCAGGCATTGAATTCACGCTACACTCGGAAGACCGTGAAGCATGGTGTAGGAATCATCATGGAGTGGGGATCCTTTGCATGGCAGGATGTGGTCCCCATTGTGAAAATTAATGGAAAAATGGACCGTTACCAGCATTTGGACATTCTTAAGAACCAAATGGAACCTTAGGGTGCGTACAGAGTGGCCGCTTGTTGCCGAGCCGAGCCGACTTACGCTTATTGCGAGAACCAATGCGAGAAAACTGGTGCTATACAAATTAGTACAAATAAGCTCGAACAGGTCATAGTGGGCGCCGAGCTGGTCAGAGCGGAAAGCTGATTGAGTGCGAGAAAACAGTTCCAAAGCGTATTTCAGCGCCGAAAACATTGTTTATGTTATGTTGTTACGATATCAACTTGTTTGGAAAACATACAAAAAAATTAAAAACAAAAATTTAAGAAAAAGTAAAATAAAAATTAAAAAATAAAATAAAAATTATACAAAAAAATAAAAATTCAAATAAATAATAAAAATTAAATAAAATTATAAAAATTATAAAAATATAAAAATTAAACACGAATGAACAACAAACCCAAATGCATACAAACATACATAAAACACAAATAATAGATAAAATATCAGCGCTGATTCTCGCATCCACTATGCACACTCAAACTTGTTTCTCGCATGAACAAGTTCTCGCAATAAGCGTCAGTCGGCTCGGCAACAAGCGGCCACTCTGTACGCGCTCTTATGATTTTGTACACATGCCAGTTTCATTCACATTCATGCACGACAATGGCCACAAATACACGAAGAAGCTTGCAAAGGAGTTGTTTTCGAAGTAACGCATCCACGTTTTAGACTAGCTGGCTCAAAGTTCTGACGTTAACCCGATTGAAACCCTCTGGAACGATGTGGGATGTGCAACTGCTCAACATAAATACAAAAACTTGGAAGATATTTGGACTGGAATACAGAATTGCGATCCCAGCATGCGCCGTAGATTCCAAGTGGCACTTGATAATAAAGGTTACAATACTAAATATTGACCAGGTAAACTAAAAACATTAATATTTATATTAATTTTTAAAATATATCCCTTTAATTCCATAACTTATAATTCGTGCTATTTTACTGTCCAGTTGAAATCTGGCCTACGAGATATTGCTGGCATCAATGAGCCGACGATACCAAACGTGAAAGGAAATATATTCGTATCATGAATAAATTCGTATCATTTACTTAAGCTTAAAAACAGACCAAATCAATCGGTCAACAAAAATCAAACTATACGTATCAACAAAATTGGTCACAATAAACCAAAACATTCATAAATAAATTAAGCTGTGTCAAAATATATGTATATATTGTCTATTTAATAAGTAGGTTTAAAATGAATTTATTTCTTACCTTGTACACATTTGTGCTATCGTAATTATGCTGATTCCCTTCGTTGGATTCTTCAACATAACATATGAATTAATTATTTACCGTACCGTTTACTCCCGTTTAGTTATTTACACACTCGCACACACTTAGTTATTTTCTCGATGGATGGCCGATAATACCACACAATTTAAATTGCCCACACTATACTTTTGTTTATGTTGTTCTTATTGGTTATTGCCATCGTATCATCAAATATCATATGTACAAGCAGCGAAGCCGAAGATAAACCGAATAGCTCAGCCGGCAGAGCCGCGAAAGTTACCACAAAAACAATTGAGACCGTGGTAAAATTATACATATTTATACGCTTTTATAGTATTACCACGACTGAGAGTAAAGCAACACAACAACAAATAACTACTACTATTGTATGCAAAAAAAAAAAAAAAAACAAATGACGTAAAACACTGCACATTTTACTTTTTAATGAATCCGTTCTCCGTGGAATTTTATATTTGCTGGATAATGGACCCTTTTCCAACAAAACATTTAAAGTTGATTTAACACTAGTTCATTTATTTTATTACAATTGTTTATCAAAATCACTTGAGTAATCCCCACCATTTACAAATCATAACACACGCACTGTTTACGCACCGATCACTGAAGAATAACTGACCATTGTTGGCAACCGCCGTCAGCAAAATAGAGAATGAGGCTGTGTATGAAATGTTAATAATTTTTTTCTTCGTGGAAAAATTTGGTGAATTTTAGCGTGGTGAAGAAAATTAGGTATGTAATTTAACTGTGCAAAATGAAATCAACAAACTTTGAAAGGGAATTACACAATTTGAATACCATGTTTTTCAATTATAATTCGGAAGGATTAAAACAATTTAATATGAGGGTAAGAATACTAAAGAGTTGTTATAAAATTATACAGAGTAGAAAATGACATCGTGGTGTACTAATAACATAAGAAACACTGACTCAATAAAGCCAATATAAACACAGGAAAAAGATTAGTTAGAAATCAATTCAGGCATTGGAAATTCCATGATAAATTCTACACGCAAAGAAAAAAATCGTTTATTGCTCGGTTGCCACAACAATACGTTGATTGATTTGTATTAATTTATTAATCACAACCGTTTATGTAGTTCTCCCAAATAAACTCATACATCGCAAATGTGTATCATGTTGTTGCAAACGAGATCTCCTTTGCATTAAACGAGCATGAATGAAAGAATACAAGATTACGCATTGCGCAGGTCCGTTATGTTTGGTTGAATTCTCTCACACTCTCTATGACGTCACATCTCCAGAAATTTGTTATGCATTCAATTGTAAGCCTTCGATAAGTGAAGAAAGTGAATTGGAATTTGTGATCAGTATTTAAAAATAACTGTGAAAATTTAAGTTATTTATAGAAATATAAAGAATACAAAGTGGAATTTGTAATTTTCGTTTGAAAGTATTAAACAAAATTTAAATATCACATATTTTTTGCACTAAAACATAGATAGGTATTTCTTGATTATATTACTGATCATAAACATATGAAAGAAAATTTTAATTTTTTTCACAAACATAATACTTTTGGTTATTTGTAAAAATCGTTTATTATGTTATTTGTTTTTTAATCAGAAGATAAAAGTAATAATATATAAAAAGGCCTTAACTCAAAAAATAAGTGATTTTTAAATTAAATAAAAATGCTAAAAAAATAAAGAACATAAGTATTAAAAAAATTTAATTTATTTAAAGAAACATAAACTATGAAGTCTTCTGTAGCGAATTGCAATAGCACTTCCGAGGACAAATCGTCCGACATACATAAGCTTTTTTATATTTCCGACTAACGCAGTGTTAAAAAAGAAATGGGTTAGTTTTTGCCGGCGTGAAAAACAATTTAAACCAAATAAAAGATATATTTTTATGCTGCATTTCAAACCTGAGGACATCGAAAATGGTTTACAGTATGACATGTGTAAGTATGTAAAACAAGGAAGAGTTTCATTTGATTTCATTTACTATTTTACTTGAAGGTTATGCCGAACGTCGTTTTTTAAAAAAAAGGAGTAGTTCCAACGATCAACATTGATTCGCGTGAAAACGTTGAACTCAGTGCACAGCGGGCTTCTAAAATTGAAAAAAGGGATAATAAAAAGATTGTCAATTCGTTGTTGATTGTCAAAGGTTGAAGTTAACGTAACTGAAGACAGAAATCTGGAATGCTTGGATATTTCTATTTCTGAAAACGTGGAATGTAATAGCAACAAAGGAGATTAATCTTTAAACAATATTAAGATCGAGCTGTAAGTTTTTTTTTTAATATCCAAACCATGTACTCACCGAAATTTTATTTATTTGTAGTGAAACGCTTCGAAAAGAAAATAAAGGCTTTAAAAAGCAAGTTAAAAAACATGCTGGTGAATTGCAGGCTCAGGAAGAGAAAATAGAAAAATTGATGAAAATTCATAAATATTACGTAGAGGCATTGCAAAAACAAATTACCAAGGCTAACTACGAGCTTAAAAACTTGGAGTCTAAGCTATTGACCATTTTTACCCAGGGTCAAATAAATAAACTTAAAAACGGCTTGAAAAGGTCAATTTGGACGGAAGAAGATATAACGCACTCGATAACATTGCACGCTACAAGCTCTAAGTTATATAAGTTGTTATATAGGAAACATTTTCCTCTTCCGGCGGTGCGGACCCTTCAGTCGTGGGCTCAAAAATTGAAATCAGTATGGGAATAATACAGCCAGTTTTTAAGGTCTTGTCTGCTGCAACTCATCTTAGTGAAAATCAAAAGATTTGTGTACTAAGCTTTGACGAGATGAAAGTACGAAAGACCTACTGCTATGACAGGTCAAGTGATACCACTTTAGGTCCTGTCAACTATGTGCAAGTTGCAATGCTTAAAGGCAAGTACATTCCATAATATTGGGTAGTTCAAAAAGAATTCCTTACATTTTTATATCTTTCATAGGTCTTGTAGCCAAATGGAAGCAGCCCATTTTTTACGATTTTGACCTTCCAATGACTAAAGCCATATTATTTAGCATTTTGGAGAAGACGAAATCTTCATAATCTCCATTCATAAATCTTTAAACGGATTAAAAGTATTAGTTTTTAAAAACGCTCTAATACAATTTTTTTCTTAACCGTTTTTATTTTTTACACACATTAGATTACAATTTCTTCTCAATTTATTGTTTCATGCGAATCTCCATACATATTTCACAATTTACTTAAGAATACTAGACATGTGACGTCATGCGCAGAGACAGAACACTTTGTCAACACTATCGGCGTAATCTTATTATTCTTTCATTCATGTTAAACGAGTACAAAATTACATTTGTCGCAAGTTAAAAACCGTTTGCGATAACTAAAATTAGCCATTTTTCTAATGAGAGCACAGATTACGAAGAACGTAAATTTCTCTCATTCTCTCTTTCTGTCGACTGTATACACAGTCCACTCGTTTGACATACACACTCACACATACACATAAAAGGCTTTTGCCTTGTCAATATATCTTCGATGGACAACTGAAGCGTTGTAGTTTGCTGCGCTTTTAGTTGTTATTTGAATGCAAGGCGAGACGGACGTGTTAGTAGACACTGAAAAGATAGACAAAAATTCCAACCTTTTTTAAAACAAACTTTATGGGTAAAACCAAAATCATAAAAGTTGGAAATTTACACAAAAAAGAGCTTATGGAAACCATTAATATAAATTTTAATGTACAAGTAATGTTGTACTGAGTAGAGTAACTACAACTACAACTCGGTTGCTGTAACTACAACTCGGTTGCTGTAACTACAACTCAGTTGCTGTAACCGAAAGAACAGTTGGTGGAACCGTTTTTCGTTTATCACAAAAGTTTTTTTCAGCTTTAATTTTTCATAACTCGTTTACTGCAAACGTTTTTCAGTTCTCGCAAACGTTTTTTTTAGTTAGGATCAACTACAACTCGGTTGCTGTAACCGAGGGAACAGTTGGCGGAACCGTTTTTCGTTTCTCGCAAACGTTTTATTCAGCTTATATTTTTCATAACTCGTTTGCTGCAAACAAACGAAATGACATGTATGGCTTAACAGAAGTTCGCTTCTCCCAACTACAGTCCCCAAACGAACTTCAGTTATCTGAGATTTCGTTTGGGTGGAACGAGTTTTTTCTTTGCGTGTATATTTTAATTAGAATTCATAATTATCATACATCAGAACTATTTGTCGATGTTATTGGTAAAATAAAAATAGGTCTTACTAAATAGAAGTTGTTACTACAGAAATTAATATGTATTAACCAATTTGAGTATCTCGAAAACCTCATTCATCTGAATTGGAAGATACAACTCAAAACAAGGACAATTTTAAAATTCGTGTTCAAATATTAGTCACTGTAATCATAATTTAGTTTCTCTGACAAAAAAAGCGTGCTACAAAGTTATGAATTCGATTTTTCAAAACAGGCTTTGCTGTCAAAGATAAACTATATTTGAATGTTACACGAGGACATTTCAGAAAAACTATTATTTTAAACAGAAAGCGAAAAGCAAATTTATGAGAAAAAAACAATAAAGTGTTTAGATATTACCCACCGAAAAAAAATTTAAGTATATGCCCATAATTTGTTATGCTTTGGTCAAAAACATCGGCTGACACACATTTATCTATACGAAATCAAAAGAAGGTCATTAAAGTCCATGTATATGTTATTGTTATCGACAAGACGAATATGCCCAGTTGATATATCACGAATTCCACGAAAACGTCAGCCGCATAGGTCAAAAATCAAATTGTAAAGAGAGAAGAGAAATTATATTGAAAATATTCTTTGGAATGTTGACAACATATTTTGAGTTGAATTTTGCAGGATAACGGTATTTTTTCTTTGCTTTGTTTTACTTTCGCGTGGTGAGTAAGTTGAGCGAATATATTTTAGTTTTCTATTGCTATTTGCCGTGAGTGCGTGCGCTGCTAGCTAAAATAATTTCAATAAATAATATTGAATTCGAATAAAGTAATCTCTTGCTAAGAATTACATATATATATATCTACATATATAGCAACGAGCTACCGTGGTAAGTGCAGTTAAATAAAGTAAGAAAATATGTAACACGTGCGTGACAAAATTAATATATGTTTTAATACGTACTCTAATATAAAAAATTTTACCCGGAAAATGCTGTTATGTGTGGATCTTGAGATGGCAAAGTCGAATGGAACAAAGTTTGTTTACTATCTCCATCGAAAAGAATTTCACGCGTTACGCACATGTTACACTTTTTCGTAGTAAAATATGATGATATGAAGGTTTTTTTACTTATGCACATTTCTGATTTTGATACAGAAAATGGATGGAAAACAACGTATGAAACGTTTTCGTGAGAAAATAAAGCAAAGCGAAATGAAGTGGGAAGAAGAGAAAGAGAAGAATCGACAACGAATGAGGGATTACCGAGCTAAATTGAAAAATGAAAAAAAGCAGTCGAAGAAGCAGTTGAAGATAGCTACAAGTAGAGAGGACAAAATGAAAAATGCTGAAAGAATGCGTCAGTATCGCGCTCAAAAAAGTTTTTGGCTGAGCATCCAGAGTGTATTGATATACCTTACCGGACGAAACAATCCCTTTTTAAAGCAGTTAGTCGGGTGCGCAAACATTTACCTCAAAGCTTGCCCCGAAAACAAATGATAATTAGACAGCTTTGTGATGAATTTTATCCTGAACTGTCGTCTCAATTAAGCAAAGTAGAAAATCAAAAGAAAAAAAACCACGCGGCAATTCAAGCAAAGCTGGCTTTACACAACAAAGTTGTCAAATTTTATAATGAAGATTATATTACGTACCAAGCACCTGGGAAATCTGATGCAGTTGCGGTAAAAGTAAACAATACCAAAATTTTCATGCAAAAAAGATACATGATTATGTCAATAAATGAAGCGTATGCAATATATTGCGATGAAATTGATTTTGCTGACCAAGTTGGGCGCTCAAAGTTCTTTGATTTGCGCCCCCAAAATGTCATCGTTGTGAGAGATACACCACACAATGTTTGTGTGTGCCAAATCCACGCAAATTCTATAAATTTATGCCAAGCCCTAAAAAAAATTAACGGGTTTCCATTGACGTATAAGGAGCTTTTAAGCGAAATTTGCTGTGATGTGGACAACGAAAATTGTATGTTGGAAAGATGCCGCGATTGCGAGAATAATATCAGCGATGTATTACCATTACTGTTCGATTACGATACAAACATATTTTGGAAAAAATGGGAGAAAAATAATGAAACTGGCCGAGTTCAAGAAATTGAATTGAAATCGTCTGTAGCTAGAGCATTTTGGTAATTTTCATCACATGGCAAGGGTGCTGTTGATGGCATTGGAGCTACCGTAAAAAGATGTGTTTGGACGCAAATAAAGTCGCGACAAACAACAATTCATTCTGCCGAAGATTTTGCTAATTGTGCAACCGACAAACTACAAAATATTAAAATATTTTATAAAAATAAAGAATCCATAACGGTTACTCGCACACAACTCAACCCAATATGGGAGCATTCGTATTTGCCCGGAATTCCAAAGCTCCAATTAAAGCACTTTGTGGAAGCTTCACACAACTGCCTTTTTCTCTCGCTTAACTAACAAATCTACACAATATCTAAAAACCGATTATTTGAATTATATTAATAATTGAAATAATACATAAATTGAATGAAAGAGTTTCATTATTAAGTTCAATGTTTTTTTTTATCTTTGTTTACAGAAGTGTTTTTTTTTTCGGTTTCAATAAAATAAATTAAAAAAAATAAGCATATTTCAATCAATCTGTTTTGCATTTAAGTTTTTAGTAAATATGGTGGAAGGTAAGTAATGTGAATGGATGGTGTAATTGTGCGTTACGGCGTTTAACATGAGCGTGACGGAGTTGAAGGTAAAAAAAAATATGTTGCAATTATTTTTCTCAAAAAAAATAACTGCCAATATAATCTTATATAACCTCTTAACTCTGTAAAAAAAATATTACAATTCCATCTCAAGTCAATTCGCAGATATTTCAGATCGAATCTGACATCAAATTTTCCAAGGGAAAATTTTGTAGCACGTGCGTACGCTACATTTTGATTAATATCTCCGAAATTCACAAACGGATTGATAAAAGCTTTACAGGTATTATAAAGAGTGAAAAACTAATTAATAAAAATTGCAAACCAGTTTTCAGAAAAATTGTTTTATTAACTAAACCAATGAATATAATTCGCACGCTGTAACAGTGCGTGACATGGAATTCGTGATATATTTACACACTAGTTTCTGAATCGCATGAATTTTTTATTTTTCTAGTATTACTTTTAGACCAATCATTGTATCTGACGCCACTTGACGCCTTCACAAATATGCCAAAAATTCTGGGCACCTGTCTCAAGGAACTATTACTTGGGATGACACAAATTAACTTAAACATATATATGATATTTTTATATTATACACGCAAAGAAAAAACTCGTTCCTCCCAATCGACATCTCAGATAACTGAAGTTCGTTTGGGGACTGTAGTTGGAATAAACGAACTTCTGTTCAGCCATACATGATATTTCGTTATTTTCGCAGCAAACGAGTTATGAAATAATAATTTTGTACGCGTTTGATGCAAACGAGAACTCGTTTGCCACAACATGATACACATTTGCCATATACGAGTTTATTGCGGCAACCGAGCAATAAACGTTTTTTTCTTTGCGCGTAACTGTTACAGAGTTCGTATTTACCCTCATGTGTAACCATAACACACCACCGTGGGGAATGGGTAATGAACGTTAACTCATTACCCACAGAAGACATAATGGGTAGCTACCGACGATGAGAGGAAATTACCCTTCACGATTATCCATTACACATGGGGAATGGGTCGGCGGCCTTGGATTGGATATTTGAGTTTGTAAATATACGATTGATGATCTACCGGTGGTATCAATTCAGCGAGAGTAGTTAGGCATCTGATGATGAACTTGCCACGGAGTTCGAAAGTAGTCATGCCAGTGAGTGTGCTTAACTGATTCGTGTTTTATTGCGTGCAGCTCATCCACATTTCCGTTGCCCCTGCTGGCAATGTAGCATGGAACACATACATATATATTGACCATCTTTCTTTTGAACCATCTCGGTAAGAGATCTTTGACAGGCCTGGGTAGATTTTGGGTTCAGGAAGACTGATTAAAGAGACTTGATGGTTTCGTCGGAGGCAGAAAGGACATTGACTCCCACCACAGCTGAACTTATATTCTTTGGTCCAACAGCCAGTTCTATAATCGTCATTACTCAGCCTGATAAATGTTACAACTGGTGACATAAACAAACCACAAAAAATGGTTTACCATTACATCGCATGAACGAATTGGGGAGAGCTTCTCTCTAGTTTGACATACACTGATTGTGACCTACAGTTTTACACCGGCTCCGAACGGTATTTTTGAGAAACCTTTTAAGGCTAAATACTCGATAGTGTCGTCATCACTAAGCGTGGTGACCGCCGTCGAAGGAAATGTAAGGTGGTCTGAAAAGGACCGAACCACCTACTGATGTACAAAAGCCGCGCACACTATCATTGCACCATCGACGGCCACAACTGGTGACACAGTCAAAGTTGACATAGTCAACTATTATATTATCTACAAAGGTTGCAGAACTACCACATCATTGCCGTTGGTACAGCATCACCATGTGCGCAGCGTTTTTTATTTTCAAGAGCTTAACTACAAAGTTTCGTTAAAATCAGTTAAATTTAAATTCAGTTAAATTCCGATGGCGTCATTCGCCTGTTTAAAAATATACATCTGCATTGATATAAACCCAATGAATTTACGGTCCGTCCGAACCTGAGGAAATTGTCATTCCTCAAGCTACAAATAGTGTTGAACAATACAAACCGAAAAGCATGTGCTGTTGTGCAAATAAAATTTCGGGTCAATACATATTTTTACAAACAGTATGAAAATACGTGTCTTATACAAGCTTCTAGGCTTTGTTCGTAATCCGTCTTTAACTTTGAAGTTAACAATGACAATGACGTGCACAAACATTCGTTGACGTAAATTGAAATGAATTTTTTTTAATATTATAGAATTTTTGGATGTACAGAGTGGCCAATAAATTAATTAATTCGGAATTTTCACGGAACCTGTGTTCAGTGAAAGTAACGTAATAAACCCGTATTTCTTAAAAAATTCAATATTTCCACCACATACTCGTCCATTTCATGATATCTATTTTGATAATAAAAAAATTCTTTGAACGTGCAACTAACATTTGCTTATAAATCCGACTTTACATTGATAGATCGGAATAACCTCTATTTAGACTTATCTGCCGGTGTATGGTGAAGTTTAAAGCTTGTACCAACAAGTCGGGCAGAATCAAACAGATCGAAATTCTTCAAATGTGGGCCCGATTTATGCCACAGTGTGTGGGGAGGTCTGAGAATCATTTCGAAACAAACGAAACCCTTTTGATTATATTTATCGAAAATAATAAAACTTGCAAATCAATCTAATCTAAGCTATGTTATTTAAATTGAATTCAATTCAATTGAATACAACTCAATTCCATTCAACTTAAGTCAATTCAACTCAATTCAACTCAATTCAGTTCAATTCAATTCGATTCAATTAAATTAAGTTCAATTCAACTCAATTCAGTTCAATTCAATTCAATTTGTATCGCATGTGATTCGATCTGAAGATATTTCTTAGATGAATATGTTTCTATTTCTTTCCAGCAGTGGGGTTTTTTTGCATTTAGAAAAAATATAAACAGTCGGCACCAGGATTTGAACTCACGTTGGCTGACGATCGTTTCGAAGTTTGTGATTCCTCTCATCAGCGCCTTACCGTTCTAGGCCAGTGACCATCTTGATCAAATTATAACTAATTGCAGTTGTCTTCGTCGGGGTTTCTCTCCTCTTTCGATCTTCTAATTCAATTCAATCCGAAGAGATTCATATAAATTAAATTCATTTAAATTGAATTCAACTCAATCCAATTCAATTCTATTCAATTCCGCTTAACTCAATTCAATTTAGTTCAATTCAAATTAATTCGGTTCAAGCCAATTCAATCTAATCCCATGGAATGGAATCTGACATTTTCTGGAGTTACCTAGTTCGAAGTTGCAAATGTAATTCGAAAATTGGACGCATGCAAATGTGGATGGAAAGTATTTTGAAAAACAATAAATCTATACTCATTGATAAATATTGTTTATCTCAAAACTTATCGAGTGTGATCATGACCTGGGTGCAGCGAAGGTACACACTAGATTAGGCAGAGCGAAATATTTCGAAACTAAACTGGACATCGGAAAGCTGCATTTACGAGAGGTAGGTGCAACCACAAATAGACGGGCATCGTTAATCGATTCAGAAAGTGATGCTAAACTGATGGGTATAAGATATGGTGGGCCTTTCCCATTTTTCTAGGTGAATTCGATCACATACTTATAGATAGTAAAAATCCTTCATTCAGACCTCAACAGTGAACAGTAACAACAAATAAATAACAGATGTGGTTACACTAAGGACGTCAACGCTAAATCAAACACATTTTTAGACAATTTCGACAAACTTTATTATTTACGTGGAATCAAACGGTGACGCGTCATAACGCCCATGGATATAACGCCCATGGGCGTTATGTCACACCTAAAATGGACATAAAGCCCATGACCGGTGTGACATAAAGCCCGTGGGCGTTACGACCATTCTAGGTGCCACATATCGTCCACAACTTTGTAAATATGGTCTACATGTAAAAGGCGCCGATTTTTTGGACTAACTTGACTAAGATGGACATAAAGTCCATGACCGGTGTGACACAAAGCCCATGGGCGTTATGTCCCTGGGCGTTATGACGCGTCACCGAATCAAACAACTTAAGAGAAGGAAGGCTTGAAGGAAGATAATTTGGCTAAACGCAGACTAATATGATAAGTAAACCTTTTAGTTTTTGCGAAAAAAAACTGTACTGTAAAACGCATCTGACATTTTTCTACGTCCTTGTACCCTACCCCTCATTTGACCACTTAGGTCTAAAATCAACTTGTTTCCCATTTACTAATCCTATCCATTTCAACAACATTCACTCATCCTAAACGCATCAATGTTGTGGGCACTATCTATCTATCCCCTTTCAACAGCTATATATTTTTTGTTTTGGTTTTTGATGAAAATTAACTCCCACACTATTAACACATTCATCTACTTCGTCCAACCTAAAGACCTAAAAGCTCTTTGAAATTTTTGGCCAACGGTTATGAGTTAATGATTCTATTCTAAAGCCCACGGTAGATCTGTGTTATTTCCGAGATATGGTAACTGTATGGTAAAAGTCAGTAGAGGGTTATCTGTAAAAACGTTATGACTGACTTTATAAAAGTGAGCAAGTATATACGATCTACCCGAAAATTATATATTTGGCAACTCGTATTCAGGACTTAAAAATCTTCAACTGCATTATAACAGCAATAATTTGAACAAGTGGATGATCGATATTGTTTGAAATCGTATTTACTCCAAGTCAACATCACCTTACGATATTCAATCGTTCAAGAACAATTTTCGCAATTGTGCAAACATTCAAAATCGGGCGATGTGCTGATTTCGGGCTATATAAAGCCCAGTGTTTCTTATCGAACATCAGAAAAGAAGTTCCAGCCGCTTCTGCCTTAACAAATTTAACATTTTATTAAGTAAAATAATTAAATTATAATAACAAAATGTTCAACTACAAACTTCAATTGATCTTTGGAGGTAAGAGTAACGAAGTAACCTCTTGTTTCCGGGTCTCAACATTTTTCCTTGATATATTACAGCACTTCTGTGTATGACATGCTTAGTACATAGTAACTATCCTGCACCAGCTGGTCCTTCTGGCCCACCGGGTCCTCCAGGTGCACCAGGTAAACCTGGAGCTCCTGGAAAGCCAGGCCCACCGGGCCCAGCAGGAGAGCCTGGTAAGGCTGGTCCACCCGGTGAGCAGGGAGCTCAAGGTGAAAAGGGAGATCAAGGTGAAGCAGGTGTTCCAGGCGCTCAAGGAGAGCAGGGTCCAGTAGGTCCTGCAGGACCACAAGGTGAGCAAGGTCCACAAGGAAGTCCAGGCTACCCCGGCAAGGATGGTAGCGACGGCAAAGATGGACAACCTGGCAATCCAGGTGAACAAGGTCCACCCGGTGCTGCCGGTGAACCAGGAGTGAACGGAACACCAGGCGCACCCGGCGCAGATGGAAAAGATGGTATAGATGGTGTCAATGGCAAAGATGGCGAAAACGGTAAAGATGGAGCCCCTGGACAGCCCGGTGGCCCAGGAGAACCCGGATTACCTGGCCCACCCGGAAAACCCAGTCATGGTGATGGTCATGGTCATGGATGTGGATGTGGTTCCAGACGCTGCCATTGCAATGGACATAAGAAATAAATACATTTAATAGCACACAAAAGAGGTCGGTACTCAAGCCTCAGTAAGATGACGAATATGGGCTGCTTCAAAGGACCAATGATTACAATTTTAAGTGTTTTTTAATATTTTAATTATGTATATGTGGTACGATATTAATTTTTAGTCCTAGTTTATTGCGAAATCTTTTTTAATAAATGTCACTGGGAGCTTAGATCATTTGATTTTTACTACAACTGTGTGGAATATGGTTCAGAATTTGTTCGAGAAGTCATAATCCGTCATATCGCATTGATGTTTAATGTACTCGCTTAAGTACGTAAATATAAGGACGGCAAAAATTTTGAAATTGCGATATTCTTTTACTCCAAAGCATAGATAACGGAAATAAGTAGATATCGCACAGGCGTTGTCAAGTACTGCCACTAGGTGCTGTGTTGTCGTTTTGTAACTCTCATTGACGTTTCTTATAACATTCACTGACGTTTGTCCAACACTGTGGGACATTTTTCCAATACAAAAATAGTATCATTTTCCAGGTTGTGCTATTCGAACAACTAATTAAATTTTGTTGATGTCGTTGTGTTCCCCACTTTCAAATTCAAATGTATTTTGGGTATGTGCTTTTTTGGAGTACTATCGTTTGTGTTGACTTTTACAGAATCGACCCACCAAACAAAAACAAAATGCCTGTTGATGTTGCCTACAACACCTACATCTATCACCTCTTAATGCATCTTGCAAGGTATGTTTTGTTTGGGATCAAACGGTATAATTATTGCATTCAGCTCCATCCAGAAAATATCCCATTGAACAAGAAATATCTCAAGGAGTGTGCGATATCTAATTATTTCCTTTCTCTATGCTCCAAAGTGTGGAATAAACGTAAGAGAATTACAGTGGTAACAAATAAATTCCTGTCGACTTGAGAGACATTTTCTTCTGCAGATGTATATGGCTGATAACAACACAACAATCTAGTACAACTGTCAAATCCCCATGGAAACATCAGCACACACTCTAATAATGTCACATCTTTTATTTTCATGTATTCAAGAATAACTTCTAATTGAAAGTTTAAAATTCTTTCTGTGAAAAAAATTAAAGTATATCCTTATGAATCTTTTCAGAAAAACAAATAGAATTTTGGTCGAAATTCTTCTTTAGCAAATCAGACAATGCAAGATTTAGATTCTATGCGAATATTTCGATATCCCGTATACTAAGAGAAGTATCTAATTCCAATGTCAATGCCTCGCATCGTCTGGTATTTTCTTTATAAATGAAACTAAGGGTTCGAGAACAACTTTTCTTAGCTTCCTCGTTGCTCTGTACTATTTTATCTCGTCGAGAACGAAACATAAATCAAAATTTCCTGTCCGTCTTGTCCTGCCTGTGTCGTCAGGTAGCACTTAGAATGCAAGTACTGGCCGACCCAATTTTGGGGACAGATCAAATCTATTTGCAAAAATGTATACAAGTCATTGTCGAGAAGCAGGCAATGTTTGGTGTGCAGTTTGGAGTGCTGGCGTCACTGACCTATTTCTTCGAAATTGCGAACTCGAATAAATTTGTACTGAACCGCACAGTAACGAAATTTGCAAAATTGTGTTAGGTGGAAATGAAGTTAAGGAACAAAGCGCACTTCAAGATTTAGGAGACTATTTGCCAAATAATATTTCATCGCAGATTCATCTACAGCATCTGAAATGTGATTTGGCCCCGGTAAAAGGAAAGCTTTTCAAATTAAAAAATTAAACTAAATTAAGAAACGATTTCCATCGGCAAAATTGCAATATCTTTTGATCTAATAAACAGTTTTAAGTTCTGTAAAAAACAGATTGTGCGCAAGGAGCCAAGGATTAAGGCGGTATATCAGAAAAATTTCCAAAGTTGACTACGCTTGGGTTTTTCGATTTCGAGAATAACAAAAATTTTGGTTTTTTAATTTTATGTTTTTTACCTTGTACACATTTTTCCTATCGTAATTATGCTGATTCGCTTCGTTGGCGTCGTCAACATGACATATGAATAACTTAGTTACCGTACCATTTACTCCCGTTTAGTTATTTACACACACGCACACACTTAGTTATTTTCCCGATGGCCGATAATACCGCACAATTTAAATTGCCGACACTGTACCTTTGTTTATGTTGTTCTTATTGGTTATTGTGATCGTAGCATCAACTATCTTAAGCGCCTTGGAGACGTTCAAAAAACTACATCAATCACGTGCATATGTATTAGTGTGTGCCTTCGTGTCTTGCCCGCAAACGTTCAACAAAATACATCAATCATCACTTTTTCTTTGTTTTCATTGTGTTCGGTTGACATGTCATCGTCGGAGGAAGATGATTTGCTTTTAATTATTAATAATAATTTTTAATTATTTATTTTTATTATTTATATTTATATATTATTATTTATATTTATATATTATTATTTATATTTATGTATATATTTTAATTATTAATATTATTTTTTTTTTACGTCATCCACAGTCGCATTAGGGTACTGCTCTTTAAAAAACTCTAGCAGTATCTCATACTGCCTTCTTTTTTCTTCCCTGTTGCTATAGGCATCCAGTTTTGTGTTCCACGGCGCCTGTAAGCACTCATAGCGTTCAATAAAATTTATTATGAACTTTTTTTCGTCCGCGCACTTGTCCATCTCGCACAGTTTTTCTCTACTAATGAGTCATGATTGACAATCATAAATGGAGACCATCAACAAAAACGCCATCAACAGAAAATATCAAAAGTTTTTGATATTTCATCAATCTGGCCGACGTCGTGTACATGTAGCCGATGAAAGCCGATTACAGGCAAACACTCAACCGATTGATGGAATTTGTTGAACGTCTCCAAGGCGCTATATATGTGTCCATACAAGCAGCGAAGCCGAAGATAAACCGAATAGCTTAGCCTGCAGAGCCGCGAAAGTTACCACAAACACCATAGTAAAATTATACATACCCGCAGTTTCACAAGCAGTGGCTGGCAACTTTTCATCGACTACATCGCCGATGGCTTTTAGTACTCAGTGGTAGTCTGTAAAGTGGTGTCTCGAGAGATTCTCTATTGTTATTCGTTAATGAAGTAACATTAAGAATTTAATAGTGTTATATTCACCTAATGCTTTAAGTTGTAAATTTTGTAGTTGAATTGAAATAAAAAATTTGAGTTTAAAAAAAGCAAGTTGCTACTTGAGATAATTTATTGTACAGTATTTTTATTCAAATTTGACTATTGTTTAAACGCATTATTTTCAAAAGTACTGACTCTGCAACGAAATACCAACTTTACAGATTAGTTATTATTTGTATAAACTGTAATGGCAATTCTGTTACGAAAAACACATGCCACATGAGAATTAAAGAAATAACAACCAACAAACAACAAATGAGACAAACAAGAAACAGTTACACCAGGGGGATTCTATGGCACAGCTGATCGAAAAGGTACTAGCCCGATGATGGAGAATGAGAGAGCAAAGAAGAGAGGCACTAATTTTAAATAGTGTTTATTGATGCTAATGACAGCTAAATTATGTCTTATGTTATTTGTATTAAAAGAAAATACACATTCTCTTTGATTTCTATCTGTTTTATGTCCATCGAAAGTGTAAAATTGGTAAAATACCTCAGCAAATAAAACTCTATGAAATGGCCTACTACCTCGACGTCATGAAGAGGCAACGAAGAGAGTAATGGAAACTTTTAAGCATAGATAAAGGAATTAACTAGATATCGCACATGCCGTGGGTAATTTGGTGTTCAATGGGATATTTTCTAGATGGAGCTGAATGCAATAATTACAACGTTTGATCCCAAACAAAATATACCTTGCAAGATGTATTTAGAACAGGTGCTAACAATAGGTGTGGTAAGCAACATCAACAAGGATTTTGTTTTGTTTAGTGGCCCGATGCTGTACAGGTCAACATAAACGAATACCAACAATAACAGTACACCAAACAAGCACATAACCAAAATGCATTTGAATTAGAAAGTGGGGAACACAACGACATGAAAAAAACTAAATTAATTGTTCGAATAGCACTACCTGGAAAATGATTTTATTTTTGTATTGAAAAAATGTCCCACACTGTTGAATAAACGTCAGTGAATGTTATGAGAAACGTCAATGAAAGTTACAAAACGATAACACAGCATCTAGTGGCAGTACTTGCCAACGCCTGTGAGATATCTACTTATTTCCTTTATCTATGCTTTTAAGTATTTGTCTATGATTACACAGAATCAAAGAGATAACAACCAAAAAAACGCGTGTAATAGGACACAAATAAAAAACTGTAACGGAACCGAAATAAAAAAAAACACCAACAACACATGCTACATTGTAAATAGAAAAAAATAACAAAAACGCATCATTCATTTCCCACACTTGAGAATATGAGCTTGGTTGAGGGACGTAAGAAAGAGAAGGAGTCATTAAATGTTTGACATTAAAAAAGAAAACGCGCGTCTTTACCACTGAAAATGGACAAATTTGTTTTGAAACAAACATGAAATATGATTATAAACGACATCGGTTATTTAAAAAATAAAAATAAACAGAAAAAACACCCCCAGCCCGTAATCGAACCTGGGTTCTTTTCACTGCTATCACTGTTTGTCGATGAATTCATCGACGAATGGTAGTTCAAACGGTGAGCCATCACCAAAGCGGCCTTCCCCTTGTTAAATTCGCCGCTCAAAAGCGTTGCGGGTAGTTTGGCAGGTAATCGATGGCTTTTTTTTGCAGTCGATGAATTCATCGACGTAGAGTCGATTCCCTTTACTTCAGGGTATTTATACGTTTTTATAATTCTACCACGACTGAGACTCAAGCAACTCAACAAGAAATAACCACTACTGTAGTACGTAAGAAACAAATGAAGTAAAACTCTGTGTCTAAACCAGTGGTCATCATGCTAGTGCCCGAACACGATCGGCTTTTTACACGTACACAACACGACTGTTAACGAAACTTAGAAAGCACCTCGGTGTCACTTTGTCAAAACAAAACACATTTATTTTGTATGCCAGCTCTGTAGCTTTAAGCGCTCTGGAGACGATCAAATAAATTCA
Organism: Phaonia tiefii; assembly: GCA_963931995.1. NCBI lineage: Eukaryota > Metazoa > Arthropoda > Insecta > Diptera > Muscidae > Phaonia > Phaonia tiefii. The sequence goes on from OZ008370.1 coordinate 145,404,976, forward strand.
TCAATCAGGGTCTATGCGTGAGTGTAGTGCGCTCGTGTCTTGCCCGCAAACGTTCAAATAAATACGTCAATCAGCAGTTTGTTTTTTGACTTTGGTTCCTATGTCGTTGTCGGATGATGATTTAATTTTGTTAGCTTCTACAGCAATTTTATTAAAAAAAGAAGAAAAAACAAATATGTATATAGGTAAATAAATAAATAAACAACGGAATAGGTTTACTCATGAAAATCTTTTAGAAGAGTTGAAGTCAACTACTTTTTGTTATCCGCGCACTAGCGCATGTTTACATTGCATGTCAGTCCGGAAAATATGTTAAATATTGTAATCTATTTATATCTAAAAGTAAGGTGGCCCCTCTAAACACCGTCTGTTTACCGAGACTTGAACTCAATGGAGCTCTATTGCTCGCAAAGCTTGTAAAATACGTAAACTCGATCATGAAGTTCGTGGTAACTGATACAATTTTATGGACAGATCCGTCCATCGTACTTGGGTGGCTGTCCAAACCACCGAGCTCGTGTGAAACGTACGTTGCAAATCGTACAGCCCAAAGTCATTCTCTGGTTTCTCACGCAAAAAGGAAACATGTCGCGACACATTATAATCCAGTTGATCTCGGCACTCGTTGTAGCCGACCGCAGGATCTCCATAATAATACTATGTGGTGGAATGGACCAAAGTGGCTTAGTAATCTATCGTCTACATGGTCAGTTTCTTATCCCTTAGCACCACCAAGTCCACATCCAAAAGTACAGGTACTTCATGTTACAACTGAACAAAATGATGTACTAAATAGAGTTTCTTCATACACAAGGGCATTAAGAGTGCTATCTTATGTTTTCCGGTTTTTTCATAGCACTCATTATAAATCGAACACTTCCTATGACAATGTTTCTATATCCCAGAGGAAAATTTCGTTTGTGAAGACACGTGTCATTAGACTCACTCAAGAAATGTATTACGAGGAAGAAAATAAAGCACTTCAAAACTCTCAACCGATCTCCGACAAAAGCCCGCTAAAACCCCTTAACCCATTTGTTGACAACGACAAGGTTCTCCGTGTAAACAGTCGACTAGCGGACTCATCGCTCCCATATAATGAACGGTTTCCCATTATTCTTCCGGAAAATTCTCAGTTTTCCATTCTCTACCTTTCGCATTTACATAATTTCCTTGTTCATGCAGAGTGCAACCAAATGTGTCGAATGGTGCAATCTGAGTTCTTTATATCTCGCCTTAAACCCCGAATAAAATCCATCATTCGAAAATGCAAGATTTGTGTTGTTTTTAAACAAAGGCCATGTTCCCAAATGATGGCACCCTTACCACTTGATAGGTGTACACTCTCACCACCTTTTCACGTCACTGGCGTAGACTTTGCCGGGCCATTTGAACTAAAAAGCTCTACGAATTCGTATGCTTTGCAATCAAGTCCATTCACTTAGACGCCTGTTCAGATCTATCTTCAGAAAAATTCCAAGCAACATTTGCGCGGTTTGTTGGTAGGCGGGGACTCTCCCGTCGGGCCTTATTCCGAGAGTTCAATAGGTTCTTAAAATCGGCATCGAGTGAGCTTGCTGATAAATATGCAACACACGGGTTTTAATGGAATTTCATCCCACCCCATGCACCACATATGGGTGGTCTTTGGGAAGCTGCCGTTAAAAGCTTCAAATTCCACTTTAAGAGAATCGCTTGCTCACGAATACATACGAAGAAATCGCGACTGTTCTAGCGCGGATAGAGGGAATTCTGAACTCCCGCCCAATCTCCGCAGTTTCTGAAAATCCGACGGATTTAACCGCACTAACTTCTGGCCACTTTCTAAGAGGTGCTCCCATAATGGCAATGCCAGAAGTTTAGTCTATCAACTTGTCATCAAGTAATTGCTGGATGAAACTTAAAGCTATACATCAAATAGAAGGAAGAATATCTCAAATCCCTTCAAAAGCGATAAAAATGGAAAAACTCTACTCCAAATCTCAAAATTGGGGATTTTGTAGTAGTAATGGATAATCTGTTACCCCCAAACGAGTGGCGCCTAGGTCGCATCGATAAGGTTCATACGGGACCAGATGCAAAGGTTCGCATAGCAGACGTCAGAGTTGCTAGTGGAATTATAACCCGACCCATTGTAAAACTATGTTATCTACCCCTTCAGTCTGAAAATGATGCTGATTGATAAACTCACACTACAACATATCCCAAACATATTTCTGATACCATATTTTTTTCTCTTTCTTTTCTTTCCCATTCTTAAGCACCAACAGACTGAACCCAAGCCGTGAACTCAGCGTAGTGGGGCATACAACCCGTCGCTATTCGGACTACCAATGTGCATTGTGCGGTCATTTGCACTCCATCCGGTATTGCAGGAAGTTCCTCATAATGAACCCCCGAGAAAGGAAGTCAGTGGTCCGAAGACATGGCTACTGTTTAAACTGTCTGGCGAAAAGCCATTCTTTGGACGCGTGCCAATCAAGGGAGCGATGCAAGAACTGCGACCGGCTTCACCACACGCTTCTACACCCAGGCCATCCAAGGGTTAGAGGACATGGCTACCTCGACCAAAACAACCGAAGTCGAAACCATCCAAGCAGACGCGGGTTATCATGCCAGACCAAGCCATCATATCAGAGGTCATCAGATCGCTCGCTACGGTGCTGTGCTGTGCTCCTCCACAGCTGCATCGTTCAAACCATCCAAGCGCTAACTCTGAGCCGGGAGCATGTCTAAACTAACATTTAGACACACATAATTGTTTTCAAATAAGAATATAAATTGTCATTATTTTATGAATTTTACTTTAAATTTTACTTAAAATGCCATCATTGAATTTATATTAAATTGTTATAAAAATGGTTTGTACTTTAAATTGTACTTAAAATGCTATCATTGAAGTTTTCTAAACTATTATACAAAATGAATTGTACTTAAAGTTACCACACTATGGTGAAATAACGTCAAAATCTATAACTGCTAGAATGAAGTTACATTCGATCATGAATATTGTTAAACTTTTACTTTCTCAGCTGCATTCTTAAGGTGAGCATCAGCCCTTTTCCGCGCAATAAAACACCACTTTGGTTTAACCGCAAAACTCATTGGGAGAAATTTGTGAAGGATACCCCGCTAACTTATTTACTCGCAGGTTGGATTCCCCTGTGTCCCAGCAGCAACCCTTTGGAAGAAATCTCCAATACAGTCCACTCCGCTCAACCATATTAAAACACAGTCAAGTGTACACTCTGCACTTTCATTCCGTTCTCCTTGGAATTTAATATTTGCTGGATAATGGATCCTTTTCCAACAAAACATTTAAAGTTGATTTAACACAATTGTTTATCAAAATCACTTGATTATTCCGCACCGTTTACAAACAATAACACCCGCAGTTTTTACGCACCGATCGCTGCAGAATAACTGACCATTGTTGATAAACGTCGTTAGAAAAATAGAGATGAGGCTGTGTATGAAATGTTAATAATTTTTTCTTCGTGGTAAAATTTGGTGAATTTTGGCGTGGTGAAGAAAGTTAGGTATGTAATTTAACTGGGCAAAATGAAATCAAAAAATTTTGAAAGGTAATTACACAATTTGAATACATACAATTAACATAAGGGTGAAGATACTAAGTCGTCATAAAGTTGCACGTAGTAGAAAATAACATCGTGGTGTAGTAATAACATAAGAAACAGTAGTCGTGTTTGGGTTACAAGCAAGCGATTATCGCTTGCTAAGTTGTAAAGAAAACGGTAATTTAGCGATAAGCGATTTTATTAAAAAATTTGAAAAAGGGTTGAAAACGTTAATAGATGTAAAAAAAAATTTCGCTAAACTTAGCGAAAATGATTCGCGTCGCTAAGTTCTCGCTAGGTCACCGCTAAGTGCTTCATACAAAACAAGCGATTATATAAGCAAGCGGTGTGACCAAAAGACGCTTAGTGACTCAGTAAAGCCAACATACGGTACTGAAGCTGCGACAGTTAAAAAATAATAATATGATGCACTATATATTTTTAAGAACTACCGAGTGGTGAAATTAGTAGGTAATTATAAAAATTGGTAGCTTGCAGGCTTTTGAAATTGCAATGAATTTTATTATTGCATTGATTTGGGACGTTATTTTATTTAATTTAGTAATGTCTTCATGTTTGAAACGCGACTATGAAAACTTTTACGAACTATTTTCTCCATGGACGGATAAAAATCCAGCTTAAACTTAATCTACCTAATTTGGTTGGGAAAACCAAAATAGCCGTTACCGAATTTAGAGATTGTTACAAACAAATTTAGAGCTTCTATCAACCACATCTAGACGTCGCCACAACCGAATTAGAGGTTGTCACAGCCGAGTTAAAGGTTGCGCCAGCCAAATTTTTTGCTAAACGGAATTTATATTCTGCCACAACTGAACTAGAGGTTATCCCAATCGAATTTAAAGGTTATCACAACCGAATCAAAATTCGCTTTATTGTTTGGATACCAAATTTGATTTTTAAACGAATTGGACCCTACAGGGCTTTTTCTTTTTTTTTTTTTTTTTTTAATTAAAAGCAAACTCATTTAGTGAGAAGTTTTCCAATGTTTTATTAAAAATATCACTTTCCAAAAACCAATTCATCCCCATTATATTTTCAGATATATGAAGCGTATATTATTTCTAAACATATGCCACTATTTCCAATGAAATTCCAGAAACATAAAATTAATTTTTAAAAATATCAATTGAAATTTAAAAAATATCTGTTGAAATTTAAAAACATCAAAAAATATTTAAAGCACATCAAATTAAATTCAAAACACATCAATTACACTTTAAAACAAATTAAATGAAATTTATAAGACATCAATTGAAATACCTTATAAATATCAATTGATGTATTTTAAATTTCTAATAGAATTTTTAAATTGCAAACGGCGTGTTTTGAAATACAAGTAGAATTTGTACTTGTAGAATTTGTTTATTTTTTCAACTTTTTTTTTTTAATTTAACTTGACAGTGGTGTAGTATTTGAAGTTTATTACGTGATATTACTCTATAGCTGAGGAAGTACTTGTCGAATACCAGAGATTTGTATTGTAAGGGGAGGATTTAATGCACTTTATATGGACCCGTTACGACTTGTAGTAGTTCATCTCATCAATAAATATTAAGTCAACATTAAGTCAACAATTTTGAAAAACTGGATTACTTTCGTAGTTAATCAACGTTGAAGTAATAACACAAAACTGAGATATAACAACAAAATTTATCAGTTTGCTTACTCATAAAATGTTGATTCAAAGTCAAGAAAATATTTAAAAATTCGTTCTAACACAATCCCAAAATAAAGTGTAGAATCCCCAATAATGGGATCTTACAGATAATTTTATGAATTTTCCACATTTGCTTCTAGGTAATTTAAGTTTTCAATTTGCTTTGTTGGAACCTATGCAGGTATCAGACATCGAGAATTTTGTCGCCAAATGTAATTTTTGTTAAAAAAATTTATCAAACTTAGAGGCCTTCCCACAAAGCTGTGTGACAGACAGATAGGAATCTTTGGTATCGACAAAATAAATCTACATTTAACTATGTTTCAAATATACATATGTAACAACTTAATATGTATGAAAAGAAATTGCTCTAGTATTGATAAAAATGTGGTGACACCTCCTCTTTTCCAAAAAAGCGTTAAAATTTGATTTTTTAATGTTTTGAATTTAAACGCAAAAGCATGGAGTGTAACAGTTTTTATACTATTTGACAACATATTCTGTTGTTAATGTAATACTTTTTCCAAAATTAATATTGCTTTTCCCAAAAATTTTCCCAAAATTTTCCCAAAAAAATATTTTTTCAAATATCTCAAGAACCATAAGATAGAAATCTAAACGTGTTAGTATGTGTTTTGTAGGGTTTTAGTAGCGCTACAAATAAATAAAAAAAATATTTTCAATGAAAAGAAAATTCAAAGTTTTATAAGGGTTCAGATTTTGTTAATGGCCGATGTAGTCAAATTGAGGTTTCACCTGTGCGGCTCCAGTGCGATAAGACCTCAGATATGTCCATGTGAAATTTCACCAGAATTACTTCCCTTTCTACCAGAAATCCCACACTTTGCGCCGTGCCTCACGTAAATAAACTTTTTCGATGCGGCCAAATGTAGTTCCAGCAAATTTCTAGTACCTAACAAATCATCTTCTTTGTGATCAATAAAAAAGTCATTTACGACGTTTATAACAAACGATATAGTTTTTGATTGCGCAAAACGAGATCTTGTTTTTTTCCTTCAGCTCTGCTGCTCCCCTGTATGTCCCTATACCGTGGTACACATACATACGTATATGTTGTCTATTTTTCTTCTAAACCATGCCGATAAGAGATCTGCTGCAGTCCTGGGTAGACTTTGGGTTCAAGAAGACCCATTAAAGAGACTTGATGGTTTCGTCAGAGGCAGAAAGGTCATTGACTCCCACTACAGCTGAACTTATATTCTTTAGTCCAACAGCCAGTTCTATAATCGTCATTACTCAGCCTGATACATGCTACAACTGGTGACATAAACAAACCACAAAAAATGGTTTACCATTACATCGTATGAACGGATTGGGAAGAGTTTCTCTCAACCTTTCTAGTTTTCTAGCTTTCTAGTTTTAGACTCCTACAGTTTTACTCAGTTTACAGTTTTACTCCGGCTGCGAACGGTATTTTTGAGAAACTTTTTATAGCTAAATACTCGATAGTGTCGTCATCAGTAAGCGTGGTGACCGCCGTCGAGGGAAATGTAAGGTGGTCTGAAAAAGATCGAATCACCTAATGATGTACAAAAGCCGCGCACACTATCATTGCACCATCGACGGCCACAACTGGTGACATAGTCAACTATATTTTTATATCTACAAAGGTTGCAGAACTACCACTTCGTTGCCGTTGGAACAGCATCACCATGTCCGCAGCGTTTTTATTTTTGTTTTTATTCTCAAGAGCTTGACTACAAAGTTTCGTTAAAATCAGTTAAAGTTTGTTGTAATCGGATGACGTCATTCGCCAGTTTAAAATATACATCTGTATTGATATAAACCCAATCCATTTATTATTTACTGTCCGTCCGAAGCTGAGGAAATTTTTATGTCTCAAGCTATAAATATTATTGAACTATACAAGCCGAGAGGCATGTGCTGTCGTGCAAGTATAAATTTCGGGTCAATACATATTTTTACAAACAGTATGAAAATACGTATCTTAAACAAGTCTCTTCTAGGCTTTGTTCATAATCCGTCTTTAACCTTGAAGTAAACAATGACAATGACGTGCACAAACATTCATTGACGTAAATTGAAATTAATTTTTTTTAATATGATCGAATTTTTGGATATACAGAGTGGCCAATAAATTAATTAATTCGGAATTTTCTCGAAACGTGTGTTCAGTGAAACCGACGTGATCAAACGTATATTTCAATCACATACTCTCGTCCATTTCATGATATCTATTTTGATAATAAAAAAAATTCTTTGAACGTGCAACTAATATTTGCTTATAAATTGGACTGTACATTGACAGGTCGGAATAACATATCTTTAGACTTTCCTGCCGGTGTATGGTGAAGTTTACGGCTTGAACTAACAACTCGGGGAGAATCAAACAGATCTCAATTTTTCAAATGTGGGGCCGATTTATCCCACAGTATATGGGGAGGTCTGAGAATCATTTCTCATTTCGGAACAAAACAAAACCCCTTTTAATTATATTTATCGAAATATCGAAAATAATCAAACTTGCAAATCAATCTAATCTAAGCTATGTTATTTAAATTAAATTGAATTCAATTGAATTCAACTCAATTCAGTTCAATTCAATTCAGTTCAATTCTATTCTATTTATTTCAATTCAATTCAATTCGATTCAATTACATTAAGTTCAATTCAATTTAATTCAATTAAATTAAGTTCAATTCAAATCAATTCAGTGCAGTTCAGTTCAATTCAATTAAATTTTTATCGCATATGATTCGATCTGAAGATATTTCTTAGAAGAATATGAGCTGTGGTTTTTTGTTTGCAATTAGAAAAAATGTAAACAGTCGGCACCAGGATTTGAACTCACGTTGGCTGACGATCGTTTCGAAGTTTGCTATTCTTCTCATCAGCGCCTTAGCGTTGTAGGCCACTGCCCGTCTTGATTTCCTCTTTCAATCTTTCTAATTCAATTCGATTCGAAGCGATTCATATAAATTAAATTCAATTAAATTGAATTCAACTCAATCCAGTTCAAGTCAATTCAGTTCACTTCAACTCAATTCAATTCAATTCAATTCAATTCACTTCACTTCAACTCAATTCAACTCAGTTCAATTCAAATTAATTCGATTCAAGTCAATACAACTCAATCTAATCTAACATATACTACGATTATACGAAAGCTTATATCGTGATATCATATTGCGACATGTCAAGTGCCTTCTAATCCAATTTTCTGGAGTTACCTTGTTCGGAATTGAAAATGTAATTCGAAAATTGGACGCATGCAAATGTGGATGGAAAGTATTTTGAAAAACAATGAAGCTATACTCAATCCTAAATATCATTTATCTCAAATCTTATCGAGTCTGATCATGGCCCGGGTGCAGCAGAGGTAAACACTAGATTAGTCAGACCGAAATCGGTCCCAACTAAACTGGACATCGCAACGCTACATTTACGAGAGGTAGGTACAGCCACAAATTAACGGGTATCGTTAATCGATTCAGAAAGTGATTCTGATGACTTGATGGGTATGAGATATTGTGGGCTATTTCCCAGTCTTTCTAGGTGAATGCGGTCACATACTTACTTATAGATAGTAAAAGTCCTTCTTTCAGATCGGAAGAAACGGCTCAGCATTAAGTGAACAGTATCAAAGAATAAACAAGAGATTTGGTTACACTGTGGACGTCAGCGATAAATCAAACACATTTTTTTGACAATTGTGTAGTATAAACTATAGTATTTGCGTGGAATCAAACAATTTAACAAAAAGCTTGAAACCTTTTTGTTTTTGCGAAAAGAACTATACTTTAAAACGCCTCTGATATTTTTCTACGCCCTTGTATCCTACCCCTCATTTGACCACTTAGGTCTAAAATCAACTTGTTTTCATTTCGCTTATCCTATCCATTTCAACATCCTTCACTCATCCTAAATTCGTCAATGCTGTGGGCACTATCTATCTATCACATTCTTCTACCTTGATCGGGCGACCTAAAAGCTCTCTGAAATTTTTGGCCAACAATAGTGAGTTAATGGTTCTATTCTTAAGTGCAACATAGATCTGTGTTATTTCCGAGATAACGCGAAAGAATGTTAAACTGTATGGTAAAAGTTAGTAGAGGGTTATCTGTTAAAAGGTTATGACTGACTTTATAAAAGTGAGCAAGTATATACGATCTACCCGAAAATTATATATTTGGCAACTCGTATACAGGACTTCAATATCTTCAACTGCATTATAACAGCAATAATTTGTACAAGTACATGATTGATATTGTTTGAAATCGTATTTACTCCAAGTCAACATCACCTTACGATATTCAATCGTTCAAAAACAATTTTCGCAATTGTGCAAACATTCAAATTCGGGCGATTTGCTGATTTCGGGCTATATAAAGCCCAGTTTTTCTTATCGAATATCAGAAAAGAAGTTCCAGCCGCTTCTGCCTTAACAAATTTAAAATTTTATTAAGTAAAATAATTAAATTGTAACAACAAAATGTTCAACTACAAACTTCAATTGATCTTTGGAGGTAAGAGTAACGAAGTAACCTCTTGTTTTCGGGTCTCAACATTTTTCCTTTGATATATTACAGCACTCCTGTGTATGACATGCTTAGTGCATAGTAACTATCCCCCACCAGCTGGTCCTCCTGGCCCACCGGGTCCTCCAGGTGCACCAGGTAAACCTGGACCTGCTGGAAAGCCAGGCCCACCAGGGCCAGAAGGAAAGCCTGGTAAGGCTGGTCCACCCGGTGAGCAGGGAGCTCAAGGTGAAAAGGGTGACCAAGGTGAAGCAGGTGTTCCAGGCGCTCAAGGTGAACAGGGTCCAGAAGGTCCTGCAGGACCACAAGGTGAGCAAGGTCCACAAGGTAGTCCAGGCTACCCCGGCAAGGATGGTAGCGATGGCAAAGATGGACAACCTGGCAATCCAGGTGAACAAGGTCCACCCGGTGCTGCCGGTGAACCAGGAGTGAACGGAACACCAGGCGCACCCGGCGCAGATGGAAAAGATGGTATAGATGGTGCCAAAGGTAAAGATGGTGAAAACGGTAAAGATGGAGCACCTGGACAGCCCGGTGGCCCAGGAAAACCCGGATTGCCTGGCCCACCCGGTAAACCCAGTCATGGTCATGACCATGGATGCGGATGTCGTTCAAGACTCTGTAATTGCAAGGAACATAAGAAATAGCACAAAAAAGAGGCCGGTACTCAAGCCTCAGTAAGATGACGAATATGGACTTCTCCAAAGGATCAATGACCACAATTTTGAGTGTTCTTTTTTATATTTTAATTATGTATATGTGGTTTGGTAATAATTTTTGTTTTTGTAATCCAAGTTTATTGCGAAATCTTTTATAATAAATGTCACTGGGATTTTACGTCATTTGATATTTACTACAACTGTGTGGAATATGGTTCACAATTTGTTCGAGAAGTCATAATCTGTCATATCGCATTGATGTTTAATGCACAGACTCCAGAGTATGGAATAAACGTAGCGGAATTGCAATGGTACCCAATAAATTCTCGTCGACTTAAGAAACATTTTCTTCTGTTGATTACAACACAACAATCCAGTACAACTATCAAATCCCCATGAAAACATCATCACACACTCTAAAAATGTCACATCTGTGCGTTTCATGTATTGAAGAATAACTTCTAATTGCAATTTTAGAATTCTTTCTGAGGTCTTTTTATACAAAAATTTAAGTGTAACCTTATTAATCTTCTTAGTAACACAAATAGAATTTTTACTTTAACAAATCTGAAGATTTAGTTTCTGTGCGAATATTTCGATATCCCGTATACTAAGAGAATTATCTAATTCAAATGTCAATGCCTCGCATCGTCTGGTATTTTCTTTATAAATGAAACTAAGGGTTCGAGAACTACTTTTCTTAGCTTCGTCGTTGCTCTGTGCTAATCTCTCTCGTCGAGAACGACACATAAATCAAAAGTTCCTGAGCGCCTTGTCCTGCCTGTGTCGCCAGTTAGTACTTATTGTGGCAACTTCTCGGCGCTGTGAGCGGTAAGATTTAGAATGCAAGTACTGGCCGACCCAATTTTGGGGACAGATCAGATCTATTTGCAAAAATGTGTACAAGTCCTTGCCGAGAAGCCAATGCACGCATGCAATGTTTGGTGTGGATTTTGGAGTGGTGGCATCAGTAGCACATATTTTCGAAAATTCGAATAAAGTTGTACCGAACGCGAAAAAAACCCAATTTTATTAGGTTTAGACCTCATCCGCACAGAATCGAAATTTTCAAAATTGTGTTAGATGGAAATGAGCCTAAGGAACAAGGCGCACTTAAATATTTAGGAGTCTTTTTGAAAAATAATATTTCATGGCAGATTCATATACAGCATCTTAAATGTGATTTGGCCCAGGTAAAAGGAAAGCTTTTCAAATTAAAAAATTACATGAGGTGTCTGGGGACAGTCTGTTGGAACGAAGTTCCTTTCGCTATATATTATGTACTAGTTAGTTCCAACACGCCTAAGGCGCATGTTGAAAAATACTACAATTTAAATGGGTCTTTAAGAAAAGATAATTTTTGTAAAATGATAACTTTTTTTAAGAAATTTTTTTATTGAATGTATTTTTTATAAAAAAGTATTTTTTAGGTCCTTTTTGTAAGAATATGTATTAAATTTTCCCGAAAAGGTCCGTTCTCTAATGAGAGGTACTTCTTTTATTAAAAGCAAATATTTTTTTTATGAAAAGATACCATTTTTAATAGGAAGTACATTCTGTAAGAAAAAGCCTATGAGTATGCATGTTTTTACAAAGAAGTACTTTTTTAAAGAACAGATACTTTTTAAAGAAGTGGTACTCTTTTTAAGATTATTTTTTTAAGAAAATGTACTTATTTTCAGGAAGGCTACTTGTCTCAAGAAAAGAAGAGAAAACGTACATATTATTTTATTTTTTGTAAGAAAGGGTATTTTTTTTAGGAGAAGGTATGTTTTTTTGAAGATAAGGATTTTTTTAAGAAATGAGTATTTTTTTAGAATTGGTCCTTTTTTCAAGAACAGGTAACATTTTAACAGATCTATGTAAGATATCTAAATTTTGGAAAGGTTATAGAAATCACCGATTTTCACGCGATCAGACAAATATATATAACCAAAAGTTATACATTTTATAGCAAGGACTTACTAAAGGATATATCGGGACTTCAAACAAAGTTATTCTTTGCCAGGGTGGAAAATTTGAGGTTTTCTCACATAGAAAATCGTGGAAAGATTTTGGGGCCATAGCGCCTAATTGGGAAGAGTTTAGTGATTGGGTCTAGTATCAAATTAAAGCTATTGACATCCATTTTCATTATTTAATACCCTTATTTCCAAAAAAAAGCTACAGAATATCATATTTTATGCTAGACCCGATCACTACACCTATTCCTGGTGGCCACCATGGAGGTTTTTTCTGAAATGAGGGTATTAAATAATAAAAATAGATGTCAATAGCTTTAATTTGATACTAGACCCAATCACTGAGCTGTATTTTCCAAACTTGAAGTCAGATTTTTTATTTTATTTTTGTATGTGTGCTCGATGCAATATTTAATTCAGATACAATTTAAATTTATGTACATGTAAAATAAGAACTGGTAATATTTTTAATTGTACATATTTAAAAAATTTGTTTCGCCATTACATCCCATGAAGGGATTGGGGACAGCATCTCGCAACTTTTGAACTATGTGCGGTCTAGATTTACACTCACTGATTAGGACCTACAGTTTTACATCGGTTCCTGACGGTATTTTTGAGGCTAACTACTCGATAGTGTCGCCGTCACTGAGGTGACCGACGTCGAAAGAAATGTTAGATGGTCTGAGCGCGGACCTATCCCACGTGTTTATGTACAAGAGCAGCGCACACTACCATTGCATCACCGATGCTAGTTCATGCGCTTCCAGAAAAATTGTTGGCTTTTCCATATGATACGAATGGCCACTCGAGCGCAACACGACCATGAAAGTCAGCCACTTCAAGAATACTCCGCACAGCGTCCAACTAGGACTTATTTCACCCCCAGGGGTTAGGATTCGTCCATAAAGTAAGCTGGAATACTCGTCCCCCACAAAAATAATCAAATTTCACCACAGCACAGAAATTAGACCGAATCGAAACGTAATCGAATCCCATTCTTCTACTTGCCCCCACACACTTCCTGAGCTACCAATCGGTCTTTTCTACCCAAATTCCCCTAACAATTTTTATCATGTCTATCATAACCGAAATGGTATCAAATAATTTAAAAACAAATAATATATACAGCCATGGACACTAAATTAGCACAACGCTACTCTAAAGTTTGGCGTAACATTTTTTTTTTATTAAATTTTTGGCTATATAGACCAATTATTATGGTCTGTAATGTTGCACCAGATTATCGAGATTGTGTCAACTAAAAAGTTTTCACGGTTATCTCTACTCTTTTTTGTTCTGTTGCTGGATTGTGAAATTATCATCTTTCATTTTGGACAATAAATTAGCACAACGCGAGCGGAATGGTCATAAAAAGTTTTTTGGTACGTACTATGTGTTCAACGGTATTTTTTTTAAATTTTTGTGCAATTTCTCTAAAATTTTCCTAAAAATGGGACGGCAAAAGGTTGTACGTCAGAGGAAAAGCGCATTATACTCGTATTCCAAATGTGTAGTGAAGGCAAAAAGCCATGTGAAATTTAAAAATTTCAACCGATTAAAAAAACTGGTCTATGTTATTTATTCCATTAAAACTAATAAAAAGTGTATGATAGACAACAGAAAAAAATTAATCCACTTAGCAAAAAAAACAAGCAAAGGACTGACGAAGGACCCTTTTCTGTTATCACGCTGTATTGCGAACGAAATTATCTCTCAATTTGGTTAATCCAAATTTATAAGACAGGCTCATCCGAAAACGACTGAATGGCGATCACGCGCAAGCCGAAAGAAGCCACATCTATCAGGAACAAATATTGCCAAGCGTTCATTGTTTCTTCGCACCTACAAGTCTAAAGACCTCTCATTCTGGAAAAAAATACATTAGGGTGGTGAAAGGAAGGTAAGTCGTAAAACGCCAGGCATTGAATTCACGCTACACTCGGAAGACCGTGAAGCATGGTGTAGGAATCATCATGGAGTGGGGATCCTTTGCATGGCAGGATGTGGTCCCCATTGTGAAAATTAATGGAAAAATGGACCGTTACCAGCATTTGGACATTCTTAAGAACCAAATGGAACCTTAGGGTGCGTACAGAGTGGCCGCTTGTTGCCGAGCCGAGCCGACTTACGCTTATTGCGAGAACCAATGCGAGAAAACTGGTGCTATACAAATTAGTACAAATAAGCTCGAACAGGTCATAGTGGGCGCCGAGCTGGTCAGAGCGGAAAGCTGATTGAGTGCGAGAAAACAGTTCCAAAGCGTATTTCAGCGCCGAAAACATTGTTTATGTTATGTTGTTACGATATCAACTTGTTTGGAAAACATACAAAAAAATTAAAAACAAAAATTTAAGAAAAAGTAAAATAAAAATTAAAAAATAAAATAAAAATTATACAAAAAAAATAAAAATTCAAATAAATAATAAAAATTAAATAAAATTATAAAAATTATAAAAATATAAAAATTAAACACGAATGAACACAAACCCAAATGCATACAAACATACATAAAACACAAATAATAGATAAAATATCAGCGCTGATCAGGGTTCGGACTTGAACAATTGAAAATGGCAGTAAATTTGAAAAAAAAAACGCAGTAAAACGAATTTTTTTCGCAGTAGATTTTTATTTTTTATGTGAATGCATATACATTTATATATAACGTTAGGGTGTCGTACAAACTAGGGGTTACATACAAATATACACTATAACAACAATTATAAACATATGTACATTCATACAATACGTGACATATAATATGACAAGACATGGTTATGTCTTATTTTACTAAATCAAAATATATTTTCCATCGACAACTTTATATTTTTTTAAAAACTGTATCAATTCAAGTGGTGGTAAACAAAAACGCTTTTTTTGTCTTCTGCAGCAGCGCTGCTGTGGGGTAAAACACATAAATTTAGCATATAATCTGCCAAATTTTTAAACATTAGTTCTTCTAATATATTGGTTTTATCCAAAATGGATTGCCAGAAATCTACAACATCTTCTTTGTTTATGTTGCTGATATCAACATTTATGAATTATCTCCACTCTTCATTTAAAGCTTCGATAGAACATTCATTGAAAGGAAAAGCTTTAGCGATTTTCGAAACTGAT
This sequence comes from Phaonia tiefii, assembly GCA_963931995.1. Taxonomy (NCBI): domain Eukaryota; kingdom Metazoa; phylum Arthropoda; class Insecta; order Diptera; family Muscidae; genus Phaonia; species Phaonia tiefii. The sequence continues at coordinate 145,420,498 of OZ008370.1, forward strand.
TGCAAATCACCTTCCTGTATTTTTTTCGGATCTATGTATTGAAGTAAAAACATTTCGCGGTCTTCAAAAGAAAATCTTTGCTTAATTTGGTCGCAAAAAGTTATGTAAAAATTCAAAATATTTTTTTTTATTGCAATGACAGCTTCGTCCGACAGATTACTTTCTTCTGTTTCAAAGCCTAAACCACAGTATAAAGTCAACATCAATGCTTACATATTGCTTTTTAATGAAATTTATTAAAATTGTTTTGAAGAATTCTTCTATTAAAGGGAAAAGGCAATGTATCATAGTTTTTTCATATTGAAAGATTTTGTTAATTTTATTAACTTTTTGTAGAAATTAAGATAAAAATAATAAATAGCATTTGTTTACATCGTTTAACTCTCCAACAATTGTAACGATATTATTCTCTCTTTTTTCTCATGTTTTGTTACCATCTAAAATTTCGTTAATAACTAGACCTGCTACGAGTTCGCGAGCCATTTCACTCGTTAAAAGTGAGAAAAAAATGAAAAATGAAATCAAGTTCGAACGTGTGAACGCAAACACATTTTTCATATCATACGTTTGTATGATACAATGTTTGCATTCAAGAATGATCGTGCGAAGATGGCTTAAGAAAAAATAGAATTTGGAATGAAAATGCTTTAATTACGATAATACTTATCGTTCATGCAAATAAAAATGTCATTAAATTTTATTTCAAATGAGTAAAGGCTCGAACCATTTTTACTAAGAAAATTAAAGTGTAGTTTGTAGTTTTTGGCAGATTTGAAATAGAAAATAATTGTGGCAACACTGAACCCCATTACATGAAAGACGATGTGGTTCCATTTGACTATTAATTTCACATCTATGCTGCCATCTTTCGAGTATTTCATGTACTACTGAAGTTTCAGTGATTCTTGACTTAACACAACGTAAAAATGGTCGTTGCGAAAAAATCGCAGTAGATTTGAAAAAACCGCAGTGCCGCAGTAGAAAATTAAATTTTGGTAAAAAGCGCAGTAGATCTACTGCAATTGCAGTAAAGTCCGAACCATGGCGCTGATTCTCGCATCCACTATGCACACTCAAACTTGTTTCTCGCATGAACAAGTTTTCGCAATAAGCGTCAGTCGGCTCGGCTCGGCAACAAGCGGCCACTCTGTACGCGCCCTTATGATTTTGTACACATGCCAGTTTCATTCACATTCATGCACGACAATGGCCACAAACACACGAAGAAGCTTGCAAAGGAGTTGTTTTCGAAGTAACGCATCCACGTTTTAGACTAGCTGGCTCAAAGTTCTGACGTGAACCCGATTGAAACCCTCTGGAACGATGTGGGATGTGCATCTGCTCAACATAAATACAAAAACTTGGAAGATATTTGGACTGGAATACAGAATTGCGATCCCAGCATGCGCCGTAGATTCCAAGTGGCACTTGATAATAAAGGTTACTTACTTACTTATCCGGTCTCGGACAACCCCAGGGGGTCAGGGACCTTACAAAACGAAGATAACATATTTCGCCAACCAGTTCGATCTTTTGCTTTATCTCTCCAGTTGGCAATACCAAGTGTACGCAGGGATTCGTCAACCTGATCCCTCCAGCGGAGTCTTGGTCTTCCTATTTTTCGTCTTCCTTCGAGTTCGGTTTCGAAAAGCCTTCGCGCTGGTTCATCTTCATCCATTCTACTGACATGGCCTAGCCAGCGCAATCGCGTTATCTTGATCCGCTTAACTATGTCAATGTCAGGATAAAGCTCATACAGCTCATGGTTCATGCGTCGCCGATACTCGCCGTTGTGCACTATAGGGCCATAAATTTTTCGGAGTATTTTTCTCTCGAAGACTCCTACAGATGTTTCGTCTGCTTGCGATAGGACCCAGGATTCTGCGCCATAAAGCAAGACAGGTTGAATGAGAGTCTGGTACAGCTGGACTTTTGTTACTCGAGAGAGGGCTTTATCTCTAAAGTGCTTGCTTAGCCCAAAATAACATCTATTCGCAAGCACAATTCTCCGTTTGATCTCAAGGCTGACGTTGTTGTTTTTGTTCACGGCAGATCCGAGGTATATAAATTCGTCCACTACCTCGAAGTTATAACGGTTATCAACGTTCACGCTTTGGTCTAATCGCGTGGAGGCCCTGTTCGTTGAAACCATTAATTTTGTCTTGTCCTCATTCACCGTCAGACCCACTTTTGCTGACTCCTTCTCAATTCTCGAAAAAACCGCAGTAACTTCTCTAATTGTGCGCCCAATGATATCTATATCATCAGCATACGCGAGCAGCATGTGACTTTTGCTGCTGATGGTTTTATTCATATTGACTGCAGCTTTTCTCATAATGATCTCCATTAAGATGTTAAAGAGATCGCACGATAGGGTGTCGCCTTGCCTGAGGCCTCGCTTAGTTTCGAAAGGTTCGGTAAGATCCTTACCAACTTTCACTGCGGATTTGGTGTTCGTCAAGGTCATCCTGCAAAGGCGTATGAGTTTTGCAGGAATACCAAGCTCAGACATTGCTTCATAGAGTTTCTCCCGTATCGGACTATCGAAGGCTGCTTTATAATCGATAAATAGATGATAGGTGTCGATTTGTTTTTCGTGTGTCTTCTCCAGGATTTGGCGTAGCGTGAAAATCTGGTCAGTTGTCGATTTTCCAGGCCTAAAGCCACACTGGTATGGTCCAATCAGGTCAGCGATAATTGGTTTTAGTCTTTCGCACATTATACTTGATAGAACCTTATATGCTATGGATAAAAGGCTTATTCCACGGTAGTTGGCACAAATACTCGGGTCACCTTTTTTAAATATGGGACATAGTACACTGAGACTCCAATCGCCGGGCATGCATTCATCTAACCAAATTTTGCTAATGAGCTGATGCATGCACCTTATCAGCTCATCGCCGCCAGCCTTAAACAGCTCCGCCGGTAATCCATCGGCTCCTGCGGCTTTGTTGTTCTTAAGCCGGGCAATAGCTGTTCTGACCTCGTCTTGGTTAGGAGGGGGGCAATCGACGTCGTCGTCCATATTGTGATCGATTGTCCCATCGTCATCGGATATCTCAGGTACTAGTAGCGCGGAGAAATGCTCTCTCCATATTCCCAACATGCTCTGCACATCTGCGACGAGATTTCCGTCTTTGTCTTTACAGAAGGGGGGCCCTGAACCATGTCCATTAGTTCCGTTTTTAACTTTTTGGTAGAATTTTCGGGCTTCGTTCTTCCTTCTGTATGTCTCAATTTTCTCACTCTCGCGTTTTCTCCACTGCCGTTTCTTACGCCTAAAGAGACGGTTTACCTCCTTTCTCTTCTCCCTATACCGCTCAGTTGCAGCTCGCGTTGCAATTGACTGAAGCATTACCATACGTGCAGCGTTCTTTTCGTCATTTGCTATGCGACACTCTTCATCGTACCACGGTTTGTTGCGAAGCGGTTTTTCGAAACCAAGTACGGTTGTTGCGGCAGTTTTTATAGAGTCGGAAATGGGTTTCCACTGCGCATCAGGATCGTCATCGGGAGGGGGTGGGTTCTGTGCCAAAAGTTGCGAGAGCTTCCTTGAGTAGGCTGTGGCTACCTCTGGTAATTGCAGCTTTCCGATGTCCAGCTTCCTCTGCGTCTGGTTTCGTACGATTTTCGCTCTACTTAATCTTGTGCGAACCTTTGCTGCTACCAGGTAGTGATCAGAATCGATGTTAGCTCCTCTGATCACTCGTACGTCCATTACACTGGATGAGTGCCTTCCATCAATTACCACGTGATCAATTTGGTTCCTAGTTCTTTGATCAGGGGATACCCAAGTAGCCTTGTGGATGTCTTTATGCTGGAATCTTGTGCCACTGATGACCATGTTTTTTGCCGCGGCAAAGTCAATCAGTCTCATACCGTTGTCGGAACTGTCAGCATGAAGACTGAAATTGCCAATAGTTGGATTAAACACATTCTCCCTTCCTACTTTGGCATTAAAATCTCCTAGTACAATCTTAATGTCATGGCCAGGGCAGCGGTCATACGTTTCCTCTAGGAGCTCATAGAATATGTCTTTGGCATCATCATCTTTCTCTTCTGTCGGGGCATGCACACAAATTAGGGAAATATAAAAATATTTCGCTTTTATGCGGATTGTGGCTATTCGTTCACTCACAGGATTGAACCTAGAGACTAGATGTCGCAGTCTTTTGCCAACTACAAATCCACAACCAAATTCATGTTTTTTTTCATGGCAACTGTAGTATATATCGCAGTTTCTTTTTCTTGTGCAGCCATGTCCTGTCCATCGCATTTCCTGGATAGCGGTAATGTCAGCCTTATAACTTTCGAGGACATCTGCCAGTTGGATACTTGCACCGGATCTATATAGAGTTCTTACATTCCAAGTGCATATCCGTAAATCGTGGTCCTTATAACGTTTGCGGGGGTCGTCAACAAATAGGGGTTGTTTATGTTTTCTGTTTCGTTTTTGTATTTTCACTGCCATTATGAACGGTGGCGGGAGGCAAACCCAGCCCACCGGGTTTTTGCATTTTACCTACTGCCAGGATATTTGATTGCAGCCGCCCATTATGGATCAGACGCTGACCAGGATGCGATATGTTGAACCTGGATTTTCTTCTTTTAGTTTCTATCCGCCGTTGGCCCGTATGTTTGGCTCATCCGCCTTCTAAGGACAAAAGAATATGCCCGATTGTTTGATGAGCTTCAGTGACATCAGTCACCTACTATACCTGATTTGATGCTCATTTGTTTCGCCTTCTCACTCTAGCTAGCTAACGGAGGTTTCCGAAAAGCCATTGCCCAGGACATACTGCGTGGAAGTAGTGAGCTGCTTGGACTGCCCAATGAAGGAATCATTTCTGGCCACTCCCAAGTGAATGGCAATCAGAAACTTTCCACCTCCACGGACAGTCCCATGTCCCAGGTTACAATACTAATAAAGGTTACAATACTAAATATTGACCAGGTAAACTAAAAACATTAATATTTATATTAATTTTTAAAATATATCCCTTTAATTCCATAACTTATAATTCGTGCTATTTTACTGTCCAGTTGAAATCTGGCCTTCGAGATATTGCTGGCATCAATGAGCCGACGATACCAAACGTGAAAGGAAATATATTCGTATCATGAATAAATTCGTATCATTTTCTTAAGCTTAAAAACAGACCAAATCAATCGGTCAACAAAAATCAAACTATACGTATCAACAAAATTGGTCACAATAAACCAAAACATTCATAAATAAATTAAGCTGTGTCAAAATATATGTATGTATATATTGTCTATTTAATAGGTTTAAAATGAATTTATTTCTTACCTTGTACACATTTGTGCTATCGTAATTATGCTGATTCCCTTCGTTGGATTCTTCAACATAACATATGAATTAATTATTTACCGTACCGTTTACTCCCGTTTGGTTATTTACACACTCGCACGCACTTAGTTATTTTCACAATGGATGGCCGATAATACCACACAATTTAAATTGCCCACACTATACTTTTGTTTATGTTGTTCTTATTGGCTATTGCCATCGTATCATCAAATATCATATGTACAAGCAGCGAAGCCGAAGATAAACCGAATAGCTCAGCCGGCAGAGCCGCGAAAGTTACCACAAAAACAATTGAGACCGTGGTAAAATTATACATATTTATACGCTTTATAATACTACCACGACTGAGAGTAAAGCAACACAACAACAAATAACCACTACTATTGTATGCAAAAAAAAAAAAACAAATGACGTAAAACACTGCACATTTTACTTTTTAATGAATCCGTTCTCCGTGGAATTTTATATTTGCTGGATAATGGACCCTTTTCCAACAAAACATTTAAAGTTGATTTAACACTAGTTCATTTATTTTATTACAATTGTTTATCAAAATCACTTGAGTAATCCGCACCATTTACAAATCATAACACACGCACTGTTTACGCACCGATCACTGAAGAATAACTGACCATTGTTGGCAACCGCCGTCAGCAAAATAGAGAATGAGGCTGTGTATGAAATGTTAATAATTTTTTTCTTCGTGGAAAAATTTGGTGAATTTTAGCGTGGTGAAGAAAATTAGGTATGTAATTTAACTGTGCAAAATGAAATCAACAAACTTTGAAAGGGAATTACACAATTTGAATACCATGTTTTTCAATTATAATTCGGAAGGATTAAAACAATTTAATATGAGGGTAAGAATACTAAAGAGTTGTTATAAAATTATACAGAGTAGAAAATGACATCGTGGTGTACTAATAACATAAGAAACACTGACTCAATAAAGCCAATATAAACACAGGAAAAAGATTAGTTAGAAATCAATTCAGGCATTGGAAATTCCATGATAAATTCTACACGCAAAGAAAAAAATCGTTTATTGCTCGGTTGCCACAACAATACGTTGATTGATTTGTATTAATTTATTAATCACAACCGTTTATGTAGTTCTCCCAAATAAACTCATACATCGCAAATGTGTATCATGTTGTTGCAAACGAGATCTCCTTTGCATTAAACGAGCATGAATGAAAGAATACAAGATTACGCATTGCGCAGGTCCGTTATGTTTGGTTGAATTCTCTCACACTCTCTATGACGTCACATCTCCAGAAATTTGTTATGCATTCAATTGTAAGCCTTCGATAAGTGAAGAAAGTGAATTGGAATTTGTGATCAGTATTTAAAAATAACTGTGAAAATTTAAGTTATTTATAGAAATATAAAGAATACAAAGTGGAATTTGTAATTTTCGTTTGAAAGTATTAAACAAAATTTAAATATCACATATTTTTTGCACTAAAACATAGATAGGTATTTCTTGATTATGTTACTGATCATAAACATATGAAAGAAAATTTTAATTTTTTTCACAAACATAATACTTTTGGTTATTTGTAAAAATCGTTTATTATGTTATTTGTTTTTTAATCAGAAGATAAAAGTAATAATATATAAAAAGGCCTTAACTCAAAAAATAAGTGATTTTTAAATTAAATAAAAATGCTAAAAAAATAAAGAACATAAGTATTAAAAAAATTTAATTTATTTAAAGAAACATAAACTATGAAGTCTTCTGTAGCGAATTGCAATAGCACTTCCGAGGACAAATCGTCCGACATACATAAGCTTTTTTATATTTCCGACTAACGCAGTGTTAAAAAAGAAATGGGTTAGTTTTTGCCGGCGTGAAAAACAATTTAAACCAAATAAAAGATATATTTTTATGCTGCATTTCAAACCTGAGGACATCGAAAATGGTTTACAGTATGACATGGGTAAGTATGTAAAACAAGGAAGAGTTTCATTTGATTTCATTTACTATTTTACTTGAAGGTTATGCCGAACGTCGTTTTTTAAAAAAAAGGAGTAGTTCCAACGATCAACATTGATTCGCTTGAAAACGTTGAACTCAGTGCACAGCGGGCTTCTAAAATTGAAAAAAGGGATAATAAAAAGATTGTCAATTCGTTGTTGATTGTCAAAGGTTGAAGTTAACGTAACTGAAGACAGAAATCTGGAATGCTTGGATATTTCTATTTCTGAAAACGTGGAATGTAATAGCAACAAAGGAGATTAATCTTTAAACAATATTAAGATCGAGCTGTAAGTTTTTTTTTTAATATCCAAACCATGTACTCACCGAAATTTTATTTATTTGTAGTGAAACGCTTCGAAAAGAAAATAAAGGCTTTAAAAAGCAAGTTAAAAAACATGCTGGTGAATTGCAGGCTCAGGAAGAGAAAATAGAAAAATTGATGAAAATTCATAAATATTACGTAGAGGCATTGCAAAAACAAATTACCAAGGCTAACTACGAGCTTAAAAACTTGGAGTCTAAGCTATTGACCATTTTTACCCAGGGTCAAATAAATAAACTTAAAAACGGCTTGAAAAGGTCAATTTGGACGGAAGAAGATATAACGCACTCGATAACATTGCACGCTACAAGCTCTAAGTTATATAAGTTGTTATATAGGAAACATTTTCCTCTTCCGGCGGTGCGGACCCTTCAGTCGTGGGCTCAAAAATTGAAATCAGTAAGGGAATAATACAGCCAGTTTTTAAGGTCTTGTCTGCTGCAACTCATCTTAGTGAAAATCAAAAGATTTGTGTACTAAGCTTTGACGAGATGAAAGTACGAAAGACCTACTGCTATGACAGGTCAAGTGATACCACTTTAAGTCCTGTCAACTATGTGCAAGTTGCAATGCTTAAAGGCAAGTACATTCCATAATATTGGGTAGTTCAAAAAGAATTCCTTACATTTTTATATCTTTCATAGGTCTTGTAGCCAAATGGAAGCAGCCCATTTTTTACGATTTTGACCTTCCAATGACTAAAGCCATATTATTTAGCATTTTGGAGAAGACGAAATCTTCATAATCTCCATTCATAAATCTTTAAACGGATTAAAAGTATTAGTTTTTAAAAACGGTCTAATACAATTTTTTTCTTAACCGTTTTTATTTTTTACACACATTAGATTACAATTTCTTCTCAATTTATTGTTTCATGCGAATCTCCATACATATTTCACAATTTACTTAAGAATACTAGACATGTGACGTCATGCGCAGAGACAGAACACTTTGTCAACACTATCGGCGTAATCTTATTATTCTTTCATTCATGTTAAACGAGTACAAAATTACATTTGTCGCAAGTTAAAAACCGTTTGCGATAACTAAAATTAGCCATTTTTCTAATGAGAGCACAGATTACGAAGAACGTAAATTTCTCTCATTCTCTCTTTCTGTCGACTGTATACACAGTCCACTCGATTGACATACACACTCACACATACACATAAAAGGCTTTTGCCTTGTCAATATATCTTCGATGGACAACTGAAGCGTTGTAGTTTGCTGCGCTTTTAGTTGTTATTTGAATGCAAGGCGAGACGGACGTGTTAGTAGACACTGAAAAGATAGACAAAAATTCCAACCTTTTTTAAAACAAACTTTATGGGTAAAACCAAAATCATAAAAGTTGGAAATTTACACAAAAAAGAGCTTATGGAAACCATTAATATAAATTTTAATGTACAAGTAATGTTGTACTGAGTAGAGTAACTACAACTACAACTCGGTTGCTGTAACTACAACTCGGTTGCTGTAACTACAACTCAGTTGCTGTAACCGAAAGAACAGTTGGTGGAACCGTTTTTCGTTTATCACAAAAGTTTTTTTCAGCTTTAATTTTTCATAACTCCTTTACTGCAAACGTTTTTCAGTTCTCGCAAACGTTTTTTTTAGTTAGGGTCAACTACAACTCGGTTGCTGTAACCGAGGGAACAGTTGGCGGAACCGTTTTTCGTTTATTTTCATAACTCTTATATTCTTATATTTTTCATAACTCGTTTGCTGCAAACAAACGAAATGACATGTATGGCTTAACAGAAGTTCGCTTCTCCCAACTACAGTCCCCAAACCCCATCTGAGATTTCGTTTGGGTGGAACGAGTTTTTTCTTTGCGTGTATATTTTAATTAGAATTCATAATTATCATACATCAGAACTATTTGTCGATGTTATTGGTAAAATAAAAATAGGTCTTACTAAATAGAAGTTGTTACTACAGAAATTAATATGTATTAACCAATTTGAGTATCTCGAAAACCTCATTCATCTGAATTGGAAGATACAACTCAAAACAAGGACAATTTTAAAATTCGTGTTCAAATATTAGTCACTGTAATCATAATTTAGTTTCTCTGACAAAAAAAAGCGTGCTACAAAGTTATGTATTCGATTTTTCAAAACAGGCTTTGCTGTCAAAGATAAACTATATTTGAATGTTACACGAGGACATTTCAGAAAAACTATTATTTTAAACAGAAAGCAAAAAGCAAATTTATGAGAAAAAAACAATAAAGTGTTTAGATATTACCCACCGAAAAAAAAATTAAGTATATGCCCATAATTTGTTATGCTTTGGTCAAAAACAACGGCTGACACACATTTATCTATACGAAATCAAAAGAAGGTCATTAAAGTCCATGTATATGTTATTGTTATCGACAAGACGAATATGCCCAGTTGATATATCACGAATTCCACGAAAACGTCAGCCGCATAGGTCAAAAATCAAATTGTAAAGAGAGAAGAGAAATTATATTGAAAATATTCTTTGGAATGTTGACAAGATATTTTGAGTTGAATTTTGCAGGATAACGGTATTTTTTCTTTGCTTTGTTTTACTTTCGCGTGGTGAGTAAGTTGAGCGAATATATTTTAGTTTTCTATTGCTATTTGCCGTGGGTGCGTGCGCTGCTAGCTAAAATAATTTCAATAAATAATATTGAATTCGAATAAAGTTATCTCTTGCTAAGAATTACATATATATATATCTACATATATAGCAACGAGCTACCGTGGTAAGTGCAGTTAAATAAAGTAAGAAAATATGTAACACGTGCGTGACAAAATTAATATATGTTTTAATACGTACTCTAATATAAAAAATTTTACCCGGAAAATGCTGTTATGTGTGGATCTTGAGATGGCAAAGTCGAATGGAACAAAGTTTGTTTACTATCTCCATCGAAAAGAATTTCACGCGTTACGCACATGTTACACTTTTTCGTAGTAAAATATGATGATATGAAGGTTTTTTTACTTATGCACATTTCTGATTTTGATATAGAAAATGGATGGAAAACAACGTATGAAACGTTTTCGTGAGAAAATAAAGCAAAGCGAAATGAAGTGGGAAGAAGAGAAAGAGAAGAATCGACAACGAATGAGGGATTACCGAGCTAAATTGAAAAATGAAAAAAAGAAGCAGTCGAAGAAGCAGTTGAAGATAGCTACAAGTAGAGAGGACAAAATGAAAAATGCTGAAAGAATGTGTCAGTATCGCGCTCAAAAAAGTTTTTGGCTGAGCATCCAGAGTGTATTGATATACCTTACCGGACGAAACAATCCCTTTTTAAAGCAGTTAGTCGGGTGCGCAAACATTTACCTCAAAGCTTGCCCCGAAAACAAATGATAATTAGACAGCTTTGTGATGAATTTTATCCTGAACTGTCGTCTCAATTAAGCAAAGTAGAAAATCAAAAGAAAAAAAACCACGCGGCAATTCAAGCAAAGCTGGCTTTACACAACAAAGTTGTCAAATTTTATAATGAAGATTATATTACGTACCAAGCACCTGGGAAATCTGATGCAGTTGCGGTAAAAGTAAACAATACCAAAATTTTCATGCAAAAAAGATACATGATTATGTCAATAAATGAAGCGTATGCAATATATTGCGATGAAATTGATTTTGCTGACCAAGTTGGGCGCTCAAAGTTCTTTGATTTGCGCCCCCAAAATGTCATCGTTGTGAGAGATACACCACACAATGTTTGTGTGTGCCAAATCCACGCAAATTCTATAAATTTATGCCAAGCCCTAAAAAAAATTAACGGGTTTCCATTGACGTATAAGGAGCTTTTAAGCGAAATTTGCTGTGATGTGGACAACGAAAATTGTATGTTGGAAAGATGCCGCGATTGCGAGAATAATATCAGCGATGTATTACCATTACTGTTCGATTACGATACAAACATATTTTGGAAAAAATGGGAGAAAAATAATGAAACTGGCCGAGTTCAAGAAATTGAATTGAAATCGTCTGTAGCTAGAGCATTTTGGTAATTTTCATCACATGGCAAGGGTGCTGTTGATGGCATTGGAGCTACCGTAAAAAGATGTGTTTGGACGCAAATAAAGTCGCGACAAACAACAATTCATTCTGCCGAAGATTTTGCTAATTGTGCAACCGACAAACTACAAAATATTAAAATATTTTATAAAAATAAAGAATCCATAACGGTTACTCGCACACAACTCAACCCAATATGGGAGCATTCGTATTTGCCCGGAATTCCAAAGCTCCAATTAAAGCACTTTGTGGAAGCTTCACACAACTGCCTTTTTCTCTCGCTTAACTAACAAATCTACACAATATCTAAAAACCGATTATTTGAATTATATTAATAATTGAAATAATACATAAATTGAATGAAAGAGTTTCATTATTAAGTTCAATGTTTTTTTTTATCTTTGTTTACAGAAGTGTTTTTTTTTCGTTTTCAATAAAATAAATTAAAAAAAATAAGCATATTTCAATCAATCTGTTTTGCATTTAAGTTTTTAGTAAATATGGTGGAAGGTAAGTAATGTGAATGGATGGTGTAATTGTGCGTTACGGCGTGTAACATGTGCGTGACGGAGTTGAAGGTAAAAAAAAATATGTTGCAATTATTTTTCTCAAAAAAAATAACTGCCAATATAATCTTATATAACCTCTTAACTCTGTAAAAAAATATTACAATTCCATCTCAAGTCAATTCGCAGATATTTCAGATCGAATCTGACATCAAATTTTGCAAGGGAAAATTTTGTAGCACGTGCGTACGCTGCATTTTGATTAATATCTCCGAAATTCACAAACGGATTGATAAAAGCTTTACAGGTATTATAAAGAGTGAAAAACTAATTAATAAAAATTGCAAACCAGTTTTCAGAAAAATTGTTTTATTAACTAAACCAATGAATATAATTCGCACGCTGTAACAGTGCGTGACATGGAATTCGTGATATATTTACACACTAGTTTCTGAATCGCATGAATTTTTTATTTTTCTAGTATTACTTTTAGACCAATCATTGTATCTGACGCCACTTGACGCCTTCACAAATATGCCAAAAATTCTGGGCACCTGTCTCAAGTAACTATTACTTGGGATGACACAAATTAACTTAAACATACATATGATATTTTTATATTAGTTCGTTTCCTCCCAAACGACATCTCAGATAACTGAAGTTCGTTTGGGGACTGTAGTTGGAATAAACGAACTTCTGTTCAGCCATACATGATATTTCGTTATTTTCGCAGCAAACGAGTTATGAAATAATAATTTTGTACGCGTTTGATGCAAACGAGAACTCGTTTGCCACAACATGATACACATTTGCCATATAATAGTTTATTGCGGCAACCGAGCAATAAACGTTTTTTTCTTTGCGCGTAACTGTTACAGAGTTCGTATTTACCCTCATGTGTAACCATAACACACCACCGTGGGGAATGGGTAATGAACGTTAACTCATTACCCACAGAAGACATAATGGGTAGCTACCGACGATGAGAGGAAATTACCCTTCACGATTATCCATTACACATGGGGAATGGGTCGGCGGCCTTGGATTGGATATTTGAGTTTGTAAATATACGATTGATGATCTACCGGTGGTATCAATTCAGCGAGAGTAGTTAGGCATCTGATAATGAACTTGCCACGCAGTTCGAAAGTAGTCATGCCAGTGAGTGTGCTTAACTGATTCGTGTTTTATTGCGTGCAGCTCATCCACATTTCCGTTGGCCCTGCTGGCAATGTAGCATGGAACACATACATATATATTGACCATCTTTCTTTTGAACCATCTCGGTAAGAGATCTTTGACAGGCCTGGGTAGATTTTGGGTTCAGGAAGACTGATTAAAGAGACTTGATGGTTTCGTCGGAGGCAGAAAGGACATTGACTCCCACCACAGCTGAACTTATATTCTTTGGTCCAACAGCCAGTTCTATAATCGTCATTACTCAGCCTGATAAATGTTACAACTGGTGGCATAAACAAACCACAAAAAATTGTTTACCATTACATCGTATGAACGAATTGGGGAGAGCTTCTCTCTAGTTTGACATACACTGATTGTGACCTACAGTTTTACACCGGCTCCGAACGGTATTTTTGAGAAACTTTTTAAGGCTAAATACTCGATAGTGTCGTCATCACTAAGCGTGGTGACCGCCGTCGACGGAAATGTAAGGTGGTCTGAAAAGGATCGAACCACCTACTGATGTACAAAAGCCGCGCACACTATCATTGCACCATCGACGGCCACAACTGGTGACACAGTCAAAGTTGACATTGTCAACTATTATATTATCTACAAAGGTTGCAGAACTACCACATCATTGCCGTTGGTACAGCATCACCATGTGCGCAGCGTTTTTTATTTTCAAGAGCTTAACTACAAAGTTTCGTTAAAATCAGATAAATTTAAATGCAGTTAAATTCCGATGGCGTCATTCGCCTGTTGAAAAATATACATCTGCATTGATATAAACCCAATAAATTTACGGTCCGTCCGAACCTGAGGAAATTGTCATTCCTCAAGCTATAAATAGTGTTGAACAATACAAACCGAAAAGCATGTGCTGTTGTGCAAATAAAATTTCGGGTCAATACATATTTTTACAAACAGTATGAAAATACGTGTCTTATACAAGCTTCTAGGCTTTGTTCGTAATCCGTCTTTAACTTTGAAGTTAACAATGACAATGACGTGCACAAACATTCGTTGACGTAAATTGAAATGAATTTTTTTTAATATTATAGAATTTTTGGATGTACAGAGTGGCCAATAAATTAATTAATTCGGAATTTTCACGGAACCTGTGTTCAGTGAAAGTAACGTAATAAACCCGTATTTCTTAAAAAATTCAATATTTCCACCACATACTCGTCCATTTCATGATATCTATTTTGATAATAAAAAAATTCTTTGAACGTGCAACTAACATTTGCTTATAAATCCGACTTTACATTGATAGATCGGAATAACCTCTATTTAGACTTATCTGCCGGTGTATGGTGAAGTTTAAAGCTTGTACCAACAAGTCGGGCAGAATCAAACAGATCGAAATTCTTCAAATGTGGGCCCGATTTATCCCACAGTGTGTGGGGAGGTCTGAGATTCATTTCGAAACAAACGAAACCCTTTTGATTATATTTATCGAAATATCGAAAATAATAAAACTTGCAAATCAATCTAATCTAAGCTATGTTATTTAAATTGAATTCAATTCAATTGAATACAACTCAATTCCATTCAACTTAAGTCAATTCAACTCAATTCAACTCAATTCAGTTCAATTCAATTCGATTCAATTAAATTAAGTTCAATTCAACTCACTTCAGATCAATTCAATTCAATTTGTATCGCATGTGATTCGATCTGAAGATATTTCTTAGATGAATATGTTTCTATTTCTTTCCAGCAGTGGGGTTTTTTTGCATTTAAAAAAAATATAAACAGTCGGCACCAGGATTTGAACTCACGTTGGCTGACGATCGTTTCGAAGTTTGTGATTCCTCTTATCAGCGCCTTAGCGTTCTAGGCCAGTGACCATCTTGATCAAATTATAACTAATTGCAGTTGTCTTCGTCGGGGTTTCTCTCCTCTTTCGATCTTCTAATTCAATTCAATCCGAAGAGATTCATATAAATTAAATTCATTTAAATTGAATTCAACTCAATCCAATTCAATTCTATTCAATTCCGCTTAACTCAATTCAATTTAGTTCAATTCAAATTAATTCGGTTCAAGCCAATTCAATCTAATCCCATGGAATGGAATCTGACATTTTCTGGAGTTACCTAGTTCGAAGTTGCAAATGTAATTCGAAAATTGGACGCATGCAAATGTGGAAGGAAAGTATTTTGAAAAACAATAAATCTATACTCATTGATAAATATTGTTTATCTCAAAATTTATCGAGTGTGATCATGACCTGGGTGCAGCGAAGGTACACACTAGATTAGGCAGAGCGAAATATTTCGAAACTAAACTGGACATCGGAAAGCTGCATTTACGAGAGGTAGGTGCAACCACAAATAGACGGGCATCGTTAATCGATTCAGAAAGTGATGCTAAACTGATGGGTATAAGATATGGTGGGCATTTCCCATTTTTCTAGGCGAATTCGATCACATACTTATAGATAGTAAAAATCCTTCATTCAGACCTCAACAGTGAACAGTAACAACAAATAAATAACAGATGTGGTTACACTAAGGACGTCAACGCTAAATCAAACACATTTTTAGACAATTTCGACAAACTTTATTATTTACGTGGAATCAAACGGTGACGCGTCATAACGCCCATGGATGTAACGCCCATGGGTGTTATGTCACACCTAAAATGGACATAAAGCCCATGGGCGTTATGTCGCACCCAAAATGGACATAAAGCCCATGACCGGTGTGACATAAAGCCCGTGGGCGTTACGACCATTCTAGGTGCCACATATCGTCCACAACTTTGTAAATATGGTCTACATGTAAAAGGCGCCGATTTTTTTGACTAACTTGACTAAGATGGACATAAAGTCCATGACCGGTGTGACACAAAGCCCATGGGCGTTATGTCCCTGGGCGTTATGACGCGTCACCGAATCAAACAACTTAAGAGAAGGAAGGCTTGAAGGAAGATAATTTGGCTAAACGCAGACTAATATGATAAGTAAACCTTTTAGTTTTTGCGAAAAAAAACTGTACTGTAAAACGCATCTGACATTTTTCTACGTCCTTGTACCCTACCCCTCATTTGACCACTTAGGTCTAAAATCAACTTGTTTCCCATTTACTAATCCTATCCATTTCAACAACATTCACTCATCCTAAACGCATCAATGTTGTGGGCACTATCTATCTATCCCCTTTCAACAGCTATATATTTTTCGTTTTTGTTTTTGATGAAAATTAACTCCCACACTATTAACACATTCACCTACTTCGTCCAACCTAAAGACCTAAAAGCTCTTTGAAATTTTTGGCCAACGGTTATGAGTTAATGATTCTATTCTAAAGTGCACGGTAGATCTGTGTTATTTCCGAGATATGGTAACTGTATGGTAAAAGTCAGTAGAGGGTTATCTGTAAAAACGTTATGACTGACTTTATAAAAGTGAGCAAGTATATACGATCTACCCGAAAATTATATATTTGGCAACTCGTATTCAGGACTTAAAAATCTTCAACTGCATTATAACAGCAATAATTTGAACAAGTGGATGATCGATATTGTTTGATATCGTATTTACGCCAAGTCAACATCACCTTACGATATTCAATCGTTCAAAAACAATTTTCGTAATTGTGCAAACATTCAAAATCGGGCGATGTGCTGATTTCGGGCTATATAAAGCCCAGTGTTTCTTATCGAACATCAGAAAAGAAGTTCCAGCCGCTTCTGCCTTAACAAATTTAACATTTTATTAAGTAAAATAATTAAATTATAATAACAAAATGTTCAACTACAAACTTCAATTGATCTTTGGAGGTAAGAGTAACGAAGTAACCTCTTGTTTCCGGGTCTCAACATTTTTCCTTGATATATTACAGCACTCCTGTGTATGACATGCTTAGTACATAGTAACTATCCTGCACCAGCTGGTCCTTCTGGCCCACCGGGTCCTCCAGGTGCACCAGGTAAACCTGGAGCTCCTGGAAAGCCAGGCCCACCGGGCCCAGCAGGAGAGCCTGGTAAGGCTGGTCCACCCGGTGAGCAGGGAGCTCAAGGTGAAAAGGGAGATCAAGGTGAAGCAGGTGTTCCAGGCGCTCAAGGAGAGCAGGGTCCAGTAGGTCCTGCAGGACCACAAGGTGAGCAAGGTCCACAAGGAAGTCCAGGCTACCCCGGCAAGGATGGTAGCGACGGCAAAGATGGACAACCTGGCAATCCAGGTGAACAAGGTCCACCCGGTGCTGCCGGTGAACCAGGAGTGAACGGAACACCAGGCGCACCCGGCGCAGATGGAAAAGATGGTATAGATGGTGTCAATGGCAAAGATGGCGAAAACGGTAAAGATGGAGCCCCTGGACAGCCCGGTGGCCCAGGAGAACCCGGATTACCTGGCCCACCCGGAAAACCCAGTCATGGTGATGGTCATGGTCATGGATGTGGATGTGGTTCCAGACGCTGCCATTGCAATGGACATAAGAAATAAATACATTTAATAGCACACAAAAGAGGTCGGTACTCAAGCCTCAGTAAGATGACGAATATGGGCTGCTTCAAAGGACCAATGATTACAATTTTAAGTGTTTTTTATATTTTAATTATGTATATGTGGTACGATATTAATTTTTAATCCTAGTTTATTGCGAAATCTTTTTTAATAAATGTCACTGGGAGCTTAGATCATTTGATTTTTACTACAACTGTGTGGAATATGGTTCAGAATTTGTTCGAGAAGTCATAATCCGTCATATCGCATTGATTTTTAATGTACTCGCTTAAGTACGTAAATATAAGGACGGCAAAAATTTTGAAATTGCGATATTCTTTTACTCCAAAGCATAGATAACGGAAATAAGTAGATATCGCACAGGCGTTGTCAAGTACTGCCACTAGGTGCTGTGTTGTCGTTTTGTAACTCTCATTGACGTTGCTTATAACATTCACTGACGTTTGTCCAACACTGTGGGACATTTTTCCAATACAAAAATAGTATCATTTTCCAGGTTGTGCTATTCGTACAACTAATTAAATTTTCATGTATTTTGGGTGTGTGATTTTTTGAACTACTATTATTGTTGGTATTCGTTTGTGTTGACTTTTACAGAATCGACCCACCAAACAAAAACAAAATGCCTGTTGATGTTGCCTACAACACCTACATCTATCACCTGTTCTTAATGCATCTTGCAAGGTATGTTTTGTTTGGGATCAAACGTTATAATTATTGCATTCAGCTCCATCCAGAAAATATTCCATTGAACAAGAAATTCCCCAAGGAGTGTGCGATATCTAGTTATTTCCTTTATCTATGCTCCAAAGTGTGGAATAAACGTAAGGGAATTGCAGTGGTAACAAATAAATTCCTGTCGACTTGAGAAACATTTTCTTCTGCAGATGTATATGGCTGATAACAACATAACAAGCTAGTACAACTGTCAAATCCCCATGAAAACATCAGCACACACTCTAATAATGTCACATCTTTTATTTTCATGTATTCAAGAATAACTTCTAATTGAAAGTTTAAAATTCTTTCTGTGAAAAAAATTAAAGTATATCCTTATGAATCTTTTCAGAAAAACAAATAGAATTTTGGTCGAAATTCTTCTTTAGCAAATCAGACAATGCAAGATTTAGTTTCTGTCCGAATATTTCAATATCCCGAATACTAAGAGAATAATCTAATTCAAATGTCAATGCCTCGCATCGTCTGGTATTTTCTTTATAAATGAAACTAAGGCTTCGAGAACAACTTTTCTTAGCTTCCTCGTTGGCTCTGTACTATTCTATCTCGTCGAGAACGAAACATAAATCAAAATTTCCTGTCCGTCTTGTCCTGCCTGTGTCGTCAGTTAGCACTTATTGTGGCACCTTCTCGGCGCTGTGTGTGTTAGGTTTAGAATGCAAGTTCTGGACGACCCAATTTTGGGGACAGATCAAATCTATTTGCAAAAATGTATACAAGTCATTGTCGAGAAGCCAATGCATACAGGCAATGTTTGGTGTGCAGTTTGGAGTGCTGGCGTCACTGACCTATTTCTTCGAAATTGCGAACTCGAATAAATTTGTACTGAACCGCACAGTAGCGAAATTTGCAAAATTGTGTTAGATGGAAATGAAGTTAAGGAACAAAACGAACTTCAAGATTTAGGAGTCAATTTGCCAAATAATATTTCATCGCAGATTCATCTACAGCATCTGAAATGTGATTTGGCCCCGGTAAAAGGAAAGCTTTTCAAATTAAAAAATTAAACTAAATTAAGAATCGATTTCCATCGGCAAAATTGCAATATCTTTTGATCTAATAAACAGTTTTAAGTTCTGTAAAAAACAGATTGTGCGCAAGGAGCCAAGGATTAAGGCGGTATATCAGAAAAATTTCCAAAGTTGACTACGCTTGGGTTTTTCGATTTCGAGAAAAACAAAAATTTTGGTTTTTTAATTTTATGTTTTTTAAACATAACTTGACATAATTGTTCATAATGCGCACAAAAAATTAAAATATTTGTCGCATTACAGATATTCACTTTCTTTGAAAATCGAAAACGTTTGGTATCTTTTTCAAATTTCCTGAACTGTATCTCATTTAGTTGTAGATGTATGCACTCAATTTTTCTTTCTTACAAAGAGTGATTAGGTGGCTTTATTATGGCAGTTAAATTTCGTCTATGACAATTACTGTTCGGTAGTACAAATTAAAAATAAATAAATGGTTTCCCATTACATCCCATGAGGATTAGGGACAGCTTCTCACAAACCAGTGAGCTGTGCGCGTTCTGGTTTTACACTCACTCATTGGGACCAACATTTTTACACCGGTTCCGAACGGTATTTTTGAGAAGCTTTTTCATGGCTAAGTACCTTTATTTATTTTTTACCTTGCACACATTTTTCCTATCGTAATTATGCTGATTCCCTTCGTCAACATGACATATGAATTACTTAGTTACCGTACCATTTACTCCCGTTTAGTTATTTACACACGCGCACGCACACACTTAGTTATATTCCCGATGGCCGATAATACCGCACAATTTAAATTGCCGACACTGTACCTTTGTTTATGTTGTTTTTATTGGTTATTGTGATCGTAGCATCAACTATCATATATATGTCCATACCAGTGTTGCCACTTTCCGGATAATTATTCAAAAATGGGACAATTTCCAACTTTTTGAATAATTTTTGGATAATGATATTTTTGTGCAATTTTTGTGTAAATTCACTTGTCAGAACATGTCATGTGTTGAAACTTGAAATTTCCATAGCCATAACCCTTTTGATAACTCCGTCATAAGCCTGGTGTTCTGTTTTTATGCCATTTTTGTTGCCATAAGAAGTACGTGTATAAAAAATAACGAAAATTTTATGAACCGCAAACTTCGCTCACGTTTCATTTGCTTGGAACTCAGCTCTGCGAACGTTTCGAAGGCAAAATCAGTTACAGGGTTGCTACACCAAAGTTATTTCGTACGAAAACAATTGAATAAGAATTGTTTGGTAGCGAAATTTTGGACATTTCGAACAAAAAGTACCACCACATGCGTAAAAATGAGTTTAATACTAGAATATGCGGTAAAAATAATATGGAGTGCGTAGAGACAATATAAAGGAAATATTTGCAAGGTAAATCAAAGATATGTAGGTGGAAACTCTCCGCAACAAAATGTTCCGTTTAGAGATAAACAAAAAAAATTGGTTACGAAAACTTCGTAAGAACTGAATACGGGGCTATAATATCTCCTTTTGCAGATAAACATCCACAGATCCACAGGTTGACCGCAACATGCCAATTTTACTATACTATATTTAAAATATTGTTCGATGAATAGTGGTGGTATTTCTAAGTGTTTTCTGGTGGGAATTTTTTCGATATACGATATCTATTTTATTTTTAACGTGAGAGCTCGTTGTACCAGTTTATTGGTCTCGAAAGGTGGGATATAAAATCTCACGTATATTCGCTGTATATTGTCAAATTTGAAAAGTATCTTCAGTGTAGAAAGCTTGAAAAAATACTATTAAAAGTTTGGAATTTCATTATTCTACTGCAAGCAAAATTCGAAATTTTTAATTTTGGGAAGTGACTTTTTGGCAAACAGTACAATAATTTCAAAATATGACCAACGGAAGAAAGTCTTTGTATGAATGAGGTTATATCCAACACTTTAACCCTAGAACGTCATCCTTATTTTTGTACACTATCGTCATCCTTAGTCATTTTGACTACGATCTATTTCAATACGCTATAAATATTATCGTGAGCAAAAATTAAAAACGTTATTTTTGTATTTAGTTAAGTTTTAATTAATATTCAACAAAAAATCAGTTTGCAAAGGCGCCACGAAATAACCCCCAAACTCAAAAGTGAAATAATCCCCAAAAAAATCAGGAAAAACGAATTTGGGGATAATTGCCTAATTTTCGGGAGTTATTCCATTTTTCGTATGTAAAAAGCCCCAAATTTTTTTTGGGGGATAGTTTCATTTTGGTTTTGGGGGTTACTTTATCTTATTTGGGGTTTATTTCATTTCCGCAAGAAATTACCCTTTTTACAATAATGAATTCCTCTAAATTGTTTAATAAGAATACTATAATTAATAATAACTATTTTGGGGTTTATTTCATTTACTTGGGGCTTGCTTCATTGGGGGATATTTCTTTTCTATTTTGGGGGTTATTTCATTAGGCGGTAGTACCGATATCTTTTGGGGTTCTTTCATTTCTAATTTGGGGTTATTTTCATCTTGGTTGGGCTTTATTTCATTTTGGGGTTATTTCATTTGATTTTGGGAGTTATTTCATTGGGGGTTATTTCGTGGCGCCGTTTGCAAACAACCGAAAACAAACATATATAAGCCCGAAAATGAAATCACGCGTCGTCGTTTTGACGAAGAATGCCGGTGCAGGTTTGTGGACGGTCAACATTTCAAAGCCCGTAGATATTATGCAGCAAGAAAGATGCAATGGATGGTAGCAATTTATTTTGAATTAAATCGAAAATTGTTTTATTCATTGAAAAAAAAAATAAAAATAAATTGTGTAATATCAAGTGATTTCGAATAATTTTTGAACATCCCTTGTGTAACTTTGGCCTACACTGGTGGCAACACTGGTCCATACAAGCAGCGAAGCCGAAGTAAACCGAGTAGCTCAGCCTGCAGAGCCGCGAAAGTTACCACAAACACCATAGTAAAATTATACATACCTGCCCAATATGCATTGAAAAATTATTTCTCCAATGTTAGAGAAAAGCTTAGTTCTCAAGTTGATTTCCAATGTAATTCTCAACTTGACGTGAAACATTTTTGTCCTTATTTGCTTTCAAGTTGATATCAAGTTGAGAATTAAAATGTTTTCCAATCTTCGAGAAATATTTTAATTGTCAATTGGTAATCCAACACTTTTCTCCACTTGAGACCAAACATTTTTTCAACTTGAATACGATTTGAGTTAAGGTCCAGAATTTTTACGTTGTACGTTTTGGTTTTTATTTTGTTGTTTTTGCTTT
Organism: Phaonia tiefii; assembly: GCA_963931995.1. Taxonomy (NCBI): domain Eukaryota; kingdom Metazoa; phylum Arthropoda; class Insecta; order Diptera; family Muscidae; genus Phaonia; species Phaonia tiefii. The sequence continues at coordinate 145,443,313 of OZ008370.1, forward strand.
TTTGTTATTGGTTTCTCTTTGTTTCTTCGTGTTGTTTGCGTATTGTCCTATGGCAGCACTGTTGGTTTCTCACAGATCTGGTAGCTTTTGCCAATCGTAAATTGAAGAAATTATTATTTGTGAGAAAGTTGTCAGGTGTTGTCGCGTTTTTTGTGTTTCTTTGTGTTAACATTGTTTAAAGTGAATTAAAAGTAAAGGGTGTAAAGAGCGCAATTTTTAAATTTTAAATAAAACACAGATATTTTAAAAAAAATCGTGAAACTTTATTATATCGTAAAGTAGACAGAATGAGGTTATGTCTGGAATAACATATCGTGCAGACAGCCGCCGCGGCTTTGCTGGCATACACGCGATCTTTTAATGAAATTTTCAATGACCGTTTTGCATAAATGCTGCGGTATTTCATTATTGCAGCGTCCAATTTCCTCTTTTAAGGCTTGAGTCGTCGTCGGCTTATTCGCGTAAACCATCGACTTCAAAAAACCCCAAAGAAAAAAATTTTATGATGTTAAATCGCACGATCTAGGCTTCTTCGCGTATAACATCGACTTCAAAAAACCCCAAAGAAAAAAATCTCATGGTGTTAAATCGCACGATCTAGGCTTCATTTGCTTCTCGTGAATCACTCGAGGATTTTCCTCACCCCAAATGCGACAATTCTGCCTATTGACGAAGCCATCAAGATGGAAATGGGCCTCGTCACTGAAGATGATTTTAGCGGCAAAATCAGCATTTTCATGTTGTCTCTCCAATACCCAATTAACGAACTCCCTTCATTCGTGTAGCGCTCCATTTTTACTAAACTCGTACCTTCTACTAGCAAACAATTACAATTGTTCAAATGTCAAACAATGACACTTCGAATGTTGCCAGATTTAAAAATTGCGTTCTTGTTGGGACACCCTTTCCATAAAACTAAGTATAAGTTATATTATTATTAACTTAATTATTCAATTAACTAAACTTAACTTAATTATTCAATTTGCGGGATACGTAGAAGCAAAAAAGTGAAAAGTGAGGTTAGGCAGGTGATGAGTTTGCTGTCGGAGCGCTCATTGCCAGATGAAACATTGGCAATGGGATCTTCGACATCAGTCCACTCAGTCAGTCCACTATATATAATAAATAACACTTTAAAATAAAAAATTCAAAAAAGTAGTACATTGTTTTTATTTCTTAAATATATATAAATACATCTTTTTTATATGGCAATTCCGTATCTTCCATTTGATACCGATTGGAGAAATTACTTTGATATCAAGTTGAGAATCACAAATTTCTCAATTTGATAACTAAGAAAATCACCATATAAACAATGTGCCTTTTAAGTTGAGAAGACTATAATCGGACTGTTGATGTGCATTTGAGAATTAACGTTGGAGAGTTAAGAAAGGTATTTGATCTCAAATGTACCAACAAGAACATTTGCATAGATATAAACTTGCTGACCGTCAAACAAGAAATTAGAAAACATAGCGAAAGCTACTTACATACTTACAACGACTACACAACCACCCAAACCCTTTAGCTGTCTCACTCCTAGACTGCAGTAATGAAACAAGAAGACTCAAGAGAAGACATGTTCTAGATTTACCATTTCAACATTAATAATTATTGTCAAATCTTTCATTGTCCTAAATATTGTAAATATGTAAAAAAAATATATTTTCTTTAAAATTATGCAGTTCACTGGAACTGCATAATGCCTGTCACTTAGTATTTAAGTAATCACATTTGCTTATTGTCTGTAATAGATAGATTGTAAATAAAGATGTAACAAAAAAAAAATTTAGCTCAAGTTGATTTCCAACAAAAATGTTTTTTGGGTTGCAGTTTCACAAGTAGTGGCCGATGACTTTTAGTACTCAGTGGTAATCTGTAAATTATATTAGTACTCAGTGGTAATCTGGAAAGTGGTGTCTCGAGAGATTCTCTATTGTTATTCGTTAATGAAGTAACATTAAGAATTTAATAGTGTTATTTTCACCTAATGCTTTAAGTTGTAAATTTAGTAGTTGAATTGAAATAAAAAATTTGAGTTTAAAAAAAGCAAGTTGCTACTTGAGATAATTTATTGTACAGTATTTTTATTCAAATTTCACTATTGTTTAAACGCATTCTTTTCAAAAGTACTGACACTGCAACGAAATACCAACTTTACAGATTAGATATTATTTGTATAAACTGTAATGGGAATTCTGTTACGAAAAACACATGCCACATGAGAATTAAAGCAATAACAACCAACAAACAACAAATGCGACAAACAAGAAAGAGTTACACCAGGGGGATTCTATGGCACAGCTGATCGAAAAGGTACTAGCCCGATGATGGAGAATGAGAGAGCAAAGAAGAGAGGCACTAATTTTAAATAGTGTTTATTGATGCTAATGACAGCTAAATTATGTCTTATGTTGTTTGTATTAAAAGAAAATACGCATTCTCTTTGATTTCTATCTGTTTTATGTCCATCGAAAGTGTAAAATTGGTAAAATACCTCAGCAAATAAAACTCTATGAAATGGCCTACTACCTCGACGTCATGAAGAGGCAACGAAGAGTGTAATGGAAACTTTTAACCATAGATAAAGGAATTAACTAGATATCGCACATGCCGTGGGTAATTTGGTGTTCAATGGGATATTTTCTAGATGGAGCTGAATGCAATAATTACAACGTTTGATCCCAAACAAAATATACCTTGCAAGATGTATTTAGAACAGGTGCTAACAATAGGTGTGGTAAGCAACATCAACAAGGATTTTGTTTTGTTTAGTGGCCCGATGCTGTACAGGTCAACATAAACGAATACCAACAATAACAGTACACCAAACAAGCACATAACCAAAATGCATTTGAATTAGAAAGTGGGGAACACAACGACATGAAAAAAACTAAATTAGTAGTTCGAATAGCACTACCTGGAAAATGATTTTATTTTTGTATTGAAAAAATGTCCCACACTGTTGAAAAACGTCAGTGAATGTTATGAGAAACGTCAATGAAAGTTACAAAACGATAACACAGCATCTAGTGGCAGTACTTGCCAACGCCTGTGATATATCTACTTATTTCCTTTATCTATGCTTTTAAGTATTTGTCTATGATTACACAGAATCAAAGAGATAACAACCAAAAAAAACACGTGTAATAGGACACAAATAAAAAACTGTAACGGGAACCGAAATAAAAAAAACACCAACAACACATGCTACATTGCAAATAGAAAAAAATAACAAAAACGCATCATTCATTTCCCACACTTGAGAATATGAGCTTGGTTGAGGGACGTAAGAAAGAGAAGGAGTCATTAAATGTTTGACATTAAAAAAGAAAACGCGCGTCTTTACCACTGAAAATGGACAAATTTGTTTTGAAACAAACATGAAATATGATTATAAACGACATCGGTTATTTAAAAAATAAAAATAAACAGAAAAAACACCCCCAGCCCGTAATCGAACCTGGGTTCTTTTCACTGCTATCACTGTTTGTCGATGAATTCATCGACGAATGGTAGTTCAAACGGTGAGCCATCACCAAAGCGGCCTTCCCCTTGTTAAATTCGCCGCTCAAAAGCGTTGCGGGTAGTTTGGCAGGTAATCGATGGCTTTTTTTTGCAGTCGATGAATTCATCGACGTAGAGTCGATTCCCTTTACTTCAGGGTATTTATACGTTTTTAGAATTCTACCACGACTGAGACTCAAGCAACTCAACAAGAAATAACCACTACTGTAGTACGTAAGAAACAAATGAAGTAAAACTCTGTGTCTAAACCAGTGGTCATCATGCTAGTGCCACAGTGCCCGAACACGATCGGCTTCTTACACGTACACAACACGACTGTTAACGAAACTCAGAAAGCACCTCGGTGTCACTTTGTCAAAACAAAACACATTTATTTTGTATGCCAGCTCTGTAGCTTTAAGCGCTCTGGAGACGATCAAATAAATTCATCAATCAGGGTCTATGCGTGAGTGTAGTGCGCTCGTGTCTTGCCCGCAAACGTTCAAATAAATACGTCAATCAGCAGTTTGTTTTTTGAGTTTGGTTCCTATGTCGTTGTCGGATGATGATTTAATTTTGTTAGCTTCTACAGCAATTTTATTAAAAAAAGAAGAAAAAACAAATATGTATATAGGTAAATAAATAAATAAACAACGGAATAGGTTTACTCATGAAAATCTTTTAGAAGAGTTGAAGTCAACTACTTTTTGTTATCCGCGCACTAGCCCATGTCGGCGTTCTCTACATAACTGAGTTTGTTGTGGTCAATCATACTTGGAGACTATAAAATAATACGCCATCAAATTAAAAAATCAAATTTTTTTGATTTTCATCAATCATTGCCGACAACGCGCACGTGTAGCCGATGAAAGCCGATTGCACCCACACACTTAAAGCGTGGATGGAATTATTTGACCCCTTGGGACACTATACATATTTACGACTTTTCTGACGCTTCCAAATCAGCGTACTGTGCATGTGTTTACATTGCATGTCAGTCCGGAAAATATGTTAAATATTGTAATCTATTTATATCTAAAAGTAAGGTGGCCCCTCTAAACACCGTCTGCATACCGAGACTTGAACTCAACGGAGCTCTATTGCTCGCAAAGCTTGTGAAATGCGTAAACTCGATCATGAAGTTCGTGGTAACTGATACAATTTTATGGACAGATCCGTCCATCGTACTTGGGTGGCTGTCCAAACCACCGAGCTCGTGTGAAACGTACGTTGCAAATCGTACAGCCCAAAGTCATTCTCTGGTTTCTCACGCAAAAAGGAAACATGTCGCGACACATTATAATCCAGTTGATCTCGGCACTCGTTGTAGCCGACCGCAGGATCTCCATAATAATACTATGTGGTGGAATGGACCAAAGTGGCTTAGTAATCTATCGTCTACATGGTCAGTTTCTAATCCCTTTGCACCACCAAGTCCACATCCACAAGTACAGGTACTTCATGTTACAACTGAACAAAATGATGTACTAAATAGAGTTTCTTCATACACAAGGGCATTAAGAGTGCTATCTTATGTTTTCCGGTTTTTTCATAGCACTCATTCAGAGCATAAATCGAACACTTCCTATGACAATGTTTCTATATCCCAGAGGAAAATTTCGTTTGTGAAGACACGTGTCATTAGACTCACTCAAGAAATGTATTACGAGGAAGAAAATAAAGCACTTCAAAACTCTTAACCGATCTTCGACAAAAGCCCGCTAAAACCCCTTAACCCATTTGTTGACAACGACAAGGTTCTCCGTGTAAACAGTCGACTAGCGGACTCATCGCTCCCATATAATGAACGGTTTCCCATTATTCTTCCGGAAAATTCTCAGTTTTCCATTCTCTACCTTTCGCATTTACATAATTTCCTTGTTCATGCAGAGTGCAACCAAATGTGTCGAATGGTGCAATCTGAGTTCTTTATATCTCGCCTTAAACCCCGAATAAAATCCATCATTCGAAAATGCAAGATTTGTGTTGTTTTTAAACAAAGGCCATGTTCCCAAATGATGGCACCCTTACCACTTGATAGGTGTACACTCTCACCACCTTTTCACGTCACTGGCGTAGACTTTGCCGGGCCATTTGAACTAAAAAGCTCTACGAATTCGTATGCTTTGCAATCAAGTCCGTTCACTTAGACGCCTGTTCAGATCTATCTTCAGAAAAATTCCAAGCAACATTTGCGCGGTTTGTTGGTAGGCGGGGACTCTCCCGTCGGGCCTTATTCCGAGAGTTCAATAGGTTCTTAAAATCGGCATCGAGTGAGCTTGCTGATAAATATGCAACACACGGGTTTTAATGGAATTTCATCCCACCCCATGCACCACATATGGGTGGTCTTTGGGAAGCTGCCGTTAAAAGCTTCAAATTCCACTTTAAGAGAATCGCTTGCTCACGAATACATACGAAGAAATCGCGACTGTTCTAGCGCGGATAGAGGGAATTCTGAACTCCCGCCCAATCTCCGCAGTTTCTGAAAATCCGACGGATTTAACCGCACTAACTTCTGGCCACTTTCTAAGAGGTGCTCCCATAATGGCAATGCCAGAAGTTTCGTCTATCAACTTGTCATCAAGTAATCGCTGGATGAAACTTAAAGCTATACATCAAATAGAAGGAAGAATATCTCATATCCCTTCAAAAGCGATAAAAATGGAAAAACTCTACTCCAAATCTCAAAATTGGGGATTTTGTAGTAGTAATGGATAATCTGTTACCCCCAAACGAGTGGTGCCTAGGTCGCATCGATAAGGTTCATACGGGACCAGATGCAAAGGTTCGCATAGCAGACGTCAGAGTTGCTAGTGGAATTATAACCCGACCCATTGTAAAACTATGTTATCTACCCCTTCAGTCTGAAAATGATGCTGATTGATAAACTCACACTACAACATATCCCAAACATATTTCTGATACCATATTTTTTTCTCTTTCTTTTCTTTCCCATTCTTAAGCACCAACAGACTGAACCCAAGCCGTGAACTCAGCGTAGTGGGGCATACAACCCGTCGCTATTCGGACTACCAATGTGCATTGTGCAGTCATTTGCACTCCATCCGGTATTGCAGGAAGTTCCTCATAATGAACCCCCGAGAAAGGAAGTCAGTGGTCCGAAGACATGGCTACTGTTTAAACTGTCTGGCGAAAAGCCATTCTTTGGACGCGTGCCAATCAAGGGAGCGATGCAAGAACTGCGACCGGCTTCACCACACGCTTCTACACCCAGGCCATCCAAGGGTTAGAGGACATGGCTACCTCGACCAAAACAGCCGCAACCGAAGTCGAAACCATCCAAGCAGACGCGGGTTATCATGCCAGACCAAGCCATCATATCAGAGGCCATCAGATCGCTCGCTACGGTGCTGTGCTGTGCTCCTCCACAGCTGCATCGTTCAAACCATCCAAGCGCTAACTCTGAGCCGGGAGCATGTCTAAACTAACATTTAGACACACATAATTGTTTTCAAATAAGAATATAAATTGTCATTATTTTATGAATTTTACTTTAAATTGTACTTAAAATGCCATCATTGAATTTATATTAAATTGTTATAAAAATGGTTTGTACTTTAAATTGTACTTAAAATGCTATCATTGAAGTTTTCTAAACTATTATACAAAATGAATTGTACTTAAAGTTACCACACTATGGTGAAATAACGTCAAAATCTATAACTGCTAGAATGAAGTTACATTCGATCATGAATATTGTTAAACTTTTACTTTCTCAGCTGCATTCTTAAGGTGAGCATCAGCCCTTTTCCGCGCAATAAAACACCACTTTGGTTTAACCGCAAAACTCATTGGGAGAAATTTGTGAAGGATACCCCGCTAACTTATTTACTCGCAGGTTGGATTCCCCTGTGTCCCAGCAGCAACCCTTTGGAAGAAATCTCCAATACAGTCCACTCCGCTCAACCATATTAAAACACAGTCAAGTGTACACTCTGCACTTTCATTCCGTTCTCCTTGGAATTTAATATTTGCTGGATAATGGATCCTTTTCCAACAAAACATTTAAAGTTGATTTAACACAATTGTTTATCAAAATCACTTGATTATTCCGCACCGTTTACAAACAATAACACCCGCAGTTTTTACGCACCGATCGCTGCAGAATAACTGACCATTGTTGATAAACGTCGTTAGAAAAATAGAGATGAGGCTGTGTATGAAATGTTAATAATTTTTTCTTCGTGGTAAAATTTGGTGAATTTTGGCGTGGTGAAGAAAGTTAGGTATGTAATTTAACTGGGCAAAATGAAATCAAAAAATTTTGAAAGGTAATTACACAATTTGAATACATACAATTAACATAAGGGTGAAGATACTAAGTCGTCATAAAGTTGCACGTAGTAGAAAATAACATCGTGGTGTAGTAATAACATAAGAAACAGTAGTCGTGTTTGGGTTACAAGCAAGCGATTATCGCTTGCTAAGTTGTAAAGAAAACGGTAATTTAGCGATAAGCGATTTTATTAAAAAATTTGAAAAAGGGTTGAAAACGTTAATAGATGTAAAAAAAAATTTCGCTAAACTTAGCGAAAATGATTCGCGTCGCTAAGTTCTCGCTAGGTCACCGCTAAGTGCTTCATACAAAACAAGCGATTATATAAGCAAGCGGTGTGACCAAAAGACGCTTAGTGACTCAGTAAAGCCAACATACGGTACTGAAGCTGCGACAGTTAAAAAATAATAATATGATGCACTATATATTTTTAAGAACTACCGAGTGGTGAAATTAGTAGGTAATTATAAAAATTGGTAGCTTGCAGGCTTTTGAAATTGCAATGAATTTTATTATTGCATTGATTTGGGACGTTATTTTATTTAATTTAGTAATGTCTTCATGTTTGAAACGCGACTATGAAAACTTTTACGAACTATTTTCTCCATGGACGGATAAAAATCCAGCTTAAACTTAATCTACCTAATTTGGTTGGGAAAACCAAAATAGCCGTTACCGAATTTAGAGATTGTTACAAACAAATTTAGAGCTTCTATCAACCACATCTAGACGTCGCCACAACCGAATTAGAGGTTGTCACAGCCGAGTTAAAGGTTGCGCCAGCCAAATTTTTTGCTAAACGGAATTTATATTCTGCCACAACTGAACTAGAGGTTATCCCAATCGAATTTAAAGGTTATCACAACCGAATCAAAATTCGCTTTATTGTTTGGATACCAAATTTGATTTTTAAACGAATTGGACCCTACAGGGCTTTTTCTTTTTTTTTTTTTTTTTTTAATTAAAAGCAAACTCATTTAGTGAGAAGTTTTCCAATGTTTTATTAAAAATATCACTTTCCAAAAACCAATTCATCCCCATTATATTTTCAGATATATGAAGCGTATATTATTTCTAAACATATGCCACTATTTCCAATGAAATTCCAGAAACATAAAATTAATTTTTAAAAATATCAATTGAAATTTAAAAAATATCTGTTGAAATTTAAAAACATCAAAAAATATTTAAAGCACATCAAATTAAATTCAAAACACATCAATTACACTTTAAAACAAATTAAATGAAATTTATAAGACATCAATTGAAATACCTTATAAATATCAATTGATGTATTTTAAATTTCTAATAGAATTTTTAAATTGCAAACGGCGTGTTTTGAAATACAAGTAGAATTTGTACTTGTAGAATTTGTTTATTTTTTCAACTTTTTTTTTTTAATTTAACTTGACAGTGGTGTAGTATTTGAAGTTTATTACGTGATATTACTCTATAGCTGAGGAAGTACTTGTCGAATACCAGAGATTTGTATTGTAAGGGGAGGATTTAATGCACTTTATATGGACCCGTTACGACTTGTAGTAGTTCATCTCATCAATAAATATTAAGTCAACATTAAGTCAACAATTTTGAAAAACTGGATTACTTTCGTAGTTAATCAACGTTGAAGTAATAACACAAAACTGAGATATAACAACAAAATTTATCAGTTTGCTTACTCATAAAATGTTGATTCAAAGTCAAGAAAATATTTAAAAATTCGTTCTAACACAATCCCAAAATAAAGTGTAGAATCCCCAATAATGGGATCTTACAGATAATTTTATGAATTTTCCACATTTGCTTCTAGGTAATTTAAGTTTTCAATTTGCTTTGTTGGAACCTATGCAGGTATCAGACATCGAGAATTTTGTCGCCAAATGTAATTTTTGTTAAAAAAATTTATCAAACTTAGAGGCCTCTCCACAAAGCTGTGTGACAGACAGATAGGAATCTTTGGTATCGACAAAATAAATCTACATTTAACTATGTTTCAAATATACATATGTAACAACTTAATATGTATGAAAAGAAATTGCTCTAGTATTGATAAAAATGTGGTGACACCTCTTTTCCAAAAAAGCGATAAAATTTGGTTTTTTAATGTTTTCAATTTAAACGCAAAAGCATGGAGTGTAACAGTTTTTATACTATTTGACAACATATTCTGTTGTTAATGTAATACTTTTTCCAAAATTAATATTGCTTTTCCCAAAAATTTTCCCAAAATTTTCCCAAAAAAATATTTTTTCAAATATCTCAAGAACCATAAGATAGAAATCTAAACGTGTTAGTATGTGTTTTGTAGGGTTTTAGTAGCGCTACAAATAAATAAAAAAAATATTTTCAATGAAAAGAAAATTCAAAGTTTTATAAGGGTTCAGATTTTGTTAATGGCCGATGTAGTCAAATTGAGGTTTCACCTGTGCGGCTCCAGTGCGATAAGACCTCAGATATGTCCATGTGAAATTTCACCAGAATTACTTCCCTTTCTACCAGAAATCCCCCACTTTGCGCCGTGCCTCACGTAAATAAACTTTTTCGATACGGCCAAATGTAGTTCCAGCAAATTTCTAGTACCTAACAAATCATCTTCTTTGTGATCAATAAAAAAGTCATTTACGACGTTTATAACAAACGATATAGTTTTTGATTGCGCAAAACGAGATCTTGTTTTTTTCCTTCAGCTCTGCTGCTCCCCTGTATGTCCCTATACCGTGGTACACATACATACGTATATGTTGTCTATTTTTCTTCTAAACCATGCCGATAAGAGATCTGCTGCAGTCCTGGGTAGACTTTGGGTTCAAGAAGACCCATTAAAGAGACTTGATGGTTTCGTCAGAGGCAGAAAGGTCATTGACTCCCACTACAGCTGAACTTATATTCTTTAGTCCAACAGCCAGTTCTATAATCGTCATTACTCAGCCTGATACATGCTACAACTGGTGACATAAACAAACCACAAAAAATGGTTTACCATTACATCGTATGAACGGATTGGGAAGAGTTTCTCTCAACCTTTCTAGTTTTCTAGCTTTCTAGTTTTAGACTCCTACAGTTTTACTCAGTTTACAGTTTTACTCCGGCTGCGAACGGTATTTTTGAGAAACTTTTTATAGCTAAATACTCGATAGTGTCGTCATCAGTAAGCGTGGTGACCGCCGTCGAGGGAAATGTAAGGTGGTCTGAAAAAGATGGAATCACCTAATGATGTACAAAAGCCGCGCACACTATCATTGCACCATCGACGGCCACAACTGGTGACATAGTCAACTATATTTTTTTATCTACAAAGGTTGCAGAACTACCACTTCGTTGCCGTTGGAACAGCATCACCATGTCCGCAGCGTTTTTTTTTTTGCTTTTATTCTCAAGAGCTTGACTACAAAGTTTCGTTAAAATCAGTTAAATTTTGTTGAAATAGGATGACGTCATTCGCCAGTTTAAAAATATACATACATCTGTATTGATATAAACCCAATCCATTTATTATTTACTGTCCGTCCGAAGCTGAGGAAATTTTTATGTCTCAAGCTATAAATATTATTGAACTATACAAGCCGAGAGGCATGTGCTGTCGTGCAAGTATAAATTTCGGGTCAATACATATTTTTACAAACAGTATGAAAATACGTATCTTAAACAAGTCTCTTCTAGGCTTTGTTCATAATCCGTCTTTAACCTTGAAGTAAACAATGACAATGACGTGCACAAACATTCATTGACGTAAATTGAAATTAATTTTTTTTAATATGATCGAATTTTTGGATATACAGAGTGGCCAATAAATTAATTAATTCGGAATTTTCTCGAAACGTGTGTTCAGTGAAACCGACGTGATCAAACGTATATTTCAATCACATACTCTCGTCCATTTCATGATATCTATTTTGATAATAAAAAAAATTCTTTGAACGTGCAACTAATATTTGCTTATAAATTGGACTGTACATTGACAGGTCGGAATAACATATCTTTAGACTTTCCTGCCGGTGTATGGTGAAGTTTACGGCTTGAACTAACAACTCGGGGAGAATCAAACAGATCTCAATTTTTCAAATGTGGGGCCGATTTATCCCACAGTATATGGGGAGGTCTGAGAATCATTTCTCATTTCGGAACAAAACAAAACCCCTTTTAATTATATTTATCGAAATATCGAAAATAATCAAACTTGCAAATCAATCTAATCTAAGCTATGTTATTTAAATTAAATTGAATTCAATTGAATTCAACTCAATTCAGTTCAATTCAATTCAGTTCAATTCTATTCTATTTATTTCAATTCAATTCAATTCGATTCAATTACATTAAGTTCAATTCAATTTAATTCAATTAAATTAAGTTCAATTCAAATCAATTCAGTGCAGTTCAGTTCAATTCAATTAAATTTTTATCGCATATGATTCGATCTGAAGATATTTCTTAGAAGAATATGAGCTGTGGTTTTTTGTTTGCAATTAGAAAAAATGTAAACAGTCGGCACCAGGATTTGAACTCACGTTGGCTGACGATCGTTTCGAAGTTTGCTATTCTTCTCATCAGCGCCTTAGCGTTGTAGGCCACTGCCCGTCTTGATTTCCTCTTTCAATCTTTCTAATTCAATTCGATTCGAAGCGATTCATATAAATTAAATTCAATTAAATTGAATTCAACTCAATCCAGTTCAAGTCAATTCAGTTCACTTCAACTCAATTCAATTCAATTCAATTCAATTCAATTCACTTCACTTCAACTCAATTCAACTCAGTTCAATTCAAATTAATTCGATTCAAGTCAATACAACTCAATCTAATCTAACATATACTACGATTATACGAAAGCTTATATCGTGATATCATATTGCGACATGTCAAGTGCCTTCTAATCCAATTTTCTGGAGTTACCTTGTTCGGAATTGAAAATGTAATTCGAAAATTGGACGCATGCAAATGTGGATGGAAAGTATTTTGAAAAACAATGAAGCTATACTCAATCCTAAATATCATTTATCTCAAATCTTATCGAGTCTGATCATGGCCCGGGTGCATCAGAGGTAAACACTAGATTAGTCAGACCGAAATCGGTCCCAACTAAACTGGACATCGCAACGCTACATTTACGAGAGGTAGGTACAGCCACAAATTAACGGGTATCGTTAATCGATTCAGAAAGTGATTCTGATGACTTGATGGGTATGAGATATTGTGGGCTATTTCCCAGTCTTTCTAGGTGAATGCGGTCACATACTTACTTATAGATAGTAAAAGTCCTTCTTTCAGATCGGAAGAAACGGCTCAGCATTAAGTGAACAGTATCAAAGAATAAACAAGAGATTTGGTTACACTGTGGACGTCAGCGATAAATCAAACACATTTTTTTGACAATTGTGTAGTATAAACTATAGTATTTGCGTGGAATCAAACAATTTAACAAAAAGCTTGAAACCTTTTTGTTTTTGCGAAAAGAACTATACTTTAAAACGCCTCTGATATTTTTCTACGCCCTTGTATCCTACCCCTCATTTGTCCACTTAGGTCTAAAATCAACTTGTTTTCATTTCACTTATCCTATCCATTTCAACATCCTTCACTCATCCTAAATTCATCAATGCTGTGGGCACTATATATCTATCACATTCTTCTACCTTGATCGGGCGACCTAAAAGCTCTCTGAAATTTTTGGCCAACAATAGTGAGTTAATGGTTCTATTCTTAAGTGCAACATAGATCTGTGTTATTTCCGAGATAACGCGAAAGAATGTTAAACTGTATGGTAAAAGTTAGTAGAGGGTTATCTGTTAAAAGGTTATGACTGACTTTATAAAAGTGAGCAAGTATATACGATCTACCCGAAAATTATATATTTGGCAACTCGTATACAGGACTTCAATATCTTCAACTGCATTATAACAGCAATAATTTGAACAAGTATATGATCAATATTATTTTATATCGTATTTACTCCAAGTCAACATCACCTTACGATATTCAATCGTTCAAACACAATTTTCGCAATTGCGCAAACATTCAAATTCAAGCAATGTGATGATTTCGGGCTATATAAAGCCCAGTTTTTCTTATCGAACATCAGAAAAGAAGTTCCAGTCGCTTCTGCCTTAACAAATTTAAAATTTTATTAAGTAAAATAATTAAATTGTAACAACAAAATGTTCAACTACAAACTTCAATTGATCTTTGGAGGTAAGAGTAACGAAGTAACCTCTTGTTTTCGGGTCTCAACATTTTTCCTTTGATATATTACAGCACTCCTGTGTATGACATGCTTAGTACATAGTAACTATCCCCCACCAGCTGGTCCTCCTGGCCCACCGGGTCCTCCAGGTGCACCAGGTAAACCTGGACCTGCTGGAAAGCCAGGCCCACCAGGGCCAGAAGGAAAGCCTGGTAAGGCTGGTCCACCCGGTGAGCAGGGAGCTCAAGGTGAAAAGGGTGACCAAGGTGAAGCAGGTGTTCCAGGCGCTCAAGGTGAACAGGGTCCAGAAGGTCCTGCAGGACCACAAGGTGAGCAAGGTCCACAAGGTAGTCCAGGCTACCCCGGCAAGGATGGTAGCGATGGCAAAGATGGACAACCTGGCAATCCAGGTGAACAAGGTCCACCCGGTGCTGCCGGTGAACCAGGAGTGAACGGAACACCAGGCGCACCCGGCGCAGATGGAAAAGATGGTATAGATGGTGCCAATGGTAAAGATGGTGAAAACGGTAAAGATGGAGCACCTGGACAGCCCGGTGGCCCAGGAAAACCCGGATTGCCTGGCCCACCCGGTAAACCCAGTCATGGTCATGACCATGGATGCGGATGTCGTTCAAGACTCTGTAATTGCAAGGAACATAAGAAATAGCACAAAAAAGAGGCCGGTACTCAAGCCTCAGTAAGATGACGAATATGGACTTCTCCAAAGGATCAATGACCACAATTTTGAGTGTTCTTTTTTATATTTTAATTATGTATATGTGGTTTGGTAATAATTTTTGTTTTTGTAATCCAAGTTTATTGCGAAATCTTTTATAATAAATGTCACTGGGATTTTACGTCATTTGATATTTACTACAACTGTGTGGAATATGGTTCACAATTTGTTCGAGAAGTCATAATCTGTCATATCGCATTGATGTTTAATGCACAGACTCCAGAGTATGGAATAAACGTAGCGGAATTGCAATGGTACCCAATAAATTCTCGTCGACTTAAGAAACATTTTCTTCTGTTGATTACAACACAACAATCCAGTACAACTATCAAATCCTCATTAAAACATCATCACACACTCTAAAAATGTCACATCTGTGCGTTTCATGTATTGAAGAATAATTTCTAATTGCAATTTTAGAATTCTTTCTGAGGTCTTTTTATACAAAAATTTAAGTGTAACCTTATTAATCTTCTTAGTAACACAAATAGAATTTTTACTTTAACAAATCTGAAGATTTAGTTTCTGTGCGAATATTTCGATATCCCGTATACTAAGAGAATTATCTAATTCAAATGTCAATGCCTCGCATCGTCTGGTATTTTCTTTATAAATGAAACTAAGGGTTCGAGAACTACTTTTCTTCGCTTCGTCGTTGCTCTGTGCTAATCTCTCTCGTCGAGAACGACACATAAATCAAAAGTTCCTGAGCGCCTTGTCCTGCCTGTGTCGCCAGTTAGTACTTATTGTGGCAACTTCTCGGCGCTGTGAGCGGTAAGATTTAGAATGCAAGTACTGGCCGACCCAATTTTGGGGACAGATCAGATCTATTTGCAAAAATGTGTACAAGTCCTTGCCGAGAAGCCAATGCACGCATGCAATGTTTGGTGTGGATTTTGGAGTGGTGGCATCAGTAGCACATATTTTCGAAAATTCGAATAAAGTTGTACCGAACGCGAAAAAAACCCAATTTTATTAGGTTTAGACCTCATCCGCACAGAATCGAAATTTGCAAAATTGTGTTAGATGGAAATGAGCCTAAGGAACAAGGCGCACTTAAATATTTAGGAGTCTTTTTGAAAAATAATATTTCATGGCAAATTCATATACAGCATCTTAAATGTGATTTGGCCCCGGTAAAAGGAAAGCTTTTCAAATTAAAAAATTACATGAGGTGTCTGGGGACAGTCTGTTGGAACGAAGTTCCTTTCGCTATATATTATGTACTAGTTAGTTCCAACACGCCCAAGGCGCATGTTGAAAAATACTACAATTTAAATGGGTCTTTAAGAAAAGATAATTTTTGTAAAATGATAACTTTTTTTAAGAAATTTTTTTATTGAATGTATTTTTTATAAAAAAGTATTTTTTAGGTCCTTTTTGTAAGAATATGTATTAAATTTTCCCGAAAAGGTCCGTTCTCTAATGAGAGGTACTTCTTTTATTAAAAGCAAATATTTTTTTTATGAAAAGATACCATTTTTAATAGGAAGTACATTCTGTAAGAAAAAGCCTATGAGTATGCATGTTTTTACAAAGAAGTACTTTTTTAAAGAACAGATACTTTTTAAAGAAGTGGTACTCTTTTTAAGAAAAGGTTATTTTTTTAAGAAAATGTACTTATTTTCGGGAAGGCTACTTGTCTCAAGAAAAGAAGAGAAAACGTACATATTATTTTATTTTTTGTAAGAAAGGGTATTTTTTTTAGGAGAAGGTATGTTTTTTTGAAGATAAGGATTTTTTTAAGAAATGAGTATTTTTTTAGAATTGGTCCTTTTTTCAAGAACAGGTAACATTTTAACAGATCTATGTAAGATATCTAAATTTTGGAAAGGTTATAGAAATCACCGATTTTCACGCGATCAGACAAATATATATAACCAAAAGTTATACATTTTATAGCAAGGACTTACTAAAGGATATATCGGGACTTCAAACAAAGTTATTCTTTGCCAGGGTGGAAAATTTGAGGTTTTCTCACATAGAAAATCGTGGAAAGATTTTGGGGCCATAGCGCCTAATTGGGAAGAGTTTAGTGATTGGGTCTAGTATCAAATTAAAGCTATTGACACCCATTTTCATTATTTAATACCCTTATTTCCAAAAAAAAGCTACAGAATATCATATTTTATGCTAGACCCGATCACTACACTTATTCCTGGTGGCCACCATGGAGGTTTTTTCGGAAATGAGGGTATTAAATAATAAAAATAGATGTCAATAGCTTTAATTTGATACTAGACCCAATCACTGAGCTGTATTTTCCAAACTTGAAGTCAGATTTTTTATTTTATTTTTGTATGTGTGCTCGATGCAATATTTAATTCAGATACAATTTAAATTTATGTACATGTAAAATAAGAACTGGTAATATTTTTAATTGTACATATTTAAAAAATTTGTTTCGCCATTACATCCCATGAAGGGATTGGGGACAGCATCTCGCAACTTTTGAACTATGTGCGGTCTAGATTTACACTCACTGATTAGGACCTACAGTTTTACATCGGTTCCTGACGGTATTTTTGAGGCTAACTACTCGATAGTGTCGCCGTCACTGAGGTGACCGACGTCGAAAGAAATGTTAGATGGTCTGAGCGCGGACCTATCCCACGTGTTTATGTACAAGAGCAGCGCACACTACCATTGCATCACCGATGCTAGTTCATGCGCTTCCAGAAAAATTGTAGGCTTTTCCATATGATACGAATGGCCACTCGAGCGCAACACGACCATGAAAGTCAGCCACTTCAAGAATACTCCGCACAGCGTCCAACTAGGACTTATTTCACCCCCAGGGGTTAGGATTCGTCCATAAAGTAAGCTGGAATACTCGTCCCCCACAAAAATAATCAAATTTCACCACAGCACAGAAATTAGACCGAATCGAAACGTAATCGAATCCCATTCTTCTACTTGCCCCCACACACTTCCTGAGCTACCAATCGGTCTTTTCTACCCAAATTCCCCTAACAATTTTTATCATGTCTATCATAACCGAAATGGTATCAAATAATTTAAAAACAAATAATATATACAGCCATGGACACTAAATTAGCACAACGCTACTCTAAAGTTTGGCGTAACATTTTTTTTTTATTAAATTTTTGGCTATATAGACCAATTATTATGGTCTGTAATGTTGCACCAGATTATCGAGATTGTGTCAACTAAAAAGTTTTCACGGTTATCTCTACTCTTTTTTGTTCTGTTGCTGGATTGTGAAATTATCATCTTTCATTTTGGACAATAAATTAGCACAACGCGAGCGGAATGGTCATAAAAAGTTTTTTGGTACGTACTATGTGTTCAACGGTATTTTTTTTAAATTTTTGTGCAATTTCTCTAAAATTTTCCTAAAAATGGGACGGCAAAAGGTTGTACGTCAGAGGAAAAGCGCATTATACTCGTATTCCAAATGTGTAGTGAAGGCAAAAAGCCATGTGAAATTTAAAAATTTCAACCGATTAAAAAAACTGGTCTATGTTATTTATTCCATTAAAACTAATAAAAAGTGTATGATAGACAACAGAAAAAAATTAATCCACTTAGCAAAAAAACAAGCAAAGGACTGACGAAGGACCCTTTTCTGTTATCACGCTGTATTGCGAACGAAATTATCTCTCAATTTGGTTAATCCAAATTTATAAGACAGGCTCATCCGAAAACGACTGAATGGCGATCACGCGCAAGCCGAAAGAAGCCACATCTATCAGGAACAAATATTGCCAAGCGTTCATTGTTTCTTCGCACCTACAAGTCTAAAGACCTCTCATTCTGGAAAAAAATACATTAGGGTGGTGAAAGGAAGGTTAGTCGTAAAACGCCAGGCATTGAATTCACGCTACACTCGGAAGACCGTGAAGCATGGTGTAGGAATCATCATGGAGTGGGGATCCTTTGCATGGCAGGATGTGGTCCCCATTGTGAAAATTAATGGAAAAATGGACCGTTACCAGCATTTGGACATTCTTAAGAACCAAATGGAACCTTAGGGTGCGTACAGAGTGGCCGCTTGTTGCCGAGCCGAGCCGACTTACGCTTATTGCGAGAACCAATGCGAGAAAACTGGTGCTATACAAATTAGTACAAATAAGCTCGAACAGGTCATAGTGGGCGCCGAGCTGGTCAGAGCGGAAAGCTGATTGAGTGCGAGAAAACAGTTCCAAAGCGTATTTCAGCGCCGAAAACATTGTTTATGTTATGTTGTTACGATATCAACTTGTTTGGAAAACATACAAAAAAATTAAAAACAAAAATTTAAGAAAAAGTAAAATAAAAATTAAAAAATAAAATAAAAATTATACAAAAAAAATAAAAATTCAAATAAATAATAAAAATTAAATAAAATTATAAAAATTATAAAAATATAAAAATTAAACACGAATGAACACAAACCCAAATGCATACAAACATACATAAAACACAAATAATAGATAAAATATCAGCGCTGATCAGGGTTCGGACTTGAACAATTGAAAATGGCAGTAAATTTGAAAAAAAAACGCAGTAAAACGAATTTTTTTCGCAGTAGATTTTTATTTTTTATGTGAATGCATATACATTTATATATAACGTTAGGGTGTCGTACAAACTAGGGGTTACATACAAATATACACTATAACAACAATTATAAACATATGTACATTCATACAATACGTGACATATAATATGACAAGACATGGTTATGTCTTATTTTACTAAATCAAAATATATTTTCCATCGACAACTTTATATTTTTTTAAAAACTGTATCAATTCAAGTGGTGGTAAACAAAAACGCTTTTTTTGTCTTCTGCAGCAGCGCTGCTGTGGGGTAAAACACATAAATTTAGCATATAATCTGCCAAATTTTTAAACATTAGTTCTTCTAATATATTGGTTTTATCCAAAATGGATTGCCAGAAATCTACAACATCTTCTTTGTTTATGTTGCTGATATCAACATTTATGAATTATCTCCACTCTTCATTTAAAGCTTCGATAGAACATTCATTGAAAGGAAAAGCTTTAGCGATTTTCGAAACTGATTGCAAATCACCTTCCTGTATTTTTTTCGGATCTATGTATTGAAGTAAAAACATTTCGCGGTCTTCAAAAGAAAATCTTTGCTTAATTTGGTCGCAAAAAGTTATGTAAAAATTCAAAATATTTTTTTTTATTGCAATGACAGCTTCGTCCGACAGATTACTTTCTTCTGTTTCAAAGCCTAAACCACAGTATACAGATGTTATGGGCCTTTGAAATTCTAAATTTTTAAAGTCAACATCAATGCTTACATATTGCTTTTTAATGAAATTTATTAAAATTGTTTTGAAGAATTCTTCTATTAAAGGGAAAAGGCAATGTATCATAGTTTTTTCATATTGAAAGATTTTGTTAATTTTATTAACTTTTTGTAGAAATTAAGATAAAAATAATAAATAGCATTTGTTTACATCGTTTAACTCTCCAACAATTGTAACGATATTATTCTCTTTTTTCTCATGTTTTGTTACCATCTAAAATTTCGTTAATAACTAGACCTGCTACGAGTTCGCGAGCCATTTCACTCGTTAGTGAGAAAAAAATGAAATCAAGTTCGAACGTGTGAACGCAAACACATTTTTCATATCATACGTTTGTATGATACAATGTTTGCATTCAAGAATGATCGTGCGAAGATGGCTTAAGAAAAAATAGAATTTGGAATGAAAATGCTTTAATTACGATAATACTTATCGTTCATGCAAATAAAAATGTCATTAAATTTTATTTCAAATGAGTAAAGGCTCGAACCATTTTTACTAAGAAAATTAAAGTGTAGTTTGTAGTTTTTGGCAGATTTGAAATAGAAAATAATTGTGGCAACACTGAACCCCATTACATGAAAGACGATGTGGTTCCATTTGACTACTAATTTCACATCTATGCTGCCATCTTTCGAGTATTTCATGTACTACTTAAGTTTCAGTGATTCTTGACTTAACACAACGTAAAAATGGTCGTTGCGAAAAAATCGCAGTAGATTTGAAAAAACCGCAGTGCCGCAGTAGAAAATTAAATTTTGGTAAAAAGCGCAGTAGATCTACTGCAATTGCAGTAAAGTCCGAACCATGGCGCTGATTCTCGCATCCACTATGCACACTCAAACTTGTTTCTCGCATGAACAAGTTTTCGCAATAAGCGTCAGTCGGCTCGGCTCGGCAACAAGCGGCCACTCTGTACGCGCCCTTATGATTTTGTACACATGCCAGTTTCATTCACATTCATGCACGACAATGGCCACAAACACACGAAGAAGCTTGCAAAGGAGTTGTTTTCGAAGTAACGCATCCACGTTTTAGACTAGCTGGCTCAAAGTTCTGACGTGAACCCGATTGAAACCCTCTGGAACGATGTGGGCTGTGCATCTGCTCAACATAAATACAAAAACTTGGAAGATATTTGGACTGGAATACAGAATTGCGATCCCAGCATGCGCCGTAGATTCCAAGTGGCACTTGATAATAAAGGTTACAATACTAAATCTGTGTCAAAAAGGAAAAACGTCTTAAGTGCACTTAGGAAAATATTGACTAAATGCACTACCATAACCACTGGAGTCTCAATTACCTCACGATCCAGTTTTTTTCTTAATTTGACTTATGTATTAGGAAGTCATACACCAGATATTGTTTACATATCTAATTAAATGTAAGACCTTCTCATGGAAAATGCCTCCTAAAGATGCACACATAAAAAAGTTGGAAATGCACATAAGTCGTTTTTCCTTTTCGGCACAGAAATATTGACCAGGTAAACTAAAAACATTAATATTTATATTAATTTTTAAAATATATCCCTTTAATTCCATAACTTATAATTCGTGCTATTTTACTGTCCAGTTGAAATCTGGCCTACGAGATATTGCTGGCATCAATGAGCCGACGATACCAAACGTGAAAGGAAATATATTCGTATCATGAATAAATTCGTATCATTTTCTTAAGCTTAAAAACAGACCAAATCAATCGGTCAACAAAAATCAAACTATACGTATCAACAAAATTGGTCACAATAAACCAAAACATTCATAAATAAATTAAGCTGTGTCAAAATATATGTATGTATATATTGTCTATTTAATAGGTTTAAAATGAATTTATTTCTTACCTTGTACACATTTGTGCTATCGTAATTATGCTGATTCCCTTCGTTGGATTCTTCAACATAACATATGAATTAATTATTTACCGTACCGTTTACTCCCGTTTGGTTATTTACACACTCGCACGCACTTAGTTATTTTCACAATGGATGGCCGATAATACCACACAATTTAAATTGCCCACACTATACTTTTGTTTATGTTGTTCTTATTGGCTATTGCCATCGTATCATCAAATATCATATGTACAAGCAGCGAAGCCGAAGATAAACCGAATAGCTCAGCCGGCAGAGCCGCGAAAGTTACCACAAAAACAATTGAGACCGTGGTAAAATTATACATATTTATACGCTTTTATAATACTACCACGACTGAGAGTAAAGCAACACAACAACAAATAACCACTACTATTGTATGCAAAAAAAAAAAACAAATGACGTAAAACACTGCACATTTTACTTTTTAATGAATCCGTTCTCCGTGGAATTTTATATTTGCTGGATAATGGACCCTTTTCCAACAAAACATTTAAAATTGATTTAACACTAGTTCATTTATTTTATTACAATTGTTTATCAAAATCACTTGAGTAATCCGCACCATTTACAAATCATAACACACGCACTGTTTACGCACCGATCACTGAAGAATAACTGACCATTGTTGGCAACCGCCGTCAGCAAAATAGAGAATGAGGCTGTGTATGAAATGTTAATCATTTTTTTCTTCGTGGAAAAATTTGGTGAATTTTAGCGTGGTGAAGAAAATTAGGTATGTAATTTAACTGTGCAAAATGAAATCAACAAACTTTGAAAGGGAATTACACAATTTGAATACCATGTTTTTCAATTATAATTCGGAAGGATTAAAACAATTTAATATGAGGGTAAGAATACTAAAGAGTTGTTATAAAATTATACAGAGTAGAAAATGACATCGTGGTGTACTAATAACATAAGAAACACTGACTCAATAAAGCCAATATAAACACAGGAAAAAGATTAGTTAGAAATCAATTCAGGCATTGGAAATTCCATGATAAATTCTACACGCAAAGAAAAAAATCGTTTATTGCTCGGTTGCCACAACAATACTTTGATTGATTTGTATTAATTTATTAATCACAACCGTTTATGTAGTTCTCCCAAATAAACTCATACATCGCAAATGTGTATCATGTTGTTGCAAATGAGATCTCCTTTGCATTAAACGAGCATGAATGAGAGAATACAAGATTACGCATTGCGCAGGTCCGTTATGTTTGGTTGAATTCTCTCACACTCTCTATGACGTCACATCTCCAGAAATTTGTTATGCATTCAATTGTAAGCCTTCGATAAGTGAAGAAAGTGAATTGGAATTTGTGATCAGTATTTAAAAATAACTGTAAAAATTTAAGTTATTTATAGAAATATAAAGAATACAAAGTGGAATTTGTAATTTTCGTTTGAAAGTATTAAACAAAATTTAAATATCACATATTTTTTGCACTAAAACATAGATAGGTATTTCTTGATTATGTTACTGATCATAAACATATGAAAGAAAATTTTAATTTTTTTCACAAACATAATACTTTTGGTTATTTGTAAAAATCGTTTATTATGTTATTTGTTTTTTAATCAGAAGATAAAAGTAATAATATATAAAAAGGCCTTAACTCAAAAAATAAGTGATTTTTAAATTAAATAAAAATGCTAAAAAAATAAAGAACATAAGTATTAAAAAAATTTAATTTATTTAAAGAAACATAAACTTTGAAGTCTTCTGTAGCGAATTGCAATAGCACTTCCGAGGACAAATCGTCCGACATAAGCTTTTTTATATTTCCGACTAACGCAGTGTTAAAAAAGAAATGGGTTAGTTTTTGCCGGCGTGAAAAACAATTTAAACCAAATAAAAGATATATTTTTATGCTGCATTTCAAACCTGAGGACATCGAAAATGGTTTACAGTATGACATGGGTAAGTATGTAAAACAAGGAAGAGTTTCATTTGATTTCATTTACTATTTTACTTTAAGGTTATGCCGAACGTCGATTTTTAAAAAAAGGAGTAGTTCCAACGATCAACATTGATTCGCTTGAAAACGTTGAACTCAGTGCACAGCGGGCTTCTAGAATTGAAAAAAGGGATAATAAAAAGATTGTCAATTCGTTGTTGATTGTCAAAGGTTGAAGTTAACGTAACTGAAGACAGAAATCTGGAATGCTTGGATATTTCTATTTCTGAAAACGTGGAATGTAATAGCAACAAAGGAGATTAATCTTTAAACAATATTAAGATCGAGCTGTAAGTTTTTTTTTTTAATATCCAAACCATGTACTCACCGAAATTTTATTTATTTGTAGTGAAACGCTTCGAAAAGAAAATAAAGACTTTAAAAAGCAAGTTAAAAAACATGCTGGTGAATTGAAGGCTCAGGAAGAGAAAATAGAAAAATTGATGAAAATTCATAAATATTACGTAGAGGCATTGCAAAAACAAATTACCAAGGCTAACTACGAGCTTAAAAACTTGGAGTCTAAGCTATTGACCATTTTTACCCAGGGTCAAATAAATAAACTTAAAAACGGCTTGAAAAGGTCAATTTGGACGGAAGAAGATATAACGCACTCGATAACATTGCACGCTACAAGCTCTAAGTTATATAAGTTGTTATATAGGAAACATTTTCCTCTTCCGGCGGTGCGGACCCTTCAGTCGTGGGCTCAAAAATTGAAATCAGTAAGGGAATAATACAGCCAGTTTTTAAGGTCTTGTCTGCTGCAACTCATCTTAGTGAAAATCAAAAGACTTGTGTACTAAGCTTTGACGAGATGAAAGTACGAAAGACCTACTGCTATGACAGGTCAAGTGATACCACTTTAGGTCCTGTCAACTATGTGCAAGTTGCAATGCTTAAAGGCAAGTACATTCCATAATATTGGGTAGTTCAAAAAGAATTCCTTACATTTTTATATCTTTCATAGGTCTTGTAGCCAAATGGAAGCAGCCCATTTTTTACGATTTTGACCTTCCAATGACTAAAGCCAATGCTAAATAAATTTTGGAGAAGACGAAATCTTCATAATCTCCATTCATAAATCTTTAAACGGATTAAAAGTATTAGTTTTTAAAAACGGTCTAATACAATTTTTTTCTTAACCGTTTTTAGTTTTTACACACATTAGATTACAATTTCTTCTCAATTTATTGTTTCATGCGAATCTCCATACATATTTCACAATTTACTTAAGAATACTAGACATGTGACGTCATGCGCAGAGACAGAACACTTTGTCAACACTATCGGCGTAATCTTATTATTCTTTCATTCATGTTAAACGAGTACAAAATTACATTTGTCGCAAGTTAAAAACCGTTTGCGATAACTAAAATTAGCCATTTTTCTAATGAGAGCACAGATTACGAAGAACGTAAATTTCTCTCATTCTCTCTTTCTGTCGAGTGTATACACAGTCCACTCGTTTGACATACACACTCACACATACACATAAAAGGCTTTTGCCTTGTCAATATATCTTCGATGGACAACTGAAGCGTTGTAGTTTGCTGCGCTTTTAGTTGTTATTTGAATGCAAGGCGAGACGGACGTGTTAGTAGACACTGAAAAGATAGACAAAAATTCCAACCTTTTTTAAAACAAACTTTATGGGTAAAACCAAAATCATAAAAGTTGGAAATTTACACAAAAAAGAGCTTATGGAAACCATTAATATAAATTTTAATGTACAAGTAATGTTGTACTGAGTAGAGTAACTACAACTACAACTCGGTTGCTGTAACTACAACTCGGTTGCTGTAACTGGAACCGTTTTTCGTTTATCACAAAAGTTTTATTCAGCTTATATTTTTCATAACTCGTTTGCTGCAAACAAACGAAATGACATGTATGGCTTAACAGAAGTTCGCTTCTCCCAACTACAGTCCCCAAACGAACTTCAGTTATCTGAGATTTCGTTTGGGTGGAACGAGTTTTTTCTTTGCGTGTATATTTTAATTAGAATTCATAATTATCATACATCAGAACTATTTGTCGATGTTATTGGTAAAATAAAAATAGGTCTTACTAAATAGAAGTTGTTACTACAGAAATTAATATGTATTAACCAATTTGAGTATCTCGAAAACCTCATTCATCTGAATTGGAAGATACAACTCAAAACAAGGACAATTTTAAAATTCGTGTTCAAATATTAGTCACTGTAATCATAATTTAGTTTCTCTGACAAAAAAAGCGTGCTACAAAGTTATGTATTCGATTTTTCAAAACAGGCTTTGCTGTCAAAGATAAACTATATTTGAATGTTACACGAGGACATTTCAGAAAAACTATTATTTTAAACAGAAAGCGAAAAGCAAATTTATGAGAAAAAAACACTAAAGTGTTTAGATATCACCCACCGAAAAAAAATTTAAGTATATGCCCATAATTTGTTATGCTTTGGTCAAAAACAACGGCTGACACACATTTATCTATACGAAATCAAAAGAAGGTCATTAAAGTCCATGTATATGTTATTGTTATCGACAAGACGAATATGCCCAGTTGATATATATTTACACACTAGTTTCTGAATCGCATGAATTTTTTATTTTTCTAGTATTACTTTTAGACCAATCATTGTATCTGACGCCACTTGACGCCTTCACAAATATGCCAAAAATTCTGGGCACCTGTCTCAAGGAACTATTACTTGGGATGACACAAATTAACTTAAACATACATATGATATTTTTATATTATACACGCAAAGAAAAAACTCGTTCCTCCCAATCGACATCTCAGAT
Source organism: Phaonia tiefii (assembly GCA_963931995.1). NCBI lineage: Eukaryota > Metazoa > Arthropoda > Insecta > Diptera > Muscidae > Phaonia > Phaonia tiefii. Next base: position 145,469,955 of record OZ008370.1, read on the forward strand.
AACTGAAGTTCGTTTGGGGACTGTAGTTGGAATAAACGAACTTCTGTTCAGCCATACATGATATTTCGTTATTTTCGCAGCAAACGAGTTATGAAATAATAATTTTGTACGCGTTTGATGCAAACGAGAACTCGTTTGCCACAACATGATACACATTTGCCATATACGAGTTTATTGCGGCAACCGAGCAATAAACGTTTTTTTCTTTGCGCGTAACTGTTACAGAGTTCGTATTTACCCTCATGTGTAACCATAACACACCACCGTAGGGAATGGGTAATGAACGTTAACTCATTACCCACAGAAGACATAATGGGTAGCTACCGACGATGAGAGGAAATTACCCTTCACGATTATCCATTACACATGGGGAATGGGTCGGCGGCCTTGGATTGGATATTTGAGTTTGTAAATATACGATTGATGATCTACCGGTGGTATCAATTCAGCGAGAGTAGTTAGGCATCTGATGATGAACTTGCCACGGAGTTCGAAAGTAGTCATGCCAGTGAGTGTGGTTAACTGATTCGTGTTTTATTGCGTGCAGCTCATCCACATTTCCGTTGCCCCTGCTGGCAATGTAGCATGGAACACATACATATATATTGACCATCTTTCTTTTGAACCATCTCGGTAAGAGATCTTTGACAGGCCTGGGTAGATTTTGGGTTCAGGAAGACTGATTAAAGAGACTTGATGGTTTCGTCGGAGGCAGAAAGGACATTGACTCCCACCACAGCTGAACTTATATTCTTTGGTCCAACAGCCAGTTCTATAATCGTCATTACTCAGCCTGATAAATGTTACAACTGGTGACATAAACAAACCACAAAAAATGGTTTACCATTACATCGCATGAACGAATTGGGGAGAGCTTCTCTCTAGTTTGACATACACTGATTGTGACCTACAGTTTTACACCGGCTCCGAACGGTATTTTTGAGAAACTTTTTAAGGCTAAATACTCGATAGTGTCGTCATCACTAAGCGTGGTGACCGCCGTCGAGGGAAATGTAAGGTGGTCTGAAAAGGACCGAACCACCTACTGATGTACAAAAGCCGCGCACACTATCATTGCACCATCGACGGCCACAACTGGTGACACAGTCAAAGTTATATATATATAGTCAACTATTATATTATCTACAAAGGTTGCAGAACTACCACATCATTGCCGTTGGTACAGCATCACCATGTGCGCAGCGTTTTTTATTTTCAAGAGCTTAACTACAAAGTTTCGTTAAAATCAGTTAAATTTAAATTCAGTTAAATTCCGATGGCGTCATTCGCCTGTTTAAAAATATACATCTGCATTGATATAAACCCAATGAATTTACGGTCCGTCCGAACCTGAGGAAATTGTCATTCCTCAAGCTATAAATAGTGTTGAACAATACAAACCGAAAAGCATGTGCTGTTGTGCAAATAAAATTTCGGGTCAATACATATTTTTACAAACAGTATGAAAATACGTGTCTTATACAAGCTTCTAGGCTTTGTTCGTAATCCGTCTTTAACTTTGAAGTTAACAATGACAATGACGTGCACAAACATTCGTTGACGTAAATTGAAATGAATTTTTTTTAATATTATAGAATTTTTGGATGTACAGAGTGGCCAATAAATTAATTAATTCGGAATTTTCACGGAACCTGTGTTCAGTGAAAGTAACGTAATAAACCCGTATTTCTTAAAAAATTCAATATTTCCACCACATACTCGTCCATTTCATGATATCTATTTTGATAATAAAAAAATTCTTTGAACGTGCAACTAACATTTGCTTATAAATCCGACTTTACATTGATAGATCGGAATAACCTCTATTTAGACTTATCTGCCGGTGTATGGTGAAGTTTAAAGCTTGTACCAACAAGTCGGGCAGAATCAAACAGATCGAAATTCTTCAAATGTGGGCCCGATTTATGCCACAGTGTGTGGGGAGGTCTGAGATTCATTTCGAAACAAACGAAACCCTTTTGATTATATTTATCGAAAATAATAAAACTTGCAAATCAATCTAATCTAAGCTATGTTATTTAAATTGAATTCAATTCAATTGAATACAACTCAATTCCATTCAACTTAAGTCAATTCAACTCAATTCAACTCAATTCAACTCAATTCAGTTCAATTCAATTCGATTCAATTAAATTAAGTTCAATTCAACTCAATTCAGTTCAATTCAATTCAATTTGTATCGCATGTGATTCGATCTGAAGATATTTCTTAGATGAATATGTTTCTATTTCTTTCCAGCAGTGGGGTTTTTTTGCATTTAGAAAAAATATAAACAGTCGGCACCAGGATTTGAACTCACGTTGGCTGACGATCGTTTCGAAGTTTGTGATTCCTCTTATCAGCGCCTTAGCGTTCTAGGCCAGTGACCATCTTGATCAAATTATAACTAATTGCAGTTGTCTTCGTCGGGGTTTCTCTCCTCTTTCGATCTTCTAATTCAATTCAATCCGAAGAGATTCATATAAATTAAATTCATTTAAATTGAATTCAACTCAATCCAATTCAATTCTATTCAATTCCGCTTAACTCAATTCAATTTAGTTCAATTCAAATTAATTCGGTTCAAGCCAATTCAATCTAATCCCATGGAATGGAATCTGACATTTTCTGGAGTTACCTAGTTCGAAGTTGCAAATGTAATTCGAAAATTGGACGCATGCAAATGTGGATGGAAAGTATTTTGAAAAACAATAAATTTATACTCACTGATAAATATTGTTTATCTCAAAACTTATCGCGTGTGATCATGACCTGGGTTCAGCGAAGGTACACACTAGATTAGGCGGACCGAAATTTTTCGAAACTAAACTGCACGAGAGGTAGGTGCAACCACAAATAGACGGGCATCGTTAATCGATTCAGCAAGTGATGCTAAACTGATGGGTATAAGATATGGTGGGCCTTTCCCATTTTTCTAGGTGAATTCAATCACATACTTACTTAGAGATAGTAAAAATCCTTCATTCAGACCTCAACAGTGAACAGTAACAACAAATAAATAAGAGATGTGGTTACACTAAGGACGTCAACGCTAAATCAAACACATTTTTAGACAATTTCGACAAACTTTATTATTTACGTGGAATCAAACGATGACGCGTCATAACGCCCACGGATATAACGCCCATGGGCGTTATGTCACACTTAAAATGGACATAAAGCCCATGGGCGTTATGTCGCACCCAAAATGGACATAAAGCCCATGACCGGTGTGACATAAAGCCCGTGGGCGTTACGACCATTCTAGGTGCCACATATCGTCCACAACTTTGTAAATATGGTCTACATGTAAAAGGCGCCGATTTTTTTGACTAACTTGACTAAGATGGACATAAAGTCCATGACCGGTGTGACACAAAGCCCATGGGCGTTATGTCCCTGGGCGTTATGACGCGTCACCGAATCAAACAACTTAAGAGAAGGAAGGCTTGAAGGAAGATAATTTGGCTAAACGCAGACTAATATGATAAGTAAACCTTTTAGTTTTTGCGAAAAAAAACTGTACTGTAAAACGCATCTGACATTTTTCTACGTCCTTGTACCCTACCCCTCATTTGACCACTTAGGTCTAAAATCAACTTGTTTCCCATTTACCAATCCTATCCATTTCAACAACATTCACTCATCCTAAACGCATCAATGTTGTGGGCACTATCTATCTATCCCCTTTCAACAGCTATATATTTTTTGTTTTGGTTTTTGATGAAAATTAACTCCCACACTATTAACACATTCATCTACTTCGTCCAACCTAAAGACCTAAAAGCTCTTTGAAATTTTTGGCCAACGGTTATGAGTTAATGATTCTATTCTAAAGCTCACGGTAGATCTGTGTTATTTCCGAGATATGGTAACTGTATGGTAAAAGTCAGTAGAGGGTTATCTGTAAAAACGTTATGACTGACTTTATAAAAGTGAGCAAGTATATACGATCTACCCGAAAATTATATATTTGGCAACTCGTATTCAGGACTTAAAAATCTTCAACTGCATTATAACAGCAATAATTTGAACAAGTGGATGATCGATATTGTTTGATATCGTATTTACGCCAAGTCAACATCACCTTACGATATTCAATCGTTCAAAAACAATTTTCGTAATTGTGCAAACATTCAAAATCGGGCGATGTGCTGATTTCGGGCTATATAAAGCCCAGTGTTTCTTATCGAACATCAGAAAAGAAGTTCCAGCCGCTTCTGCCTTAACAAATTTAACATTTTATTAAGTAAAATAATTAAATTATAATAACAAAATGTTCAACTACAAACTTCAATTGATCTTTGGAGGTAAGAGTAACGAAGTAACCTCTTGTTTCCGGGTCTCAACATTTTTCCTTGATATATTACAGCACTCCTGTGTATGACATGCTTAGTACATAGTAACTATCCTGCACCAGCTGGTCCTTCTGGCCCACCGGGTCCTCCAGGTGCACCAGGTAAACCTGGAGCTCCTGGAAAGCCAGGCCCACCGGGCCCAGCAGGAGAGCCTGGTAAGGCTGGTCCACCCGGTGAGCAGGGAGCTCAAGGTGAAAAGGGAGATCAAGGTGAAGCAGGTGTTCCAGGCGCTCAAGGAGAGCAGGGTCCAGTAGGTCCTGCAGGACCACAAGGTGAGCAAGGTCCACAAGGAAGTCCAGGCTACCCCGGCAAGGATGGTAGCGACGGCAAAGATGGACAACCTGGCAATCCAGGTGAACAAGGTCCACCCGGTGCTGCCGGTGAACCAGGAGTGAACGGAACACCAGGCGCACCCGGCGCAGATGGAAAAGATGGTATAGATGGTGTCAATGGCAAAGATGGCGAAAACGGTAAAGATGGAGCCCCTGGACAGCCCGGTGGCCCAGGAGAACCCGGATTACCTGGCCCACCCGGAAAACCCAGTCATGGTGATGGTCATGGTCATGGATGTGGATGTGGTTCCAGACGCTGCCATTGCAATGGACATAAGAAATAAATACATTTAATAGCACACAAAAGAGGTCGGTACTCAAGCCTCAGTAAGATGACGAATATGGGCTGCTTCAAAGGACCAATGATTACAATTTTAAGTGTTTTTTATATTTTAATTATGTATATGTGGTACGATATTAATTTTTAATCCTAGTTTATTGCGAAATCTTTTTTAATAAATGTCACTGGGAGCTTAGATCATTTGATTTTTACTACAACTGTGTGGAATATGGTTCAGAATTTGTTCGAGAAGTCATAATCCGTCATATCGCATTGATTTTTAATGTACTCGCTTAAGTACGTAAATATAAGGACGGCAAAAATTTTGAAATTGCGATATTCTTTTACTCCAAAGCATAGATAACGGAAATAAGTAGATATCGCACAGGCGTTGTCAAGTACTGCCACTAGGTGCTGTGTTGTCGTTTTGTAACTCTCATTGACGTTTCTTATAACATTCACTGACGTTTGTCCAACACTGTGGGACATTTTTCCAATACAAAAATAGTATCATTTTCCAGGTTGTGCTATTCGTACAACTAATTAAATTTTCATGTATTTTGGGTGTGTGATTTTTTGAACTACTATTATTGTTGGTATTCGTTTGTGTTGACTTTTACAGAATCGACCCACCAAACAAAAACAAAATGCCTGTTGATGTTGCCTACAACACCTACATCTATCACCTGTTCTTAATGCATCTTGCAAGGTATGTTTTGTTTGGGATCAAACGTTATAATTATTGCATTCAGCTCCATCCAGAAAATATTCCATTGAACAAGAAATTCCCCAAGGAGTGTGCGATATCTAGTTATTTCCTTTATCTATGCTCCAAAGTGTGGAATAAACGTAAGGGAATTGCAGTGGTAACAAATAAATTCCTGTCGACTTGAGAAACATTTTCTTCTGCAGATGTATATGGCTGATAACAACATAACAAGCTAGTACAACTGTCAAATCCCCATGAAAACATCAGCACACACTCTAATAATGTCACATCTTTTATTTTCATGTATTCAAGAATAACTTCTAATTGAAAGTTTAAAATTCTTTCTGTGAAAAAAATTAAAGTATATCCTTATGAATCTTTTCAGAAAAACAAATAGAATTTTGGTCGAAATTCTTCTTTAGCAAATCAGACAATGCAAGATTTAGTTTCTGTCCGAATATTTCAATATCCCGAATACTAAGAGAATAATCTAATTCAAATGTCAATGCCTCGCATCGTCTGGTATTTTCTTTATAAATGAAACTAAGGCTTCGAGAACAACTTTTCTTAGCTTCCTCGTTGGCTCTGTACTATTCTATCTCGTCGAGAACGAAACATAAATCAAAATTTCCTGTCCGTCTTGTCCTGCCTGTGTCGTCAGTTAGCACTTATTGTGGCACCTTCTCGGCGCTGTGTGTGTTAGGTTTAGAATGCAAGTTCTGGACGACCCAATTTTGGGGACAGATCAAATCTATTTGCAAAAATGTATACAAGTCATTGTCGAGAAGCCAATGCATACAGGCAATGTTTGGTGTGCAGTTTGGAGTGCTGGCGTCACTGACCTATTTCTTCGAAATTGCGAACTCGAATAAATTTGTACTGAACCGCACAGTAACGAAATTTGCAAAATTGTGTTAGATGGAAATGAAGTTAAGGAACAAAACGAACTTCAAGATTTAGGAGTCAATTTGCCAAATAATATTTCATCGCAGATTCATCTACAGCATCTGAAATGTGATTTGGCCCCGGTAAAAGGAAAGCTTTTCAAATTAAAAAATTAAACTAAATTAAGAATCGATTTCCATCGGCAAAATTGCAATATCTTTTGATCTAATAAACAGTTTTAAGTTCTGTAAAAAACAGATTGTGCGCAAGGAGCCAAGGATTAAGGCGGTATATCAGAAAAATTTCCAAAGTTGACTACGCTTGGGTTTTTCGATTTCGAGAAAAACAAAAATTTTGGTTTTTTAATTTTATGTTTTTTAAACATAACTTGACATAATTGTTCATAATGCGCACAAAAAATTAAAATATTTGTCGCATTACAGATATTCACTTTCTTTGAAAATCGAAAACGTTTGGTATCTTTTTCAAATTTCCTGAACTGTATCTCATTTAGTTGTAGATGTATGCACTCAATTTTTCTTTCTTACAAAGAGTGATTAGGTGGCTTTATTATGGCAGTTAAATTTCGTCTATGACAATTACTGTTCGGTAGTACAAATTAAAAATAAATAAATGGTTTCCCATTACATCCCATGAGGATTAGGGACAGCTTCTCACAAACCAGTGAGCTGTGCGCGTTCTGGTTTTACACTCACTCATTGGGACCAACATTTTTACACCGGTTCCGAACGGTATTTTTGAGAAGCTTTTTCATGGCTAAGTACCTTTATTTATTTTTTACCTTGCACACATTTTTCCTATCGTAATTATGCTGATTCCCTTCGTCAACATGACATATGAATTACTTAGTTACCGTACCATTTACTCCCGTTTAGTTATTTACACACGCGCACGCACACACTTAGTTATATTCCCGATGGCCGATAATACCGCACAATTTAAATTGCCGACACTGTACCTTTGTTTATGTTGTTTTTATTGGTTATTGTGATCGTAGCATCAACTATCATATACATATATGTCCATACCAGTGTTGCCACTTTCCGGATAATTATTCAAAAATGGGACAATTTCCAACTTTTTGAATAATTTTTGGATAATGATATTTTTGTGCAATTTTTGTGTAAATTCACTTGTCAGAACATGTCATGTGTTGAAACTTGAAATTTCCATAGCCATAACCCTTTTGATAACTCCGTCATAAGCCTGGTGTTCTGTTTTTATGCCATTTTTGTTGCCATAAGAAGTACGTGTATAAAAAATAACGAAAATTTTATGAACCGCAAACTTCGCTCACGTTTCATTTGCTTGGAACTCAGCTCTGCGAACGTTTCGAAGGCAATATCAGTTACAGGGTTGCTACACCAAAGTTATTTCGTACGAAAACAATTGAATAAGAATTGTTTGGTAGCGAAATTTTGGACATTTCGAACAAAAAGTACCACCACATGCGTAAAAATGAGTTTAATACTAGAATATGCGGTAAAAATAATATGGAGTGCGTAGAGACAATATAAAGGAAATATTTGCAAGGTAAATCAAAGATATGTAGGTGGAAACTCTCCGCAACAAAATGTTCCGTTTAGAGATAAACAAAAAAAATTGGTTACGAAAACTTCGTAAGAACTGAATACGGGGCTATAATATCTCCTTTTGCAGATAAACATCCACAGATCCACAGGTTGACCGCAACATGCCAATTTTACTATACTATATTTAAAATATTGTTCGATGAATAGTGGTGGTATTTCTAAGTGTTTTCTGGTGGGAATTTTTTCGATATACGATATCTATTTTATTTTTAACGTGAGAGCTCGTTGTACCAGTTTATTGGTCTCGAAAGGTGGGATATAAAATCTCACGTATATTCGCTGTATATTGTCAAATTTGAAAAGTATCTTCAGTGTAGAAAGCTTGAAAAAATACTATTAAAAGTTTGGAATTTCATTATTCTACTGCAAGCAAAATTCGAAATTTTTAATTTTGGGAAGTGACTTTTTGGCAAACAGTACAATAATTTCAAAATATGACCAACGGAAGAAAGTCTTTGTATGAATGAGGTTATATCCAAGACTTTAACCCTAGAACGTCATCCTTATTTTTGTACACTATCGTCATCCTTAGTCATTTTGACTACGATCTATTTCAATACGCTATAAATATTATCGTGAGCAAAAATTAAAAACGTTATTTTTGTATTTAGTTAAGTTTTAATTAATATTCAACAAAAAATCAGTTTGCAAAGGCGCCACGAAATAACCCCCAAACTCAAAAGTGAAATAATCCCCAAAAAAATCAGGAAAAACGAATTTGGGGATAATTGCCTAATTTTCGGGAGTTATTCCATTTTTCGTATGTAAAAAGCCCCAAATTTTTTTTGGGGGATAGTTTCATTTTGGTTTTGGGGGTTACTTTATCTTATTTGGGGTTTATTTCATTTCCGCAAGAAATTACCCTTTTTACAATAATGAATTCCTCTAAATTGTTTAATAAGAATACTATAATTAATAATAACTATTTTGGGGTTTATTTCATTTACTTGGGGCTTGCTTCATTGGGGGATATTTCTTTTCTATTTTGGGGGTTATTTCATTAGGCGGTAGTACCGATATCTTTTGGGGTTCTTTCATTTCTAATTTGGGGTTATTTTCATCTTGGTTGGGCTTTATTTCATTTTGGGGTTATTTCATTTGATTTTGGGAGTTATTTCATTGGGGGTTATTTCGTGGCGCCGTTTGCAAACAACCGAAAACAAACATATATAAGCCCGAAAATGAAATCACGCGTCGTCGTTTTGACGAAGAATGCCGGTGCAGGGTTGTGGACGGTCAACATTTCAAAGCCCGTAGATATTATGCAGCAAGAAAGATGCAATGGATGGTAGCAATTTATTTTGAATTAAATCGAAAATTGTTTTATTCATTGAAAAAAAAAATAAAAATAAATTGTGTAATATCAAGTGATTTCGAATAATTTTTGAACATCCCTTGTGTAACTTTGGCCTACACTGGTGGCAACACTGGTCCATACAAGCAGCGAAGCCGAAGATAAACCGAGTAGCTCAGCCTGCAGAGCCGCGAAAGTTACCACAAACACCATAGTAAAATTATACATACCTGCCCAATATGCATTGAAAAATTATTTCTCCAATGTTAGAGAAAAGCTTAGTTCTCAAGTTGATTTCCAATGTAATTCTCAACTTGACGTGAAACATTTTTGTCCTTATTTGCTTTCAAGTTGATATCAAGTTGAGAATTAAAATGTTTTCCAATCTTCGAGAAATATTTTAATTGTCAATTGGTAATCCAACACTTTTCTCCACTTGAGACCAAACATTTTTTCAACTTGAATACGATTTGAGTTAAGGTCCAGAATTTTTACGTTGTACGTTTTGGTTTTTATTTTGTTGTTTTTGCTTTTTTGTTATTGGTTTCTCTTTGTTTCTTCGTGTTGTTTGCGTATTGTCCTATGGCAGCACTGTTGGTTTCTCACAGATCTGGTAGCTTTTGCCAATCGTAAATTGAAGAAATTATTATTTGTGAGAAAGTTGTCAGGTGTTGTCGCGTTTTTTGTGTTTCTTTGTGTTAACATTGTTTAAAGTGAATTAAAAGTAAAGGGTGTAAAGAGCGCAATTTTTAAATTTTAAATAAAACACAGATATTTTAAAAAAAATCGTGAAACTTTATTATATCGTAAAGTAGACAGAATGAGGTTATGTATGGAATAACATATCGTGCAGACAGCCGCCGCGGCTTTGCTGGCATACACGCGATCTTTTAATGAAGTTTTCAATGACCGTTTTGCATAAATGCTGCGGTATTTCATTATTGCAGCGTCCAATTTCCTCTTTTAAGGCTTGAGTCGTCGTCGGCTTATTCGCGTAAACCATCGACTTCAAAAAACCCCAAAGAAAAAAATTTTATGATGTTAAATCGCACGATCTAGGCTTCTTCGCGTATAACATCGACTTCAAAAAACCCCAAAGAAAAAAATCTCATGGTGTTAAATCGCACGATCTAGGCTTCATTTGCTTCTCGTGAATCACTCGAGGATTTTCCTCACCCCAAATGCGACAATTCTGCCTATTGACGAAGCCATCAAGATGGAAATGGGCCTCGTCACTGAATATGATTTTAGCGGCAAAATCAGCATTTTCATGTTGTCTCTCCAATACCCAATTAACGAACTCCCTTCATTCGTGTAGCGCTCCATTTTTACTAAACTCGTACCTTCTACTAGCAAACAATTACAATTGTTCAAATGTCAAACAATGACACTTCGAATGTTGCCAGATTTAAAAATTGCGTTCTTGTTGGGACACCCTTTCCATAAAACTAAGTATAAGTTATATTATTATTAACTTAATTATTCAATTAACTAAACTTAACTTAATTATTCAATTTGCGGGATACGTAGAAGCAAAAAAGTGAAAAGTGAGGTTAGGCAGGTGATGAGTTTGCTGTCGGAGCGCTCATTGCCAGATGAAACATTGGCAATGGGATCTTCGACATCAGTCCACTCAGTCAGTCCACTATATATAATAAATAACACTTTAAAATAAAAAATTCAAAAAAGTAGTACATTGTTTTTATTTCTTAAATATATATAAATACATCTTTTTTATATGGCAATTCCGTATCTTCCATTTGATACCGATTGGAGAAATTACTTTGATATCAAGTTGAGAATCACAAATTTCTCAATTTGATAACTAAGAAAATCACCATATAAACAATGTGCCTTTTAAGTTGAGAAGACTATAATCGGACTGTTGATGTGCATTTGAGAATTAACGTTGGAGAGTTAAGAAAGGTATTTGATCTCAAATGTACCAACAAGAACATTTGCATAGATATAAACTTGCTGACCGTCAAACAAGAAATTAGAAAACATAGCGAAAGCTACTTACAACGACTACACAACCACCCAAACCCTTTAGCTGTCTCACTCCTAGACTGCAGTAATGAAACAAGAAGACTCAAGAGAAGACATGTTCTAGATTTACCATTTCAACATTAATAATTATTGTCAAATCTTTCATTGTCCTAAATATTGTAAATATGTAAAAAAAATATATTTTCTTTAAAATTATGCAGTTCACTGGAACTGCATAATGCCTGTCACTTAGTATTTAAGTAATCACATTTGCTTATTGTCTGTAATAGATAGATTGTAAATAAAGATGTAACAAAAAAAAATTTAGCTCAAGTTGATTTCCAACAAAAATGTTTTTTGGGTTGCAGTTTCACAAGTAGTGGCCGATGACTTTTAGTACTCAGTGGTAATCTGTAAATTATATTAGTACTCAGTGGTAATCTGGAAAGTGGTGTCTCGAGAGATTCTCTATTGTTATTCGTTAATGAAGTAACATTAAGAATTTAATAGTGTTATTTTCACCTAATGCTTTAAGTTGTAAATTTAGTAGTTGAATTGAAATAAAAAATTTGAGTTTAAAAAAAGTAAGTTGCTACTTGAGATAATTTATTGTACAGTATTTTTATTCAAATTTCACTATTGTTTAAACGCATTCTTTTCAATAGTACTGACACTGCAACGAAATACCAACTTTACAGATTAGATATTATTTGTATAAACTGTAATGGGAATTCTGTTACGAAAAACACATGCCACATGAGAATTAAAGCAATAACAACCAACAAACAACAAATGCGACAAACAAGAAAGAGTTACACCAGGGGGATTCTATGGCACAGCTGATCGAAAAGGTACTAGCCCGATGATGGAGAATGAGAGAGCAAAGAAGAGAGGCACTAATTTTAAATAGTGTTTATTGATGCTAATGACAGCTAAATTATGTCTTATGTTGTTTGTATTAAAAGAAAATACGCATTCTCTTTGATTTCTATCTGTTTTATGTCCATCGAAAGTGTAAAATTGGTAAAATACCTCAGCAAATAAAACTCTATGAAATGGCCTACTACCTCGACGTCATGAAGAGGCAACGAAGAGTGTAATGGAAACTTTTAAGCATAGATAAAGGAATTAACTAGATATCGCACATGCCGTGGGTAATTTGGTGTTCAATGGGATATTTTCTAGATGGAGCTGAATGCAATAATTACAACGTTTGATCCCAAACAAAATATACCTTGCAAGATGTATTTAGAACAGGTGCTAACAATAGGTGTGGTAAGCAACATCAACAAGGATTTTGTTTTGTTTAGTGGGCCGATGCTGTACAGGTCAAAATAAACGAATACCAACAATAACAGTACACCAAACAAGCACATAACCAAAATGCATTTGAATTAGAAAGTGGGGAACACAACGACATGAAAAAAACTAAATTAGTAGTTCGAATAGCACTACCTGGAAAATGATTTTATTTTTGTATTGAAAAAATGTCCCACACTGTTGAATAAACGTCAGTGAATGTTATGAGAAACGTCAATGAAAGTTACAAAACGATAACACAGCATCTAGTGGCAGTACTTGCCAACGCCTGTGAGATATCTACTTATTTCCTTTATCTATGCTTTTAAGTATTTGTCTATGATTACACAGAATCAAAGAGATAACAACCAAAAAAAACACGTGTAATAGGACACAAATAAAAAACTGTAACGGGAACCGAAATAAAAAAAACACCAACAACACATGCTACATTGCAAATAGAAAAAAATAACAAAAACGCATCATTCATTTCCCACACTTGAGAATATGAGCTTGGTTGAGGGACGTAAGAAAGAGAAGGAGTCATTAAATGTTTGACATTAAAAAAGAAAACGCGCGTCTTTACCACTGAAAATGGACAAATTTGTTTTGAAACAAACATGAAATATGATTATAAACGACATCGGTTATTTAAAAAATAAAAATAAACAGAAAAAACACCCCCAGCCCGTAATCGAACCTGGGTTCTTTTCACTGCTATCACTGTTTGTCGATGAATTCATCGACGAATGGTAGTTCAAACGGTGAGCCATCACCAAAGCGGCCTTCCCCTTGTTAAATTCGCCGCTCAAAAGCGTTGCGGGTAGTTTGGCAGGTAATCGATGGCTTTTTTTTGCAGTCGATGAATTCATCGACGTAGAGTCGATTCCCTTTACTTCAGGGTATTTATACGTTTTTAGAATTCTACCACGACTGAGACTCAAGCAACTCAACAAGAAATAACCACTACTGTAGTACGTAAGAAACTAATGAAGTAAAACTCTGTGTCTAAACCAGTGGTCATCATGCTAGTGCCACAGTGCCCGAACACGATCGGCTTTTTACACGTACACAACACGACTGTTAACGAAACTCAGAAAGCACCTCGGTGTCACTTTGTCAAAACAAAACACATTTATTTTGTATGCCAGCTCTGTAGCTTTAAGCGCTCTGGAGACGATCAAATAAATTCATCAATCAGGGTCTATGCGTGAGTGTAGTGCGCTCGTGTCTTGCCCGCAAACGTTCAAATAAATACGTCAATCAGCAGTTTGTTTTTCGACTTTGGTTCCTATGTCGTTGTCGGATGATGATTTAATTTTGTTAGCTTCTACAGCAATTTTATTAAAAAAAGAAGAAAAAACAAATATGTATATAGGTAAATAAATAAATAAACAACGGAATAGGTTTACTCATGAAAATCTTTTAGAAGAGTTGAAGTCAACTACTTTTTGTTATCCGCGCACTAGCCCATGTCGGCGTTCTCTACATAACTGAGTTTGTTGTGGTCAATCATACTTGGAGACTATAAAATAATACGCCATCAAATTAAAAAATCAAAATTTTTTGATTTTCATCAATCATTGCCGACAACGCGCACGTGTAGCCGATGAAAGCCGATTGCACCCACACACTTAAAGCGTGGATGGAATTATTTGACCCCTTGGGACACTATACATATTTACGACTTTTCTGACGCTTCCAAATCAGCGTACTGTGCATGTGTTTACATTGCATGTCAGTCCGGAAAATATGTTAAATATTGTAATCTATTTATATCTAAAAGTAAGGTGGCCCCTCTAAACACCGTCTGCTTACCGAGACTTGAACTCAACGGAGCTCTATTGCTCGCAAAGCTTGTGAAATGCGTAAACTCGATCATGAAGTTCGTGGTAACTGATACAATTTTATGGACAGATCCGTCCATCGTACTTGGGTGGCTGTCCAAACCACCGAGCTCGTGTGAAACGTACGTTGCAAATCGTACAGCCCAAAGTCATTCTCTGGTTTCTCACGCAAAAAGGAAACATGTCGCGACACATTATAATCCAGTTGATCTCGGCACTCGTTGTAGCCGACCGCAGGATCTCCATAATAATACTATGTGGTGGAATGGACCAAAGTGGCTTAGTAATCTATCGTCTACATGGTCAGTTTCTAATCCCTTAGCACCACCAAGTCCACATCCACAAGTACAGGTACTTCATGTTACAACTGAACAAAATGATGTATTAAATAGAGTTTCTTCATACACAAGGACATTAAGAGTGCTATCTTATGTTTTCCGGTTTTTTCATAGCACTCATTCAGAGTATAAATCGAACACTTCCTATGACAATGTTTCTATATCCCAGAGGAAAATTTCGTTTGTGAAGACACGTGTCATTAGACTCACTCAAGAAATGTATTACGAGGAAGAAAATAAAGCACTTCAAAACTCTTAACCGATCTCCGACAAAAGCCCGCTAAAACCCCTTAACCCATTTGTTGACAACGACAAGGTTCTCCGTGTAAACAGTCGACTAGCGGACTCATCGCTCCCATATAATGAACGGTTTCCCATTATTCTTCCGGAAAATTCTCAGTTTTCCATTCTCTACCTTTCGCATTTACATAATTTCCTTGTTCATGCAGAGTGCAACCAAATGTGTCGAATGGTGCAATCTGAGTTCTTTATATCTCGCCTTAAACCCCGAATAAAATCCATCATTCGAAAATGCAAGATTTGTGTTGTTTTTAAACAAAGGCCATGTTCCCAAATGATGGCACCCTTACCACTTGATAGGTGTACACTCTCACCACCTTTTCACGTCACTGGCGTAGACTTTGCCGGGCCATTTGAACTAAAAAGCTCTACGAATTCGTATGCTTTGCAATCAAGTCCATTCACTTAGACGCCTGTTCAGATCTATCTTCAGAAAAATTCCAAGCAACATTTGCGCGGTTTGTTGGTAGGCGGGGACTCTCCCGTCGGGCCTTATTCCGAGAGTTCAATAGGTTCTTAAAATCGGCATCGAGTGAGCTTGCTGATAAATATGCAACACACGGGTTTTAATGGAATTTCATCCCACCCCATGCACCACATATGGGTGGTCTTTGGGAAGCTGCCGTTAAAAGCTTCAAATTCCACTTTAAGAGAATCGCTTGCTCACGAATACATACGAAGAAATCGCGACTGTTCTAGCGCGGATAGAGGGAATTCTGAACTCCCGCCCAATCTCCGCAGTTTCTGAAAATCCGACGGATTTAACCGCACTAACTTCTGGCCACTTTCTAAGAGGTGCTCCCATAATGGCAATGCCAGAAGTTTCGTCTATCAACTTGTCATCAAGTAATCGCTGGATGAAACTTAAAGCTATACATCAAATAGAAGGAAGAATATCTCATATCCCTTCAAAAGCGATAAAAATGGAAAAACTCTACTCCAAATCTCAAAATTGGGGATTTTGTAGTAGTAATGGATAATCTGTTACCCCCAAACGAGTGGCGCCTAGGTCGCATCGATAAGGTTCATACGGGACCAGATGCAAAGGTTCGCATAGCAGACGTCAGAGTTGCTAGTGGAATTATAACCCGACCCATTGTAAAACTATGTTATCTACCCCTTCAGTCTGAAAATGATGCTGATTGATAAACTCACACTACAACATATCCCAAACATATTTCTGATACCATATTTTTTTCTCTTTCTTTTCTTTCCCATTCTTAAGCACCAACAGACTGAACCCAAGCCGTGAACTCAGCGTAGTGGGGCATACAACCCGTCGCTATTCGGACTACCAATGTGCATTGTGCGGTCATTTGCACTCCATCCGGTATTGCAGGAAGTTCCTCATAATGAACCCCCGAGAAAGGAAGTCAGTGGTCCGAAGACATGGCTACTGTTTAAACTGTCTGGCGAAAAGCCATTCTTTGGACGCGTGCCAATCAAGGGAGCGATGCAAGAACTGCGACCGGCTTCACCACACGCTTCTACACCCAGGCCATCCAAGGGTTAGAGGACATGGCTACCTCGACCAAAACAGCCGCAACCGAAGTCGAAACCATCCAAGCAGACGCGGGTTATCATGCCAGACCAAGCCATCATATCAGAGGTCATCAGATCGCTCGCTACGGTGCTGTGCTGTGCTCCTCCACAGCTGCATCGTTCAAACCATCCAAGCGCTAACTCTGAGCCGGGAGCATGTCTAAACTAACATTTAGACACACATAATTGTTTTCAAATAAGAATATAAATTGTCATTATTTTATGAATTTTACTTTAAATTTTACTTAAAATGCCATCATTGAATTTATATTAAATTGTTATAAAAATGGTTTGTACTTTAAATTGTACTTAAAATGCTATCATTGAAGTTTTCTAAACTATTATACAAAATGAATTGTACTTAAAGTTACCACACTATGGTGAAATAACGTCAAAATCTATAACTGCTAGAATGAAGTTACATTCGATCATGAATATTGTTAAACTTTTACTTTCTCAGCTGCATTCTTAAGGTGAGCATCAGCCCTTTTCCGCGCAATAAAACACCACTTTGGTTTAACCGCAAAACTCATTGGGAGAAATTTGTGAAGGATACCCCGCTAACTTATTTACTCGCAGGTTGGATTCCCCTGTGTCCCAGCAGCAACCCTTTGGAAGAAATCTCCAATACAGTCCACTCCGCTCAACCATATTAAAACACAGTCAAGTGTACACTCTGCACTTTCATTCCGTTCTCCTTGGAATTTAATATTTGCTGGATAATGGATCCTTTTCCAACAAAACATTTAAAGTTGATTTAACACAATTGTTTATCAAAATCACTTGATTATTCCGCACCGTTTACAAACAATAACACCCGCAGTTTTTACGCACCGATCGCTGCAGAATAACTGACCATTGTTGATAAACGTCGTTAGAAAAATAGAGATG
This sequence comes from Phaonia tiefii, assembly GCA_963931995.1. Classification (NCBI taxonomy): domain Eukaryota; kingdom Metazoa; phylum Arthropoda; class Insecta; order Diptera; family Muscidae; genus Phaonia; species Phaonia tiefii. The sequence continues at coordinate 145,487,632 of OZ008370.1, forward strand.
AGGCTGTGTATGAAATGTTAATAATTTTTTCTTCGTGGTAAAATTTGGTGAATTTTGGCGTGGTGAAGAAAGTTAGGTATGTAATTTAACTGGGCAAAATGAAATCAAAAAATTTTGAAAGGTAATTACACAATTTGAATACATACAATTAACATAAGGGTGAAGATACTAAGTCGTCATAAAGTTGCACGTAGTAGAAAATAACATCGTGGTGTAGTAATAACATAAGAAACAGTAGTCGTGTTTGGGTTACAAGCAAGCGATTATCGCTTGCTAAGTTGTAAAGAAAACGGTAATTTAGCGATAAGCGATTTTATTAAAAAATTTGAAAAAGGGTTGAAAACGTTAATAGATGTAAAAAAAAATTTCGCTAAACTTAGCGAAAATGATTCGCGTCGCTAAGTTCTCGCTAGGTCACCGCTAAGTGCTTCATACAAAACAAGCGATTATATAAGCAAGCGGTGTGACCAAAAGACGCTTAGTGACTCAGTAAAGCCAACATACGGTACTGAAGCTGCGACAGTTAAAAAATAATAATATGATGCACTATATATTTTTAAGAACTACCGAGTGGTGAAATTAGTAGGTAATTATAAAAATTGGTAGCTTGCAGGCTTTTGAAATTGCAATGAATTTTATTATTGCATTGATTTGGGACGTTATTTTATTTAATTTAGTAATGTCTTCATGTTTGAAACGCGACTATGAAAACTTTTACGAACTATTTTCTCCATGGACGGATAAAAATCCAGCTTAAACTTAATCTACCTAATTTGGTTGGGAAAACCAAAATAGCCGTTACCGAATTTAGAGATTGTTACAAACAAATTTAGAGCTTCTATCAACCACATCTAGACGTCGCCACAACCGAATTAGAGGTTGTCACAGCCGAGTTAAAGGTTGCGCCAGCCAAATTTTTTGCTAAACGGAATTTATATTCTGCCACAACTGAACTAGAGGTTATCCCAATCGAATTTAAAGGTTATCACAACCGAATCAAAATTCGCTTTATTGTTTGGATACCAAATTTGATTTTTAAACGAATTGGACCCTACAGGGCTTTTTCTTTTTTTTTTTTTTTTTTTAATTAAAAGCAAACTCATTTAGTGAGAAGTTTTCCAATGTTTTATTAAAAATATCACTTTCCAAAAACCAATTCATCCCCATTATATTTTCAGATATATGAAGCGTATATTATTTCTAAACATATGCCACTATTTCCAATGAAATTCCAGAAACATAAAATTAATTTTTAAAAATATCAATTGAAATTTAAAAAATATCTGTTGAAATTTAAAAACATCAAAAAATATTTAAAGCACATCAAATTAAATTCAAAACACATCAATTACACTTTAAAACAAATTAAATGAAATTTATAAGACATCAATTGAAATACCTTATAAATATCAATTGATGTATTTTAAATTTCTAATAGAATTTTTAAATTGCAAACGGCGTGTTTTGAAATACAAGTAGAATTTGTACTTGTAGAATTTGTTTATTTTTTCAACTTTTTTTTTTTAATTTAACTTGACAGTGGTGTAGTATTTGAAGTTTATTACGTGATATTACTCTATAGCTGAGGAAGTACTTGTCGAATACCAGAGATTTGTATTGTAAGGGGAGGATTTAATGCACTTTATATGGACCCGTTACGACTTGTAGTAGTTCATCTCATCAATAAATATTAAGTCAACATTAAGTCAACAATTTTGAAAAACTGGATTACTTTCGTAGTTAATCAACGTTGAAGTAATAACACAAAACTGAGATATAACAACAAAATTTATCAGTTTGCTTACTCATAAAATGTTGATTCAAAGTCAAGAAAATATTTAAAAATTCGTTCTAACACAATCCCAAAATAAAGTGTAGAATCCCCAATAATGGGATCTTACAGATAATTTTATGAATTTTCCACATTTGCTTCTAGGTAATTTAAGTTTTCAATTTGCTTTGTTGGAACCTATGCAGGTATCAGACATCGAGAATTTTGTCGCCAAATGTAATTTTTGTTAAAAAAATTTATCAAACTTAGAGGCCTCTCCACAAAGCTGTGTGACAGACAGATAGGAATCTTTGGTATCGACAAAATAAATCTACATTTAACTATGTTTCAAATATACATATGTAACAACTTAATATGTATGAAAAGAAATTGCTCTAGTATTGATAAAAATGTGGTGACACCTCCTCTTTTCCAAAAAAGCGTTAAAATTTGATTTTTTAATGTTTTGAATTTAAACGCAAAAGCATGGAGTGTAACAGTTTTTATACTATTTGACAACATATTCTGTTGTTAATGTAATACTTTTTCCAAAATTAATATTGCTTTTCCCAAAAATTTTCCCAAAATTTTCCCAAAAAAATATTTTTTCAAATATCTCAAGAACCATAAGATAGAAATCTAAACGTGTTAGTATGTGTTTTGTAGGGTTTTAGTAGCGCTACAAATAAATAAAAAAAATATTTTCAATGAAAAGAAAATTCAAAGTTTTATAAGGGTTCAGATTTTGTTAATGGCCGATGTAGTCAAATTGAGGTTTCACCTGTGCGGCTCCAGTGCGATAAGACCTCAGATATGTCCATGTGAAATTTCACCAGAATTACTTCCCTTTCTACCAGAAATCCCACACTTTGCGCCGTGCCTCACGTAAATAAACTTTTTCGATGCGGCCAAATGTAGTTCCAGCAAATTTCTAGTACCTAACAAATCATCTTCTTTGTGATCAATAAAAAAGTCATTTACGACGTTTATAACAAACGATATAGTTTTTGATTGCGCAAAACGAGATCTTGTTTTTTTCCTTCAGCTCTGCTGCTCCCCTGTATGTCCCTATACCGTGGTACACATACATACGTATATGTTGTCTATTTTTCTTCTAAACCATGCCGATAAGAGATCTGCTGCAGTCCTGGGTAGACTTTGGGTTCAAGAAGACCCATTAAAGAGACTTGATGGTTTCGTCAGAGGCAGAAAGGTCATTGACTCCCACTACAGCTGAACTTATATTCTTTAGTCCAACAGCCAGTTCTATAATCGTCATTACTCAGCCTGATACATGCTACAACTGGTGACATAAACAAACCACAAAAAATGGTTTACCATTACATCGTATGAACGGATTGGGAAGAGTTTCTCTCAACCTTTCTAGTTTTCTAGCTTTCTAGTTTTAGACTCCTACAGTTTTACTCAGTTTACAGTTTTACTCCGGCTGCGAACGGTATTTTTGAGAAACTTTTTATAGCTAAATACTCGATAGTGTCGTCATCAGTAAGCGTGGTGACCGCCGTCGAGGGAAATGTAAGGTGGTCTGAAAAAGATCGAATCACCTAATGATGTACAAAAGCCGCGCACACTATCATTGCACCATCGACGGCCACAACTGGTGACATAGTCAACTATATTTTTATATCTACAAAGGTTGCAGAACTACCACTTCGTTGCCGTTGGAACAGCATCACCATGTCCGCAGCGTTTTTATTTTTGTTTTTATTCTCAAGAGCTTGACTACAAAGTTTCGTTAAAATCAGTTAAAGTTTGTTGTAATCGGATGACGTCATTCGCCAGTTTAAAATATACATCTGTATTGATATAAACCCAATCCATTTATTCTTTACTGTCCGTCCGAAACTGAGGAAATTTTTATGTCTCAAGCTATAAATATTATTGAACTATACAAGCCGAGAGGCATGTGCTGTCGTGCAAGTATAAATTTCGGGTCAATACATATTTTTACAAACAGTATGAAAATACGTATCTTAAACAAGTCTCTTCTAGGCTTTGTTCATAATCCGTCTTTAACCTTGAAGTAAACAATGACAATGACGTGCACAAACATTCATTGACGTAAATTGAAATTAATTTTTTTTAATATGATCGAATTTTTGGATATACAGAGTGGCCAATAAATTAATTAATTCGGAATTTTCTCGAAACGTGTGTTCAGTGAAACCGACGTGATCAAACGTATATTTCAATCACATACTCTCGTCCATTTCATGATATCTATTTTGATAATAAAAAAAATTCTTTGAACGTGCAACTAATATTTGCTTATAAATTGGACTGTACATTGACAGGTCGGAATAACATATCTTTAGACTTTCCTGCCGGTGTATGGTGAAGTTTACGGCTTGAACTAACAACTCGGGGAGAATCAAACAGATCTCAATTTTTCAAATGTGGGGCCGATTTATCCCACAGTATATGGGGAGGTCTGAGAATCATTTCTCATTTCGGAACAAAACAAAACCCCTTTTAATTATATTTATCGAAATATCGAAAATAATCAAACTTGCAAATCAATCTAATCTAAGCTATGTTATTTAAATTAAATTGAATTCAATTGAATTCAACTCAATTCAGTTCAATTCAATTCAGTTCAATTCTATTCTATTTATTTCAATTCAATTCAATTCGATTCAATTACATTAAGTTCAATTCAATTTAATTCAATTAAATTAAGTTCAATTCAAATCAATTCAGTGCAGTTCAGTTCAATTCAATTAAATTTTTATCGCATATGATTCGATCTGAAGATATTTCTTAGAAGAATATGAGCTGTGGTTTTTTGTTTGCAATTAGAAAAAATGTAAACAGTCGGCACCAGGATTTGAACTCACGTTGGCTGACGATCGTTTCGAAGTTTGCTATTCTTCTCATCAGCGCCTTAGCGTTGTAGGCCACTGCCCGTCTTGATTTCCTCTTTCAATCTTTCTAATTCAATTCGATTCGAAGCGATTCATATAAATTAAATTCAATTAAATTGAATTCAACTCAATCCAGTTCAAGTCAATTCAGTTCACTTCAACTCAATTCAATTCAATTCAATTCACTTCACTTCAACTCAATTCAACTCAGTTCAATTCAAATTAATTCGATTCAAGTCAATACAACTCAATCTAATCTAACATATACTACGATTATACGAAAGCTTATATCGTGATATCATATTGCGACATGTCAAGTGCCTTCTAATCCAATTTTCTGGAGTTACCTTGTTCGGAATTGAAAATGTAATTCGAAAATTGGACGCATGCAAATGTGGATGGAAAGTATTTTGAAAAACAATGAAGCTATACTCAATCCTAAATATCATTTATCTCAAATCTTATCGAGTCTGATCATGGCCCGGGTGCAGCAGAGGTAAACACTAGATTAGTCAGACCGAAATCGGTCCCAACTAAACTGGACATCGCAACGCTACATTTACGAGAGGTAGGTACAGCCACAAATTAACGGGTATCGTTAATCGATTCAGAAAGTGATTCTGATGACTTGATGGGTATGAGATATTGTGGGCTATTTCCCAGTCTTTCTAGGTGAATTCGGTCACATACACTCTTATAGATAGTAAAAGTCCTTCTTTCAGATCGGAAGAAACGGCTCAGCATTAAGTGAACAGTATCAAAGAATAAACAAGTGATTTGGTTACACTGTGGACGTCAACGATAAATCAAACACATTTTTTTTGACAATTGTGTAGTATAAACTATAGTATTTGCGTGGAATCAAACAATTTAACAAAAAGTTTGAAACCTTTTTGTTTTTGCGAAAAGAACTATACTTTAAAACGCCTCTGATATTTTTCTACGCCCTTGTATCCTACCCCTCATTTGTCCACTTAGGTCTAAAATCAACTTGTTTTCATTTCACTTATCCTATCCATTTCAACATCCTTCACTCATCCTAAATTCATCAATGCTGTGGGCACTATATATCTATCACATTCTTCTACCTTGATCGGGCGACCTAAAAGCTCTTTGAAATTTTTGGCCAACAATAGTGAGTTAATAAGTGCAACATAGATCTTAAGTGATCTTAATTATATATTTGGCAACTCGTATACAGGACTTCAATATCTTCAACTGCATTATAACAGCAATAATTTGAACAAGTACATGATCAATATTATTTTATATCGTATTTACTCCAAGTCAACATCACCTTACGATATTCAATCGTTCAAACACAATTTTCGCAATTGCGCAAACATTCAAATTCAAGCAATGTGATGATTTCGGGCTATATAAAGCCCAGTTTTTCTTATCGAACATCAGAAAAGAAGTTCCAGTCGCTTCTGCCTTAACAAATTTAAAATTTTATTAAGTAAAATAATTAAATTGTAACAACAAAATGTTCAACTACAAACTTCAATTGATCTTTGGAGGTAAGAGTAACGAAGTAACCTCTTGTTTTCGGGTCTCAACATTTTTCCTTTGATATATTACAGCACTCCTGTGTATGACATGCTTAGTACATAGTAACTATCCCCCACCAGCTGGTCCTCCTGGCCCACCGGGTCCTCCAGGTGCACCAGGTAAACCTGGACCTGCTGGAAAGCCAGGCCCACCAGGGCCAGAAGGAAAGCCTGGTAAGGCTGGTCCACCCGGTGAGCAGGGAGCTCAAGGTGAAAAGGGTGACCAAGGTGAAGCAGGTGTTCCAGGCGCTCAAGGTGAACAGGGTCCAGAAGGTCCTGCAGGACCACAAGGTGAGCAAGGTCCACAAGGTAGTCCAGGCTACCCCGGCAAGGATGGTAGCGATGGCAAAGATGGACAACCTGGCAATCCAGGTGAACAAGGTCCACCCGGTGCTGCCGGTGAACCAGGAGTGAACGGAACACCAGGCGCACCCGGCGCAGATGGAAAAGATGGTATAGATGGTGCCAATGGTAAAGATGGTGAAAACGGTAAAGATGGAGCACCTGGACAGCCCGGTGGCCCAGGAAAACCCGGATTGCCTGGCCCACCCGGTAAACCCAGTCATGGTCATGACCATGGATGCGGATGTCGTTGAAGACTCTGTAATTGCAAGGAACATAAGAAATAGCACAAAAAAGAGGCCGGTACTCAAGCCTCAGTAAGATGACGAATATGGACTTCTCCAAAGGATCAATGACCACAATTTTGAGTGTTCTTTTTTATATTTTAATTATGTATATGTGGTTTGGTAATAATTTTTGTTTTTGTAATCCAAGTTTATTGCGAAATCTTTTATAATAAATGTCACTGGGATTTTACGTCATTTGATTTTTACTACAACTGTGTGGAATATGGTTCACAATTTGTTCGAGAAGTCATAATCTGTCATATCGCATTGATGTTTAATGCACAGACTCCAGAGTATGGAATAAACGTAGCGGAATTGCAATGGTACCCAATAAATTCTCGTCGACTTAAGAAACATTTTCTTCTGTTGATTACAACACAACAATCCAGTACAACTATCAAATCCCCATGAAAACATCATCACACACTCTAAAAATGTCACATCTGTGCGTTTCATGTATTGAAGAATAACTTCTAATTGCAATTTTAGAATTCTTTCTGAGGTCTTTTTATACAAAAATTTAAGTGTAACCTTATTAATCTTCTTAGTAACACAAATAGAATTTTTACTTTAACAAATCTGAAGATTTAGTTTCTGTGCGAATATTTCGATATCCCGTATACTAAGAGAATTATCTAATTCAAATGTCAATGCCTCGCATCGTCTGGTATTTTCTTTATAAATGAAACTAAGGGTTCGAGAACTACTTTTCTTCGCTTCGTCGTTGCTCTGTGCTAATCTCTCTCGTCGAGAACGACACATAAATCAAAAGTTCCTGAGCGCCTTGTCCTGCCTGTGTCGCCAGTTAGTACTTATTGTGGCAACTTCTCGGCGCTGTGAGCGGTAAGATTTAGAATGCAAGTACTGGCCGACCCAATTTTGGGGACAGATCAGATCTATTTGCAAAAATGTGTACAAGTCCTTGCCGAGAAGCCAATGCACGCATGCAATGTTTGGTGTGGATTTTGGAGTGGTGGCATCAGTAGCACATATTTTCGAAAATTCGAATAAAGTTGTACCGAACGCGAAAAAAACCCAATTTTATTAGGTTTAGACCTCATCCGCACAGAATCGAAATTTGCAAAATTGTGTTAGATGGAAATGAGCCTAAGGAACAAGGCGCACTTAAATATTTAGGAGTCTTTTTGAAAAATAATATTTCATGGCAAATTCATATACAGCATCTTAAATGTGATTTGGCCCCGGTAAAAGGAAAGCTTTTCAAATTAAAAAATTACATGAGGTGTCTGGGGACAGTCTGTTGGAACGAAGTTCCTTTCGCTATATATTATGTACTAGTTAGTTCCAACACGCCCAAGGCGCATGTTGAAAAATACTACAATTTAAATGGGTCTTTAAGAAAAGATAATTTTTGTAAAATGATAACTTTTTTTAAGAAATTTTTTTATTGAATGTATTTTTTATAAAAAAGTATTTTTTAGGTCCTTTTTGTAAGAATATGTATTAAATTTTCCCGAAAAGGTCCGTTCTCTAATGAGAGGTACTTCTTTTATTAAAAGCAAATATTTTTTTTATGAAAAGATACCATTTTTAATAGGAAGTACATTCTGTAAGAAAAAGCCTATGAGTATGCATGTTTTTACAAAGAAGTACTTTTTTAAAGAACAGATACTTTTTAAAGAAGTGGTACTCTTTTTAAGAAAAGGTTATTTTTTTAAGAAAATTTAATTATTTTTAGGAAGGCTACTTGTCTCAGGAAAAGAAGAGAAAAGGTACATATTATTTTAGGAGAAGGTGTTTTTTTTGAAGATAAGGATTTTTTAAGAAATGAGTATTTTTTTAGAATTGGTCCTTTTTTCAAGAACAGGTAACATTTTAACAGATCTATTTAAGATATCTAAATTTTGGAAAGGTTATAGAAATCACCGATTTTCACGCGATCAGAAAAATATATATAACCAAAAGTTATACATTTTATAGCAAGGACTTACTAAAGGATATATCGGGACTTCAAACAAAGTTATTCTTTGCCAGGGTGGAAAATTTGAGGTTTTCTCACATAGAAAATCGTGGAAAGATTTTGGGGCCATAGCGCCTAATTGGGAAGAGTTTAGTGATTGGGTCTAGTATCAAATTAAAGCTATTGACATCCATTTTCATTATTTAATACCCTTATTTCCAAAAAAAAGCTACAGAATATCATATTTTATGCTAGACCCGATCACTACACTTATTCCTGGTGGCCACCATGGAGGTTTTTTCGGAAATGAGGGTATTAAATAATAAAAATAGATGTCAATAGCTTTAATTTGATACTAGACCCAATCACTGAGCTGTATTTTCCAAACTTGAAGTCAGATTTGCTTTAAATTTTAAAAGATTTGCTTAAATTTTTATATTTTATTTTTGTATGTGTGCTCGATGCAATATTTAATTCAGATACAATTTAAATTTATGTACATGTAAAATAAGAACTGGTAATATTTTTAATTGTACATATTTAAAAAATTTGTTTCGCCATTACATCCCATGAAGGGATTGGGGACAGCATCTCGCAACTTTTGAACTATGTGCGGTCTAGATTTACACTCACTGATTAGGACCTACAGTTTTATATCGGTTCCTGACGGTATTTTTGAGGCTAACTACTCGATAGTGTCACCGTCACTGAGGTGACCGACGTCGAAAGAAATGTTAGATGGTCTGAGCGCGGACCTATCCCACGTGTTTATGTACAAGAGCAGCGCACACTACCATTGCATCACCGATGCTAGTTCATGCGCTTCCAGAAAAATTTTAGGCTTTTCCATATGATACGAATGGCCACTCGAGCGCAACACGACCATGAAAGTCAGCCACTTCAAGAATACTCCGCACAGCGTCCAACTAGGACTTATTTCACCCCCCGGGGTTAGGATTCGTCCATAAAGTAAGCTGGAATACTCGTCCCCCACAAAAATAATCAAATTTCACCACAGCACAGAAATTAGACCGAATCGAAACGTAATCGAATCCCATTCTTCTACTTGCCCCCACACACTTCCTGAGCTACCAATCGGTCTTTTCTACCCAAATTCCCCTAACAATTTTTATCATGTCTATCATAACCGAAATGGTATCAAATAATTTAAAAACAAATAATATATACAGCCATGGACACTAAATTAGCACAACGCTACTCTAAAGTTTGGCGTAGCATTGGTTTTTTTTATTAAATTTTTGGCTATATAGACCAATTATTATGGTCTGCAATGTTGCATCAGATTATCGAGCTTGTGTCAACTCAAAAGTTTTCACGGTTATCTCTACTCTTTTTTGTTCTGTTGCTGGATTGTGAAATTATCATCTTTCATTTTGGACAATAAATTAGCACAACGCGAGCGGAATGGTCATAAAAAGTTTTTTGGTACGTACTATGTGTTCAACGGTATTTTTTTTAAATTTTTGTGCAATTTCTCTAAAATTTTCCTAAAAATGGGACGGCAAAAGGTTGTACGTCAGAGGAAAAGCGCATTATACTCGTATTCCAAATGTGTAGTGAAGGCAAAAAGCCATGTGAAATTTAAAAATTTCTTAACCGATCGAAAAAACTGGTCTATGTTATTTATTCCATTAAAACTAATAAAAAGTGTATGATAGAAAACAGAAAAAAATTAATCCACTTAGCAAAAAAAACAAGCAAAGGACTGACGAAGGACCCTTTTCTGTTATCACGCTGTATTGCGAACGAAATTATCTCTCAATTTGGTTAATCCAAATTTATAAGACAGGCTCATCCGAAAACGACTGAATGGCGATCACGCGCAAGCCGAAAGAAGCCACATCTATCAGGAACAAATATTGCCAAGCGTTCATTGTTTGCTCGTACCCACAAGTCTAAAGACCTCTCATTCTGGAAAAAAATACATTAGGGTGGTGAAACGAAGGTTTTACGACTTACCTTCGTTTCACCACCCTAATGTATTTTTTTCCAGAATGAGAGGTCTTTAGACTCCAGGCATTGAATTCACGCTACACTCGGAAGACCGTGAAGCATGGTGTAGGCTTCATCATGGAGTGGGGATCCTTTGCATGGCAGGATGTATTCCCCATTGTGAAAATTAATGGAAAAATGGTCCGTTAGCAGCATTTGGACATTCTTAAGAACCAAATGGAACCTTAGGGTGCGTACAGAGTGGCCGCTTGTTGCCGAGCCGAGCCGACTGACGCTTATTGCGAGAACCAATGCGAGAAAACTGGTGCTATACAAATTAGTACAAATAAGCTCGAACAGGTCATAGTGGGCGCCGAGCTGGTCAGAGCGGAAAGCTGATTGAGTGCGAGAAAACAGTTCCAAAGCGAATTTCAGCGCCGAAAACATTGTTTATGTTATGTTGTTACGATATCAACTTGTTTGGAAAACATACAAAAAAATTAAAAACAAAAATTTAAGAAAAAGTAAAATAAAAATTAAAAAATAAAATAAAAATTATACAAAAAAAATAAAAATTCAAATAAATAATAAAAATTAAATAAAATTATAAAAATTATAAAAATATAAAAATTAAACACGAATGAACACAAACCCAAATGCATACAAACATACATAAAACACAAATAATAGATAAAATATCAGCGCTGATTCTCGCATCCACTATGCACACTCAAACTTGTTTCTCGCATGAACAAGTTCTCGCAATAAGCGTCAGTCGGCTCGGCTCGGCAACAAGCGGCCACTCTGTACGCGCTCTTATGATTTTGTACACATGCCAGTTTCATTCACATTCATGCACGACAGTGATCGGCACCAGTGGCTGTTTTCAACACTACTAGTATACTCGCTGATTATGCGGTTGCGGTGCTACTACTACTTTCTTGTCTTGTGTATTCTGTTGTATTGCTTCATTTTACTGCAGTAGTTTGCCCACCGCATAGAAAAAAAACGATAAAAAATGTGACAAATAAGAATGCGGTTGCAGTGGTACACCCATTAGTATTTGTGTGTATAAAAAATACCACTACATGTGTTGATCCTTTGGTCTTTCTTGTGTATGCTCTTTTTTACTGCTCTGGTAAAACACATACAAGAGCAGAACTGACAAGAGAATGCAAATTGGGAGCGAGAGATTTTTGTTGATGTTCGGTTTGTTGTTGTTCTATTTTCATTAATGGTTTTTTAATGACAATGATAAATTCGCAGGAAACTGTTTGAGTTTTCTTTTTTACTATTATTCAATAAATGTGCGTCGATGCGATGTGGTATGATGGGAAACCCCTTTCGCCATTCAATAATTATTTTGACTGGACATTGAGATTGATTGATCGCATTCTATTGTCAGTTGTAATTGCGATTTCATAGAGAACGGAGCCATTCAACAGATTTCAATTAAGACACAAGTAAAAAAGAGTATGTCAGACCATACATTTGTTTTGGACCAAATTTTGAGTGGTGCTTACTCGTTGGCCCCTCGTCGAAAGGGAAAGAGTTTTGTCTGAAGTATTAAAGGAAGATGGGTCAATTGTGGAAAATTTGGTATACTGCCGTTCATGCAGAAAACTTTTAAAGTGCTTCGGAAGTCAAACTTCCAACTTAAGCCGTCATAAATGTTGTCAGATATTAAAGCAGCCAATCACGCTAAGACCAGTGTCTACTCCAGATAAAAAAGAGACACTCAATGTACTATCCAAATGGGTTGTTGACGATTGTCGACCGTTTTCCTCCGTAAGTGGATCTGGATTTAAAGAAATGATTAAACATTTTATAAAGATTGGCGCTACGTACGGAGAGTGTGTTGACGTAGATGACATGCTTCCAGATGCTACAACTGTTGCTCGCAAATGCCAAAAAGAAGCTGAAGAAAATAGAGCGGAGATTAGCAAAGAATTGAAAGAGGTCGTGAGTAGCGGTAGAGTGTCAATAACCACGGATCTTTGGACCGACAACTATGTCAAACGCACATTCTTAGGAGTCACTTTACTTTACCAAAAGGAGTATCGGATGGTCGACATTATCTTGGGCATAAAATCGATGGACTTTCAGCGATCAACCTCCACTAATGTTCTTCAGAAATTGAAGTCCCTTTTAAACGAATTTGAGATTGACAATATGGAGAGCATAAAATTAGTGACTGACCGGGGAACAAGCATAGTTAAGGCATTACAAAACAATACACGCTTAAATTGCAGTTGCCACTTATTTGCAAATGTTCTAAAAAAATCTTTCGAAGAAACAATAGACCTAGCCGATTTGATAAATGCCTGTAAAAAAATTGTAAAATATTTCAAAAAGGCAAATCTGCAGCACAAGTTAAACACATCGTTAAAAAATTCATGTGAAACACGCTGGAACTCAAACTACACTATGTGCAAATCTGTTCTGGACAACTGGCGAGAAGTAAATAACATACTAAAGGATGCAAATGAACTTCAGCGATTGGCACATATCGATTTAAATATGCTTACTGTCCTTGTTGAGTTATGCAAAAACTTCGAAATAATTTTTAAAGAATTGCAAACTTCCAGTTCCGCTTCATTATGCTTAGTACTCCCGTCAATTTACAAGGTAAAAACCCTGTGCGAGCCCAACATTACTGATATGCCATCCATTTCGATTTTAAAAGCAAGTATAAATCGCAATGTCAGAGAAATTTGGGAAAACAATTTATCCACATGGCATAAGGTTGCATTTTTCTTGTATCCACCAGCTATAAATTTGCAATTAGACGGTTTAAATGAAATTAAAGAATTTTGCATATCACAAATGGAAAAACTATCTAATAACACAGCGGCTCCCACATCTTTACCATCTAATTCAGACAGTCCTGCTACATCATCGTCGACATTATCAAACATTGATTCGCCTATACAAAAAAACATGTTCTTCTTTTCAAATCTGTTGCAAAGATCCACAAATGTTCAACAAACCCCTTTTAATGAATTAGAGAAATATTGTACTGAGAATGTAATTATTACCAAAGATTTCGAAGTAATTACATGGTGGCAAAATAATGAGAAATCTTATCCTCTGCTCTCTAAATTTGCATTCCAAGTGCACTCAATTCCTGCAAGTAGCGCTGCAGCCGAACGAGCGTTTTCTCTTGCTGGAAATATAATAAGTGAAAGGCGGAACAGATTAGCGCCTAAAGCCCTGGACAGTATAATCTTTTTACATTCATTACACAAAAATAAACATATAAATAAATAACTAAACGAAATTACTTATATTATCCTTATATTTTAATATTATATACGTATCTAAAAATTTATGAAATAAAAACACATAAAAATGAATTAATAGATAATATGTACTACATAAATTTTGTTGTTTTCTTCAAATAGTTATAAGTTTTTAGTAATCAATGCAAAAAAAAATAAACAGTACAAAATCTTGTACGCAAAAAACACACGCTTAAAAGAAAGAGTAAAAAACCGCCACATGTGTATGTGTGTATATGTGTCTTGCACAGGTTCAAATAACAACATGACCCACACTGCATCAAAGCAAAAAAAGAACAACAAGGACAAAACCAGGTTCTCGTCATCGTTGTGTGCTTTTGTATTTATTTTGTTTGCAGCCATGCCTTTGATGATTTATTTTACCAGCGCAGTAAAAAGAGCACACACACAAGAAAGAGTAAAAACCCAGCACATCAAGAAAGAGTAAAAAACCACCACATCAATTTTGAGGTGGTATTTTTGATACTAGTTTATTTCACCACCACAGTAGAGGAGAGCACCCACGGGAAAGAGTAAACAAATACTTGTGTAGGAAAAATACTATGTTCGTATGCGGTGTACCAGTAGTTGCGGTCCACCGGCGCAGATCTCTGATGCACGACAATGGCCACAAAGACACGAAGAAGCTTGCAAAGGAGTTGTTTTCGAAGTAACGCATCCACGTTTTAGACTAGCTGGCTCAAAGTTCTGACGTTAACCCGATTGAAACCCTCTGGAACGATGTGGGATGTGCAACTGCTCAACATAAATACAAAAACTTGGAAGATATTTGGACTGGAATACAGAATTGCGATCCCAGCATGCGCCGTAGATTCCAAGTGGCACTTGATAGTAAAGGTTACAGTACTAAATATTGACCAGGTAAACTAAAAACATTAATATTTATATTAATTTTTAAAATATATCCCTTTAATTCCATAACTTATAATTCGTGCTATTTTACTGTCCAGTTGAAATCTGGCCTACGAGATATTGCTGGCATCAATGAGCCGACGATACCAAACGTGAAAGGAAATATATTCGTATCATGAATAAATTCGTATCATTTTCTTAAGCTTAAAAACAGACCAAATCAATCGGTCAACAAAAATCAAACTATACGTATCAACAAAATTGGTCACAATAAACCAAAACATTCATAAATAAATTAAGCTGTGTCAAAATATATGTATATATTGTCTATTTAATAAGTAGGTTTAAAATGAATTTATTTCTTACCTTGTACACATTTGTGCTATCGTAATTATGCTGATTCCCTTCGTTGGATTCTTCAACATAACATATGAATTAATTATTTACCGTACCGTTTACTCCCGTTTAGTTATTTACACACTCGCACACACTTAGTTATTTTCTCGATGGATGGCCGATAATACCACACAATTTAAATTGCCCACACTATACTTTTGTTTATGTTGTTCTTATTGGTTATTGCCATCGTATCATCAAATATCATATGTACAAGCAGCGAAGCCGAAGATAAACCGAATAGCTCAGCCGGCAGAGCCGCGAAAGTTACCACAAAAACAATTGAGACCGTGGTAAAATTATACATATTTATACGCTTTTATAGTATTACCACGACTGAGAGTAAAGCAACACAACAACAAATAACCACTACTATTGTATGCAAAAAAAAAAAAACCAAATGACGTAAAACACTGCACATTTTACTTTTTAATGAATCCGTTCTCCGTGGAATTTTATATTTGCTGGATAATGGACCCTTTTCCAACAAAACATTTAAAGTTGATTTAACACTAGTTCATTTATTTTATTACAATTGTTTATCAAAATCACTTGAGTAATCCGCACCATTTACAAATCATAACACACGCACTGTTTACACACCGATCACTGAAGAATAACCGACCATTGTTGGCAACCGCCGTCAGCAAAATAGAGAATGAGGCTGTGTATGAAATGTTAATAATTTTTTTCTTCGTGGAAAAATTTGGTGAATTTTAGCGTGGTGAAGAAAATTAGGTATGTAATTTAACTGTGCAAAATGAAATCAACAAACTTTGAAAGGGAATTACACAATTTGAATACCATGTTTTTCAATTATAATTCGGAAGGATTAAAACAATTTAATATGAGGGTAAGAATACTAAAGAGTTGTTATAAAATTATACAGAGTAGAAAATGACATCGTGGTGTACTAATAACATAAGAAACACTGACTCAATAAAGCCAATATAAACACAGGAAAAAGATTAGTTAGAAATCAATTCAGGCATTGGAAATTCCATGATAAATTCTACACGCACAGAAAAAAATCGTTTATTGCTCGGTTGCCACAACAATACGTTGATTGATTTGTATTAATTTATTAATCACAACCGTTTATGTAGTTCTCCCAAATAAACTCATACATCGCAAATGTGTATCATGTTGTTGCAAACGAGATCTCCTTTGCATTAAACGAGCATGAATGAAAGAATACAAGATTACGCATTGCGCAGGTCCGTTATGTTTGGTTGAATTCTCTCACACTCTCTATGACGTCACATCTCCAGAAATTTGTTATGCATTCAATTGTAAGCCTTCGATAAGTGAAGAAAGTGAATTGGAATTTGTGATCAGTATTTAAAAATAACTGTGAAAATTTAAGTTATTTATAGAAATATAAAGAATACAAAGTGGAATTTGTAATTTTCGTTTGAAAGTATTAAACAAAATTTAAATATCACATATTTTTTGCACTAAAACATAGATAGGTATTTCTTGATTATGTTACTGATCATAAACATATGAAAGAAAATTTTAATTTTTTTCACAAACATAATACTTTTGGTTATTTGTAAAAATCGTTTATTATGTTATTTGTTTTTTAATCAGAAGATAAAAGTAATAATATATAAAAAGGCCTTAACTCAAAAAATAAGTGATTTTTAAATTAAATAAAAATGCTAAAAAAATAAAGAACATAAGTATTAAAAAAATTTAATTTATTTAAAGAAACATAAACTATGAAGTCTTCTGTAGCGAATTGCAATAGCACTTCCGAGGACAAATCGTCCGACATACATAAGCTTTTTTATATTTCCGACTAACGCAGTGTTAAAAAAGAAATGGGTTAGTTTTTGCCGGCGTGAAAAACAATTTAAACCAAATAAAAGATATATTTTTATGCTGCATTTCAAACCTGAGGACATCGAAAATGGTTTACAGTATGACATGGGTAAGTATGTAAAACAAGGAAGAGTTTCATTTGATTTCATTTACTATTTTACTTGAAGGTTATGCCGAACGTCGTTTTTTAAAAAAAGGAGTAGTTCCAACGATCAACATTGATTCGCTTGAAAACGTTGAACTCAGTGCACAGCGGGCTTCTAAAATTGAAAAAAGGGATAATAAAAAGATTGTCAATTCGTTGTTGATTGTCAAAGGTTGAAGTTAACGTAACTGAAGACAGAAATCTGGAATGCTTGGATATTTCTATTTCTGAAAACGTGGAATGTAATAGCAACAAAGGAGATTAATCTTTAAACAATATTAAGATCGAGCTGTAAGTTTTTTTTTTAATATCCAAACCATGTACTCACCGAAATTTTATTTATTTGTAGTGAAACGCTTCGAAAAGAAAATAAAGGCTTTAAAAAGCAAGTTAAAAAACATGCTGGTGAATTGCAGGCTCAGGAAGAGAAAATAGAAAAATTGATGAAAATTCATAAATATTACGTAGAGGCATTGCAAAAACAAATTACCAAGGCTAACTACGAGCTTAAAAACTTGGAGTCTAAGCTATTGACCATTTTTACCCAGGGTCAAATAAATAAACTTAAAAATGGCTTGAAAAGGTCAATTTGGACGGAAGAAGATATAACGCACTCGATAACATTGCACGCTACAAGCTCTAAGTTATATAAGTTGTTATATAGGAAACATTTTCCTCTTCCGGCGGTGCGGACCCTTCAGTCGTGGGCTCAAAAATTGAAATCAGTAAGGGAATAATACATCTTAGTGAAAATCAAAAGATTTGTGTACTAAGCTTTGACGAGATGAAAGTACGAAAGACCTACTGCTATGACAGGTCAAGTGATACCACTTTAGGTCCTGTCAACTATGTGCAAGTTGCAATGCTTAAAGGCAAGTACATTCCATAATATTGGGTAGTTCAAAAAGAATTCCTTACATTTTTATATCTTTCATAGGTCTTGTAGCCAAATGGAAGCAGCCCATTTTTTACGATTTTGACCTTCCAATGACTAAAGCCATATTATTTAGCATTTTGGAGAAGACGAAATCTTCATAATCTCCATTCATAAATCTTTAAACGGATTAAAAGTATTAGTTTTTAAAAACGGTCTAATACAATTTTTTTCTTAACCGTTTTTATTTTTTACACACATTAGATTACAATTTCTTCTCAATTTATTGTTTCATGCGAATCTCCATACATATTTCACAATTTACTTAAGAATACTAGACATGTGACGTCATGCGCAGAGACAGAACACTTTGTCAACACTATCGGCGTAATCTTATTATTCTTTCATTCATGTTAAACGAGTACAAAATTACATTTGTCGCAAGTTAAAAACCGTTTGCGATAACTAAAATTAGCCATTTTTCTAATGAGAGCACAGATTACGAAGAACGTAAATTTCTCTCATTCTCTCTTTCTGTCGACTGTATACACAGTCCACTCGTTTGACATACACACTCACACATACACATAAAAGGCTTTTGCCTTGTCAATATATCTTCGATGGACAACTGAAGCGTTGTAGTTTGCTGCGCTTTTAGTTGTTATTTGAATGCAAGGCGAGACGGACGTGTTAGTAGACACTGAAAAGATAGACAAAAATTCCAACCTTTTTTAAAACAAACTTTATGGGTAAAACCAAAATCATAAAAGTTGGAAATTTACACAAAAAAGAGCTTATGGAAACCATTAATATAAATTTTAATGTACAAGTAATGTTGTACTGAGTAGAGTAACTACAACTACAACTCGGTTGCTGTAACTACAACTCGGTTGCTGTAACTACAACTCAGTTGCTGTAACCGAAAGAACAGTTGGTGGAACCGTTTTTCGTTTATCACAAAAGTTTTTTTCAGCTTTAATTTTTCATAACTCCTTTACTGCAAACGTTTTTCAGTTCTCGCAAACGTTTTTTTTAGTTAGGGTCAACTACAACTCGGTTGCTGTAACCGAGGGAACAGTTGGCGGAACCGTTTTTCGTTTATTTTCATAACTCTTATATTCTTATATTTTTCATAACTCGTTTGCTGCAAACAAACGAAATGACATGTATGGCTTAACAGAAGTTCGCTTCTCCCAACTACAGTCCCCAAACCCCATCTGAGATTTCGTTTGGGTGGAACGAGTTTTTTCTTTGCGTGTATATTTTAATTAGAATTCATAATTATCATACATCAGAACTATTTGTCGATGTTATTGGTAAAATAAAAATAGGTCTTACTAAATAGAAGTTGTTACTACAGAAATTAATATGTATTAACCAATTTGAGTATCTCGAAAACCTCATTCATCTGAATTGGAAGATACAACTCAAAACAAGGACAATTTTAAAATTCGTGTTCAAATATTAGTCACTGTAATCATAATTTAGTTTCTCTGACAAAAAAAAGCGTGCTACAAAGTTATGTATTCGATTTTTCAAAACAGGCTTTGCTGTCAAAGATAAACTATATTTGAATGTTACACGAGGACATTTCAGAAAAACTATTATTTTAAACAGAAAGCAAAAAGCAAATTTATGAGAAAAAAACAATAAAGTGTTTAGATATTACCCACCGAAAAAAAAATTAAGTATATGCCCATAATTTGTTATGCTTTGGTCAAAAACAACGGCTGACACACATTTATCTATACGAAATCAAAAGAAGGTCATTAAAGTCCATGTATATGTTATTGTTATCGACAAGACGAATATGCCCAGTTGATATATCACGAATTCCACGAAAACGTCAGCCGCATAGGTCAAAAATCAAATTGTAAAGAGAGAAGAGAAATTATATTGAAAATATTCTTTGGAATGTTGACAAGATATTTTGAGTTGAATTTTGCAGGATAACGGTATTTTTTCTTTGCTTTGTTTTACTTTCGCGTGGTGAGTAAGTTGAGCGAATATATTTTAGTTTTCTATTGCTATTTGCCGTGGGTGCGTGCGCTGCTAGCTAAAATAATTTCAATAAATAATATTGAATTCGAATAAAGTAATCTCTTGCTAAGAATTACATATATATATATCTACATATATAGCAACGAGATACCGTGGTAAGTGCAGTTAAATAAAGTAAGAAAATATGTAACACGTGCGTGACAAAATTAATATATGTTTTAATACGTACTCTAATATAAAAAATTTTACCCGGAAAATGCTGTTATGTGTGGATCTTGAGATGGCAAAGTCGAATGGAACAAAGTTTGTTTACTATCTCCATCGAAAAGAATTTCACGCGTTACGCACATGTTACACTTTTTCGTAGTAAAATATGATGATATGAAGGTTTTTTTACTTATGCACATTTCTGATTTCTGTGCCTCTGTTTGGCGCACGACACAACGACAACAATGTTTCGCTCTTTTCGTCCGTTTAGCACCCGTTTTTAAACCAGTTTGCGAATATTTGGGCAAGTTTAATTTCTCCCCCGGTTTTGGTTCGGTAAATACTCGCTTCTGAGCCCGTTTGCGAGCATTTAGCGTAACACTCGCTAAGGCTCGGTTTTTTGCCCGCTGGGTACATAGAGCGATATACAGGCCTCTTGCAATACATTCATGATTTGATGTGTGTGCGATTTTTTTTTACTTACTAAAAGTGACACTCTTGCAGACCACTGATGGTAATAGCAGCAGGTGTTGTAACTAGTTGTAGGCAGCAACAAAAGTCATTTTGTTTTTGTTTCATTCGTTTCAGTTTTCAAATTCTACACAGATACTTACCAACAACAACACAATAATGCAAAAGAGTACAAAAACAAATTACATGAGTTTATCAACTGAAGCGAATCAGCTGTTCAAACGACTTTACCAAATAATAATACCATAGGCATATTAACTATTCTACCCAATATAGGCCAGAGTCCAGTTGCACTACTCTTATACAAGGGTAGACCATCAATTCCGATGTCTAAAACGATTTCATTGATTCCCTCGCTTTTAATTTGTTCAGCAATTTTGCTTAAATTATATTTTATTCCTATATGAAAATATGTCCCTGGAGCCACTGTTCTTATAACAAAAGGCTGATATTTACCCACAAGAGCAACTACACTTAAAGGAATTTCAGAATGTTTGTCGTTTAATATTTGAAGTAAAGCTCTAGTGCTTTGAGTAGTGGGGTGGTACTTTAAAACCCACTCCTTTAATTGTTCTCTTCAACAACTTTCATTCCATACAGTTTCACTGGGTTCAAATTGTTCAAAATTGGAAATTTGTTCTTCTACATCTTCTTTATTTCTTTCGGACGAAGAAGACGCACAAAGAAGAGCAAGCTTATTTTTTTCTTTTTCTTTTTTAATTAAATTGTTTGTTTGTCTTCTGCCCACCATTATTTCTGATTTTATAATTCACAAAATTAAAACATTGAATATTTTAAAAAACACTAAACCAATATTAAAATATACCTTTTAATTATCTTGTTTAAAAGTACACTTGATTTTTTTTATTAAACAGATTCTTTTATTTGACACTTTTTGCTTTTTCACCGCACGCACGCCCTTTACTCAACAAAAGTCCAGGAAAAACTAAATTATTGCATCATCCAAACTTTCGTTTTAAACCGCATAGCGTTCGTAGGCGATCGTCATATTTATTTTTTTTATATTCCCTAAATCTAGTGCTTCCGAGAAGCAGTATAGTGTGGGAATCAAACTTTGACTTTTACAAAAATACATATGTATGTATATATAGTTCGCAACCTGTTGTTTCTTAAGAATTCTTATTTTTATTCTCCCTGACCTTCCGCGAAGCACAAGAGTCAATAATTTATTTTACTTAAGTGTGTCATTCCTGAATCGGTACAGTCTCTTATTTTTTGTTAATGGTCGTGTTGTTTATATTTTTTTTCCTAAAAGCATAAACACATCGAAGGCGTCAGGCAACAGGCAACTAAAAATGCAAAAACAGTGGATTTTTCGAAATCGAAAAAGTTAAAACGTCATTCTTCAAGGCCTTTTATAGAGCTTCTAAAATGCAAACAAGACCGATAAATTTCTTTAATAAAATCGTATTAAAACTTGATTTCTCTATATTTTGGGTACCACAACTAAAATTAGTTAACCGAATTTTAATGTGTAAACCTTTCGTGACTTTTTGGCAAGCACAACTAAAAGCGATGCGAACATGTGATCAATGTTTGCCTTCTATTACTGCTCTATAGGATTATATAATCCTTGGAAGCAGCAGTGGAGGAAGCAGTAAACGTTTTTACTGCTTCCACATTTTTGCTGGGAATGCATGGAAGTTTGTGCGCGAAATAGTAAACAATTCAAAATGTAAGGAAATAAAATGCAAAAGAAAACCTATACAACGTTTAAATATAAAATTGGTTACAAGAAATATTTAAGTGTACTTAATAGCGGCATTCATGCAAACGTGAAAGCCGAGAACTTTTGCTCAGCGCAAGTTTCCCTCGCACCGTTGCATGAGGCACCAGGTAAAGTTGCTCAGCGTAGTTGTGCTCAAAACCATCTCAGCTGACCAAGATGGATACATAAGGTGGTAGCAGTAGCAATTGCATGTATTATGTATGTGTACTTTTTCTACTGTTCTAGTGCTATCACTTTATTTATCCATCCTAGTCAGATGACAACGAAATGTCAACAGTTTACACGTTTCTCCATCCCACGTTTGCGCAGCAAATTTGCCTCGAAAACTTTCCACTTTTGAGCAAGTCGCTTTGTATGGGAAATTTGTTTGTTTTGACGTTTGCTGTGCAAGTTACGATGTTTTCGAGTTTACGAGGTTCTTTCGAGCTTTCATGAAGACCACTAATATGTTGTTTTTAAATGCAGGGAACAATTCTGACAGGGAGATACTTGTGGAAAAACGTATCGAACTGGATGCATTTTTTACAGGAAAGATGGCAAATAGCGTTAATGGCTCGAGGTGCGTAGTTATAAAAATCTGTGTGAAGTCCGCAGTATTTCATCCATATTTTCTGTGGTTCGTACCGTGAGCTGTTAGACCCCTTTCACACTCGGCAAGTTACTTGCGCAAGTCTCTTGCCTAAGTCTTGGTTTGTTGATGACAGAGGTAAGGTCGGGATAGAGGAATAAATTTTGAGTACAGACTTGCTTGTACTCGGAAAGTTGAAAAACTGACTTGCGCAAGTAACTTGCCGAGTGTGAAAGGGGTCTTACTTCCGTAGATGCCAACATGTCGAGGGTGTTGAATTGATCTCAATCAGTAAATTTTTAAATTAACTATAAACATTAGGGTAGTTTACATTCTATCATTTAGTGAATTCTAAGACGTGTGGAATTGTAAAAGTACAATTTTGAATTTAAATATAGTTACATTTCAATTGTTTGAGTTGAGTTTTGGAGAAAATCATTAAAAATTTGATATCTTGCAGAAATACCATCGTCGGAATCACCGACCACTGGATCACTTTCGTGACTATGAGGGTTATGAGGTTGTGATTGCACGGTCAAGCCATATTCCCAAATATCAACCTTCATACGACATATTGTGTAGAACAAATGCGCTGAAAATAGTTTTTGTGCAATTTTTTACAGACAACTCAAGCCCTCTGTTGTGATTTAATTTTTAATCTTCCAAATGCACACTCCACAACTATTCTGGCACTGCTGTGGGCTTTGTTGAAATGTATTTGAGCTGGCGTAAGGGGTTCCTTAAAGAGGGTTATTATGGGCACGGGTCTCAGTTGACAAGGATAACCTTTGTCGCCGAGCAAATAATACCCATTAGGTGGATACATTCCATCGTTGTAGAGGGGACTATTATCAAAAACGCGCGTGTCGTGCACAGACCCGGGAAATCCAACAAAAACATCTTTAAATAAACCGTCACTGTCCGCTATTGCTTGTATATGAATCGAGTAGAATTTCTTGTGGTTTATGTACTCGTCGTGTTTGCCGACCGGACACTTTATCATGACGTGGGTACCCATCAATAGCACTAATTATGTTTTTAAATGCATTCGATCGCGGCTTTTTAGCAAATTTATTGCCTAGTCGTTCATATTCTTCTTGGCCACCATGGTTTATTAAGTGGTTCATTCCACAAAAAACATTAAGCATTTTATGTACGTTTTTCGTTGTATACCGTCTGTAGCCCATAAAACACCCAGCAACTCTGTAGCTGCAGCCACAGCTAATCCAGTAAAGGAAACATACCATTTCCAGTTCCACAGACCAACCATGATGTTTTGATGGAACGTATTCCAAGGCAGCTAAAAATGAACTGTATTCCAGGCGTAAATGTTCCTTGCATAGATTTGTATCTCCATTTAAGATGCTGCTGATCATTTTTGATACCGTCCTTGGCTCCATATACAGGAACAAATTCTGAAAAAGTAACAAAAAGTGTCAAAATGTTTGTATGATTTTTTGTAAACGTAAATTTCTTACTTCGCGCTTATTTTCATCATTTTGTAGTAACATACACGTTCTAGTTATTAATCGATTTCAAGGAATTTAGTTGCTTTAATACCACAAGTATAATTAGAAAATATATTTTTTTTGAATTATTCTCATTTTAAAAGATTTTTCTCTGACCACTTTGAATTTGTATCTGTCAAAATTTTGTTATCTGATATGGCACAACAAAATCATGAAAAATTATTCACCACACAAAAATAAATTCATCACAATTTACCACGACCGAAATATTTCCGATGAACACACAGCCTGACAAGAAAATTTCTTCAATTATTTAATTTTTTGTTATTGTTGTTTTTTCAAATGACATGATAAATTTTGTTTATCAATTGTTTTTCATTTCTAATTAATAATATATATTCCTGACGATGCTATCCAAAGGGTAGCGAAATATCGAAAAATATAATTAATTAATAAACACGACCAAATGATCGGACAATTTAATTTTTGAATTTTTCAAATGTTTAAAATCACGGATTTTGTAACAAAATTATCAAAAGTTCACCCAAGTAGAAAATATATGTGAGTATGTATATATTATTTGGAGCAATATGAATGGTTTCTCATGCCGAGTACCGTACACAAAATATTAGTACCTGGATGTGATGTAATTGAATTTTTTGACCTACCAATAGGAATGTATTTACATGTGTTCTTCCTTGTCACCCAAAAAAAAAACTTTATTTAAAGGAACTTTATTTAAAGGAGCACTGGTCCTAAGTACTACCTACGTATTTAATCTGTATTACTGCTACTGTGATATGTTAATAAAGTTAAAGCCGTATGTCTTATTTTGTTACCCTGTGTTTACAATTAATTTAAATTAACATTACTTCATTATTATTTTTAAAAACATTTTATTTAAATTGATTTGATTTCGGTATATATTCATAAGATAACTGTTGTCAAAAAATCATTCTAAAAATAAATCATTGCAATTTGAAATGAAGTAAGAAATTTATAATTTTCAAATACCATTGATGCAAGTACCAATTTAAAAAACTTATTTTATTGCCAAAGAAAAATATACTGCGGAGTAAATCATATGTTCGAATAGGGGGTTATAGTGTGATGAATTTGCAAGGCCCATTAGGATATTATGGCGTGATAAGTTATCGTGGCCCATTGAACCGTTTGTATGAGAGATACCAGAAGTAGTATTCCGAACCCGCCTAAATTTCGCATAAACATTATGATAATAAAATTATCACATCCTGCTAAGTTTTGAGAAACCCGTACACTCTGCAAGGGTGCTATACGATGACGAATTTGTAAACCCCATCGAACCCTTTGTATGAGGGGTACCAAAACCCGTAGTCACAAAAATATTACATCGTACAGAGTTTGATCAAAATTTAGCAATCTGATAGGGTGTTATGACGTAATGAGTTATCGGGGGCCGTTGAATCCTTTGTATGGTGGTTATTTGGACTACTGTCCAAATATTAGTCGTGTTTTGGTTACAAGCAAGTGATTGTCGCTTGCCAAGTTGCAAAGAAAACGGCAATTTAGCGATAAGTACTTTTTTTCAAAAATATGAATAAGGGTTGAAAACGGTAAAAGATGTCAAAAAAATTTGTTTTTAAACTTAGCGAAAATGACTCTCGTCGCTAAGTGCTTCATAGAAAACAAGCGAATACATAAGCAAGCGGTGTAACCAAAACACGCTTATTATTTCGTGAAAAGCAAAAAAATTACCTTTTTACCAAGGTCTCAGTCCAAGTAATATTAAAGCCGAGCTGGATACTACTCTGGGGGGTCTGATCCTTCGTTTACGACTGTAAAATATTCGGTAGCAGAGCTTAAACGAGGCCGTACGAGCTGCCAAGACGAACACTGATATTGGATGATCATCGGCTAAAGGTGAGTGAGCTAGCTGAAATTATAGGCATTTCTAAAAGTGATATATAAGTAAGTACATCGTATATTGACCGAAGATTTGAAGATGAAAAAGCTGTGCTCAAGATGGGTGTCGCTCTTGCTTTCAATAGAGCAACAACAGCGTCGTGAAGATGTTTCAGTAGAGTGTTTGGATGAAGGCCGAATTTTTGCGTCGATTTATAACTATGGATGAGACATGCGTCCACCACTTCACACCTGAGACAAAGGAACAGTCAAAGCAGTAGACTGGAATGGGAGAATCGTGTTCAAAGAAAGCGAAGACGGTTTCATCTGCAGTCAAGGTTATGGCGTCTGTTTTTTGGGATGCGCATGGGATAATTTTTATTGATTATCTTCAAACGGAATCCATCAACGGCTAACATTGTGCTAATTTATTGCAACGTTTATGTGATGAAATTGTGGAAAAAATTTTGCATTTGACAAAAAAGAAATGTTGTTTCATCAAGACCATGCACAACATTAGATAAAAGGTTATATATATTTTACTGTGTTTAGAGAAATGTACATATGTACCAACAAAAGGATGCGTAACAGAGAAATGTATGTACCCACTAAAGGATGCGTAAAAACCCCTTTTGCATTTTTCGCAGCGTACATATCCCAGTATTGGCTCACCGCACTCGTTTCTCTACTCTCTCTCTCTTCGTTAAATATTTCTATAAACGAACAGTTTTTTGACGATGTTATTGTATCAAACTATAGAAATTCCAACCATGTTTAAATACATAAGCGTGTAAAAATTATTAAATAATCAAGTTATGACGCGAGAGAGCAGTGCGCTTGAATGAATCGCGTCGACTTTTTGGTTCTCTTTTACGAGGGTTGCCAAATTGCGCACTTTTTTTCCTTTTTGATCTAGTTGTGTGTGATATAACGATAACGAATAATTTCCAATACATATTTAACTGTTTTGTTTTGAATATATACTTTCGAGCTTTTTCGTGTTTTTTCGTGTCACAGTGCTCTTGCACGTACACGCAAAAAAAACTCGTTCCTCCCAAACGAAATCTCAGATAACTGAAGTTCGTTTGGGACTGTAGTTGGGAGAAACGAACTTCTGTTAAGCCATACATGTCATTTCGTTTGGGAGAACCGAAAAATGTTTGCAGCAAACCAGTTATGAAAAATATAAGCTGAAAAAACGTTTGTGAGAAACGAAAAACGGTTCCGCCAACTGTTCCCTCGGTTACAGCAACCGAGTTTTAGTTGATCCTAACTAAAAAAACGTTTGCGAGAACTGAAAAACGTTTGCAGTAAACGAGTTATGAAAAATTAAAGTTGAAAAAACCGTTTGTGATAAACGAAAAACGGTTCCCCCAACTGTTCTTTCGGTTACAGTAACCGAGTCGTAGTTACAGCAACCGAGTTGTAGTTGTAGTTACTCTACTCAGTACAACATTACTTGTACATTAAAATTTATATTTATGGTTTCCATAAGCTCTTTTTTGTGTAAATTTCCAACTTTTATGATTTTGGTTTTACCCATAAAGTTTGTTTTAAAAAAAAGTTGGAATTTTTGTCTATCTTTTCAGTGTCTACTAACACGTCTGTCTCGCCTTGGATTCAAATAACAACTAAAAGCGCTGCAAACTACAACGCGTCAACAGCGTTCCCACGTTACTCCGATCGGAGTAGATCTGCTCCGTTTCTCCAAAAAATTTTAAATCTACTCCGCCACTACTTTTTTACGCGGATCTACTCCATTTTTAATTGTCCCAGTCTGTCAACCGTTTGATTTGTATGGCATCTCTGTTGATACGAAAGAAGGGCCAATTGACGTTTGACACTTAATGATACGAAATGTGAGAGTTTGAAAGAGAACACACTATATGTAAGAAAAACACTATGAATATGAAAGAGAACACATATGTATATGAGTTCAACTGACAGTTGCTTTTTAATATTTTCTTTTCGTTCAAAGCGCAATCCTCATAGGTAAGAAGCCAAATTTGTTTTAGTTACAATAATGTAAAGAAATTAGTTTATCTTCTTAGGAAATGGAAACTACAGATGAAGAAAGTTCTGGTGATGAGCAGCTGGCTAAAGATGAGCAAAGGAAAGGCTCTTTCAAATATTTGCAAAAATACAAACTGGAATGGGAGAAAAATTGGAAATGGCTTAAAAAGGAGAATGGCTTGGCGTACTGCAAGTTATGCAGTAAAACTTTATCTAATAACATAAGCCACTTAAAACGCCATAATGCATCCAACTTGCATTCTAGAAAAGAGGTTCGGTGTAAAAATCAGTCCCTTCTTCCTACATGCCTTAGTAAACAAGTTGATTCGCAAGTGAGTAACGACGTGGTTTTACGTAAAGAAGTGTCAATGGTGTTGTTTTGTGTGATCAATTACTTACCTCTCACTACGATGGATTCATTAACTGATCTTTTCAACGCAATATCAGACAATTCTGGTAATAAACTGCAATGCCACTCAACCAAAGCAACTGAATTAATTGGGTTGATCAGTATTTATTACAAAAAAAGTATTTGTGAGGTTCTACAAAAGACTGCATTTTCTCTAATCATTGATGAAAGTACAGATATTAGCTGTAAAAAATGCTTAGTTTTAATAGCACGGTATTACTACAACGGATTTATTAAGGATACTTTCTTTGGTTTACTTCAGTTACAAGAGTCAACGTCCGACGTAATAGCCAATTCGATAAAAAATCAATTGACAGAAAATATGATTCCCACCGAAAACCTTATCGGATTAGGGACAGACAATGTGCATCCGTAATGAAGGGAGAGATTCATGGTGTCCAGAAGAAGCTAAAATCTATAAATAAGGGTCTTTTTTATATAGGATGTACATGCCACTCTATTAATTTATGTTCAAAAGCTGCTTCAAAACAAATCCCTACTGAAGTTGAAGCGTTACTAAAATCCATATTTAATTTTTTTTCGTATAGTTCGAAAAGACAGGTTGAGTTCATCAAATTTCAAAGGTTTTTTAATGTAGCTGAACATAAATTTTTAAACACATCAACTACACGATGGTTATCTGCGAAATCAGCTGTTGATAGATTATTAGAACAGTGGGTTGCTCTAAAACACTATTTTCTGCTATTGTCTTTTGAAGAAAAGAAATGCAATTCAATTCATAAAATAGATGAGGACCTAAATGATGTTAACAAAGCTTATTTATTGTTTCTCTCATATGCACTAGATGAAGTTAATCATATAAACAAATTATTTCAATCTGAAAAACCAATGATACACCTCCTTCAACCATTAATTAAACAACATTTTTTGAAGCTGCTCAATAATTTCATAAAAAGGGAATCTTTATCTGTCGAAATTGATTTTATGAATTCTGAAAATCAGTATCCATGTGCCGAAATATATTGCGGGCTACAATTTGATAAACATGTTGAAAATATGCCCAAGGAAACTGTTTTGGAAATTAAAAGCAATATTTTAAAGTATTATATAGAGTTTTGTAAACAAATACAATCTAGATTTTCATTTGCTGATGCTTCTTTTAACTTACTGCAATATATTGATCCCAAACATATTCAAGCAGGCAAATTGAAATCAATTCAAAAGCTTATTGAAATATTTCCTTTTAATAAATGCCCGGTAGATATTTTGAATAGTGAATTCAGGTCATTCATTATTTACGACATTAGTCAATTTGACACTAGCGATGTAGTAAATTTTTGGACGTCAATTAAAACGCATCGCAATATTCTCGAACAATTGATGTTTAAAAATTTAGCCGAGTACTTTTTAACATTAGCTTCTTTACCACATAGTTCTGCATCTGCAGAACGGCAGTTCTCGCAAATGAACATGATAAAAAATAAATACCGAAACAGGTTAAACGTTACCACAGTTGAAAATTTAATGTTTGCCAGAAATTCTTTGGAAAAAAACAAAGTTTTTCTACCTCCAGTAGATTTACTTAAGTTCATAAAGTCATATAAATTTTGCAATGGGAAATATGTCAAAATATGAGTCTTCCAAGAAAGAGTATAAATTATTGTATTTAGCTTTATTTTCACTTAGAGTTTTTATAGCTAGTCATTGAATTTTTTCTTATGTTTACTAATTGTTTGTTTATGTTTATTATTCAATTGTTGAAATGGTTTTGTTTTGTTATTATAAGTTTAAGTTTAAAAATATAAATGGACTGGAAACAGAAGTTTTTATAGCTAGTCATTGAATTTTTCCTTATGTTTATCAATTGTTTGTTTATGTTTATTATTGCATTGTGAAACTGGTTTAAGTTTAAATAAATGGACTGGAAACAACATATGCCTCGAAAGCTTTGGTTTTAATCTGTTTTAATATGGTTAACGTTTTTTTTTCTAATCTATTCCGATTTGTTCACTTTTACTCCGTTTTTACTCGTTTACTCCAATTTTGTTGATCAGTGGTGGGAACGCTGCGCGTCAATTGTCCATCCAAAATATATTGACAAGGCAAAAGCCTTTTATGTGTATGCGTGTGTGTGTATGTCAAACGAGTGGACTGTGTATACAGTCGACAGAATGAGGCAATGAGAGAAATTTACTTTCTTCGTAATCTGTGCTCTCATTAGTAAAATGGCTAATTTCAGTTATCGCAAACGGTTTTTAACTTGCGACAAATGTAATTTTGTACGCGTTTAATGCAAACGAGATCTCGTTTGCAACAACATAATACACATTTTCGATATATGAGTTTATTTGGGAGAACTACATAAACGGTTGCGATTAATAAATTAATACAAATCAATCAAAGTATTGTTGTGGCAACCGAGCAATAAACGTTTTTTTTCTTTGCGTGTACACGCGTGGCACATCGGGGCACAGCAAAAAGCACAGCCCGTGCCCATCTCTACTTCAAACGAATGTTTGGCGATATTCAATCGCAATCCGAAGGAGTGTTTGCTCCGTTTTGTAACAGAGGACGAAAAATGTATCCATCACAACACTACAGAGACCATTACATCCCATGAAGTGATAGGGGTGAGCTTCTCACAAACACTGAGCTGTGCGCTTTCCAGTTTCCAGTCACTGATTGAGACCTACAGTTTTACGCCGGTTCCGATCGATTTTTTGAGAAGCTATTTCATGGCCTATTACTCGATATTGTCGCCGACACTAAGCGAGGTCATTGTCATCGAAAGAAATGTAGAGTGGTCAGAGCAGGGTTCGAACCCACGTTCTCTCGTACAACAGCCGAACTGTTAAATCTGTGGGCTTCATCGGGTGAACATGTATCAAAGAAGGCCAAGATGGGTCTGTCGGCCAACAAGGTTATGGCGAGAGTTTTTTTGTGATGCATACGGTGTCATTTACATCGATCAGCTTGAACAGTGTAAAATGATATCCGGCGAATATGATTTATGTACAGTTTTTAGACAGATGTCACATTTATTTGAAGCAAAACAACCGCACTTGGAGAAGAAAACAGTGTTCTTCCACCATGACAACGTGACCGTTGACAAATACCATAAATTGTTCTACGAATTGCCCCCTCATCCGCCACATTCTCCGGCTTTAGTTACTTTCTATTCCCAAACCTGATGAAATAGCTCAGGGATAAGAGATTTGTGTCGAATGCAGAGGTCATTACTGAAATTACTGAAACAAACGTTAATTTTGAGAACCTTGAGGAATCGTTTTATTTGGAAGAAATGAAAAAATGCTAATAATGGTGGAGTAAATGTAGCGATCTTAAAGGAGACTATGATGAGAAATAAAAGGTTTTTTACAGACAAAACTTATATTTTATTTAAAAGTCTGAGTCGTCAAACTGACCTCGTACTCTTGTTGGCAGCTGCTCAATGGACCTCGTTTGAGATATTGAATATATTGATATATGTATTTGATATATTAAATTGCAATTCCTGGCATTTTCGTGCAAATTTTTGATTTTCCAAATATAAAAGTAAAAGTTTTATCATCTGCTCCCCGATCTCGAATGAAAAGCTAAGCGAACAACATCCAGTCACTCACATTGGACTCAAATTGGGTTCCACTAAGTAGACAGTTTCGTTCGACGGACTCAATATTTGTTTACAAATGACTGCAGATTCGAAAAAGGGGGGACCCAAATTTGTTCTGAAAAGTTTTGATAAATTTTACGTTTTCATTCGACTTGAAATGACAACCCCAAACAATTTTCTTTCGCGTAGAACACGAACGAAAGACTTTGTTCGAGATCGAAGAACAGGCAGTTAATTTTCAAATTTCAATCCGATTTTTTTTAAAATTTTTTAAATATCCCCAATTCGACTTTCATTTGTCCATTTTGGTTCGGTGTTGAAAATTCTCAATTTTAAATAGGTTGCTTTTATTTTCAAGATCAATTTGGAGTTAATGTAGATCGTACAGTCTGCATACATACACTTTCCTGAATTTACACATGTTTCTCCTTGTTTAGATGTCTCGAAATTAAGCATTGACGTCAATTTCAAAATTGTTTTTAACCAACATGTGTTTTCCTTATATCGATGTTTGTCAAATACAATAACCACCATTGTTTACAAACATACATGTGTACATATGTAAAGCATACTCGTGTCTGGGCTTCTTTGTTGAAGAAGAAATACGACCCTCAGACATTTTCAGTGGAACAATGAAAAGTGTAACACATTTTACTGGCATTTCATGCCAACACCCTATGTGGTGATAATATTTGTATTTGTTTTATTGATACTGACATGCAGACACATATGTGTCGCCCAATTCTCAGCAATACAACATTGAAAGGGTGCGGTTAAGGGATAATGCAGCGCTGGCAAATTCTGTCATACTCGTATCACCATCTTGAATCCGTATGGAGCCTGTATCCAGTTTAACAGATTCTCAGTGGCATTGGTAGGATTTAAAGGAATTGGTAGGATAAAAGGCCAATATTTTTAGGATTCATAGTACATGATAATTTTTGTTCAAGAACGTACTACTGAGGGTGTCTCAGTAAGAATGCATTTTTCGATTTTAAAATAAAATCACGTAGTTTTTGAGATAGTTGTGATTTTTTTTATTGAATTTTAAAGAAGATATGTTCCGATTAAGTATGGAATAAAACATCCTTCAAATGGCCCCCACGGGTTTGATGACAAACCATTATTTCCAAATTTTCGCTCGATAATAAATAAACTTTTTATTATTACTTCACCCCGATCACGATTTCAAAAAGCAAAACTCGCGAACGAGTTTAAAATTTAAAGATCTGAAAATAAAACTCTCTCACGATTTTAACACCCGGAAATAAATCGCCATCGAGTTTAAAAATTGCAGAGCGCAATATTCGACTGTCTTAAAAGCGAGCTCGAAAAGAGCGGATCACGACCCCAAATCCTTAAGTTGGTTTCATCCCTACCAGATCTGACAATGTGTATATAATCTTTAATTGCTTTGATTACTATTGTATTATGATTTTATTTTCGAATTTTTATGTTGAGGAAATTGGGAAACAAGGTCAACATTATGTTCCATGATATGATAATAAAAAAGTGATAATTAGTTTTTATGATATTTTTGGGATATTTTTCGTTTAGCAAATTTTGCTAGTTTCTTCAGACGAAACATATTTTTCGTATTGATAATTTTGGCAACCCGACTTTGTATTTATTAACCGCCACAATCAACATGTTAAATGAAACTGACCAGTCAGTTTTGTTTATTTTTTTCCAACAGAAAATCTATTCTTTTGCGCTCGTGCTTTGCTCGCTCCCAAAATATGTTCACTATGGATTGAAGGTTTGACTATCAGGCGATTGACGATCAGGCGATATACTTGTGTATATTTATATGGGGGAAATTCGTTTCGCTAATAAACAGTTGCTGGCGAGTACAGAAATCTATGAGGCTGTCACTATTGTTATTTCCCACAGTTCCAAACCATGTCTTCCCATCACTACCTGTAGGTTGTTGTTGTCGTTGCTGACTTTGGCATTGCAATCTTCCAGAAATATTCCACTATCAGCAATTGACAAGGAGCCTACAGCAAAATCTAATCGGCTATAGAACTCGTCCCCAACACTGTCCCAATCAGGCCATCATGCGTCTGTACCACAGAAATCCTGTGGAATTTTAAATTGAACCTCCCAACGGCGATGCCATAAGATATAGGCTTGTATGATATTAGAGAATTTCTAACCCTAGGTGAATGTTGCGTTGCGTATCTTTCCCGGAGTATATAAAGCAGTGACCAGATGGAAATTGAGATTTGACACTATTAATCCAACGTACTTCGCTTCGGCCTAGGATGTCCACATTGTAGCATTCCCTAACTCGTCTAACCCA
Source organism: Phaonia tiefii (assembly GCA_963931995.1). Classification (NCBI taxonomy): domain Eukaryota; kingdom Metazoa; phylum Arthropoda; class Insecta; order Diptera; family Muscidae; genus Phaonia; species Phaonia tiefii. Next base: position 145,522,388 of record OZ008370.1, read on the forward strand.
TTCGAATCTCGATTTTGCGGAGAGATTTCGTACATTCCAGTTATCAATCATAAACCATTATCCAAAACCAAATGTCGTCTTCGAGGGGGATGTGAAATAAATAAATAAATATTTTCCCATTACATCCCATGAAGGGATATGGGAGAGTATCTCACAATCACTGAGCTGTGCGCTTTCCAGTTTTCACTCAATTTTACACCGGTCCGAACGATTTGATGAGAAGCTACTTCATGGTTTATTACTCGATAGTGACCCCCCGGGGTTGTTCGAGACCGGATAAGTGCCGCCGTCACTAAGCGGGGTTGGACGTCGTCTCTCGCGCAACCGCCACGCACACTAACCGTCGCAACACCGATGTTACCCCCTAAATCTATTGAAGCTTCTATAATGATTGAAATTTAAGACGAGTGATTCATTAGACCACCGCATCCGATCCTAGTGCTGGGGTTGCCAACAACGTCTAGGCAGGTATACACCCTTTATTAGGGAGGTATTTTTCATAGTCTTAGCAGTCTAGTAAACAGCAGGGGCAACTCGAGCAGGATGTGGCTATTGACTCGAACTTTTCCTGTCCCTGTGCATTACCAACTTTACACTCGCCCCGCTATAGAGAATTCGAAATACATTCCGTCAAGGTCACGGTTTGTAAGAAACTGTGTGAATGTCAGAAATCAATACTACCAAAAATAATGAGTTTCGAAATATGTTTACTATTAAATCGTCCATGGGATGTAGTAGTTAAAGGGATTTTGAACTTTGTGATATGTTGGTTGCCTTATTTTGTGTATGGGTATATCCACTTATGTGGACATTCTGGCTGCAATTGTGTTTCTTCATTCATTATCCAATTTTGAATTTTTATCCAATTTTAAACGTTGCGGTTACAAAAGGACAGCCATATTGTAAACAGCAAAAATGAAAATAAAAAAATACATGAAATATATTATGCACAGTAATAATACCAGATGAATCTATTGTGACGCACGATTATAGACAACACTCGCTTTCAAGTATAATAATCCCATACCAAATATTTGCATACAAATTTCGCTTGTTCGCATTTCAGCGATTGTTCAAATATAATTTGAATTCAAACCGATTAAACGATTTCACTGGCGGCCTATATAAGCTCAGCGTTTCACTTGAAAATATCAGAGCAGTAGCTTAAGTCGATTTGGCAGTTACAAAATCTAAAATTCCTTTTGTATTAAATTATAATCTCGATTTATTGCACAAAATGTTCAATTTCAATATACACCTGTTTGTCGTAGGTAAGTGATTTCGACATTCATTATCCAATTTTGAATTATAGACTAATATTCAATGTTGCGGTCCTTTAACATACATTTTCAGGACTTCTGTGTGTGAGCCGTATGGTAAATGCTGGATATGAAGCTCCATCGTATCCTCCCTCCAATCCGCCACCTGGCCACCCTGGTCCTCCAGGTCCTCCTGGTCCCCCTGGACCACCAGGTGAACATGGAGAACCAGGTGCGGCAGGAGAGCCGGGATATCCAGGACCTCCTGGTGACGTGGGTCCAGCTGGTGATGTTGGTTTGCCCGGCGATAAGGGAGAGACAGGTGCACAAGGCCCACCTGGCGAAGCTGGTCTTCCTGGGCAACAAGGACCACCGGGTGAGGCTGGAGCTGTAGGAGAACCAGGCATCCCTGGCAGCAATGGCAAAGATGGTATAGATGGTATAGATGGTAAAGATGGTGAGACTGGACCACAAGGACCAGCTGGACAAAATGGTGTACCTGGCACTGATGGTGCTCCTGGCCAACCAGGTAATCCGGGCAGAAATGGATCAGATGGTAAACCAGGAAGTAATGGTCAAGATGGAAAGGATGGTGAGACCGGCGCCATCGGTGCCCCTGGTCAACCAGGGCCTATCGGTCCTCCTGGTGAATCTGATTCCTGTCACGACCACAATCACGGCCATATAGATAATCACTGGTGGTGGCATTCGATGTCATCATGGTGGTCATACATGATGTCCTCAATGCCTTTCGTGTCACATAATCCCCATCAACCCATTAATGAAATCGATGAACTTATTGGTGACCTAAAAGAGATTTCAAGTAATGGCGACCGTGTGGATCTAAAAGATCTGCGAAATATTAACAACAAACTTAGTGATCTAATTAAGAAAATCTGCGAACTGGAACCATCTTGCTGTAAGAATTTGAAACCTCTTCCAATTTGCAAACCAGGCCAAGAACGCGAGTGTCAGCTGCAAATTTTAAGTGTTCTAACAGCCAACCTGTGTACCATAACTGAAAACAATGGCGGTGTAGTGCCACACGAAGCCGAGAGTCTCCTCTGGGACCTTATTGAGTTACTCCATAAAGTTCTAGCAAAACTCTGCAAGGATAAGCATTAAACGACATTTGTGCCCCAGTAAATTCTGCGCTTGGTAGACAAAATCTTGAACCTGGCACAAATTAATATTGATTAAACTTTTAATATTTTCCACATGTAACTTTTAAACTGCATTTTCAAAAAAAAATGCATCGAGATAAATAAATAAATAAATAGTTTTTAATTTGCTCCCAATGCCATATGATCCGTCGTTTCAATTTTACAGAGTTTACTAAAACCAGACTAAAAATGATAATATCATTACTAAGGTCGAATCGACAGTCGATTGAAGTAGACAACTTTTGCAGTTTTGTAATAATGAAAATCGCCAGCTTATTGTGCTGTAATCTGCCTATAACTATCATTATAACTAAAGCTCCATTATAATAAAACTATCTGCAGCAAATGTCACATGCTGCTCGCGTATGCGGTTAATTTTGACATCATTGTGTGAAGTTACAGCTGCATTTTCGAGAATCGAGAAGGAAGCAGTAAAAGTGGGCTTGCAATAATTGAGGACAAGACAAATTAATGGTTTAGCAAGCACGGCATCCACCCGATTGGAGGAAAGGCTGAATGTTGTAAAGGTAATGATTTCGAGGTACTGGATGAATGGTATTATAAGAGTACGGATGGAATCGGCGACGTATGAATCACATGCTGTCTAAACTGTATCCCGACATCAACTTCGTTAAACGACTCCAAATAATTCAATTACGCTGGCTAGGCCATTTCATTAGAATGAATCAAAATGAATCAGTGTGAAAGGCATTGGAAGGCTTAGTCGAAGGATATCGAAAAATAGGACGACCAAGACTTCGGTAGGAGAAATATGCTAATTTCGTTTTTTAAGGCCCTTAACTTCTCAGTGTTGTTTGAGGCCACCTAACCAAGTAAGTCAGATGAAACTTCTTACTTATTTTTCATTAAATCTGACGGAGGTATAGGGAAGAGCTCGAAGAGCTATCGGAGGCAAAGAGACGGAATTGTAGCGTCATTATAGGTGCCGATACCAAAGCGCACCACACAATATGGGCGAGTACCGGCACCAATGATCGAGGTGAGTCTCTTTTTAATTTTATTATAAGCGAAACCTTGACTATATGTAATAGAGGCGAGGTACCGACCTTCATAACTTCGGTTAGGAGGGAAGTACTAGACCCAACTTTACTACTTGGCTACGACTATGTAACTGTATCCGATTGGAGCGTACTTTCTGATCACTCATTTTCTGATCATAGATATCTACAGTTCCACATAAATATCGAACCTCTGAAAAAGAAAGTTTTTAAAAATTATATAGCCACTTTTTATTTTAGCGATTTCCTTATTTTGGCGATTTTTTAAAAAAAAATTATTTCATGCGAATTGGAATACTTTGTGAGCAACCCTTAGAAGCCCGTAAAAATTTGTTATTATTTCGATTGGACGCATACAACTGTCATACAGCGAAGCGCACTTATATGCTGATAACGTGCAAATCTACTTAAGTAGTTCACTATCTTCAATCATCGAAAATGTTGCAAAATTGAACTATGACCTTTCTCATATTCATGACTGGGCAACAGCCAATGGACTTGCTATTAGATCTTTAACAGTGATCCTTTAACAGTGTCAATTATAATTTTGATATAGCAATAAGTGGCGATAAAATTGATATCGTCTCCCAGACTAAAAATCTGGGAATCATTTCAAACAGGTCACCTGGTCAAACCATATTAACTCAGTTATTGGGCAAGCTTATTCAAAGTTGAGAACCTTATGGTCTTCTCAAGCATATACCCCGTTTCATATAAGAGTACTCTTGGCTAAGTCGTACATAATGCCAGGACTTCTATACGGCGTGAACTTTTTGCAAACTGTGACTCGTCAAGTAAACGGAAGCTTAACGTCATATTTAACAATGTTATTAGGTATATCTACGGTCTGAAAAGATACGACTCTGTACACCAGTTCGTTAAATCACTTTATGGCATTTCTTTCGACAACCTGTTGAAGACCAAAATCCTCGTCTACCTTCATAAAATAATTTATAAGAATATACCACTTTATCTTTTTCGACAATTAAATTTTACTAGATCAAATAGAGGTAGAAACATAATACCCTTAACACATCGCTATCATCTTTCTGAATGCCATTTTTTGTTATTTATTCAATTCGTCTTTGGAACTCACTTCCATAGAACATTCAAATTATCAGCAACGCTAAAGAATTTAGGCCCCAAATTCATAATTATTATACTACTGAAGTCTAGTGATCGGCGAGAAAAGGCGAAGAAAAGGTGAAGGATAGAGCCAGTTGGAAGAATATGTTGAAATTTGTTTAATTTGTTTGTTTAATTAATATGTGTAAGACGTCTGACCTCATGAGGTTGTAATATAGTCAATAAAAGTAAAGTAAGAAGTCTAGTCTATTCCCCAGTCACTGTCATTTTTGCTTATTTTAATGTGCTATTTATTTTGTTAATTTGTTTCTTCCTAAAAACTTTAATTTTACTCTTACTATTTGTTCTTATATATCATATAAATGTTTAAATGCCCTCTTCTTTATTCCATTATTATTAGTGCACTTATCTAGTTTATTAAGTTAAATTATTTAAATCTAAATTTATTTATTAATCTATTTATAACATTGTTTTATTCATATATACTAAAATTTATAATTCGTGTACTTTAATTATAAGACTTGTTCTTGTTGTGCATGATATCCAATAAATAAACAATACAATACATTACAATTCAAATTGCCTTTCTTAAAAAACTACCTTTTCTTTAAAGAGTACATTTGTTTGTGAAACAAAATAACTTTTCTTGAGATAAGTACCTACTGTTTAAAATTTACCTATTTCTGAAAAAAGGACCAATTCTAAAAAATTCACATTTCTTAAAGAAAAACATTACCTTTTTTTTTTTATTTAGCTGTCGTTACAACAGTTTTATAAAATAGAATATATAATGATATTTACATGGTTTCAGTTATTACTAGATAGTATTGCAGCAAGTGAGAGTATGTTTTTTTTAAATGACTTACATTATAATTTAATTTTAAGGACATTCAAGGTACAAAAAAGATAGTAAAAAAACCTAATGAAATTTAAAGAAATTTATTTTTAATTGCTTCCAGCAATTTCGGCGAAGAATTTGTTAAAGATGATTATAGTTCTAAATTTCTTATTAATTCGTAATTTGAAGATCTATTGCGGTCTTCAAAGCTTGTTGTCAATCTCCGGATCACAGAGTTGAACATATGGTGGTTAAAATTTGAAACATTTCTTCAAAAAAATACCTTCTCTAAAAAATACAATTTCCTACACAAATTAGTTTTCTTAAAAATAAAATAATACCTTTTCTTTTCTCTTAATTAGACAAGTAGCCTTTCTGAAAATAAGTACATTTTCCTGTTTCCATTACCTGTCCTAAAATAAAAGGACTTTTTCGAAAAAAAAATTCATACTCTTTGTACTTAAATTATCGTATTTCTCAACGGGCGCCTTGGACGTGTTGGAACTAACTAGTTCATAATACAAGGTGGCGCAAAAGTAAACTTCCGATGGTTTTTGGCTGTAATTTAAAAAAAAAATTAAAAACTTTGATTCTTCTTGTGGATTATTTTTATTTGGTCTTTTAATTTTTTTACATCAAGTCGAGAATATGATGTCATGTAAATGGCCGCCGCCACAGTTCATTTGAGCCCTTTTTATGGCATTTTCCATCACTTTGGCCAAAACTTCCGGCGATACGTCCTCACATTCTTGACGGATATTGTCTTTAGGAGCTGCAAGAGTCTGAGGCTTGTTGACATAAACCCGCGACTTCAAAAAGCCCCACAAAAAGAAGTCTGGAGCGGTGAAATCAGGCGATCTTGCTGGCCAGTGCAAATGGCCAAAACGGGAGATTAGGCGCCCGGGAAATGCATCCTTCAGCATATCGGTTGTGGCACGTGCAGTGTGTGCCGTTGCACCGTCCTGTTGGAACCACATGTTTTCCAATCCCAATTCATCAAGTTGCGGCAAAAAGAACTCGTTGATCATTGCTCTGTAGCGCTCACCATTCACAGTAACCGTTTGGCCCGCGACATCTTCGAAGAAAAAAGGTCCGATGACTCCTCCAGCGAAAACAGCACACCATACAGTGACTTTGAGCGGGTGTAATGGCTCTTCGTGGGTTACACGCGGATTTTCAGTGCCCCAGAAGCGTAAATTTTGCTTATTTACGTACCCGCTAAGATGGAAATGGGCCTCATCACTCATGATTATTTTTGACGAAAAATCATCTTCCTCTTGGTGGTGATTAAGGATGGCTTGAGCGTATGTTAGACGCGATTGGCGGTCAGCAGCTAACAGCTGATGCACCGTCTTGACTTTGTACGGAAACATCTTCAAATCTTGTACCAAAATTCGCTGTAAAGACCGTCGACTGATACCCATTTGCGTGGCACGTCGTCTGGTCGATGTCGACGGCGCATCCATGACATCCTCGGCTACAGCAGCAATATTCTCTGCAGAACGGCTACTCCGGGGTCTGCCACGCCTGGCTGCATCTCGTGTTGTGCCAGTCTCTTCGAGGCGAGCGGCTAAACGTCGCAGTGTTTCACCAGTAGGCGTTGGACGGCCAGGAAATCTGCGACGAAATTCACGTTGTGGCAAAGTCACCGACCGATTATTGGTCAAATAAATAGTCAGCAATATTCCGCGTTCTGGAGCAGTGTAGCGTAACATTGTTTATTAACGTGTATTTCGCATGTGTTTACTACACAAATGTCAAAACAGAACTGACATTAAGGGCCAATCGCAAAATTTATAGCATTTTCTGATAGGAGGATTACTTTTGCGCCACCTTGTATATATTAACTTGTTCTCTTAAAAACGCAAAAAGTTAAAACGAAGTCTGTTCTCGAAATATAATAATTTTGTTGTTATTTCTTGTTGGCTTTTATAAACATAGACTGTTTTATTTGCCAAGTAAACAATACGAGTGTCAATAAATATTAAAATTTGTTGGCATTTGTATTTTTTTTATACACAAATATTAGAATCTTTTAAAATAACGACTAATTATTGTCTTTGGCAAATATTTTAAATACACTAACAAAATAAGTAAATCACTTCTTTTTTTTTGTTCCAATTAGAAGGGAAAGTATAACGAAAGTAGACTTGTGTCGAACTCGTTCATTTAAGGTGCGCGGATATAACAATCACGTACATACTCGCCATATCGAACGTGTGCATTATGTTCGTGAGCGTAATGTCTGGTCACCCTAAGTGAACTAGATAGTTCATGAACTATCCAACTCTAATCGAGAGCAAAAATTCAAAAGGTGCTTAACGTGTTTTTGATGACAACAATTAATTTGTCATATCACAATTTTCATCTATCACATTAATTATGAACTAAAAAATTACGTATTCTTATGATCAAAGTATAAGTCGCAAAGATAAACAGATATTGAATCAGCCATAATAATACTAGTATATGCTAAGATCTCGTAAATGTTTTGAAAGAACGAAATTTGCGACAAAAGTTTTAAAAAAAATATACAAAATTATGGTCCGATGAGGAAAAACGGTGCCCAATGAGCTTCTAAACATCGATTACGATGCGAAATATAATCCCATTCCTATGCAACATGGATGATTCAGTATCATAATTTTGGGCGAGTTTGTATATTATGGAGTTTGATCTATATTGGCCGTCGGTGGTGCAATGGTTAGTGTGCGCGCCTCTTGTACGGGAGATCCTGGGTTCGATTCCTGCTCCGACCACCTTAAAATTTCTTTCTACGACGGTCACCTCGCTTAGTGACGGCGACACTATCGAGTACTTAGCCATGAAAATGCTTCTCAAAATACCATTCGGAATCGGTGTAAAACTGTAGGTCCCAATCAGTGAGTGTAAAACTAGAAAGCGCACATCTCACTGATTGTGAGAAGCTCTCCCCAATCCCTCCATGGGATGTTAAGGGACACCATTTTTTTTTTTTTTGATCTATTAACTGTATGAAGAAGAACACGAATCCACAGCTTTACGTAATATACTCAGTGACGAAATTCAACTGATTTGGTTAATTCAGCACAGCAATAACCCAACGCATATCAGCAGAGGCCCGCATGACTGATTTCAGACTATCCAAGTATATGGCTTGGAATGTCTCCATCAATCACAAGACCTGAGTCCAATAGAAAAGTTGACTTGTGCCGTTAGGAACAAAGGAACCGCCGTTACCTCAATGCCGAGCATCACAGTGCCGTGCTTAGCGATTTTGAAGAGGATGGCATGGACGACGTATAGTTTCAATAGGACCGCGCTACGTATCACACAGCCAACGTTACAATCGATTTTTTGCACACTGTGCACGAAACCCGCATAATCAGCCGAAACTCGTAAGTCCATTGGCCGTCTCGCAGTTGCGATTTCACTCCGTTAGAATATTATCGCTGGACGCCGTGAAAGATATATATGACGCAAACAATACAGAGTCCATTGAGGCCTTAAAACATGAAATCGATGCCGTCGTTCACGAGATAGAGGTCCAAACAATAGAAAATGTACTTAAAAATTGTACAGATCGAATGAGGTACTGTAAAGAAAAAATTTCATTCATAAATGTCAATGGCGGGCCTTACCAATAAAATCATCGTTTTGAAAACCGTATCTTTTTTCAAGCGAAATTAAATTCCAAATTTTACATGACCCACACTTTATACACGGAAAGAAAAAACTCGTTCCTCCCAAACGAAATCTCAGATAACTGAAGTTCGTTTGGGGACTGTTGTTGGGAGAAACGAACTTCTGTTAAGCCATACATATCATTTCGTTTGGGAGAACCGAAAAATGTTTGCAGCAAACGAGTTATGAAAAACATAAGCTGAAAAAAACGTTTGCGAGAAACGAAAAACGGTTCCGCCAACTGTTCCCTCGGTTACAGCAACCGTGTTGTAGTTACAACAACCGAGTTGTAGTTGTAGTTACTCTATTCAGTACATTACTTATACATTAAAATTTATATTTATGGCTTCCATAAGCTCTTTTTTGTGTAAATTTCCAACTTTTATGATTTTGGTTTACCCATAAAGTTTGTTTTAAAAAAAGTTGGAATTTTTGTCTATCTTTTCAATGTCTACGAACACGTCCGTCTCGACTTGCATTCAAATAACAACTAAAAGCGCAGCAAACTACAACGCGTTAGTTGTCCATCCAAGATATATTGACAAGGCAAAAGCCTTTTATGTGTATGCGTGAGTGTGTAAGTATACCCTGCAGTGCGCTGGACCGGTACCAAACTGGTACTTTCACCTATCACTAAGATCCACTATTAGTCTTTTTATCAGTAAAACGACCGGTGATTTTAACATGTGGATGTCGCGAAACAGTGAATTGACCCCCGTTAAAAAAAAAACTATGGGACAGTCTGTTAATCGGTGCCACAGTACCAATCCTGTGGTTGATACCGACGTACCAATTAGTTAACCGGTGCCACAGTATCAATCCCGTGGTTAATATCGACGTACCAATTAGTTAACCGGTGCCACAGTATCAATCCCGTGGTTGATACCGACGTACCAAGTGGACTGTGTATACGAGTGGACTGTGTATACCAGTGGTCATCATGCTATTGCCCCAGGGGCCGAACGCGATCGGCTTTTTACACGTACACAACACGACTGTTAACGAAACTCTGTGCAAAGAGCGTAAAAACTATAATTTTCATTCTGTTGTATGATAGCTTTCAATAAAGCAGGTCTGTGTCGGTATGTGTTTGTAAAAACAAAACACATTAATTTTGTATGCCAGCTCTCTAGCTTTAATGAGAAAACAAAATATTTTCAGTACACTTGGAATATTTTTCGCTTATTGTGGAAAGTAGACTGGAAACAATTTTTTTTGTTTTTGTAATTTGTATATTTTAAATATGCAATTTAAATATATATGTATTTATTGTAATTTAAATATGTATATTCGAAAAATGTTTGAAGAAAATAATTATTTGTGAAGATAATTTAATTATGTATATTCTTCAACTGATTTAACTTAAACTGCAATATTCATAAATTCACATATTGAATATTTTCATACAATCAAAAATTTACTCATACTTGCGTTAAATTTTTATGTATAGGAACTAATTTGTGTTTATATAAAAATATTACACATAGGTAGCACGAAATTTCTCCCAGTGCACTCAAAATACACTCACCACTACACACATTTTTAAGCTGGCTCTCTTTATGATGGACCCTGGTCGACAGAAAGAGAGGATGAGAGAAATTTACGTTCTTCGTAATCTGGCTAAAATGGCTAATTTCAGTTATCGGCAAATGTAATTTTGTACTCGTTTAATGCAAACGAGATCTCGATTGCAACAACATAATACACATTTGCGATATATGAGTTTATTTGGGAGAACTACATAAACGGTTGCGATTAATAAATTAATACAAATCAATCAAAGTATTGTTGTGGCAACCGAGCAATAAACGTTTTTTTCTTTGCGTGTAGCGTCTCCTAGAGTTCCTACTTATTGGCCAACAGACATAAATTAAATGCCAGATTTAGTTTATTTTGTGTGTATAAAAGGGTATACCGCCAAAATCTCAAAAATGTGACACTAGCTTGGACTTGTCTTCTGATCACTTACCAGTTTCCTTAACGGTAGACTTCACTGTAAACATAACAAGCCATGTAAACTACATAGCAAAATATCAAAGTGGAACTACTTCAAAATATTAATTAATAGAAAACCTTTCCACCAACTTTTCTCTTAAAACTGATGAAGACATTATGCGAGCGTTGAACATATAGTGAAGCAAATACAACACGCTGCTTGTTGGAATTCAACCCCTCCAGATACACCTAGTAGCAGACATAAATGTGTTCAAGAAGTTTTATAAATATAAAGTTTGACAATTTTACATTGTCATATTTCGCAGCTGTTAACAGAAGCAGATTCCACGAGGTTTCGCTCGCTATATATCAAAATATTATTGATATAAGTGAATTTTTCTAACTCATAGCTTTACAGAAAAAAGCCCGCTTTTGCCCCTATTCACCATTAGTCCTGAAATACGAAACAATAGAATAGTATGTACTGTGATGCGATATGCAAGCCGATCAATCACTAGCCGGCGGCTTGGCGTCGCCATTTGCTTTTCGAGCCGATAGCCGCAAGCATTTTCATCATCTTATATCGACTTGTAACCAGAGTGTTCAAAAAACGGCATTTTTTAAAAACCGGCTTTCGGTTTATTCGAAAAATCAATTTTTAGGAAGCCGGTTTTCGATTTTTAAATTTGGCACAACCCGGCTAAGCCGAGGTTTTTAGGGATTCTTTTTAAAGTGAATTACACATGTACCAACAAATTTATTTACCGACCTTTCGTATTTTTATTCATGTTTAAATCTCAAAATTGCATATCTGATTTAAATTTGGCAATCACGTTTAAATTTTAAATTTAAATTAAAGTTATATTCCAATTTGGAATATGTGCTTAGTAAAAGATTTAAAACTTTTATTCAAATTCACATTAAACTTATTTAAATTTGAAAATCATACTCAAATTTTAAATAGATTTCATGTATCAAAATCCTATTATGGTTAAATAATTAATATAATATAGATGTTGAAATCTGAAAAAAAAAATTGGTTTGGTAAGCTCTTATTCTTATTGAAATTATAAAATCATTTTGATATAATCCAATTTGTTTAGGTTGGAAAATCTAAAGCCATACAATCATTTTCGAAAGTAGACATCATGTGACTTAATTCGAAAATTTCATTAAAATTTTAAAATCATGTATCTTTTTATTAAATTTTTAAAATTTGTATGGACAAATTGAGTAAAAACCGGTTAACTGACGGTAAATAACTGGTTTTGGGTTTGTTGGAAATTTAGTTTTTAAAAACCGACACACGGATAATTGTACAAAACGGGTTAACCGGTTTTTCGATTTCGGGTTTGGGAACTACTGTAACAGGAGTCGACCAAACATTAGAGCCGCCGACTATCTATTCTACGTTTGGATAAAAAATTGTCTCCAATTCACCCTATGTGGAAAAAAAACAAATGATAATTTTTTTTATACATCTGGAAGAAAAGGAACAAACAACAAATGTTAATGTCAGCTTCCTTACCGAGCTAATTGCTGTTAAAGATTTCTGTGGTCACATTTTTTTAATGACAGAAGTCTTTGGTGATAACGTTTTTGAAAATAAAGTTATTATAACACAACAACAACAAAGTTTTGCAAAAGAAATCATTGACAACAGAGTTGAGTGTAAGAAACGACCACTATTTCCAAAAGAAATCTTTGACAGCAAAGTCTGCACAAAGAAACCTTTAACGGCAAAGTTGCCTACAGGAAAAAATTGAGAACAAAGTTTTCTAACAGAAATCTATGACAACAATGTTTTCTAAAATAAAATTTGACAACATAGATTTCTAACAGGACCCTTTGACAGTAAAGATTTCTGTACGAAAACTTTGACAACATAGTATTCTATAAGAAACATTTGATAACAAATGTTTCCAAAACAACTTTTGACAGCAAAGATTTCTATAAGAAAACTGTGACTATAAAGATTTAACAAAAAGGTTTGCAAAAGAGACCTTTCACAACAAAGTTTTTTATAAGAAACATTTGACATCAAAATTGTCGAAAAGAAACTTTGGCAACAATATTCTAAAATAATCCTTTGACAGCAAAGTTTTGTAAAAGAAACCACCGCTCGCGCTCGTGAACATATACGTTGCGCTCCAAATTAGGTGAATACGCGCCGAAATCTCATCCGCCGCGGACAAATACTGATAACGTCGCCACCCACGACATTAAATTGATCTAGCCGCCATCAAGTTGAATTTAGTGTCGTGGGTGGGTTTGAACCCAGCAGCCTCATGAATGAAATCGTGTTCCATAAATAATGGGAATATACGAAATGGCATTATACGAAATGGCATTTCCAGCTGACACGATCTGTGGATGCATAGGCTTCGCGACAATGACGTGCGGGTTTTCCGAACCCCAGATGTGGCAATTTTGTTTGTTTACATAACCACCGTGATAATAATGCGTCTCGTCAGAAAATATAATTTTGCGGCCGATCTCGATGTCCCATTGGTACAGCCCAAAACTGTGGATACCTAAAGAAGTGGATAGTCTCTTGCCTGCCATTGCCTGGTCAATTGGATCTTGTAAGCGAATAACCCGAGACCTTTGTGCAGAATTCCCATCATGTTGGTGCGTGAAATTCCGAGTTATTGAGATCGATGTTCCTGGGTTTCACACTTTCGACCACAGCTACCACATTATCGTGGGTACGCACCATGCGACCACGTGGAGCATGACTGTTGCCCACTAGCAAGCCAGTCTCACGAACTTTTTGCACAAACTTGCGGTGGGTGCTTCATTTTGGCCAAAACTTCTTTCCAACAAACGCATAATTTGGAGAACACAGCATGCACTTATGAAATAAGTTTGCAGTATTACCCAACGTTATTCAAACGCAAAGCGACTAATTTTGGTCCGCGGAGGTATGATACACATGATAGTCAATAGTCAATATAGTCAATAGTCATGATAGTCAATATTTCGAACAGAAAAAATCTATCAGTGTCAAAATAACTTATTCAGTCTCGAACAATCCAGGGAGGTCAGGGACCTTACAAAACGAAGATAACATATTTCGCCTACCACTTCGATCTTTTGCCTTATCTCTTCAGTTGGTAATACCAAGTGTACGCAGGGATTCGTCAACCTGATTCCTCCAGCGGAGTCTTGGTCTTCCTATTTTGCGTCTTCCTTCGAGTTCGATTTCGAAAACTCTATTTCTACTGGCATTGCATCCCAACGCAATCGTATTACTTTGATCTGCTTAACTATGCCAATGTCGGGATATAGCTCATACAGCTGATGGTTCATGCGACGCCGATACTCGACCTTGTGCACTATGGGGCCATAAATCTTCCCGAGTATTTTTATCTCGAAGACTCCTAGACATGATTCGCCTGCTTGCGTGTGCACAATTCTCCGCTTGGTCTCAAGGTTGACGTTGTTGTTATTGTTTACGGCAGATCCGAGGTATATAAATTCATCCACCACCTCGAAATTATAACGGTTATCAACGTTCACGCTCTCGTCTAATCGCGTAGAGACCTACTTTTTCTGACTCCTTCTCAATTCTCACCGCAGTAACTTCTCTCATTGTGCACCCAATGATATCTATATCATCAAAATACGCCAGCAGCATGTGACTTTTGCTGCTGATGGTTTTATTCATGTTGACTGCAGCTTTTATCATAATGGTTTCCATTAACATGTTAAAGAGATCGCACAATAGGGTGTCCCCTGCCTGGGGCCTCGCTTTGTTTTAAAAGGTTCAGTAAGAGCCTTACCAACTTCCACCGCGGATATGGTTTCGTCAAGGTCATCGTGCAATGGCGAAGGAGTTTTTAAGGAATGCCAGAGTTTCACCCATATCATGCTATCGAAGGCCGCCTTACAATCGACAACCAGATGATAGGGTCTTCTCCAGGATTTGGTGTAGCGTGAAAATCTGATCAGTTGACGATTTTTCAGGCCTAAAGCCACTCTGGTATTGTTCAATCAGGCCAGCGACAATTGGTTTTAGTCTTTTGCACATTATACTTGATAGAACCTTATAAAAGGATTATTCCACGGTAGTTGGCACAGAGACGCGGGTCACCTTTTTTAAGTATGGGGCATAGAACACTGAGACTCCAATCTCCGGGCATGCATTCAACCAACCAAATTTTGCCAATGTGCCAGCCTTTAACAGTTCCGATGGTAATCCATCGGCTCCTGCGGATTTGTTGTTCTTAAGTCCAGCAATAGCTGTTTTAACCTTGTTTTGGTTAGGAGGGGATCGTTCAACGCTGTCATCCAAATTGTGCTGGATTATCTCCTCGTCATTGGATATCTCAGGTACCAGTAGCGCCGAGAAATGATCTCTCCATATTCCGAACGTTCTCTGCACATCTGCGATGAGATTTCCGACAATTTTTTTCTTATCAAACCAATGCCTCCTATAAATGCAGTGCATTGTGTTGGCGAAGGAAATTTGAGGAAGTGGAGGGTGGAAAGAGGGAGTATTGTCTGTTGACATTTGCCTTGAATCTTTTACGTCACAATTGGTGGGAAATACACTAGCCGGAAGTTTATTCCACATACGGACTGTACAACTGAAGAACGAATTTTCTCTATTGTGTGCAGAGCGGTCAATCGGCCACTCGAGAAAAATCGGATGAGAGCTCCTGGAAAGCCGCGTACTTCGGCTAAATATCCTCACGTCTGGCATAAGTTGACGGATGTCCGAGGAACACATACCGTGGAAATATCGATAGAACAGCGACACGCAATCCACATTTCGACGATGCTCAAGGGAGGCAATAGAGCTGGATACCCTACTGTCCCCTATTAACACCGTGGCTCTCCTCTGGACACGGTCGAGAAGCTCCAAAGAAGTCCTAGGAGCACCTGCCCATATATGGGAGTTATACTCCATCTTTGGCCTGATGTAGGTGGTGTATATTTTATATTGAGAAGATCAGATGGAGTGAAGTATTTCTTGCACCGCCTTAAAAAGCCTAAACACTTGAGTGCATCTTTCGACACTTCAAATACATGTTATGCCAAACGGACATCACATTTATTTTCAAGCCCAGAACATCAAGGGTATCTGATTCATCAATATCCACACCGTCCATAGACAATGACGACACACCTGGGTCAGCAATCCCCTTATGCGACAACACACAACACTGGGTCTTACCCGCGTTAAAATCTACTCTATTCATTCCCCACAAAATGGACTCCAGATCCCGGCCGAGTGTTTCATTCATCGTCCGGCGTTTGACTTCAATCTCTTGAAGACTTTGCCTACGGTCGCATTAATAAGAATGACAGAAATTACTGTCATCCACAAAAGACTAGATTGGATTCAGTCTGAGCCAGGGGATCGTCAATGAAAATAAGAAAAAGAGAAGGAGAAAGAACAGATCCCTGTGGTATACCTGCAGCCAATTTATGCTCGTCGGATCTACATCTACAGCAACTCGTACAGTGCGATCTCAGAGAAACCCCGATATAAATCGAGTGAAGTTATCACCGACACCAAAATCAGCGAGCTTTGACAACACTGCATCGTGCCATACTCTGTCAAAGGCCTTGGAAATATCAAGAACCACTACCTTACTCTCACCAAGCCTGTGGATGGATCGACTCCACTGTTCCGAAAGGAACGCCATCAGGTCTCCAGTAGATCTCATTCTACGGAAGCCGGTCATTAAGAAGTTCATTGGACCTTGTGTTTACAGACCATGTACATTAGTTCCGTTTTTGACATTTTGGTAAAAATTTCGAGATTAGTTCTTCTTTCTATATGTCTCAATTTTCTCACTCTCACTTTCTTATGCCTAAAGAGACTTTTCACTTCCTTTCTGTTTCCCTTATACCGCTTAGTCACAGCTCGCGTTGCAATTGACTGCAGCGTTCTTTTCATCATTTGCTACGCGACACTCTTCATTGTACCATGGTTTGTTGCGAAGCTAGTGTTTCAAAATCAAGAATGGTCGTTGCGTCAGTTTTTATAGAGTTGGAATTGGGTTTGCACTGCGCTTCAGGATCGTCATCGGGAGGGGGTGGGAAATTCGGAAAGATAAAAATATTTCGCTTTTATGCGGATTTCGTTTTAGTTGCATGTATTCAGTCAATGGTTCATCGGACAGAGGATATCAAAAGCGCTTGATAAGTGGAAAAAGAATAAACGATAGCTCGGACGGTTAAATGGTTTGTGATCCCAGTAAACAATTGTTTCCGACGTGTCGGACGTCTGTAAGTTCTCATAAATTATATCGGACAATTAGCCGAAATACCTGAAATTCCTTCAGTTATTTAAACGAGTTTTCTGTACATGCTCTGTCAGCCGATTCTGCACATTCTCTGAAATTCCATACGAGAATCATGCGACGTTTCTGCACATTCTCTGAAGGGAATTTAGTATTCTATTTGATTTTGTTTTCATTCCGTAACCATGCGCCAGTAGAGGAATTCTCCGAAAATGTGTTTACTGTATAGTTTCGGTGAATTGAATTTTTTTTGTTTTGCCTAAATAATTTGGTTTGTTGTTTGCTGTTACAAACGAGCAAGCAAGTGCTTAAGACGTCGCGGTCATCAAATAAAAATAATAATTAATTTTTACGTGCATATGTAAATACATATGTATGTATGTAACTGATCCGAAAAGTCGGAACATTCTCGCATGTTTGTTCAGACGTCACTCCATAGTTGCCACGACAAATAGTACAATGTGTCAGAAAACGATCGGAAAAGTCGAACCATTATCGGATATTTTTTCAGATTTCTCTCCGAGATTGATACGACAAATCGGACAAAGGCTCAGAAAATTATCGGATAAGTCGGACCATTATCGGATATTTAATTAGACTTTATGCCGACTACGGTCAGCTACGTCTAAAAATCCTTCAGAATTTGCCTCAGAATTCTCACAGAAATCTGTCCAATAACTCTGCACACTATTCCGAATTTACTCCGACAAAACTTTCCGAATTCTTGTCAACCGCCCACACGATATTCTGTACGTTGTCTGACCAACATCGGCATCAAAATCGGCAACTTCTGCAGAGTGTCTGCCAGATTTCCGACCGAATTCAGAAAAAAATTGTTTACTGGGATGTTACTTTGGTTTTAGTGTATGTGTTTCGTACATATGTATGTGTGCTACCGAAGTGAGAAACGATTTTGAGGAAAGAAACTGGAAAGGGCAACAACGTGAAGCCCTTTGTCTTGACGAGCCTTTACTGAGAAAATCGGAACGACGGACCATTTGTGAAATAAAAAAAATGGTTTCCCATTACATCCCACGAAGGTACCGGGGAGAACTTCTCACAATCACTGAGCTGTGCGCTTTCCAGTTTGTGCCCTTTAAAGTTTGTGCCTTTTACTACAGAAAGAAACCCAATGGCCAAAAATGGGGTTAAATTAACTAGCAACAATACCAAAGTGTTACTCTCGAAGTGTTAAGAAGTTCGAATTTCTGGTTATTTAAAAGTCAATAAAAGTCCTCCAGATGTCACTAAAAGATAACATATGGTAAAATATAGTGGCCGTCGGTGGTGCAATGGTTAGTGTGCGCGGCTCTTGTACATGAGATCCTGGGTTCGAACCCTGCTTTGACCACCGTCAAATTTCGTTCGGCGGCGGTCACCTCGCATAGTGACGGCGACACTATCGAGTATTTAGCCATGAAAAAGGTTTTCAAAATACCGTTCGGAATCGGCGTAAAACTGTAGGTCCCAATTAGTGAGTGAAAACTGGAAAGCGCACAGCTCAGTGATTGTGAGAAGTTCTCCCCGATCCCTTTATGGGATGTAATGGGAAACCATTTATTTATTTATTTAAAATATAGTAAGATTATTTAATTTATAGTAAGATCATTTGACGCGTAACTTAGACATATTAAACTTCCAATCATCAGCAAAGGTAGTGGAAAGGCTTTCAGAGATATCTCCGGAAATAGAACGACACAGTAGAATGCTTTCTTTCAAAATTAGAGTTTCATAAAATTGCCATTTTGCTGTTTTCCAAATTGCATTACATTATTTTGGAATCTATGGGCAATGTAACACTAACGTACACTAGACTTAAGTACAAAAATTTGAAAACGCGGCTAATTCGAGAAATAGAGGTTTCCTTTATTTCGAAAAATCTATTTTTTTAATATCCGGTACACCGTTTTTTAGCCGACTAGTCGACTCCAACTTCTACTCCGACTCTGAACGAATTTCCTGAACTTCGACTCCTACACTCCGACTCAACATTAGTTCAACATAGAAGTGAATTTTTGCCATGAGGACCATTAATGACTGATTTATTGCTGCTCCACACACTAAAATAACCTCTAATTATGTGCACAAGTGTTTAAATTAAAAATCAATACGACATGACGGATTAAAATCAAATGATGTAGGCTCCCAATGCCATTTATTATAAAGGAATTTAATAAACTATAATTAAAATATAAAAAATTAACAATTCACACCGTAATCATTAAGGCTTGAGAGTACCGACCATCTTACTGAGGCTTGAGAGTACCGACCTCTTTTGTGTGCTATTAAATGTATTTATTTCTTATGTCCATTGCAATGGCAGGGTCTGGAACCACATCCGCATCCATGATCATGACCATGACTGGGTTTACCAGGTGGGCCAGGTAATCCGGGTTTTCCTGGGCCACCGGGCTGTCCAGGGGCTCCATCTTTACCATTTTCGCCATCTTTACCATTAACACCATCTATTCCGTCTTTTCCATCTGCGCCGGGTGCGCCTGGTGCTCCATTTACACCTGGTTCACCGGCAGCACCGGGTGGACCTTGTTCACCTGGATTGCCAGGTTGTCCATCTTTGCCGTCGCTACCATCCTTGCCGGGGTAGCCTGGACTACCTTGTGGACCTTGCTCACCTTGTGGTCCTGCAGGACCTACTGGACCCTGTTCACCTTGAGCGCCTGGGACACCTGCTTGACCTTGATCTCCCTTTTCACCTTGAGCTCCCTGCTCTCCGGGTGGACCAGCCTTACCAGGCTTTCCTTCTGGGCCCGGTGGGCCAGGTGGTCCTGGCTTTCCTGCTGCTCCAGGTTTACCTGGTGCACCTGGAGGACCCGGTGGGCCAGGAGGACCAGCTGGTGCAGGATAGTTACTATGTACTAAGCATGTCATACACAGAAGGGCTGTAATATATCAAGGAAAAATGTTGGGACCCGGAAACAAGAGGTTACTTCCTTACTCTTACCTCCAAAGATCAATTGAAGTTTGTAGTTGAACATTTTGTTGTTACAATTTAATTATTTTACTTAATAAAATTTTAAATTTATTAAGGCAGAAGCGGCTGGAACTTCTTTTCTGATGTTCGATAAGAAAAACCGGACTTTATATAGCCCGAAATCAGCACATCGCCTGAATTTGAATGTTTGCACAATTGCGAAAATTGTTTTTGAACGATTGAATATCGTAGGGTGATGTTGACTTGGCATAAATACGATATCAAACAATATCGATCATGCACTTGTTCAAATTATTACTGTTATAATGCAGTTGAAGATTTTTAAGTCCTGTATACGAGTTGCCATATACATATATAATTTTCGAGTAGATCGTATATACTTGCTCACTTTTATAAACTCAGTCATAACCTTTTTACAGATAACCCTCTACTGACTGTTACCATATAGTTCAACAGTCGTTCGAGTTATCTCGGAAATAACACAGATCTACCTTGCACTTAAGAATAGAACCATTAACTCACGATTGTTGACCAAAAATTTCAAAGAGCTTCACTCCTGGTCGCCCGATCACCTGCGTATCGAGTTGGACAAGGTAGAAGAATGTGATAGATAGATAGTGCCCACAACATAGATGAGTTTAGGATGAGTGAAGGATGTTGAAATGGATAGGCTAAGTGAAATGAAAACAAGATGATTTTAGACCTAAGTGGTCAAATGAGGGGTAGGATACAAGGGCGTTGAAAAAATATCAGAGGCATTTTAAAGTATAGTTCTTTTCGCAAAAACTAAAAGGTTTCCAGGTTAAATTGCTTGATTCCACGCAAATACTAAAGTTTATACTCATAGAATAATACATGCCATAGAAGCTTTTATTCGCTCAATAAATTAAACGTCATAGGTACGATGGAAAGTAAACATTGGATGGTGGAAAATATGGGTTCAATAATACCAGATGGTGGCAATAGTATACAGCGATCCACAAAGGAACAACAACCGAATTTCGTGTTACTGTGACAAACTAGTTGTGTTAAATACAATACAAATGTATACCAACGATAAAAGTCAACAAAAGAAGTGCAAAATTTATTTAAATTTTTAAGTTCTACACCCAAACGACAGGAAAAAGCTAAGTGAACATATTTTTTAACTCCACCTGGTGTAAGATAATTTTAAATTTAATTGCTCTCATTTCCACAAACCTACGATGAAGAGTGTGAAATGAAACGTCAGATGAGAGAATAAGTTTATCTACGTATGTATTATTCTATGTTTATACTACACAATTGTCAAAAAAAAATGTGTTTGATTTATCGTTGACGTCCACAGTGTAACCAAATCTCTTGTTTATTCTTTGATACTGTTCACTTAATGCTGAGCCGTTTCTTCCGGTCTGAAAGGAGGAAGTAAGGAGGAAAGCCCACAATATCTCATACCCATCAAGTCATCAGAATCACTTTCTGAATCGATTAACGATGCCCGTTAATTTGTGGTTGTACCTACCTCTCGTAAATGTAGCGTTTGCGATGTCCAGTTTAGTTGGGACCGATTTCGGTCTGACTAATCTAGTGTTTACCTCTGCTGCACCCAGGCCATGATCAGATTCGATAAGATTTGAGATAAACGAGATTTATGATTGAGTATAGCTTCATAGTTTTTCAAAATACTTTCCATCCACATTTGCATGCGTCCAATTTTCGAATTACATTTTCAATTCCGAATAAGGTGACTCCAGAAAATTGGATTAGAAGGCACTTGACATATCGCAATATGATATCACGATATAAACGTAGTATATGTTAGATTAGATTGACTTGAATCGAATTAATTTGAATTGAACTGAGTTGAGTTGAATTGCGTTGAAGTGAATTGAATTGAATTGAATTGTATTGAATTGAGTTGAATTGATTTGAATTGAGTTGAACTGAATTGAATTGACTTGAACTGGATTGAGTTAAATTCAATTTAATTGAATTAAATTTATATGAATCGCTTCGAATCGAATTGAATTAGAAAGATTGAAAGAGGAGATCAAGACGGTCACTGGCCTACAACGCTAAGGCGCTGTTGAGAAGAATAACAAACTTCGAAACGATCGTCAGCCAATGTGAGTTCAAATCCTGGTGCCGACTGTATACATATTTTCTAATTGCAAACAAAAAACCACAGCTCATATTCTTCTAAGAAATATCTTCAGATGGAATCATATGCGATAAAAATTTAATTGAATTGAACTGAACTGCACTGAATTGATTTGAATTGAACTTAATTTAATTGAATTAAATTGAATTGAACTTAATTTAATTGAATCGAATTGAATTGAATTGAAATAAATAGAATAGAATTGAACTGAATTGAGTTGAGTTGAATTCAACATAGGTTACATTAGATTTATTTGCAACTTTGATTATTTTCGATATTTCGATAAATATAATTAAAAGGGGTTCGTTTCTTCCGAAATGAGAAATGATTCTCAGACCTCCCCACATACTGTGGGATAAATCGGCCCCACATTTGAAAAATTGAGATCTGTTTGATTCTGCCCCACTTGTGAGTTCAAGCTGTAATCTTCACCATACACCGGCAGGTAAGTCTAAAGAGATGTTATTCCGACCTGTCAATGTACAGTCCAATTTATAAGCAAATATTAGTTGCACGTTCAAAGAATTTTTTGACGTCGAATACGTCTTACCTTACGGTATGAGGAGTCATGTCAGGTTTTTATTGTTGTAATCTTTATTTCATTGAATTTGAGGAAACGGCTAGATGAATTTTTTTAAAATTTTTTTTGTAGGTAAATGAAGATGTTATCTTTCGTTTGATATACATTTCATATTGGTTGATATATTTCTAGTATTTTAATTTCTCAAATGAAAATTGTTTAAACACATACACTCAAACATATGCGTGGTGTTTGGTTGAGTGTTTTTGGTTGCTCAACATTGCTTAGGAACATGTATCTAGTAAAAAGTGAAACGAACAGCAAGCTAATGTTGCTTGGCAACATGTATCTAGTAAAAAGTGAAACAAACAGTAAGCTAACGTAATAAAGCTTTTTTGCGAAAGCTTCAATAAAGCTGTTGTAACATTAATTTTGAATTGTAAATCGTAAAGCTTTCACACAACGCTCGAATGCTAATGCGAAGACTCGATAAGGTAAACCTTTTTTAATATTAGGGCGGCCCTCTCAACATTCGCAGAACTTATTTCAATAAAAATATTAATTAAAATACATAAATTAAATTAAGTTTAAAAAAATTTAACATAATATTTTTTTTTAAACGGACTTGAATCAAATGCCGTTGGTAAATATAAAAATTACAGCAGACAGTTGTGCGAGGCCTTCGGACAAGAAACATATATAACAATAAATGATAAATAATATAAGCAAATTAATTTATTGTTATATATGTTTTCTGTCTTATCGGATGGCGTATTCTACGTTAAACTTAATGGCCGTGTCTCTGACACAGCCTGCAGGGACTGTCCGTGGCCGAAGGCCTCGGACAACTGTCTGCTGTAATTTTTTTATTATCAAAATAGATATCATGAAATGGACGAGAGTATGTGATTGAAATATACGTTTGATCACGTCGGTTTCACTGAACACACGTTTCGAGAAAATTCCGAATTAATTAATTTATTGGCCACTCTGTATATCCAAAAATTCGATCATATTAAAAAAAATTAATTTCAATTTACGTCAATGAATGTTTGTGCACGTCATTGTCATTGTTTACTTCAAGGTTAAAGACGGATTACGAACAAAGCCAAGAAGAGACTTGTTTAAGATACGTATTTTCATACTGTTTGTAAAAATATGTATTGACCCTAATTTATATTTGCACGACTGCACACGCTTCTCGGCTTGTATTGTTCAATACCATTTATAGCCTGAGGCAAAATTTCCTCAGGTTCGGACGGACAGTAAAGAATAAAGGATTGGGTTTATATCAATGCAGATGTATATTTTTAAACTGGCGAATGACGTCATCCAATTTTGACAAAATTGAACTGATTTTAACGAAACTTTGTAGTTAAGCTCTTGAGAATAAACAAACGCTGCACACATGCAACTCGCCAGTCACTCGCTTCCGTTCTTATCCTAGGCTTTAAATGTTATTGTGTGATTGTGTGTTTGCAAAATCGGAAGCCACTTACTATTTTCGCAGTCGGCTAGGCGAAAGAAAATGTCAAAACCAGTCACTTGTGTTTTGGTTGTCGCATAGCTGGAAATCAAATAAAAGCTTGAAACAAAAACAATTTATATAGAATTCAATGGAAGAAACACAATGGACAGAAAATAATGTCATTATAATAAATTTGTTATTAAAATATATTTTCATTTCAGCACAGAAGCTCCAACTTTGCGGCACCTGCAGATACGGTTCTTCGTACTCTTCTCTGTAGCTCCGAAATTAAGTGGCGAATGTCAACTTTATGTTATTGCTTTGAACAACAAACACACGTAAAACCATGCGAAC
The DNA here is from genome assembly GCA_963931995.1 of Phaonia tiefii. NCBI lineage: Eukaryota > Metazoa > Arthropoda > Insecta > Diptera > Muscidae > Phaonia > Phaonia tiefii. The sequence goes on from OZ008370.1 coordinate 145,547,043, forward strand.
GACAAGTCGAAAGATAGTGACTCGCTTTTTGAAACGAAAGTGAGTGACGGACTTCGTTCGCTTGGATTTCGTTTTCAGGAGCAGTGCAAGTCAAAAAGATAATTGATGTTATTCTCAAGAAATGCTAACTGATCATCTATTGACATCATGTGGTAAATAGTACTCCAATCGATTTTACGAAATTCCTCGCAAAGCAAATTAAAGTTAATATTTTTAAAATTTCGATATCTAACCTTCCTTTCTGTTACTTTTAACGAGAAGTCACAAACCATATATATTAGATCGTGGTTAGAGATACAAGATGCAGATTGAACAAAGAAAATCTGGCGACATTCAGGTGAAACAAAAAATATATCAATTAATGAGGAACTAGTAGCAGTGAAATGAGTCGTTGTACTTGTATTTACCGGGGACAATCCGAGTGCCGTCATGCAGTCAGTTAATCTCGTGTTTGTAAGGATGTTAGAGTTGAAATCCCCAGATATTACAATTTTTGAAAAAGGCACTGAAATTTCATACGCTTTTTCAATAAAAAAAAAAATGGTTTCCCATTACATCCCATGAAGGGACCGGGGAGAACTTCTCACAATCACTGAGCTGTGCGCTTTCCAGTTTTCACTCACTGATTGGGACCTACAGTTTTACACCGATTCCGAACGGTATTTTGAGAAGCTTTTATCATGGCTATATACTCGATAGTGTCGCCGTCACTAAGCGAGGTGACCGTCGTCGAAAGAAATTTTAAGGTGGTTGGAGCAGGGATCGAACCCAGGATCTCCTGTACAAGAGGCGCGCACACTACCCATTGCACCACCGACGGCTTTTTCAATAATTAAAGGGTTCGAAATTTATACTATTATTAGGTCTATAAATGCTACAGAATAAAAGTTTATCATCTTTATTTATTACTTCTATAAAAATATATTCCACCAAATCAGTATTATCAGCTCTACAATTAAATTTACATAATACACCGTACGAACATAAACAGCAACACCGCCACCGATAGTCATTATATCTGCTCTAAAAAGTTTATAACCATGGAGTGCTATCAGAGAATCAGTTATATTAGAATTAAGCCATTTAGTAAGACCTATTTTTGTTTTACCAATATCATCGACAAATAGTTCTGATGTATGATAATTAAGAATTTTAATTAAAATATTCATAGGGGTTTCACAAGCTGTCGTACTGGGTCGTATTGTCGTATAGTCGTACTTTTGTACAACAGATGTACAATTTTTGTTGTTGGCTTCCACATAAAACTAATATATGACAATACAACCGCGAATGATATGTTTACTATTTGTCGTATTTTACTAGTGCTGTTCTTATACCGAGTTTGATATTACCGAATACATTTGATAAGTAACATCACTACCACAAGAGCTGTTGTTGTTTATTATTACTTACGTTGTGATACTATTGTGAAATTATTAGTATTACGTTATGTTATTGTGTTATTGATGTTATTATTTTATTCTCTTCGTTTAGTTTAGGCATTTTCGCTTTAAAAAATTGTTTCTTCAATCAACTCTTTCTTGAAGCAGCTAGATAAATACGACATACTACAAAAAATTCAATAATGGTGTGTTCACAACTATTGTACTTATTTACGACAATGCGATACAACGTTCGACATTACGAGAGCTTGTGAAACCCCCAAGAATTTATCATGGAATTTCCAATGCCGGAAATGATTTCTAACTAATCTTTTTCCTGTGTGTATATTGGCTTTATTGAGTCACTGTTTCTTATGTTATTAGTACACCACGATGTTATTTTCTACTTGGTGTAATTTTATGACAACACTTTAACACTTTTATGACACACTTGTGTTAAATTGTTTTAATCCTTCCGAATTATAATAGAAAACATGGTTTTCAAATTGTGTAATTCCCTTCCAAAATTTGTTGATTTCATTTTCTTCACCACGCCAAAAATCACCAAATTTTACCACGAAGAAAAAATTATTAACATTTCATACACAGCCTCATTTTCTATTTTTCTAACGGTGTTTGTCAACAATGGTCAGTTATTCTTCAGCGATCGGTGCGTAAACCGCTCGGAATGTTATGATTTGTAAACGGTGGGGAATAAACAAGTGATTTTGATAAACAATTGTTGTAAAAATCAATTGATGTAAGCTTCCAATGACATTTATTATAAAAGATTTCGCAATAAACGTGGATTAAAAAAACAAATATTAATATCAAACCACATATACATAACTAAAATATAAAAAAACACTTAAAATTGTAATCATTGATCCTTTGAAGCAGCCCATATTCGTCATCTTACTGAGTCTAAGTACCGACCTCTTTTGTGTGGTATTAAATGTATTTATTTCTTATGTCCATTGCAATGGCAGCGTGTGGAACCACATCCACATCCTTGACCATCACCATGACTGGGTTTACCGGGTGGGCCAGGTAATCCGGTTTCTCCTGGGCCACCGGGCTGTCCAGGGGCACCATCTTTTCCGTTTTCGCCATCTTTACCATTGACACCATCTTTACCATCTTTTCCATCTGCGCCGGGTGCGCCTGGTGTTCCGTTCACTCCTGGTTCACCGGCAGCACCGGGTGGACCTTGTTCACCTGGATTGCCAGGTTGTCCATCTTTGCCGTCGCTACCATCCTTACCAGGATAGCCTGGACTACCTTGTGGACCTTGCTCACCTTGTGGTCCTGAAGGACCTACTGGACCCTGTTCACCTTGAGCGCCTGGGACACCTGCTTCACCTTGATCTCCCTTTTCACCTTGAGCTCCCTGCTCTCCGGGTGGACCAGCCTGTCCAGGCTCTCCTGCTGGGCCCGGTGGGCCTGGCTTTCCAGCAGCTCCAGGTTTACCTGGTGCACCTGGAGGACCCGGTGGGCCAGGAGAACCAGCTGGTGCAGGATAATTACTATGAACTAAGCATGTCATACACAGAAGAGCTGTAATATATCAAAGGAAAAGTGTTGAGACCCGGAAACAAGAGGTTACTTCGTTACTCTTACCTCCAAAGATCAATTGAAGTTTGTAGTTGAACATTTTGTTGTTACAATTTAATTATTTTACTTAATAAAATTTTAAATTTGTTAAGGCAGAAGCGGCTGGAACTTCTTTTCTGATGTTCGATAAGAAACACTGGGCTTTATATAGCCCGAAATCAGCACATCGCCCGAATTTGAATGTTTGCACAATTGCGAAAATTGTTTTTGAACGATTGAATATCGTAAGGTGATGTTGACTTGGCGTAAATACGATTTCAAACAATATCAATCATGTACTGGCCAAAATGTATATAATTGTTATAATCAGTGTTGGAACTTTTTAATTTACATTACTTTACCTAAGGCAAATGCAAACTAATCTCCATTATTCGCAATGATAATTAAAGAATTTTGAATTTCCATATGCTCAGGCAATGCAAATGCAGATTGTGCAATCGGAAGCCAATTGTAATGAAATATTTCTTTGATATTTGAATTTGATTGCCTGCAGGTAATTCTCTTTTAAAAGCATTTATTCCGGTATGTGATGGAAATCGATCGATTTAAATTGAATACGTTTTAACATAATAATGATTTTTGTTGTACAAATAATGGATATAATTTAATTTATTCCTCTTTTTCTGTCATTTAATTGTGTATGTAGTATATACAAAATATTTGTTCCCCAATATTAGGAAATATGCCAATAAATTTCGTCAAATATTCAAATCGCATTCGATTTTTCCTCGATCGATTTTCATCACATGCCGGTATATGTAGAGGTTTGTGGCTTAGATTGGTGTTGCCTCGTAGTACTTTCAACTGCATTAACCTGTAGTATAAAATATTTGAAAACCAATAGATGTGAAGGAAATGGTTTAAAAATAAGTACAATAGGCAATGATATTTAGATTTTTTAAGTTGTATTTAGAGAGGAAATTAAACTATAAATTATAATTTATATATAACTAATTTGCCCATGATGGTTATAATGAATTTGACGATTGTTAAATCCTGTATTCGAGTTGTCAAGTATATACATAATTTTCGGAGAGATTCTATATAGATGCACATTTTTATAAACACAATGCAAACTGTGTAATTTTATAGATACAGTTCAACATTCCACCGCATTGTCTCGCGAAATTTTTCAAGAGTTGGACAAGATGAAGAATGTGTTAATTTTATGGGAGTTAGCAATATACATTTGTTTGCAAACACAACAACATACATTTGTGTGCAAAGATATGAAGATATGCTGCTTTTTTCATCTTTGTTGTCGGCCACGTTTTTGTTTTCAGCAGTTTTCGACAATTATTATAAGATACAAATCATTGTGTATCCAACATGTAATATAGAATAGCAAACACAATGTGTTTGGACACAAGTATACTATATTTGAGACAAGGTACACACACATTATAAAGGGTTATCTATTTCGTGGTTTCAAAAGTATAGGGCTGGGATTCGACATCTGTCAAACTAAGTTGTTAAACCAATTTGTTTTCGTTTCAGTTTAAAGTCTGACATTGACGAAAATGGATCGCTTAACTATCACACAACGCATACAAATTATTAAAACCTACTACAAAAATGGTGATTCTGGCACAGACACATATCGTGCTTTAAGAGGAGATTATGGTTTACATAATCGTCCAACTACGCAAGCAATTTGCAAAATTGTGAAGAAATTTGAAGAGACTGGAGCGGTTACAGATATCGGTTCGCTCGTTCCGCTGAAAATATCGCTGCTGTAAGTGAAAGTGTTGCCGAAGACCCGAATGTGTCGATTCCTCGTCGTTCTCAGGAATTAGGACTGTCTTACGGCACATTACGGCGTATTTTGCATTTGGATATACACCTACATCCATATAAAGTCCAGCTCACACAAAAACTGAAGCCAGCTGACCATTCACAACATCGTAGATACGTGGAAGGGGTGCTTGAACAACAGGAGGTGGACGGCGATTTTTTGAACAAAATTTTCTTCAGCGATGAAGCACATTTCTCACTCGTTGGGTATGTTAATAAACAAAATTGTCGTATTTGGGGTTCTGAGAAGCCTCAAGTAATTGAAGAGAGGCCATTACATCCAGAAAAAGTCACTGCTCTTTGGTCCGAAGGTGTGATTGGACCTTACTTCTTCGAAAACGACGATGGAACGACTGTCACCGTCAATTCGGAGAGTAATGGTCATATGATAACCGACTTTTTTTTGCCTGCTATTGAAGAATACGACTTGGAGAATATGTGATTTCCACAAGACGGTGCCACATGCCACACAACTCGAGCGAATATGGCTTTATTGCAAGAGACATTTCCTGGCCGCGTAATTTCTCGTCGTGGCGATATCAACTGGCCACCAAGATCATGCGATTCGACACCATTAGACTTTTTTTTGTGGGGCTACGCGAAAGACCGTGTTTATGCATATAAACCTTTAACTCTTGAGCACTTAAGAACCAATATTCGTCAAGTTATGGCTGAGATACCGCCCAATATGTGTCAAAAAGTGGTCGAAAATTACCTCAAAAGAATCAATGCTTGCAACACTTCGCGTGGTGGTTATTTAAATGATGTAGTGTTTCACACATAATGTCAACGTTCAAACATTAAAATATAAAAGAAATATCATGAAAAAATATATTTTATATGTATTTTAGTTACGTTTACTTTGGAAACCGCAAAATGGATAACCCTTTATTTGCATCCGAACAACAAAAACAGTCAGATTTTTCAGCGTGTAGCTGTTTGAAGGGGATAGATAGTAATAACAGCATTGATGCAGGCTCTGCTACTCCGAAGGATAAGTGAAATGAAAACAAGTTGGTTTTTGAACTAAGTGGACATTCTACAGGGTTTTATTATCGAACTAGTCTGCTTTTAGCCAAATAATCTTAATACAAATCATACAATTTGTCGAAACCCTCCAATAGGTGTTTGATTTAGCGTTGATTTCATCGGTGTAACAAACTTTCTTGTATATTTTTTGTGACTGTTCCTTTAATGCCGACCATTTCTTTAGGTCTGAAACAGGAAATCTGGTGAATAAGGTGGATGCCGGAGCCTAATCAGGGGGATTCTATGGCACAGCTGACAGAAAAGGTACTAGGCCGACGATGGAGAATGAGAGACCAAAGAAGACAGGCACTCATTTTAAATAGTGTTTATTGATACTAATGACAGCTAAATTATGTTTTATGTTGTTTGCATTGAACGAAAATACGCATTCCCTTTGATTTCTGTCCGTTTTATGACCACGAAAGTGTAAAATTGGTAAAATACAGCAGCAAATAAAGCTATGAAATGGCCTACTACCTCATCGTCAAGAAGACGCATCGAAGAGAGTAATGGAAACTCTTAAGTATTACACTATGACACGCTACAACACCAATAGCCAATCCCATTCCCTAACAGGTTACAACACACATTACAACTATAACAACAGCGGATCTACTGTTCTAAGAATTTAGCTCTGCACAGCAGCAGCCGGGTCATTTCGTAATAATTATGAATAGCAGCCCAAAATAAGGCATCAATATGTGTAAATATTTTCAAAGAGATAATCACATTAGTTTTGGTCAGCATTGAAAACGGTTATATCATGGTAAAATTATCTATCGGGTAATCGAGTCAGCCCAGCTGATTTGTGTATTTTTTTCGTGGTTAAGCTGTCAAATTCGATTTCATTTTCGTTTTGTTTGTTAATAAAATTCAAGGAATATCAATCAAAATGCAATTTAGTAGCATAGGCTTTGTATCAAGTAAGACAAGCTTATAAAATTTGTCACATTTTGTGTACATAGTGTTTTTCATTATTCAACTAATTTTAACAGCTTAACCACGGTATTGCTAATGCGACTATCTAATAGATAGTTCCACCATGGGTTGTAATATTAAAGGCATTGCCGCTTTGGTTAGCCAACCAAGCCGCCGCAGGGTGTCCAATGTCCCTACGGCACCAGCGATGCATAAACAATCGCCGTAAACCTCTAAAAGAATATGTATATGTTTATTAGGGCGGGTTAATTTTTTTTTGATGAAGCGTATAGCAAAAACGTAGTCTATAGGTGATTTTGAGAAATTTTGCTCTAGAGACCATAGCTCTAAGTCGGATTTGGAGCCCCCAAAATTTCAAAATAGATATTTTCCCATGTATACATAGAATAATTTAGTTAAATTCGTCATAAAATCGGATAGAATTATAGTAGATTTCTCAATGTAGGCTTGTTTGAAAGGTATTTGTATCAACTTTCAGAATCTGTATCGATACCAATATGTTTTTTATTTTTAGTAGAGATATTAGGAATTTTTTGTCGAAAAATAGCCTAAAATAAACTTTTATCTAATAAATTCTGAATTTTCCAACAACTTTTATTGCGATCAATTTTATTGTTTTCGAACTCCTTTTTGTAGGAAAATCGATCTGAAAAAATCAAAATTTTCAAGGTTTCAACAAAAAAACACTATTTTTACATTTCTAATTCAATTTATTTTTAAATATTATTCTCGACCTACAATTTATGTTTTAACGTGGTAATATTATTTTTTAAGGTCCTTTTTACTTTCCATTCGAGGAGTTTTCTTATGACTTTGTAATGTCACTGCCATAACTCCTTCACGATTCTTTGCTATAACTCGTTTTGAAACACTCGTTAATAACTGTACATGTCTTTCTGTTCCTTGCATGTGCATTGGAATTTGTGGATCAGCCAGTGGTGGTTCATCGAAATCTAAGTATTCTACCAAGTGATCATATGGAATCTGTCGAGTAAATGCTGGTTCAAATAATATATCGTCGTTATTCATATCAACCATATTGACATAATCGGTAGCATCGAAATTTAAGATATTTTTGTTGTAAAATCTGAGTTTAGTTGGATCGTACAATTTTTCTCGATACTGTAAAATCTTTTTGATAGCTCTATCCCGTATTGCTTTTCGATCATCAAATAACATTGTTAATAAGATATTTTCTGGATGTGCGTAATTTGAGTTGTTTTGAATTACACCATCTACAATATAAGTATCGTGTCCAACGTATAAATTTTAATAAAAGTGCACTGCCGTACACAACAGAGTTATACAACTTCACATTGAAGTACATTGGCACATAAACTGTAATAATATAAACTGCCAAAGTTTTTAAATTGGTCGATGGTGTATTAGTTGGTACATATAATCATAGTAATCTACTTGCTTTGGTTAACCAACGAGAATGTGCAATTGGTCCTGGTTTAATGTTAGCTAAATCAACTGGAACAATACCATTCGAAATTGCTTTAGCTATTTGATATAAATATTTAACATCTGTTGATAGTAGTTCGAGCTCATGTTCATGATTCATCATTGCAGGCATATTCTCCAGTGGTATTGGATCAAAATCAGCTACTACCTGAAAAATGATATGTTTAGATCAATTAAAATTCAATTATTTAACTTTATTCCAATCGAAAAAGTAAAATAATGACAATAAATCATGATATTAAATAAAATAAAGTGTTACATACCTGCAATTTCTCACATTCTTGAATAGCTTTGAATAACTTTCCACTTGCTGCTCGTGGTCAACTGGTGACTGTTTTGTCCAATGCTTGATATAAATGACGAAATGGCAGTTCATTGAAATGAAGCAGACATATAAACCAGTCAATTGGAATATTTAACTGTTTTTCAAATAATCGTAAAACACCATTTTCTGTTCCAGTATTTGCTGGCTCACCATCACTGCATATGCCAATTAATTGATCAACTGTTAATGTTTTATTGTTGAAAAATTCATTCAGTTTTCTGTGTTTTGTTTTTGCATCTTCTTGACTACCCAAATTTACATATCCAAGTAACTCATTATAGGGCTCTTTCAGAACAACTAAATGCGGTTCTTTTACCATAGTGGTATGAAATTTGTCATTAATTTTCTCTGTAGTTAATGAGTCATCTTTTCTACCATCGAAAGAGAATGCAGTTATGGAAGAATTTGTATGTCGTGTACGAAGCACTGCATCTCTAGATTTAACTTTTTCTCTAGCCACTTTTGATTTATCCATAATAACAAGATTACCATGAACATCTCTAAAATTTATATCTTCGAATAAAGCTGTTGCTAAACATGAAGCGACTCTATCTGAAACACCGAATCTATTACCTATCATAGCAAAATTTAAGGCGTCGTATCTTTGAGTATAATGACCTCGTCTCAATTGAACAGTTGCTTCTGGAACTTCTGTTGTTGCTTCATTTTCATCTTCATCCATGTGTAATTCAGGTGGTTCGTATGTTTGATCATCGGTACCAGTTGTAAGTGTTGGTATTGTTGTAGCTACTTCTTCAATGTCTTCCGTATATTCAGGTATTGTGAATTTTCTATCATTATGCTGGTCCATCATAAATTCTGTTAAATGTTCTGGACTCAATCCACACGATCATTCTGTTGTTTTTCTTTTGTTTCTATGTTGTACATGTTTCTGGTATTTATCAAGCAAACCAGTTAATTTTTTGAAAACACTCTTTCTATTAATGATTTCAATATTTAATTTACACCAAATTTGGATCAATTTGTGTGTTACGTTGGGAGTAAAAGTTTTATACGAGAACATTTGGTTTTCAAATTTAGCACGATCACTTAAAAAAAATAATATTTTAAAATGTCACATTTAGTAGGCAAACTAAGATCATTTAAATCACTCGATAAACCAAAAACAACAATGAGGGATGTTAGTCTATCTAGGGATGAGGGATGTTAGTCAATCTAGACTCAAACCTTGTTGATGTTGTTGCTTCCATTTGCGACGACACCGCAGACGATGTTGATGGTTCTTGATTATCCATAATAACTTTGATATTATCACTGCACTCTTTGATTGTGTCAAACTAAATTTAAAAATAAAATACAAATATTGGTATTGTGATAACCGAGTTTTTATTTAAGTATTTTGGGAAACTGCATGCGCATTGCACGATGAACTATTAAGGAAGAAGGAAAAGCAAGCTTGGCAACGTTTAGTGTTGGTAAACGTCATTATTTTGTAACGTCATTATTCAGTGTTACAAAGTTGTTCAATTGAACAATGCTGCCATTGACGACTTATTCTACAGGTATCAATACAGATTCTGAAAGGTGATAAAAATACCTTTTGGGGGGATCCAAATCCGACTTAGAGCTATGGTCTCTTGAGCAAAATTTCTCAGAATCACCTATAGATTACGTTTTTGCTATACGCTTCATCAAAAAAAATCGTTCCATACAATTTGACCCGCCCTAGTATGTATATATTCATACAATTTCGTGTCTTTAAATGCTAAGACTTATTTTGTATGCAGACTTCTTCTGGCAAGTGTACATTTTCAAATTGATTATTATTTATTATAGATGTAAAATTATGTGACTTGAATTCAGGATTTTTAAATATACTTGAACAATTTTAATATGTAAAAATAACGTGCATTCATATGTTAGTCAAACCTTGTATTAGTAAAATAATTTGTGTTTATTTAAATTAATTTGCACACAGAGAAGAAATTCGTTGTCACCACTATATTTACAGCCAACTAAAATTTGGCGGTTCCTTGGACTATCACATTATTAAGTTGTAATTCCCAATAATTGTATTCCGTATCACCAAAAGTTGTGCATATAAATAGATTTGTAATTCCGTTTTGGTTGCAAGAACTGAAATATTTAGTTGAATCCACAGCATCAAGAAATATATTGTCACCTGAAATGCAAAAGGCCGTAACCAACATTTTCAAAATTGTTCAGGAGAAGCAAAAAACAAAATAAATTTATTCACATTTGTTCGTAAATCTTTTAAGAATTTCGTTAATAATGTCGGTGTTTTTAGTGGGAGAAGGCTAAAAATTTGCGAGGACGTGTAGTTTGGTATTATGTACCAATTTCAATCAAAAAGTCAATTTTGAAAATGTTGTTAGTTACGGCCTTTTGCATTTCAGGTGACGATATGTGATCTGTTAATCGAGTTTTAGTTCTAGCAATCAAATTATCCTGTAGTGGTGAATATTCTATTTATTTATTTATTCGGTCTACTGAAATATAATTTCTTACAGACTAATGAATAACCTATTCATTATACATTCAACTAATTAACAATAAATAATAATAAAAAGTTTGATTTTAAGCAACTAAACTCTAAAGTTGAACAATAAGTATTACATAAATTGATACATCTTGTGATTGGCTCTTTGATAGCATAATTTGTTCTATGAAAGATTTATACAATCGGAGGAAGATGATATTTTCAAATATAATTTCACATCGTCTGCAAACATTAGACACTGTGCAAATTTAAAACTGTGGTAAATCATTAATAAAGATTAGAAAAAGGAGTGGTCCACAATGAGTCCCTTGTGGAATACCCGAAGTAGCATTTATGCAAGTCTCAGAATAAATGGAACCTATTTTGACAAATAATTTTCTGTTTACCAAATAGTTAGACAAAAAATTTAATACACCTTGAGGTACGCCGAATTTTCTAAGTTTGTTCAGCAAAATGTTGTGGTCAACTTTATCTAAAGCTTTAGAGAAGTCAGTATAAATTACATCTAATTGACTTCCGTTTTCCACAGCACTCACGATGCTATTTGTTATTAACGCCAAATTTGAACAGGTTGATTTTCCTGGCAAAAAGCCATGTTGACAACCTGTAATATTGTCTTTGACTATATCAAAAAGCTTATTTTTAATAACAAAATCAAATAGTTTAGCAATTGCACATTGCTTTACAATTGGTTAGATTTTAAGCTATTTTCAATTATTAAAATGTATTGATTATACAGAAATTTGTGAAGAGTATCAAAATCATTTCAAAGTTGAATAAAGCGCAGGCGATCTGATTGAGAGTTTGAATCTTTAAATTTTTTAGTTGCTTTATTTTTAGCCTTGGAGAGTCTAGAGTTAAACCATGGCGGTTTATCCTTCGTAGATGAAGATATATAAGGGGCAAAATCGGTCACTGCTCCTGAAAATTTAGATGTTAAAATTTCGTATATTTCAATCGGATTGTGGAGTGAATCTAGAATCGACCAATTCAAATTCTCTAAATATGAGTTTATTGCAGGAAAATCCGATTTCGAAAAGTCGAGTCTTCTTGATTCCACATTTTGGTTATCATATTTATAAAATTCAAATGACACATTAATGGCTTTATGATGCATGCTATTGCTTATAATTGCTGTTAAATTTTCTTCGCACACAGTTTTGAGATCACTTGTGATATATATCAAATCAAGAATTCTATTTAAATTGTTTTTAGTAAAATTTAACTGATAAAATTCATTTGAAAGAAAATAATCTCTTACCATTGATTCAATATCTGACTTTACATTAAAAGTTAGAAGAGTTTTATCATCATAAATGTGTTGGATGTTTCCCAAATTAAAATCGGAAATGACTATAATACCATTGTTATTGTTAGGGTGCATGTTTTCAGTAATAGAAGAGATATTGTTGATATGTTTGTAATACGCATCGAAAGAGCTATTTGGTGGAACATACGAAACAAAGAGAAAAATGGAATTCTCATTTTTACACATACACATATTTGTACGATTTCGTTTTCTGATGAGGGTAACTGCACGAGTTTATTACGTAGGTCAGATCTTACTGCAATTAGCACATCACCCCCTCTTACGTGTCCAGTTAATGTAGGGCAGCGATCAAGACGATAAACAATGTAAAAATCATCAAAACATTATGAAGACGAAATCTCTATATGGAGCCAAGTCTCTGTGAGCGGCCAAAATATAGCACGCCTAAGTTGCGAAGTTGGATGAACGAAAAATTTAAATGCTAATTCGGTTTTACCAAATAATATATTCGAATGCTCAGCTAATTACTTGAATTTGATGGCTGTCACAACCATTCGGTGATGCTTTAACCCATTATGAATTTTATAGGAAAAAAAGTAAAAACAATAATTTTTTATTAAGATTGTGTATTTTATATTTAAATATAAGCAAAATTATTATTTTTTGTAACCAGGGTTCGTATTTTATGCTCATGTTTTCCATACGATTAGACCACTTTATGAAAAATTCTTAGAAACTCGTAAAAAATAGTTTCATTTTCGATTAGCGATTTTTGATGCCAGAAATTTTAGTTTTAGCGATGTATTGAAGACATCCATAGGTCAAAGTCTCCTATGAAGGTAAAAAAATTATTATTTTGCAATTGGATGCACCGTTTCCGAGATATAGTAATTTTTTTTTAGCGATTTTCTTATTTTGGCGATTTTTTTGGAAAAAAAAAATTATTTCATGCGAATTGGAACGCTTTGTGAGAAACCCGTAAAAATTTGGACGCTTCGTTTTCGAGATATATAAATTTTTTTTGTGATGCCAACTCTTTTGGACCAAAAATCGCTACAAAACAGAACGTTGAAAACCACCAAAAACCTCGACTGAAGACGACTAAAAATCACTACAAAAACCTCTACATAAAAGTTTAAAAATAGTAGAAAGTACTATATACTGAAAAATAAATAAATAAAGAAAACCATTTGCGTATGTAGGAATTCAATTCATTTATTTGAAATAATAAAATGTTTTATAAACAGGTTTTTCAGTTTTATGCGCAAATAATAATAAAGGGTTATCCATTTCGTGGTTTCAAAAGTATAGGGCTGGAATTCGACATCTGTCAAACTAAGTTGTTAAACCAATTTTTATTCTTTTCAGTTGAAAGTCTGACATTGACGAAAATGGATCGCTTAACTATCACACAACGCATAAAAATTATTAAACCTACTATAAAAATGGTGATTCTGGCACAACCACATATCGTCCTTTAAGAGGAGATTATGGTTTACATAATCGTCCAACTACGCAAGCAATTGGCAAAATTGTGAAGAAATTTGAAGAGACTGGAGCTGCTGAAGAGCCTGTCGCTGCTGTAAGTGAAAATGGTGCCGAAGACCCGAATGTGTCGATTCCTCGCCGTTCTCAGGAATTAGGACTGTCTTACGGCACGTTATGGCGTATTTTGCATTTGGATCTACACCTACATCCATATAAAGTCCAGCTCACACAACAACTGAAGCCAGCTGACCATTCACAACGTCGTAGATACGTGGAAGGGGTGCTTGAACAACAGGCGGTGGACGGCGATTTTTTGAACAAAATTTTCTTCAGCGATGAAGCACATTTCTCACTCGGTGGGTATGTTAATAAACAAAATTGTCGTATTTGGGGCCATTACATCTAGAAAAAGTCACTGTTTGGTGCGCTCTTTGGTCCGAAGGTGTGATTGGACCTCACTTCTTCGAAAACAACGATGGAACGACTGTCACCGTCAATTCGGAGCGTTATGGTCATACGATAACCGATTTTTTGGCCTGCTATTGAAGAATACGACTTGGAGAATATGTGATTTCAACAAGACGGTGCCACATGCCATACAACTCGATCGAATATGGCTTTATTGCAAGAGACATTTCCTGGCCGCGTAATTTCTCGTCGTGGCGATATCAACTGGAAACCAAGATCATGCGATTCGACACCATTAGATTTTTTTTGTGGGGCTACGCGAAAGACCGTGTTTATGCAGATAAACCTTTAACTTAAGAACAAAGAACAAAGCACTTAAGAACAAAGATTCGTTAAGTTATGGCTGAGATACCGCCAAATATGTGTCAAAAAGTGGTCGAAAATTACCTCAAAAGAATCAATGCTTGCAACACTTCGCGTGGTGGTCATTTAAATGATGTAGTGTTTCACACACAATGTCAACGTTCAAACCTTATAATAAAAAAGAATTATCATGAACAAAAATATTTTATATGTCTTTTATTTACGTTTACTTTTGAAACCGCAAAATGGATAACCGTTTATATACTAGATGTAAAGAGCAGAAGCTAAATAATTGTATTTTATATTCACACATACAAGTTACAAATTGACTTACAACAAATCTTCATCAAATAGAGTTATATTATTTTCATCTCCCTCCTCTGGAAATAATACCGATTTAAAATAGTATTTTGATTTCTTATACGTTTCATTACAATTTATTTTTGAACAAATTTCGTTAGGTATTTTATAGCCAGAACAGCAAACGTTTTTAAATGCCAGCCAATATTTTATATGTATTAAAGAATTAATTGTATTCAAAGACTATCGATTTCTGACTTTGTTTTTAAACAAGTTCATAACACTAAATATTCTTTCCGCTTCGGCATTGGAATATGGATAGATTAGCAGACTTATTACAAAGTTTGAAAAATCAGTATGATTTGATGCATTTTTAAATTTGAATCAGACCGGTCTGAATTATACCAAGAACAAAGCTTAATATTCTTTATACATTTTTCAATATCATTCAATTAATTTTCATCTGTTAAGAAGATTTTAATGAAGTTATTAATGTCTTGCTCTTGAACAGATAAGAAATTATTTACGCTAAATAAGGGAACTTTTTGTAACATTTCCATATTTGACGGAATTCTATGAAAAATCTGTTAAATACACAAAGTTTTTGTTGGTTGGAGTTGGTGCCACCGATCGAATTTTCGTAGGCATAGCCTCATCGGTTTTAATTAATTTAAATATTTTCCACTTGCCACGCCTTTCTATATCAAAGCAAATATAGAAAACACGGTTACTCAATTATGTTTACTCCAAAAGTGGTGACAATGGAACGTAGAAGAAATGGTCTAAAATCGCTGAAGCAATCAATGTCGCTACTGTAGCGATTTAAAAAAGAAATAGCTACATCTTGAAAACACTGGTATTGTGATGTCAAAAACCACCACAAATAGCGGGAAAACCACCAAATTGGCAAATCTGCATTTTTTCTACATTTTCCATATTTTCGTTCAAACATGGGGATGGTTTACCCTGGGTATCATGTGTATGTTTAAGATAATTTGTGTCATCCACAATAATAGTTCCTCCAGCCAAGTGCCCACAATTGTTTGCATGTGTTTGTGAAGGCGTCAATAGTGGCGTCAGGTTCAACGATTGTGTTTAAGTCTCACTTCACCTCAATTTATGATATGTATTCTTCGCTGGCTGATATCTATACACTTTATTGTTTTTTCACAACTTTGTTTATCACTTTCTATTTAAAATAATAGTTTTTCTGTAAAGTCCTCGTGTAACATTCAAATATATGTAGTTTCTCTTTAACAACAAAACCTCTTGTGAAAAATCGAATACATAACTTTGTAACAAGTGGTTTTGTGACAGAAACTAAATTATGATTACAGTGACTAATATTTGAACACGAATTCTAATATTGTACCTTTTGTGAGTTGTATCTTCCATCTCAGATGAATGAGGTTTTAGAAATAGTCAAATTGGTTAATACAACTAAAGTTCGGTAGTAGTAACTTGTATTTAGTAAGACCTATTTTTAATATATCAATAACATCGACAAATAATTCCGATGTATGACAATTATGAATTCTAATCAAAATATAGACTTTAGCATGGAATTTCCAATGCCCGAATTGATTTTCAACTAATCTTTTCCCTGTGTGTGTCCAGGAATTTATTAATAAAATCCGTCATTTCTGGTGAGGTAGGAAACAAACCTACAAACATAGAACGAAGCCGACCAATACCAACCGTCAAGGGGGCAAATTAAATAACTTCGAGTCAACAAATATCAAAATATTAGTATCAACAAAATTGGTCACAATAAACCCAAACATTCACAACCGAATTAAGCTGTGTCAAAATAAATATATTTTATATTTAATAGTTTCAAAAGAAATTTATTTCTTACCTTGTACACATTTTGGAACAGACCTAGTATAGATCGGCACGTCCAATTTTTTTGCTTTTTTTTTTGGTTGTAGGGATCGCTATTTTAAGTAAAAAAAGTAAAATAAAAAAATCGGGGGGAACCCCTATTTTGGGAGTTACGGGCCAAGTAGCCCTGGCAGGGACCTATGTTGCTCGTACCGCGTGGTAGAACTTTTGGAAAATCGTTAAATTTATATTGCAATTAGTCGCCCGGCCGTCCGGCCGGGCTCAGGCAGGGGGGTTAAAATCCCCTCTGTACCTGAAGTCGATGTGGCAAAATCCGAAAAATCACTCGATTGCTTGAAAAAAAAATATTTTCTGGATATTTTTAAAAATCCGATACGTGGATAACTAAGCAGTTATCGAAAAAATGTATTTATTTATTTTTGTTTATTTCGACTCGTTTTACACAAAAAAGTTGTAAAATCGGTCCCATAACACGGCACTATACTCGTAGTATCATCCTGTATGTCCGAACTTTGGGTGCCCACAACTCCGAAAATAGGCGTTGCCCCCGATTTTTTTATTTAATTTTTTTTACTTAAAATTAAAAGTTCTATCCAATGGTAATAGTTTGGAGCCGAAGCGAGTTGCCGACCTATTCTAGGTTTAAGCCCACATTTTTACTATCGTACTTATGATGATTCCTTTCGTTGACTTCTGCAACAAAACATATGAATTATTTATTTATCGTACCGTTTACTCCCGTTTAGTTATTTACACTCACGCACACACTTATGTAGTTATTTTTGTTTATGTTGTTCTTATTGGTAATTGACATCGTAGCATCTTTTGACTATCAGATACATATTTGTACATACAAGCAGCGAAAATAAACCGAATAGCTCAGCCGGCAGAGCCGCGAAAGTTGCCACAAACACCATGATACAATTATACATATTTATACGTTTTTATAATTCTACCACGACTGATACTAAAGCAACACAACAACAAATAACCACTACTGTAGTACGAAAAAAACAAATTAAGTAAAACTGCACTTTCATTCCGTTTTCCTTGGAATTTTATATTTGCTGGATGATGTATCCCTTACGAACAAAACATTTAAAGTTGATTGAACACAATTGTTTTACAAAATCAATTGATTTGATTCCGCACCGTTTACAAACCATAACGCGCCACACTGTTTACGTACCGATCGCTGAAGAATAACTAACCATTGTTGACAAACGCCGTTAGAAAAATAGAGAATGAGGCTGTGTACGAAATGTTAAATTTTTTCTCTTCGTGGTAAAATTTGGTGATTTTTTCCGTGGTAAAGAAAATTTGGTAGTTTAATTGTGCAAAATGAAATCAACCAATTTAGAAAGGGAATTACACAATTTGCATACTACGTTTTTCAATTATAATTCGGAAGGATTCAACAATTTATCATAAGGGTAAAAATACTAAATAGTTGCCATAAAATTGTACAGAGTAGAAAATAACATCGTGGTGTACTCATAACATAAGAGTGTCTCAATAAAGACAAAATACGCTACAGAAGCTGCGACATTTAAATAAAAATAATAACATGTTGACTGGTTATACATATGTGTAAATATTTTTAAGAACTACATAGTGGTGAAATTAGTAAGTAATTATAAAAATTGGAAGTTTCTCGGTTTTTTGAAATCGCAATGTATTTTGTTATCCCCAGCGTTTTTATTTCACTTATTCATGGTTTCATGTTTGAAACTCGGTGATTACGAAAATCGTTTCGAACTATTTCCTCCATGGACGGATAACAAATTCAACTTTATACTTAATCTATCGCGGAAAAGTTTTGTTGGGAAAACCTAAAATAGTTTAGAGATTGTTACACCACAAATTTAGAGCCTACATCAACCACATTTGGATGTCGCCACAACCGAGTTAATGGTTGCCCCAGCCAAATATTGTTCTAACCGGAATTTAGATACTGTCACAATTGAACTAGAGGTTTTTTGATACCACAAAATAAAAATATACATTGTTCATAATGTCGGTCCAACGAGCTAAATTGTTTAATTTTATTTTTGTGATACATATACACACTCTGAATAAAAGTGCATATGTATTTAAAAACTCCTTAAGTTTCGAATAAATTATATGTTGTTTTACTAATGCCTAGAGTTTCAATTCGATGTACGCTTTGCTGTTAGACAAAATACCCCAGAATGCATTTCTGCAATCGAAAATGTGAACAAATTCTATAAAACGAACAACCTGGGTTTTTATTAGTTCACATTACCGAGAGTTCACTGTACTTAAAAAATACGCATTCTACTTATATAATGATATCTTATAGCTCATTCGCACTGCAAAATATATCCCTGATTTCGTATCAAAATGTTACTACGACACAAACACACCAAGCCAACAACAATAGGCATTTTACTTAGTCTGGTATTTTTCCATAATCAAATTCAGCACAAATGTATTCCAGGAATAAAAGTAAACAACAAAGTATAAAAAATATATGTTTGAGAAACAATAAATACCTAAGAAATGCGATAAATAAATAAGTCGGATATTCTAGTGGTACCACCACATCGATGCGCCGTGATTGAAATGGTTGTAAAAAAACCATAGAATAATACATACCATAGAAGTTTTTATTCGCTCAATAAATTAACAGCCAAAGTCACGATGTCGAACCATAACGTTCGCTTTCTTTCTATGCGACAAACAGCTGATTTGGGAGTCACTAACAAGCGAACGAAAACATATACAAATCAGTACAAAATCGGAACCCACTTACACCCTCTCCTACAAAATCCAAGCAAACGAAGTCTGTCACTCACTTTCGTTTCAAAATGCGAGTCACTATCTTTCGACTTGTTGTTCGCATGGTTTTACGTGTGTTTGTGTGGTTGTTGTTCAAAGCAATAACATAAAGTTGAGGTTCGCCATTTAATTTCGGAGCGCGAGAGAAGAGCACGAAGAACCAGTATCTGGGGGTGCCGCAAAGTTGGGGTTTTTGTGCTGAAATGGAAATATGTTTTAATAACAATTTCATTACAATGACATTATTTTCTGTCCATTGTGATTCTTCCATTGAATTCTATTGATTTCCAGCTATGCGACAACAAAAAGACAATGGGCGTGAAGTTAACAAACCAAAGTTGACAAACTAAATTATTTGAGAGAGAAAGAGAGACTAAATTGTGAGAGATGTGCAGCACTCTCTGAGTTTTTGTGATTATTCTCTCTTAGGTACTGCCAGGCCATAATGATGTTCTGGTAACTTAATTAGGTGGTATCACTGTGGTTCTATAAGGAATTGCCATTTAAATATATTTTTTCTGTAAAATTAATAAATATGGTAGCACAATTATATTTTGACATTTCTTTGCCAATAATTCCGAATTTCTTTTTAGAGCCAAAGCGTGAAGTTAACAAACCAAAATTAACAAACCAAAAACGTAAACAAATGTAGAATTATTTAAAAAAAGTAAATAAAATGTGCAATAAAACCAAAATAAATAAGCATTTTGATAATAAAAACGTGTTTAATGTGTTTTATTTATTGGGAGATATACATATACTCTGTGTTTCAGGTGTTATGTATTCAGTGCATTGGACAAAATTTTTGTGGACAAAAAAATCAATTTTTGAAAAAGTTTTCATACTGGAAACTTTTTTCACAAAAGCTTCCGCCAAATTTTAAATACTGGATTATGTAGGTTAGACATGCCCCTTGAAATCCCAATGAGTCCAATTGACGCATTTTTGCAGGTAATGTTCCATAGCCGTTGGAATTTTGACCATAGCAAAAACAACAATTTTTGAAAAAGTTTTCATACTGGAAATTTTTTTCAGAAAAGTTTCCGCTAAATTTTATTTACTGGATTAGGTAGGCTAGACATGCCCCTTGAAATCCCAATCAGTCCAATTGACGCATTTTTTGCAGGTAACGTACCATAGCCCTTGGAATTTTGACCATATCAAAAAACAAAAATTTTTGAAAAAGTTTTTGTACTGGAAACTTTTTTCAGAAAAGTTTCCGCCAAATTCTAGTTGCTGGCTTCGGTAGCCTAGACGTGCCCCTTGAAATCCCAATCAGTCCAATTGACGCATTTTTTGCAGGTAACGTACCACAGCTCTTGGAATTTTGACCATAGGAAAAAAAACAATTTTTGAAAAAGTTTCCATACTGGAAACTTTTTTCATAAAAGTTTCCGCCAAGTTATAGATACTGTATTAGGTAGGCTAGACATGCCCCTTGAAAATCCATTCAGTCCAATTGACACATTTTTTGCAGGTTGTGTCCCATAGCCCTTGGAATTTTGACCATAGCAAAAAAAACAATTTTTTAAAAAGTTTACATACCGGAAATATTTTTCAGAAATGTTTCCGCCAAATTTTATAAACAGGATTAGGTAGGCTAGACATGCCCCTTGAAATCCCAATCAGTCCAATTAACGCATTTTTTGCAGGTAACGTTCCATAGCCCTTGGAATTGTGACCATAGCAAAAAAAACTATTTTTGAAAAACTTTTTATACTGGAAACTTTTTTCTGCAAAGTTTCCGCAAAAATTCTAGATACTGGATTACGTAGACTAGAGATGTCCCTTGAAATCTCAATCAGTCCAATTGACGCATTTTTTGCAGGTAACGTACCATAGCTCTTGGAATTTTAACCATTGCAAAAAACAACAATTTCTGAAAAAATTTTTCTACTGGAAACTTTTTTCAGAAAAGTTTCCGCCAAGTTATAGATACTGGATTAGGTAGGCTAGACATGCCCCTTGAAATCCCAATCAGTCCAATTGACACATTTTTTGCAGGTAGTGTCCCATAGCCCTTGGAATTTTGACCATAGCAAAAAAACAATTTTTGAGAAACTTTTTATACTGGAAACTTTTTTCAGAAAAGTTTCCGCCAAATTTTATTTGCTGGATTAGGTAGGGTAGACGTGCTCCTTGAAATCCCAATCAGAAACTTTTTCAAAAATTGTTTTTTTTTCCTATGGTCAAAATTCCAAGAGCTGTGGTACGTTACCTGCAAAAAATGCGTCAATTGGACTGATTGGAATTTCGAGGGGCATGTCAGACCTACGTAATCCAGTATTTATAATTTGGCGGAAACTTTTCTGAAAAATGTTTCCAGTATGAAAACTTTTTCAAAAATTGTTGTTTTTGCTATGGTCACAATTCCAAGGGCTATGGAACCTTACCTGCAAAAAATGCGTCAATTGGACTGATTGGGATTTCAAGGGGCATGTGAGGCCTATCTAATCCAGTATTTAAAATTTGGCGGAAACTTTTCTGAAAAATGTTTCCAGTATGAAAACTTTTTCAAAAATTGTTTTTTTGCTATGGTCAAAATTCCAAGGGCTATGGTACGTTACCTGCAAAAAATGCGCACAATTGGACTGATTGGAATTTCAAGGCGCATGTCAGACCTACGTAATCCAGTATTTATAATTTGGCGGAAACTTTTCTGAAAAATGTTTCCAGCATGAAAACTTTTTCAAAAATTGTTTGTTTTGCTAAGGTCAAAATTCCAAGGGCTATGGTACGTTACCTGCACAAAATGCGTCAATTGGACTGATTGGGATTTCAAGGGGCATGTCTACCCTACCTAATCCAGCAAATAAAATTTGGCGTAAACTTTTCTGAAAAAAGTTTCCAGTATAAAAACTTTTTCAAAAATTGTGGTTTTTGCTATGGTCAAAATTCCAAGGGCTATGGTACGTTACCTGCAAAAAATGCGTCAATTGGACTGATTGGATTTTCAAGGGGCATGTCTAGCCTACCTAATCCAATATCTATAACTTGGCGGAAACTTTTATGAAAAAAGTTTCCAGTATGAAAACTTTTTCAAAAATTGTTTTTTTTCCTATGGTCAAAATTCCAAGAGCTGTGGTACGTTACCTGCAAAAAATGTGTCAATTGGACTGATTGGGATTTCAAGGGGCACGTCTAGGCTACCGAAGCCAGCAACTAGAATTTGGCGGAAACTTTTCTGAAAAAAGTTTCCAGTACAAAAACTTTTTCAAAAATTTTTGTTTTTTGATATGGTCAAAATTCCAAGGGCTATGGTACGTTACCTGCAAAAAATGCGTCAATTGGACTGATTGGGATTTCAAGGGGCATGTCTAGCCTACCTAATCCAGTAAATAAAATTTGGCGTAAACTTTTCTGAAAAAAGTTTCCAGTATAAAAACTTTTTCAAAAATTGTTGTTTTTGCTATGGTCAAAATTCCAAGGGCTATGGTACATTACCTGCAAAAAAGGCGTCAATTGGACTGATTGGGATTTCAAGAGGCATGTCTAGCCTACCTAATGCGGTTTATAAAATTTGGCGGAAACTTTTCTGAAAAATGTTTACAGTATGAAAACTTTTTCAAAAATTTTTGTTTTTTGCTATGGTCAAAATTCCCAGAGCTATGGTACGTTACCTGCAAAAAATGCGTCAATTGGACTGATTGGGATCTCAAGGAGCATGCCTAACCTACCTAATCCGGTTTATAAAATTTGTTGGAAACTTTTCTGAAAATGTTTCCAGTATGAAAACTTTTTCAAAAATTGTTGTTTTTTGCTATGGTCAAAATTCCAAGGCCAAAATTGGGATTTCAAGGGGCGTGTCTACCCTACCTAATCCAAGGGCTATGGTACGTTACCTGCAAAAAATGCGTCAATTGGACTGATTGGGATTTCAAGGGGCATGTCTAGCCTACCTAATCCAGTAAATAAAATTTGGCGTAAACTTTTCTGAAAATGTTTCCAGTATGAAAACTTTTTCAAAAATTGTTGTTTTTGCTATGGTCAAAATTCCAAGGGCTATGGTACGTTACCTGCAAAAAATGCGTCAATTGGACTGATTGGGATTTCAAGGGGCATGTCTAGCCTACCTAATGCGGTTTATAAAATTTGGCGGAAACTTTTCTGAAAAATGTTTACAGTATGAAACCTTTTTCAAAAATTTTTGTTTTTTGCTATGGTCAAAATTCCCAGAGCTATGGTACGTTACCTGCAAAATATGCGTCAATTGGACTGATTGGGATCTCAAGGGGCATGCCTAGCCTACCTAATCCGGTTTATAAAATTTGTTGGAAACTTTTCTGAAAATGTTTCCAGTATGAAAACTTTTTCAAAAATTGTTGTTTTTTGCTATGGTCAAAATTCCAAGGCCTATGGTACGTTACCTGCAAAAAATGCGTCAATTGGACTGATTGGGATTTCAAGGGGCATGTCTAGCCTACCTAATCCAGTAAATAAAATTTGGCGTAAACTTTTCTGAAAAAAGTTTCCAGTATAAAAACTTTTTCAAAAATTGTTGTTTTTGCTATGGTCAAAATTCCAAGGGCTATGGTACGTTACCTGCAAAAAATGCGTCAATTGGACTGATTGGGATTTCAAGAGGCACGTCTAGCCTACCTAATGCGGTTTATAAAATTTGGCGGAAACTTTTCTGAAAAATGTTTACAGTATGAAAACTTTTTCAAAAATTTTTGTTTTTTGCTATGGTCAAAATTCCCAGAGCTATGGTACGTTACCTGCAAAAAATGCGTCAATTGGACTGATTGGGATCTCAAGGAGCATGCCTAACCTACCTAATCCGGTTTATAAAATTTGTTGGAAACTTTTCTGAAAATGTTTCCAGTATGAAAACTTTTTCAAAAATTGTTGTTTTTTGCTATGGTCAAAATTCCAAGGCCAAAATTGGGATTTCAAGGGGCGTGTCTACCCTACCTAATCCAAGGGCTATGGTACGTTACCTGCAAAAAATGCGTCAATTGGACTGATTGGGATTTCAAGGGGCATGTCTAGCCTACCTAATCCAGTAAATAAAATTTGGCGTAAACTTTTCTGAAAATGTTTCCAGTATGAAAACTTTTTCAAAAATTGTTGTTTTTGCTATGGTCAAAATTCCAAGGGCTATGGTACGTTACCTGCAAAAAATGCGTCAATTGGACTGATTGGGATTTCAAGGGGCATGTCTAGCCTACCTAATCCAGTAAATAAAATTTGGCGTAAACTTTTCTGAAAATGTTTCCAGTATGAAAACTTTTTCAAAAATTGTTGTTTTTGCTATGGTCAAAATTCCCAGAGCTATGGTACGTTACCTGCAAAATATGCGTCAATTGGACTGATTGGGATCTCAAGGGGCATGCCTAGCCTACCTAATCCGGTTTATAAAATTTGTTGGAAACTTTTCTGAAAATGTTTCCAGTATGAAAACTTTTTCAAAAATTGTTGTTTTTGCTATGGTCAAAATTCCCAGAGCTATGGTACGTTACCTGCAAAAAATGCGTCAATTAGACTGACTGGAATTTCAAGGGGCGTGTCTAGCCTACCTAATCCAGTATCTAGAATTTGGCGGAAACTTTTCTGAAAAATGTTTCCAGTATGAAAACTTTTTCAAAAATTGTTTGTTTTGCTAAGGTCAAAATTCCAAGGGCTATGGTACGTTACCTGCAAAAATACGTCAATTGGACTGATTGGGATTTCAAGGGGCATGTGAGGCCTATCTAATCCAGTATTTAAAATTTTACGAAAACTTTTCTGAAAAATGTTTCCAGTATGAAAACTTTTTCAAAAATTTTTGTTTTTGCTATGGTCAAAATTCCAAGGGCTATGGTACGTTACCTGCAAAAAATGCGTCAATTGGACTGACTGGAATTTCAAGGGGCGTGTCTAGCCTACCTAATACAGTATCTTGAATTTGGCGGAAACTTTTCTGAAAAATGTTTCCAGTATGAAAACTTTTTCAAAAATTGTTGTTTTTGCTATGGTCACAATTCCAAGGGCTATGGAACCTCACCTGCAAAAAATGCGTCAATTGAACTGATTGGGATTTCAAGGGGCATGCCTAGCCTATCTAATCCAGTATTTAAAATTTGGCGAAAACTTTTCTGAAAAATGTTTCCAGTATGAAAACTTTTTCAAAAATTTTTGTTTTTGCTATGGTCACAATTCCAAGGGCTATGGAACGTTACCTACAAAAATTGCGTCAATTCGACTGA
The DNA here is from genome assembly GCA_963931995.1 of Phaonia tiefii. Classification (NCBI taxonomy): domain Eukaryota; kingdom Metazoa; phylum Arthropoda; class Insecta; order Diptera; family Muscidae; genus Phaonia; species Phaonia tiefii. The sequence continues at coordinate 145,572,739 of OZ008370.1, forward strand.
TTAAGATTGCAAGGGGCATGTCTAGCCTACCTAATCCAGTATCTAAAATTTGGCGGGAACTTTTCTGAAAAAAGTTTTCAGTAAGAAAACTTTCAAAAATTGTTTTTTTTGCTATGGGCAAAATTCCAAGGGCTATATTTTGCATACAAAGTAAGAATTTATTTTTGCAAACAAATTTATGAAACAAAAAAAAAATTTATGAAACAAGTTTAGGGGTTGATTTATCCCCACTCACGTATCTAGTTTGCTGGATCTTCGGTTTGTTAACTTCACGCCTTGGCTCAAAAATGATATTCGGAGTTATTTGCAAATAAATGTCAAAATCTTATTGTGTTACCATATTTATTTAATTTACCGAAAAATATATTTAAATGGCAATTCCTTAAGTAATGATGTTACCACTTAACTAAGTTATTAAAACATCATTATTGACTGGCAATACTGAATTGAGTTTAACTAAATGTTTTCTGAGTGAATACGCAATGTCTCACAATTTACTCTCTCTTTCTCTCTCAAATAATTTAGTTTGTTAACTTTGGTTTGTTAACTTCCCGTGCGCAAAAAGACAAGTGACTGGTTTTGACATTTTCGTTCGCATAGATGACAGCGACATAGTTAGTGGCTTCCGATTTTGCAAACACACAATAACATTTAAAGCTTGTGATAAGAACAAAAGTGAGTGTCTGGCTTTCGTTCGCTTAGGTTTTCTTTCGAGATCGTGACTTTGGCTGTAAACGTCATAGGTACGATGGAAAGTAAACATTGGATGGTGGAAAATATGGGTTCAATAATACCAGATGGTGGCAATAGTATACAGCGATCCACAAAGGAACAACAACCGAATTTCGTGTTTTGTATGACAAACTAGTTGTGTTAAATACAATACAAATGTATAACAACAATAAAAGTCAACAAAAAAGTGCAAACTATATTTAAATTTTTCAGTTCTACACCAAAACGACAGGAAAAAGTTAAGTGAACATATTTTGTAACTCCAACTGGTGTAAGGTAATTTTAAATGTAATTGCTCTCATTTCCACAAACCTACGATGAAGAGTGTGAAATGAAACGTCAGATGAGAGAATAAGTTTATCTATGTATGTATTATTCTATGAGGTACCTATGCCAGCTGCGATCGGTTTCAAATCTGATATTTGACACTTGATTTGGACGTAGAAGTGTCTGTCACTTAAATAACTTCTGAAGAAAAGATAATAGAGTGCAGGCAAAACATTTTTCAGTTTGTAAAATAAACCCTGGTGCCATACTCTATCGTAGGCTTGCTGAACATCTAAAAAGGTTGCTGAACAGTACTGTTTCTTTTCGAAAGCATCTGTTACGACAATGACCACAAGATGAACTTGTTCTGGTGTTCCATGTTTTTGTCTAAATCCAAACTAATGGTATGAAATAATATGACAATTTTCTAATATTGGAGGTAATCTACACAAAAATATTTTCTCAAGTATTTTGGAGAAGGTAACCAGTAAACTAATTGGCCTATATGACGATAGCAAATTTTCTGGTTTATTCGGTTTCGGAATCATTATGATTTCTGCACATTTCCACTGTGTTGGGAAGTGATTTAGCCTCAATATTGCATTATAAATCTGTGTGAGAAAAACAACACTTTTAGAAGTTAAGTGCTTGGTAATATTACCATCAATTCCATCATAGCCCGTGGCTTTCTTCGTGTTAAAATTTTTTACTTCTTTTTTAACTTCACTAGGAGGTACAAATATAATAGGTACATCCATCTGTAGTGGACTGTCCAAAATATTTTAAATTTCTTCTAACTGTTGGGTTGAATTAAAGGAAAATGGTTTAAATGTGTTTGGCAGATGTTCAGCGAACGCGTCTGCTGTACCTTTATCCGTCCTGCAAAATCTTCCATCTTGGCTTCAGACCTTCAAAATATTTATTTTTGTAGGTCTCTTCAAATATTTTCCGGCTTTAAATAATTTAGTTTAAACATATTTTGAGTCATTTATTTCCTCTAAGTACTGGGCCGTTCCATCATTGGCAGATTTCTGGAGTGATTCATGCAAGATTTGTTAAAATTCCACTTATCTTTCATTCCATGTCAAACCGGAAACCTTTCTACACGACCGTTTCAGATTTTTATGAAACTTGGCATTATTGCACTCCTATTAGCACTGTTTAATTTGTGGTTGTCAGAAAAAAAATTAATTTTTTTTAAGGAGTTATACGCTTTTTAAAATGTTCAAAATCATGAAAAATGTGCCGAGGTGGCTACATTGAAACGGGTGTAGGTCTTGACGCGTGCCGAAAATTTTTATATTTGTGAAATTAATTTTGTAACGTGATTTTCACTATTTTTGCACCAATATTCCAAATTAACAAAAATACACGCATACTTCTCTATCGATTCTAAACAAGCCCTGAAAATTTTAGCTTGGAGAAATAATGCGTTGTATTTTAAAAAAATTAATCCTCGAAAATATATCTACCAAAAGTACTACAACTCTGCAAATCTATAGTGTGAACACCCTGTCGCATATGCATGTGAACACCCTGTCGTATATTCATATACGGAAATCTGAAAAACGTCTAAAATAGAAAGCATCAAAGCGTTCATATATTTGTATTTCACACAAAAACATACATACATATATCAAACAAACAACAGCTGATCATTTAGTACTCCGCATTTCATTTAGTACATGTGCAAAAGTCGTATTGTCGTGTAATATACTTTTTTTGTATAAATCGAAGTTCTTTTAATTAAAGTATTTATTATCACGTGAAACACGCTTGTCATACGGTCCAAAATATCACTTTTATTGTGCAAAATGAATTCACGGCATGACTCTTGTATCAACCCATTTAATATTTCGAGACATGGAAAAAAACCTACAAAAGACCTACGCTGGATGAAAACGTTAAATGGAAGAATAAGAATTTGTAACACGTGCCGATTAAAAATGAGCAAAATGAGAGACATCAGAAATTGATTCGATTAGGAATGTTTCGCCAGACCCCGAAGCAAATAGTTCGGAATCATAATTAAAAATTTCTTCACTTAACCAATCTTTGTTGCTCTTAGGGGATTCGCCCATCCAAAAAAGGAAAATGGAAAATCTCAGAGAAAATATTTAATGAAAACAATGAAGGTAATGAACAAGAAGAAAATATAAATCAAGGAGATGTTATAATATTAAAATTAAAGGAAAACTTCGAAAAAACAAACGATTAGCAGCTAAAAATTAAAATTTTATCATTATTTGCGGATTGGTCTTACAGCCAAATTCAGACACATTTCAGCGGGGTAACAAAGCATATGATTTCTATTGTAAAGAAAGTTGTGGATGGAAAGGGAATTTTAGCTTCTCCAAACCCAAAGTAAGGAAAAACTCTTACAGGAGAAGTAGTTAAGAGAGTAAAAGAGTTTTACGAATCACAGGAAATAACCAGAATTATGCCAGGAAAAAAAGACTGCATTAAAGCAAAGAACGAAAATTAACCGATTGCTACGGGAACCGTTCGCTGTTCGAGCGAAACCAATTCATTTAGTTTTAATGGTTTTGTGTCATGACAACAAACGATACACGAAACATTTCGCCTCTGCCGAACAATACACGATTGGAATAATACACATAGCGCTTAGTTGAGTTGAAACGTTTTGTGTATTGGTTATTGATCATGACAACAAACTAAACTTTTCATCATTTGGTTTTTTGGCACTGTCGATCACTAACCAAACGTTCACTAGTTTTGTGTGTATGTATGAAAGCTGTGGGTTATAACCGATTGCTACGATAACTGTTCGTTGTGAGTCACAAGTTGTGAGAGGCAAACAAATAATTTTTTTCCATTTGTTATGATTTATGTGTTCTTTTTGTTCAAGTGTTATTGTTCCTTTTACACTTGCGTTCGTGTGTATAAGCAGATTACAATCTCCATAGATTGCATCGTCAAGTGTGTTGCGGGTGTTGTTTTGCGGCATAGATTTATAGCAGTTTTTTTGGAGAATCAAATGTCAATTTTATGTGTTTAATGAAAAAGATTTTAAAATAAATAATAATAAAATAATAATAATGCCTCGACCAAAAAATGATTTTTTGCGCAATTTCTTTACATATGACGATAATAATGAACTTGTCTGCTATAATGACAAATGTGATGGAAGAAAAATGAGCCACCATGCAGGCAATTTAGAAAGACATTTAAAACATATACATGCCAATTTATATAAGGACTACTTACAGCAGAAGCCGTTAAAAAATGCCATTTTAAATGAAGACATCAGAAAAATTTGTTGCACAATAAGCGTCAGCAAAATCGAAAAATCAATTGTGGAATTGTTTACAAAAAATGGAAGACCTTTGCGGATGGCTGACGATCCGGCATTCAAAGAAATTTCAAGACCTGTTTTTGATGCTCTAAAAATAACAGTAAACGAGCACAACGTGATGGAGAGAATTATAAAGTTCTCAATTAATATTAAAAAACAAATAGCAGAGGAGTGTAAAGGAAGACTCTTATCATTAAAAGTTGATGGAGCTACTAGACAGAACCTGTGCGTTCTTGGCGTAAATGTTCAATATATAAAAAATAAAAAAGTGATAATTCAGACACTGGCTATAAAAGAGCTAAAAAGAAGCCACACAAGTGAATATTTAATGACAATGATCAAAGAAGTATTAAGCGAATATGATATTTCTTTAAAACAAATTTTGACAATAACAACTGACAATGGATCTAATATGCTAAAAGCAGTAAAATATTTGAACGAGAACCTAATTAGCGATAGCGATAATGCTGCCAGTGCCTTTGAGTTAATTGAAAATGATTTTGCGATAAATAACATTACAAATGTCAGATGCGGTACTCATACTCTTCAACTTTGTGTTAATGATGTTTTGAAACATCAAAATGTCAAAGAGAAAATAGATGCAATAAGCCACATTGTAAAAAAACTAAGAACGCCAACGTACATAAATATTTTAAAAAGTAGCGATCTTAAAAAACCGATTATAGACTGCATAACAAGATGGAATTCTTCGTTTGATATGCTGGAGAGATTTTTCGAGCTAAAATATTTTGTAAATAACTTAGGGGAGGATAATGAAGCATTTGTTGTAAGCAGTGATATCTGGAAATTTGTTGCCGAATTTCTTGAGGTTTTTGGTATAGTCCGTGTTGCTACTTTAAAATTGCAACAAGAGCAATTTTTCTATAGCGACTTATACATAATCATAACGGACACTATGATAAAAATAGAAAATCTTCCCCCAAGTGTTTCCAAAACGTCGCTGCTAGCTTCGCTAAATAAAAGAAAAGGATCACTATTTGAAAATGAATTGTTCAACGCTGCCATTTTTCTAGACCCAAGAGTCAAAATAACTTTACGTCCTGATCTACTTGAGAGAGCAAAGAAATGCATTATTTGTTTACATAAAAGATTAACTTCATTAAAAGGTAAAAGTTTTGCCAAGATACTGTTAATCAATTTGAACTTAATTTTTTTTTGCTTTAAGGGGATGTATGTAGTAGTCCCGCAGAGCTCGCAACACCAATTGCGGATGGATCACCAAGAAGCACCAGTGAAATTACTGCCCCAAAGACAATTGACGATTATTTAAACAACTTAGAACCGTTACACAGCACACAAAATTCGTTTGCGACATCTGAAATTGACACAGACTTGCTTATTTACGAACGTCAAGCGAGATTACCCATTTCGGACAATATATTGGAGTTTTGGCAAAATCAGAGAAATGCATTAACAGTAATATCTAAAATTGTTTTAGCTATTCCCAGCACACAAGTGAGTGTCGAAAGATTGTTTTCATCGCTTAAATATATTTTATCCGATCAGCGCAATAAGCTTTCCTCTGCAAATTTGGAACACATATTAATTGTAAGAGCTAATGGAAATTTTGAAAGCGATTAATTATTTAATTTTTCTACTTTAAAATGGAACCATTAATGAATTGTGTTTTTTTTTATTTTATGTTTATTATGCTAATGTTTTAGTTCATAATATCTTTAAAGCTCTAAATGAATTGTTGTTTCTTTGTATCTTTATTTCTTTTTGTTTTTGAACTTGAAATAAATGGTTTATTCTTATGCGATTAAAAAAAAACTAAATGTAGTCTTATTTATAATGCAAGACTAGGGCGTTGATTCTAAAACAAATTATTCCATTAATTATCACTCATTTCAAGAATTATTCCTAAAAATGTCTATGAAACAAATTAGCAAACCTTGCAATCATACCATTGATTTTATTTTTATTTGCTTCAAAATAAAATTTAACAAACAAACATTTAAAGTTTAAATTTTAAACCACACGAGAAATTATAAACACTGCATCTATCTACTACATACATGTATGTAGGTGTACAAACATACACATGAGAGCGAACCATTGAAACCGTTTCATTGGGTTTCGTGTTATGTTCTCGAGCTCTCTTGTTATTGTTTTGTGTATGGGTTTCACATCGCGATCATTAACTAAACAAAACGAAAAAATTATTTTGTGTGTGAAACAATTCAATCGTTAGTGCTTTTGGTTCATAAGTGATCGTAACAAAACCGAAATGAACGGTTCGTAAAGGTTAATTTTCGTTCCTTGCATTAAAGTCGGAAGCGGACCTGCAAAAGAAACTGTCCAAAAAATATTAGTATTATGTAATTTGAAGGAAGCATACGCTTTATTCAAGGAAAAATATCCAGAGACAAAAGTGCAATTCTCGATGTTCGCGGAACTGAGGCCAAAATACTGCATTCTACCTGGAGCCGCAGGAACCCACTCCGTCTGTGTATGTTCTATTCATCAAAACGTGAAACTAATGATTGAAGGAGCTTCTCTGGCAAGAATAACATCTAATAATTTAAAAATATCGTCACATAATGACATAATGACGTCACATAATGACATTGAAGCAAATGTTTAATAATAATATGATAGACACAATAACATATAGACAATGGGTCACTTCCGATAGATGTGCTCTTGAGACATTACAATCATGCAGTGAAGATTTTTTCGACAAGCTTTCAGAAAAGTTGCTTCGTTTGTTAACTTAAGAAAAAAAATGAGTTGGAACCTGGAGAATGTTGGGTCATTTCAGACTTCTCTGAAAATTATGCGTTTATAATTCAAGATTCCATTCAAGGCGCTCATTGGAATAACGACCAGGTTACGATTCATTCAATGGCAATTTATTAGAAAGACAATGGAAAAGAAAAATTTACTAATTATGTAGCAATTTCTGAATGTTTGAAACACGATACTGTGGCAGTTAATTTGTTCCAGAATGGTCTCATATCATTTCTTAAAAACACCTTAAGATCATTGCAGAAAATATTTTATTTCTCAGATGGATCAAGTGCTCAGTATAAAAATAAGAAAAATTTCATAAATCTTATATATCATGAAGATAACTTTGGTGTTAACGCGGAATGGCATTTTTTCGCAACATCCCACGGAAAGGGACCATGTGATGGCCTAGGAGGTACAATTAAAAGGCACGGGCAAGTTTAACAAAAATTTATGAACCTATTAATAACGCCCATGTATTCTTTTCCTGGGTTAAAACTAATGTAAAGAATGTTAATACAGAATTTTTTACCTCAGCACAATATAATCAAAATTTTACTGAACTTCAAGATAGATTTAACAAAGCTAAAGTTATTCCTGGAACCTTAGGATATCACTCATTTATTCCACAAGAAAACAAGAAAATCCAAGTCAAAATTACATCAAACGCTTCTTATTCATTCATTAAAGATATTATTAAACATTAGTTCTTTTTACGATAAATTTTTCATTATTATTAATTTTGTATAACATAGGTAGCGCTTCTTTAATTTTGCAATTAGTCTTTCATTATTTTTAAAATTGCCATAAAACTTTTACAGATGTGTTAAATTGGTTTTGTACTTTGTTTTAATTATTTCTGTTTTATATAATCATTTGATTGTATAAAAATTCCGATTTGTAGTCATAAAATTACACTTATTTATATGTATGTTTTTGTGTGAAATACAAATATATGAACGCTTTGATGTTTTCTATTTTTGACGTTTTTCAGATGTCCGTATATGAATATACGACAGGGTGTTCACATGCATATACGACAGGGTGTTCACACTATTGATTTGCAGAGTTGTAGTACTTTTGGTAGATATATTTTCGAGTACTACATTAAGTAATTAATTTTTTTAAATATAACGCATTATTTCTCCAAGCTAAAATTTTCAGGGCTTGTTTAGAATCGATAGAGAAGTATGCGTGTATTTTTGTTAATTTGGAATATTGGTGCAAAAATAGTGAAAATCACGTTACAAAATTAATTTCACAAATATACAAATGTATAACAAAATTAAATTAGATCGGAAGAAACTACGCGTCAAGACCTTTAAAATAAGGTATAGCTTTTTAAAATCCACCATCGCGTTTTTATCACACACCCGCTTCAATGTAGCCACCTCGGCACATTTCTCATGATTTTGAACATTTTAAAAAGCATATAACTCCTTAAAAAAATTTATTTTTTTTCTGACAACCACAAATTAAAGAGTGCTAATAGTAGTGCAATATTGCCAAGTTTCAAAAAAATCGGAATCATCGATGTAAATTTTTTCAGAAAATCGTCCGGTTTGACATGGAATGAATGTTATCCCGAATACTTCCACTTTAGTGCCATTTTCTGCGTAGACTTTGTTATGCATTTATTTGACGTCTTAATTCAAATGATAGGTGAAGGTTTAACAGTGTTGTTGCTTGCGTTGTATCGGCAGATGTAGATAAAGATGCAGCTTGGTGTATGACCATCGCTAGAACTTCAACAGCGAAATCTATACCAAAGATATTAAACTTTAAACAGCTTTCCCTGAAAAATTTTAGAATCGGCTTAGGCTGTTGTGACTTGTAACCACATAAATATCCAACTGTTGAGCGGATATTCCCTTGTATACTAAAAACTCGAGTAAATCCGGAATTTGTCTAGGGTCTAATGCCCAGTATGTCGGACTGTCAGTTGAACTAGAGGTTTTAGTTTTGGGCTTTTAGAATTGGACTCTTAATGAAGTTGTCCTACAGAGTTTTGCCTTTGTTTCTTTATATTAAAACTTAATTAAATTGAAAACAAAGAAAAATCTCGTTAGAGACCTCATTTAAAAATTAAATTTGATCGGCGAAAACTAAAATGAATTTTGATCCGGTTGTGATGACCTTTAAATTCGGTTAGAACAACCTCTAGCTCAGTTGTGTCTAAAACTAAAATTGATTAGAACAAAATCTGATAGGGTCAACCTTCAACTCGACTGTGACATCCTCTAATTGGGTTGTGACGACCTCTAAATGTGGTTGAGGCAAGCTCTAAATTTGATTGTAACAATCTCTAAATTCGGTAACGGCCATTTTGGTTTTCCCAACTAAATTTTTCCGTGTTAGATTAAGTAAGTATTAAGCTGGATTTTTATCCATCCATATACGAGTAGAAACTAGTTAGAAATATTTTGAAAGCCAGCGATTTTCATTGTTGAGTTTCCGTGGGAGTAGTTGTATAAAGGTAGATTTTTTGTCCGTCCATGGAGGAAATAGGTCCAAATATTTTCAATGATAACGATAATAAGTTAAATATGAGCACGTCCGTCCCAAATCAATGCAATAACAAAATAAGTTGCGATTTAAAAACAGCTACAAAAAAATCCAATGAGTGTTCGAACTCACGGGTGATGTGTTAACACCTTTTAGTTACACGGTACCTGTTTGATTTCTATGAACTCATTAGTAAATGTTACATTGGAAAATAAAAAACAGTGTTCAATCATATGATGACGTAACATTTAAATAAGTAATATTAATACTTAAAATTATTTAAAGACCAGTGCAAGTACATGTGTCATTATTTTCTTGCTTAATACTTTTAGTTTTATTCCCACAAAAAACAAAGAGAATGCAAAGCAACAGACATACATTGTTATGTTCGTATATACGCTACACAAGTTCACACAATTTTCGTTGCTCTCTTGCTATCTCATTTTTATATACGTATAACCACTGTTGACACGGTTCGTAATATCCAACCAAAATTGGTAACATTTAAACGGCTTGGTAACATGGTAACATTTTATTCATTTTGGTAACCTTTTTAAATTAGTATAGAAAAACATTTGATTTCAAACTTCTATTAGAAAATTTGTCCAAATATGACAGAAGAAAACATGAAGCAGTGGCAACACTGTTTGTGAGAATTGAATGGTTATGGGCCCAACCAAAATACGCGCTTGTTGTCGTTCGCACTAAACAACCAAATATATTCGTCTCTTTCACACTAACGAACTCTTTGTGCTGTTTAAATTCACTTTTTGCAATCAGTAAACTTTCCAAATGAAAACGTTCCCCAGAAAAAATAAAGTGGAAAAATCTAACTAAAAAGGGAAAAATATTTCAAATGAAATGTAATTTATGATTAATACCCTTATCACACTAGCATACATTTTGGGGGAACGCATGGAAGATGATGAAAAAATGAAACATGCGTTCACACTTGCAACATCTTACATCTTCCATCTGCCATTTTCTAATATTCATTTATTAACATGCCACATCGATGTAGCCAAATTTTTGTGATCAAAAATAAACGAACTAAAATGGTTTATAATATAAGTATGTATGCAATTGTAGTCTATTTGGACCCCGGAAACGACAAAGTAGAGAATGACATTCATCAAACGTTTATTTTTTAACATTTCATATTTATTACATTTGGGGTTTTCCTACATTTATTTCGTCAAGATGTATTTATATCAGGGGGTGTTATTGCGACTAGACAATAGCTATTTTATATATGTATGTTTGGTTTCATTCCAGTGCCAAATTCAGAGCAAATTTGTTATACAATTGCAATACAAGAAAGCAAAAAAGTTTAAAATCAAAATACATTTGAATTTAAAAGTCAATTGAGGCAAAGATTTGAAAATATTTAAATCAGCTGTTCAAGCGCTACCACCTGATACAAATATATCTTGGTTTTGTTTTTGTTTTTCTGTCGTTTTTTGTAATATTTTTTTAATTTCTGGACTTAAACTTATCACAAAGTGTCAAATTTGTATGGGGAAATGGTAACATCTTTGGAAAATTGATTGAAGATGTAAGATGTGGCATAGTGTGAAAAGGCTATAAGGCATAAACTGTTTTGCCTTCGACCGGGTTTGTTCAGAATTTATTTCCCTATTTACTAATTTGTTTCTAATTTTTCGACCTTTATTTTATTAATTATTCTTGACTAATTATTCAAGCTTAAGGTCACTTCTGATTTAATTAAACTTTTTGTTTTTCTCTTTTTTCTCTCGATATTTCGATTTCCTGTGGAAATCTTCTTCAGGAAAGTTTTTAATATTAATAATAACAGATGATGTTTGTCTGTTATTATTAATATTAAAAACTTTCCTGAAGAAGATTTCCATAGGAAATCGAAATATCGAGAAAAAAAAGTTTAATTAAATCAGAAGTGACCTTAAGCTTGAATAATTAGTCAAGAATAATTTCCCTATTTACCTAGATTTTTTTCTGGGAGCAAAATGCTCCGCGCCGAGTTTGATTCGTGATTGATTATAAAAGCGTTATAAGGAATTTACACAGCCGTTTATCACGTCCAGGTTAGCGATAACCTTGTTCTCTAATCTTTGCCGTTTACACCACCCAATTTGAGATTAAATTCACATTTTAGTTGGCAACTCCGTGCTTAGACAAACTCCGCGAAAAATTAAGTTGGCGGCTATTGGTTATTCCATTTTGTACAAATTTGGGATGTTTGTGAAATAACTGAACCTTTAGAATTGGATCAGTGAGTCAAATCGGGGCAGTAGATAAAATTTGCTCACAGTTTAAACCAATATGAGCCATTTATATTGCCGGCGGCGTGAACTTCAAAAAAGTTTTGATGGCGGCGACGCGTCGGAAAATTTATGATCTGCTTCAATCTGTCAAGCAGTTGATTTTTTGTGTATTTTTTTATTATGGTTACACTTTTTTTTAGTAGCTAACCGTGTTGCATCAAAATGAACACCAATTTAAAATGAGGTTAGCAATTAAACTTCAGTTTCTACAGATTAAAATTGTATCGTATGAGTAATCTTCTGGGTTATCGCGGGTTAACGGAGTTAACCATCGAAATGCGGTAATCTTGGTCGGTGTAAATGCCGCATTAGGTAAATAGTGCACTAAATAATTTTGCATTGCAATTGAAAGGCAATAAAATGTAAAGAAAGTGAAGTTTATTTTATGTTTTGTTTTTTGTAATCTTTATATTGATGTATGTATGTAATATGATTATCTATAATTAATTATTTTAAATAAACATTTAATGTTCTAAGTGTTGGTGACTTTTGATAACTTTTTTGGAAAATTCTGGTAATAAAAAAATTATCCCTGTGGCAACCGTGCGTATAACCATGTCATTATTCTCTTTGCTCTGAGAGTACTTCGCACCGCTACATCAGTGTGTGTTTTTTTCGCAGTTTGACAATCTGTGTTTCGCAGTCGGACAAATCTGTGGTCTATATGAAAAATAGATGTTGGCCGATTCTGAGACCTACCCGATATGAACACAACACATGAAAAAGATTTCGGTTTTTATAATTTGTATATGTAGTTCTTAAAAATATATAAAACCAGCCATCATTTTATTGTTTTTATTAAAATGTCGCAGCTTTCGTACCGTATGTTGGCTGTATTGAGCCACTGTTTCTTATGTTATTAGCATAGATAAAGTAAACAAATAGGTGAAGCACAAGTGATGGGAAAATTTTAGTGTAATAGGTAATTTGCTAGATGTCGTTGAAAGCAATAAATGGAATTTTTTTTGTTCCCAAAAAAAAGTCAAAAATATGACAATAAACATCTAAAATTTCATATCAAAAGAAAAAATAATTTTCAACAAAAATATCAAGAATACAACACGTTACTTAAAGTAGAATATCTGATGGCCATCGAATTGCAAATCCATGCCACACCGTCTATGTCCTAATAAATTGGTTCTACCTCCGGTTCAGCTACCATTCCTTGTTGCGAGTCCTCAGACACTCTAACGGTTTTAGCATCTGCACATAAATTTTGTATTTTATTATTTTCACAAAAATTTCCCAGAATTTTGAATAAACGTCAATGAGAAATATGGCAAACTTCAGTGAAAGTGACAGTAGTACAAGACAACACCTAGGAAACAAAGTTAACAATGGTCGCGCTATATCTATTATTTCCTTTTTCTATGGTTTCTAGTACACCACACTTTTATTATGTACTCCGTGTAATTTTATGACAACTATTTAGTGTCTTTACCCTTATGTTAAATTGTTTTAATCCTTCCGAATTATAATTGAAAAACATCGTACTATTCAAATTGTGTAATTACCTTTTCTAAATAATTTGATTTCATTTTGTACAGTCAAAGTACACAACTTTGTTCACCATGCAAAAAATCACCAAATTTTACCGCAAAGAAAACATACCTACATATTTAACATTTCGTACACAGCCTCATTCTTTTTTTTCCTAACGGCGTCTGCCAACCAGTGATGATATTTGATTGTTGTCGAGGGGACTTTTTGAAATCCTCCGAAAGTACTTTTTTTGACGTAAGAGTACTTTTCATAAAATAATGAAATGAATCTGTATTTACACCGAAAGATTAACGGGCTGTTTGTAGAACATATTACAAAAGGTATTTAATCTGCGAACGGTTCATTAATCTTCAGACGGTGATGTGAAACACTTGTTTCGTTTACTCAACCAAGATTGTGAATCGCCCTGTTCACAAGACGCATTCGTGTTTCTATTGACAGTTGTGATTTATGTCAAAAAAAATAGTTGTTTTTGTACGTTTTGGTTATAAAATGGAAAAGAAAGGTAAGAAAATATTAAACCAAATGTTAAGTGTTTTTACCAAAATTTCTTATTTTTTAGTAAATAGAAAAGTGCCAGCAAGTGGGACCAGTGCGATGAACGCGCTTTGATTGGAGTATGGACTGAGAAGATGCCCCAGTTGCGTGGCTGCCGGAAGAACAGCCACATACTGATGGAGATGGCCTCGGAGCGCGAACAGTTGGGGTACAAGTATTCAGTAGAAGAGCTAAAAACGAAGATGCACAATATGACTACACGATATGTTTTATTTGTGTTAACAATCAAGGCTTTGCTTTTTATTTATATTTAAACACAAACTTCACTTTCGCTCTATGTTTATTTATTTTTTGCTTTGTTTTGCTTATTCTGACAACTAGTTCAGATAAAAAAGCGCTAGCGTACTAAATAAATTAGAGATGGTAGTAAATTATTCATGTTTGGTAAGATGTTTCGAATTGAAACGAGATGGTTCGCTCTCAAAATTTTGTATGGCGAACCATGATGTTTCAAACATGATTGGGGTGCCAAACACGAATGAGAGAACGAAACACGAAAAAAGCCAGCCGTCTGAACTTGCTATTAGGCACACATATCCTATACATATTTCAGTCTTATTACACAAAAAATAACAATCTTGGCAATTACTATCACCTGAGTTTGACAAGGTCGTCCCTTGATATAAAAAAATCCAGTGAGTGTTCGAACTCACGGGCGATGTGTTAACACCTTTTTGCTACACGGTACCTGTTCGATTTCTATGAACACATTTTTAAATGCTACATTGGAAAATAAAAAACAGCGTTCAACCATACAATGACGTTACATTTGAATAATATTAATACAAGTGCAAGCACGTGTGCCATTATTTTCTTGCTTAATACTTTTTGTTTTATTCCCACAAAAAACAAAGAGAATGGAAAGCATCAGACACATGATCAGACATACATTGTTATGTTCTTAGGCTGCTGACAGAGTGGCGCGAGAAGTCGAGCCGAGCTGGTTGAAAAGCAGAAAGCTGGTTCAGTACAAATTAGTACAAACCAGCGTGTAGATGGCAGAGTAAAGCCGAACCAGGTTGCTGGTTGAATGGCAGAAAACTGTTTTGAAGAGTGTTGTCGCGCTGGTTGATACCGACTCACACACACATGATTGATTTATACATATGTTTGTGTGTGTTCTTGGTCACAGTATGACAAAACACGCAAAACAACCAGCACAGGTAGCCAGCGCTACTCTGCCATCCCCTAACTTATTTCTCGCATGAACAAGTCAGCCAGAAATCAGCAACCAGCTCGGCTCGACTTCTCGCGCTACTCTGTCAGCAGCCTTACATACGATACAGAAGTTCACAAAATTTTCGTTGCTCTCTTGCTATCTAAAAAATACTTGCTATCTGAAAAAAATATCTGATAAAAACATTATTCTCTTTGCTCTGAGAGTGCTCCATTTTATTTGACTTATTGACGCCATTAGTTTGCCTGCGGAGTTTCAGCTTGATTGGATCACGGGAAACGGGTTACAAATCAATCCAAAGTTTTTTCGGCATACATACATACATACTGACAGGTGAAGTTAATATAAAGAATTTAAAAGGCGTTCAATCATATGAAGACGTTTCATTTAAATAATATTAATAGTTACTTAATAACACTTAAAACTCTTTAAAAAGAAGTGTCATTATTTTCTTGCTAATACCTTTTATTTTATACCCACAAAAAACAAAGGGAATGCAAAGCAACAGACACATGAACATACATACATTGTTATGTTCGTACATACGCTACACAAGTTCATAATTTTCGTTACTCTCTATCTCATTTTTATATACGCATAACTACGTCATTATTCTCTTTGCTCTGAGAGAGCTCCGCACCCATAGAGTAAATAGGGGTAGAGAAAATCTTTCACTCACCAAATTTCTGACATTTGGCCTCGTGTGATGTATACGTTTGATGTTGAAAAGAATTGCTTTACTAATACCAGATAGATGCAATGGTTCAAAACAACGAACAAAATAACAACAACGGCATTTCGTTTTGTGTGTTAAAATTAATGTGTTAAATACAACACAAATGTATGCTAACAATAACAGTCAATAAAAAAGTTTAAAACACATTTAAATTTCACAGTTTTTCACTAAAATGGCATGAAAAATTAAAGCAAGAAGTTATTGTAATTCCACCTGGTGTATATCACTTTTCGTCAAACATCTCTCTATCACACCGACCGCATCACGAAGAGTGTGAAAGAAAACGTCAGATGAGACAAATGGCGGCTCTACTTCATATTTACTCTATGTCCGCACCCAACAAGGCAACTATTCGCTGCCGCTACACAAGTGTGTGTGCGTTTTCGCAGTCGGACAAATCTGTGTTCTATATAGTGGTGGGTCACCTTATCATTTAGGGGTATGAAAAATAGATGTTTGCCGATTCTGAGATCTACCCGCTATGCACACAAAATTTCATACAAATCGTTTCAGCCGTTTCGGAGGAGTTTAACGGCAAACAATGTGTGATCGCTGTCGGACAATCTGTGTGAGCGCAGTCAGACAAATTGTGTTTGGATGTATTCACTTTGTGAATTTAGGCCGTACCCGCGCCTATAGATGTTAACACATCTACATACCTTACTTATTTTACCATGTGTTCATGGTAGAATGAGAAGGTAAACTCGGTAGACAGCTGATTTCTTTTTTGACAGCTGATTGAATTTTTTCTCGTTGTTTAGTTGGCCGCTTCTGTCAGATTCAATGGTTTTGTTTCTGTTTACATTTATTTGTTGGCATACGTATTTGTTGACTTTGACATGAGGAGAGCCTAAACAAAAACAAAATGCCTGTTGTTGTTGCTCACAATTGTTGTTGTATCTACTGCAACTACTTGGTATTTTTACTATGCATGTGTTGTATTTAAAAACCTCTCACATAAAATTTGTACTCTTGTACTCCGAAAGTACTCTTATTGGACAAAAAGGAGTTGGGGACTTTTGGAAATCGAAAGGAGGTAAAAAAAGCCCTTATCCACTACAAATATCATCCCTGCTGCCAACAATGGTCAGTTATTCTTCAGCGATCGGTGCGTAAACAGTGCGGAGTGCTATAATTTGTAAACTGTGCGGAATAATCAAGTGGTTTTGGTAAACAATTGTAATAAAATGAATCAGCTAGATATAAATTTCCAAGGAGGACAGATTCAAAATAAAATGTGCAATATTTTACTTTGTTTTTTTTCTTTACATACAACAGTAGTGGTTATTTGTTGTTGTGTTACTCTAGTCTCAATGATGGTAGATGTATAATTCTATATACTACATAAATATGTATAATGGCCTCAGTGGTGGCTGTGGTAACTTTCGTGGCTCTGCTGGCTGAGCTACTCTTTTTATCTTCGGCTTCGCTGCTTGTTTATACATTATGTATAATAGTTGATGCTACGATGACAATAACCAATAAGAACAACATAAACAAAAGTATAGTGTCGGCAATTTCAATTGTGTGGTATTATCGGCCATCGAGGAAATAACTAAGTGTGTGCGTGTGTGTAAAAGAAACTAAACGGTACGGTAAATAACTAACTTATATATTTTGTTGAAGAGGCCAACGAAGGGACTCATCATAATTACGATAGCAAAAATTAATACAAGGTAAGAAATAAATTTCTTTTAACCCTATTAAATATACAATATATTTATTTTGACAGCGTAATTTATTTGTGAATGTTTTTGTTTATTGTGACCCATTTTGTTGATATTTATATTTTGATTTCAGTTGACCGGTTGTTTCGGTCAGTTTTTAAGTTTAAGAAAATGATACGAATTTATTTCATTTCTCCCCTTGACGGTTGGTATTGGTCGGTTTCGGTCATTGTTCTTATGTTTGTTTCCTATCTCACTAGAAGTGACTGATTTTATTATTAAATTCCTGATGACAAAATAATCTAAATTATTTAATATGTATAATTAAAGGCTTAAACCTAGAATAGGTCGGCAACTCGACTTCGGTTCCAAACTATCAGCATTGGATAGAACTTTTCATTTTAAGTAAAAAAGGTAAAATAAAAAAAAATCGGTGGCAACGGCTATTTTCGGAGTTATGGGCCCCCAAAAGTTCGGGCATACGGGATGGTATTACGAGTGTGGTGCCGTGTTGTGGGACCGAGTTCACCACTTTTTTATGTAAAAGTATTCGAAATAAACTTAAATAAATTTTTTCGTTAACTGTCTTAGTTATCGAGATATCGGATGATTAATATTTAAAGAATATCGTTTTTTTCAACATTTCACAAAAAAAAATTACGTCTTAATAATTCTAAATATTCCACGCAGTAAACCATATATCACAAAAATATTATGCCGAAGCCGGTGTTGGACCCACCCCAGAGAAAACAATCTAAAAGCCCGGCCGAAGGACGGCCACGCAGTAAGTTAAATGTTTTGCAAAATTATCGAAAAATTCGATATTCTTTACAAGTTTATCATTCGATATCTCGATAACTAAAACAGTTATCGAAAAAATTTATTTAATTCTGTTTGCTTATTTCGACTGCATTTACACAAAAAAGTGGTCAAATCGGTCCCACAAGATGGCACTACACTCGTAATACCATCCCTTATGCCCGAACTTTGGGGGCCCGTAACTCCCAAAATAGGGGTTCCTTTTTTTACTTAAAATAACGTTCCCTATACCAAAAAAAAAAACAAAAAAATTGGGCGTGCCGATCTATACTAGATCTGTTCCTAATTAAAATATAATAACAACTATTTTAATAGTTAAAACAATTCATTTTCCGAGATTTTTTTCAATTTAACCCATTTAGTGAGAATTTTTTCCATGTTTTATTAATAATTTAATTTTCTATATTCTAATAAATAATCACAAATTTTTTAAATTAAAAATCCCTAAATTAAAACTCCCTACTTATTCATTCCTATTTTTTTTTAATTGTAAGCATATCCACATCATTTCGAATTGAAATTCAAAAGGTATCAATTTAATTCTAAAAAGTATCAATTGAAATTGAATAGGTAGATTTGAAATTTAAAACACATAAATTTAAAAAACACGTGAAACTTACAATTTATATTCGAAATTTAAAATACATCACTTGAAATTTGAAACTTCTATTTGAAATTTGGCATACATCAATTGAAGTTTAAAGAACATCTATTGAAATTCAAAATCATCATGTTAGCAGAGCTCTGTTATTATAGTAAGACCTACATACATATAAATCGTTAGCTAAACGTGCAAAGGTCGTAAGTCCATATTTTTTCGGAATTAAGATTTTGATGCAGAAATGTTTAACAGGTTGAAGTATATTATTTACAAAACGAAAAATTTTAGATATGTAATTTTTAGATGTTGTTTTGTAGTGATGTGCAAAAGTCGTAAGTCCAAATGTAACAAAAGAAAAGGTCGTAAGTCCATTAAAAAATTACATATTGAAAATGTTAGTCAAAGTATCAATTTTATTGAATGCTATTGAGATCAAATGGTCAGACCCACTTAAAAATGTACTATTCTTCGGTTTTTTTAGTCTCATCAAATTAAAGGACTTAGCGATGTCCGTCTGACACATCGATTTTCTGTTCGTATAGTTGTCTGTTGAAAGCCTGATAGATCTTTAACGAAAAAAGATAGAGCAATTTATTTTGGTATCAACATGGCTTGTGGCTCAAAGGTGTTTGGTATTTAAAATGGCCAAAATCGAATCACAGAGGAAAAAGTTGCACACAAGAAACAGACTGGACCCGAAAATTGTAAACTTAACATTTTTATGATATTATTTTTTATCAATTTGATTAGCAAATATACGTATTCGGCAAGTGTACATTCATCTTTTATCAGAACTAGATCATAATATATAATCCTTCCGCCCTTAAAGGGCATGGTCGTTTATATTTTCCAAAATAATTATAGAAAAATGCAATAAATTTTAAATTTTCAATGAATGCAGTAATAACTTCATTACATTTTTTGCACCTTGGTGGGGGGGGGGGAGGGGAGGCAGGTGTGTTGGTATGGGAGTTTCTTAGATCCTCTCCATTTTTTTTGAAATAATTCTTTTTTAATTTATTGGAATCATGCAATCGGGACTTAATGGAGGTTATATTCGACTTAACATATATATAAAGAATATAAAACTATCACTTACTGTTTGCAATTTTTTGAATTTAGTGTGCCTTGCAATTTATTTTCAATTAAGTGTGCGTTGCAATTTATTTTAATGCGGTAAATAAAAAATTGTGGAAAATTATTAGTTTCCAAAATTTGACGAAAGACAAAGGTAATGCACTTATAACATATTTTTGTGAAAACATTATATTCTACTAATAATTTTATTTAAAGATTACGATGTCTTCTTCTAATAACAATAACGTGCCCCTATCATGTGAAAGCGGAAACATTGACGATTATGAATTTCAATCAGACCATGAAGTTATAGGCCTGGTTCCTTATGGATTTCACAGCGATTCCGATAATTCAAATAATTTACCTACTAAGTCGAATGAACGCAAATAGAGAGTTCAAGAGCAAAGTTCTGGTTGGTTTGCGTCTAAAAATAAAAAGTGCAGAGGAAGTGGTCAACGTTATTTTAGAAAGCAAAAAGAGTGTTCTGGTTGGAATTGTAAAAAGATAAAAGAGTCCCGGAAAATTAAAGAAAGATGCTGTTGCAAAGAAAAATGTTCAGAGATCAATGACGACAACAGAAAGAAAATATTTTCCGAATTTTGGCAATTGGAATGGAATCAAAAAAAATTTATGTAAATAGTTTGGTTGACGCATATCAAATTACTAGACCACGAAACAGAAAAGACTACAGGAAATCCAAAAGATGCCAAACATATAAATATAATCTTAGATTTCAATGCAAAAATATTAGAGTGTGCAAAAAGTTCTTCTTAAATACGTTGGATATTGGAGAAAAACAGTGCTCAATTGGATCAAGAAGACCATAGTTTCAAAACCAATTTCAAAAACTACTGCTCAAAATAAACTAACTGATAAAAAGCAATGTCTTCATGAATTTTTTGATGCGCTACCTTTAATAGTCACATTACTGCCGCGCTGCTACGCAAAAAAATACCTTTTACCAGAATGGCGATCAAAAATAGAACTTTACGACTTTTACGTGAATAACTGGTGTAAAAACAAAAACGTACAGCCACTTCAAAATAACAGTGTTTAATAAAATATTTCATCAACGAAATTGTGGATTATTCGCGCCTAAAAAAGACCAATGCGAAATATGTGCTCGTTATTCAGTTGGTGACCTGTCTTATGAAGAGTACACACTCCACCAAGAGAAAAAAGAAGAGGCTAGAACAGAGAAGCAAAAAGATAAAAACGAAGAAACACCTATCTTTACCGTGGATCTTCAAGCAGTCTTAATTGCACCAAAGTAATATCAGCAGTTTATACTACCACGCAAAGTTGCAAGTTCATAATTTGGTATTTTTTAATCTTAAAACCCAAAAAGCTTATTGTTTCATATGGAATGAAGCTGAAGGTGGTGTAAATGCCGAAGAATTCGCTAGTATATGGGTTTACTTTATTGAAAAAAAATTCTTAATGAAAATAAAAACCCTGTTAAAATAATTTTTTATAGTGATGGTTGTAATTATCAAAATCGGAACAGTGTCATGAGTAATGCCTTACTAAATGTAGCTGTTAAGCGTAATATTCTCATTGAGCAAAAGATTCTAGAAATTGGCCACACACAAATGGAAGCAGACAGTGTTCATTCCACAATTGAACGTGCCATAAAAAAAAGAAATATAGATGTCCCCAGTGAGTACATTGAAATAGTTAAAGGAGCACGAAAAAATCCTGAACCATACGACGTTATGTATTTGGAACACTCATTTTTTAAAAAATTTTGTGATGTTCAATATTACAAAAATATTCGCCCTGGCCAAGGTAAAGGCGATTATAAAGTGACAGATATTCGTGGCATCCAATATATCCCAAATGGTGAAATAAATTATAAAATAAGATTTCCACACAAGTGGCAAAATCTCCCTCAAAACAGTAAATAAAAATATAATGGCAATGAATTGGTCCAACTTGCAACAACTTCACCAGAATAGAAGAAAAATAACAAACAGAAAATATGAAGATTTGCAATTTTTAAAGTCAACTTTAAGAAAGAGTCACCATAAATTTTATGACGATTTACCCCATGAATAATTTTATATCTTCCTATTTACCTTAATAAGTGTTCTGATCTTGAATTTGTAGAATTTTTCTTTTTTGTACTTTGTAATTTGTTAAACAGAAATGAAATAAGACTGTGTAATTAATGTTTATGTTAGTTATTATTTGTTTACTATTTTAAAAACAATGAAAAATTGTACTATTTGTATTAATATTTTTTCTTAAAACAATATAAAAAAAACACACACTTCGAGTCGTTTTAATTTGCAAACAAGTTTCGAAGAAAGAGCTGAAGTCCAAAAAAGCTTTAGTCTTTGAGTATTTTTTCCCATTTTGTTTTGAATTGTAAAAATTTAGTTAAAAGCAAAGGATGCTAAAAAGCGGTGGTGTGCGTTAAAGGCCTAAATTTTTATCCTTAATGTTGAATATCACTTTTCTTGTTTCTAAATGACATTAAAATAGGCGAAACTTTCTAGTTTATTGCGTGAATTTGTAAAAATATGGTCAAAAAAGTAAGTACGTTTATATCCAGTATTGTGCCTCAGAGGGTTAAATTTTTATCCGACATTGTCTTTAATCACCAATACTATTCACGTTAATAAAATCAATAAAAAGAAACCGGCTTAACATTGCTAATTTTAAAAGTTACAAAAAAAAATAAATTACAGAAAAGGTCATAAGTCCACAAAAAAATTCAAAATTGAAAACAGAAAAAGTCGTAAGTCCACAAAAATTGCTGTAGTTGCTCGAGAAATTATTTTTTGACGTAGAATACGTCTTACCTTACGGTATGAGGAGTCATGTCAGGTTTTTATTGTTGTAATCTTTATTTCATTGAATTTGAGGAAACGGCTAGATGAATTTTTTTAAAATTTTTTTTGTAGGTAAATGAAGATGTTATCTTTCGTTTGATATACATTTCATATTGGTTGATATATTTCTAGTATTTTAATTTCTCAAATGAAAATTGTTTAAACACATACACTCAAACATATGTGTGGTGTTTGGTTGAGTGTTTTTGGTTGCTCAACATTGCTTAGGAACATGTATCTAGTAAAAAGTGAAACGAACAGCAAGCTAATGTTGCTTGGCAACATGTATCTAGTAAAAAGTGAAACAAACAGTAAGCTAACGTAATAAAGCTTTTTTGCGAAAGCTTCAATAAAGCTGTTGTAACATTAATTTTGAATTGTAAAGCGTAAAGCTTTCACACAACGCTCGAATGCTAATGCGAAGACTCGATAAGGTAAACCTTTTTTAATATTAGGGCGGTCCTCTCAACATTCGCAGAACTTATTTCAATAAAAATATTAATTAAAATACATAAATTAAATTAAGTTTAAAAAATTAAACATACATAAATACATAAATATACATAAATTAAATTAAGTTTAAAACATAATATTTTTTTTTTAAACGGACTTGAATCAAATGCCGTTGGTAAATATAAAAATTACAGCAGACAGTTGTCCGAGGCCTTCGGCCACGGACTGTCCCTGCAGGCTGTGTCAGAGACACGGCCATTAAGTTTAACGTAGAATACGCCATCCGATAAGACAGAAAACATATATAACAATAAATGATAAATAATATAAGCAAATGAATTTATTGTTATATATGTTTTCTGTCTTATCGGATGGCGTATTCTACGTTAAACTTAATGGCCGTGTCTCTGACACAGCCTGCAGGGACAGTCCGTGGCCGAAGGCCTCGGACAACTGTCTGCTGTAATTTTTTTCATATATTTTCTGCTTCAAATAAAGAGCAAGAACAATAAACACGTAACTGCATTTAAAGATTTCAATAATCTTCAAAGGAAAGAAACTGAAAAGTTTTTTGTCTGTCCTGTAAAATTTAAAAAAATGGACTTACGACCTTTGCACGTTTAGCTAACGATATACTGTTTATATAAAATACTGTTTTTATCGAGATCTAACACACATTTATAACCAAAAATTATAATTTATATTTCCAACGTTCAGTAAATGGTATATCAGAACCTAAAATTTAGCTAATCTGTGCCAAATCATAATAGAATGGCATTTTTGTAATACAAGTTCTTGAAAAGGTTTGGGGGCATTCCGGCTCATCAGAAAAAGTTTACCGATTGGGACTCATGTCAAATTACAGCTATTTGCGCCTATTTTCATTATTTAATACCCTCGTTTCCAAAAGTACCTTCAGAATAACAAATTCGTCCAAGAACTTATGAAATTGTCGATTCGGATGGACAAGATGCGTCCATGGTGGTCACCAGGAAAAAGTTTACTGATTGGGACTAGTGTCAAATTACAGCTATTGTCATCTATTTTCATTATTTAATACCCTCGTTTTCAAAAGTACCTTTGGAATAAGTGTAATATTATTTACTATTTTTATTATATTATCTTGTCCGTCCGGCATTAACTCCCTGCACAAACTGACCTTTCCGACATGTTTTAAAATGCCGATCTGTCAATGTAAGGTCCGCTTTATACACAAATATCAGCTGCACGTTCAAACAATATTATGTTATAAAAATAGATATCATGAAATGGAAGAGAATTTAGTGCAAATATTGAATTAATTATTGAAAAAATAATCTATAAATTCTATAAATTTAAAAGAAAAATACTTTCAATTTACGTCAATGAGTGTTTGTATACGTCATTTTAATTGTTTACTTCAAGGTTAAAGACGGATTACGAACAAAGCCTAGAAGAAACATGTATAAGATACTATTTGTAAAAATATATATTGACCCCAATTTATATTTACTCGACAGCACATGCTTCTCAGCATGTATTGTTCAATAATATTTAATTGATTAATAATAGATTGAGACATGAAAATTTCCTCAGGTTCGGACGGACAGTAAAGAACAAAGGGCTTATTTCAATGCCGATGTATATTTTTAAGGTGGTGAATGACCTCATCCGTTTTGACAAAATTTAACTAATTTTAACGAAATTTGGTACCGTAACTAGCACCTGAAAATGAAAACAAACGCTGCGCACATGGTGGTGCTGTACCAACGGCAACGATGCAGATACAAAAATATAGTTAACTATGTCACCAGTTATAGCATTTATCAGTCTGAATTAATGACGATTACAGAATAGGAATTCAGTTGTAGTAGGAGTCAGTGACCATCATGTCTCAGTAATCAGTTTTCCTGAATTTAAAATCAACCCAGGACTGTCGCAGATCTCTTATCGAGATGGTTCAGAAGATAATCGACATATGTATATGTGTGCCACGGTACAAGGACATATAGGGGAACAGCAATGCGGAGGAGGTGCACGCAAAAAAAAACAAGATGTTAGTTATAAAACGTCGTAAACGACTTTTATTTATTGTAAAGTGGTGGGGTTAGTTAAGCACACTCACTGGCAAGTTCATCATCAGATGCCTAACCATTGTGCCTGAATTGCTACGACCAGTAGAACGTCAATTGTATATTTACAAACTCAAATATCCGATTTACATATACGAATTAGTATCGATCGTAGACCCCTAAGTACCAACACACACTGAAAGGTCCATAATTCCTACACATGGACAGAAAGATTTACCCTCCATGTTATTTTCCTCTTGCATACTCGCATTGTTGCAGTGCTTTGAGGTGAGTTTTAATCTATATCCATGTAAAGTACATTAATTCCTCGCCTTACACTACAAGTCTTTGCTCCGGTATATTTTAAACGAAAGCTACATATCACTTTGATAACCGTCGCGGCGATGTTGATATTCGATTGGTACATCCTCCTTCCTCCTGCAGACAAGCCCAGTGGCTTCGCCGGATTCAACATGTATATTTTAATATACCGAAATAAATAAAAAAATATTAATTGTAGTTTAATATCATGAAATAAACTTCAAATACTACACCGTTGTCAATTGAAATCTAAAAATAAACTTGAAACTTACAAATTCTATTTGAATTTTAAAATACGCTGTTTGCAATTTAAAAACTCTGTTTGAAATTTGAAGTGCATCAACTCAAATTTAAATGAACATCAATTAAAATTTATAAGATGCTTCAATTGATGTCTTATAAAATTCAATTAATTTCTTTCAAAATTTATTTGATGTGTTTTAAATTTAAATTGATGTCTTTTAAATATTTTTTGATGGTTTTAAATTTCAATAGATGTTTTTAAATTTTAATTGATATTTTTCAAAATTAATTTGATGTTTTTGGAATTTCATTGGAAATGGCGAGATATGTTTAGAAATAATATACGCTTCCTATATCTTAAAATTGGTTTTGGAATTGGTTTTTGAGATTTTTAGTTTAACAAATTTGTAACTATTTATTAGAATATAGAAAGTGGTGCAATGGTAGTGTGCGCGGCTCTTGTGCATGAGAACGTGGGCTCGGATCCCTGCTCTGACCACCTTATATTTCTTTCGATGGCGGTCACCTTGCTTAGTGACGGCGACACTATCGAGTATTTAGCCATGAAAAAGCTTCTCAAAATACCTTTCGGAACCGGTGTAAAACTGTAGGTCCCTATCAGTGAGTGTGAAACTAGAACGCGCACAGCTCACTGATTGTGAGATCCCTACATGGGATGTAACGGGGAAACCATTTATTTTATAGAAAGTGAAAATATTAATAAAACATTGGAAAAATTATCACTCAATGAGTTACCTGTTAATTTAAAAAAAGGAAGAAAAAACTCTGTTGAATCCTTCCGAATTATAATTGAAAAACCTAGTATGCAGATTGTGTAATTGGTTGATTTAATTTTGCACAGTTAAATTACCCAATTTTCTTCACCACGCAACAAATCACCAAATTTTACCACGAAGAGAAAATACATATTTAACGTTTCGCACACAGCCTCTTTCACTATTTTTCTAACTGCGTCTGCCAACAATAGTCAGTTATTCTTCAGCGATCGGTGCGTAAACAGTGCGGAATAATCAAGTGTTCAACTAATCAACTAGTGGTAAATGTTTTTTTTGGAAAAGGATCTATTATCCAGCAAATATAAAATTCCAAGTAGAACGGATTCAAAGTAAAATGTGCAGTGTTTTACTTTATTTGTGTTTTTCCGTACAGCAAGTGGTTATTTGTTATTGTGTTTCTTTTGATGCTACGATGACAATAACCAATAAGAACAACATAAACAAAAAGTATAGTGTCGGCAGTTTTAATTGTGTGGAAATATCAACCATCGGGAAAATAACTGAGTGTGTGCGTGTGTATAAATAACTAAACGGGAGTTACGGTACGGTAAATAACTAATTCATGTTTTGTTGTAGAGGCCAACGAATAAAATCATCATAATTACGATAGCAAAAATGTGTAAAAGGTAAGAATTACATTTCTTTTAAACCTATTATATGTAATTTGAAACAGCTCAATTTATCTATGAATGTTTCGGTTTATTGGTAACAATTTTGTTGGTATTACTTAGGAGCTTATCTATTAAATCCCCACACTCCCAAAAAAAAGAGGGTGTAGAACACATTATTGCAAACAAAAAATGTTTAAAAAAAATCGAAGTTTAGGCATATGGAGTGATTTTGTGATCCCAACTACTTCTAAGAGCCGATTGTTTTATGTAAACGGTCGAAATAAGTTTAAAACGTTAAACGAAAAACCTCAATAACTTGCTTAGTTATCGAGTTATCGAGACTTCCTAAATTAAAATCAAATGAAATTGTTGATAAGGGGTTGGATATAAAATCCTGAAATAACGAAATAAAATTAAATAAACTTTTGGAATAAACTGCTTAATTATCGATATGCGTGAAATTTATCGATTTATTTTAATTGGGAACATTTTCAAAATGTTTATACAAAATCGGAATATAAAGAGAAAATAAATAAATACATTTTTGCGATAGATCGCTCAGTTGTCGAGATATTAGTGCTACAATTATTTAAACTTTCTTTGTTAAATTGTGAGTGCTTTTTTAGTCAATATGGCAGCCACATATAACAACAATAATTTGGCAAAAATTCCGCACCAGGGGCAGGCAATGAAATTTTTTTTTTTTTAACCAAAATTAAAGAAAAAATTACGAATGTCAGGAAATGGAAAACTAGCCCTCGCAGGGACCTATTTTGCTCGTACCGTGTGGTAGACCGTTTTTAAAATCGTTAAATTAATATTTATTAAAAAAAATTAATTAATATTAAAAAAATAATCGTTAATTAATTGTTGGCGAAAAATTATTTTAAAAAAATCGCGCGATGTTTTTACAATAACTTTTATTTTTTGACATGTTTATGAAATTTTTGCATGCAGTTTTTGAGAAATCTTCCTAAGCTTTCCAACGATACCTATATTGACATATCCCACCGGAAAGTGTTAAGCATGTAGAGGTTATACTTATATTCAAAATCCGATACCCGTAATCCGAGAAATATGGGCGATCGCCAAAAAAAATATATATATATTTTCTCTGAACGACTAGTTCTGTGTGTGAAAAAAGTTTGGGACCGATACGAGAGGTGGGGCTATTCTAGATATAAGCCATATTTTTTTTACTTTTCTCAAACAAAATTATTTCAAAAAATCGCTCGATGTGTAGTTCAAGGGCAGATTTTTAGTGTTTTGTAGCATAATTGTGGAGAATTCCCGGTGAGTATCCTTTTGTATACTCGCCTCCGTGGTACCTCACAACTTTTGTTACAAACAATATTGCACAATAACTCTTTCAGTGGATAAATATATTATGGATCATTAGTTTAAATCCAGAATGTCGTTTTCATAGCTATCACTGTATAGTGTTTATAAGATAATTTGTAAGAAAAATTCACCTCCATGTTGTTCCCCTCCATGAAAACATGGGGTTGAATTGCAATCACGAGGGTAATTTGTACAAACACGGAGATGATTTTGCTTGTCTAATTTTTCAAAACATAGTGGCGTGTAGAAATGAGTACATGCACCCATTTGCACTGTTCCGATTCGTATTTATTTCTGAAATTCACGAGTATTCGAGTTTGGTGTTCTGAGATTCGAACTTATTTTTTAAGTGACCGTTTTTACACAGCTGAATTGCAAAACATATGTTTTGCTGCCAAAAATGTAAGAAGACAAAAACAAACAGAAAAGTTATTGAATCTTCTCTTGACTTCTTATCTCGTGTTTCCCCTGTAAACACGAAAAAAGAAATAATTATTCATAAACATAAATTTTATTAAAATTCTTAAATTTCTTCATGCAAACTTCCTTGTTTATTATTTCCAACTTAGTACTTGCATATATGGGCCAAAAATAAACAAAACAAAATGACATATGAAAGAGTTGCCACCGTTTCTCACTTGGTCGTTGAGTGAATAATTATAGCTTTTACTCGTTTAAAAGCATAGAGCCTATGAAAGAATAGTTTTTCATTCTTATCGTACATATGCCGTCGTGTTTATATCGTATTGATATGTTTACGATATAACTGTAAAAATAAATAAACTGATTGTTGAATTTCTTAAACCTATGGCTCTGGCAACTTTGGATTTTTGAACATCCAATACTTAGCTGATTTGCATAAAATGGTATAAGCGTGGAATAAAACCAGATGAGAAAAATCAAAATTTTTAGATAATTATGTTTAATGACTTTTTGGGAATAAATGCTTGAAAAACTTCTACTTTTGAACATCCCCGTTAAGAAAAAAACATACTCGACTTTCATTCTGTAACGTTCTTTTTTACGTAATTTGCATTTTTGATACAGAAAATGTTATTTACTTTTACATTCACAACAACATTTGATTGTGAAAAATTTCACGAAATATCTTGTGGAAAAAACGTCAAGAACACAATTATTGTCGGCTGCTCGTGAGTGGCCATTCGCTGAGTGACAGCTACACTATCTAGTATTTTTCCATGAAAAAGCTTCTCAAAAATACCGTTCGGAACCGGTGTAAAACTATAGGTCCCAATCAGTGAGTGTAAAACCATATCGCGCACAGCTCACTGGTTGTGAGAAGATCTCCCCAATCCCTTCATGGGATGCAATTTGTTCAATATATACATTTAAAATTAATGAAAGTTCTTATTTTACATGTAAATTTAAATTATATCTAAATTAAATACTTATTGCATTGAGCATATTTACATACAAAAATAAAATCTAAAAAGTAGTTTAATTTGACTTATGAATCATCAGCACATAGATTAATACTTATAGTAGATCTACTAGTTCTCCCACCAAATTGATGACATTTTGCCTGGTGTGATATTTACGTTTGATGTTGAAAAGAATTGCTTTACTAATACCAGATAGAGGCAATGGTTCAAAACAACGAACAAAATAACAACAACGGCATTTCGTTTTGTGTGTTTAAATTATTGTATTAAATACAACACAAATGTATGCTAACAATAACAGTCAATAAAAAAGTTTAAAACACATTTAAATTTCAGTTTTTCACCAAAATGGCATGAAAAATTAAAGCAAGAAGTTATTGTAATTTCACCTGGTGTATATCACTTTTCGTCAAACATCTCTCTATCACACCGACCGCATCACGAAGAGTGTGAAAGGAAACGTCAGATGAGCCAAATATTCTCTCTAGTCTGAGATTACTCTATGCATCAGCAGCTACGGGAACCACTACAGTGAAGTGCTTGTGAGCTTGCTTGTATGTGTGGCACTGACAAAAATTTTGTGTGTGAATGGAATACATATTTAAAAAAATATTTCTCGGAAAAAACAGACGATGGTGGTAAGAATGAAGTTGGGATGTTTAAAAATTCAAAATTTAGAACCATTGTTGAAATTTGAAATATAAGTCCAAACTTTTTATTGAATTATGGCTTTCTTAAAGCTAAAAAGAAGTAAAGTCTAAATTCCTTTTTGATGAAAATAAAAATTACTCTAATACGAGACAAAATGCGAGCACATCTAAGCGTTGTGAACAAAAAAAAATTGTATGCGTGTATTTTTTCGTCTTTTCAAATCGCACAATGCGGCACACGTCTTGCTTGCTGCTGTTTTCAATCCAACTAAAACAATTTTCGTTGCTTTGCTTGCTCTCTTGCTTGATTTATTTGCTCTCATTTTCAAATACGTATACGCACTTGTGAGATCGCGGCTTCCAAGCAGCTTCTGTGCCCATAGCTGATCATCAGAAGAAATTTCTAAAAATACTGCAAATATCAGAATGGACCCCGTATTTCTATACTGAACTAACATATATTGGGATTGTAACATCATTCATTTAAATTCCTTCGATACAAAATGATAAAAATTTTGATAAGAAATCAGAAAATAATTCCAGTTATGGAGTGCAATAAATTAAAAATAATCTCCGACATCAGCACTTCTGGCGGCCATTTTGGACTAGGACTTTTTGCCACTCGCTATTTAAAAATTCACACAGGTGTCGCCGCTGAATCCAAAGTAACGCTAATGGCACATCACAACATCTCCATAAGTCAACACCGTTGGAAATATTTCAAGAGCCAACGCTTTTCACAATGGAACTGCAAGTATGAAGCCACTCTTAAGCTAGATAATTTTGAAGAAACACTCGAGCCACAAAACGAACGGATCCCACACCCTTACTCATCCAGTGGGTTCAAGTTCCATTAAAAAAATTTTAAAATATTTTTTGGAAGCCGAACAATCTTCAGTTTCCTAAATGGGCGTGGTAAATTCGCCCATTTCCAACAGCAGATTGACCTTGCCCAAAATATTATCTAATTCCCAAATTAATTAGGACCTATTGTGTGTTTGAGGATATATCCTGACTGCCAACCAAGTTTCTGCCCAACATTTGAATGGGAGGTACCCAAATGGGTGTAACAAAATCACACTTAATTTAGTATGAACCCTAATTCCGAATTTAATTAAGATCGGAAATGTTTTACGCGACTTATCGTATCGGCAAACTGGACGATCCCCAGCTTTTGTATGGGAGGTACCAGAATGGGCATCGCAACCTTGTAATTTTTCTCCAGTTAAGAGACATTTACGGATTATTAACTAATGTCTGAGTTGAAGCTAATCACGTGAAGCAGAAAAAAGTTTTAGGAGAAATATGATTTTGTAATATACATGTGTCGATTTGTATGGGAGGCACCAGAACCGTCGTGGCCACTGTGCATGTTGTCAACGCCAAGTTAAGTTTGGACAAACAATAGAAACTGACAAAATTAAATTGTGTTGGGTGAAGATTTACGGCAGTTATCGTGTTGATCAACCAGACAGACATGGGTAAATCGTCTTAAAAAGCCTAAAACAACGGAGTCGTAGGGTTACATTTTTTTCGTATTAAATATCGTAATATACACCCACATGTCGTCTATGGGTGAGCGTATAAAAAACACCGTTAATCGCGATGCTATAATTTACTTGTATGGAAACGCAGTAGTAATTCGGTAGATTCAAATATTTTTGGGGATTTTTTGGTTATGAATAATAGGTTTCGATTATTTTCGGGGATAAAAGTACATTATTTGGGGATTCGAACCAGAAAAAACCGGCAACACTCGCGCAACTGACTGTTGTAAAAGCTTTAAGGAGAGTAAGGATGAAGAAAGGTAAAACTGTTCCAAATATTTTCTCTGCAAGTATCCTGCATTAGTCAGAAGGAGAATGTCTACTATGGAATACATCTTTAGAAACCTGTGAGAATTGTCTCGTCTAGCTGTTAGCACAATGTTAAGCTTCTTGGATCAAACTATTAGATTTCCAGTATTGTAGTACAATGGACTAAACTGTCACTGGCAGTTAACCGAATCTATGCCACCAGTATATTAAATATATAGAGGTGATTCGACTGCCCAAGATGGGGGAAATTTGACGATACTGAGTTTTTTGTCCATGGGTTTTATGCTCTGTGAGCAACATTTTATATTAAACGAGTTTTCAAATTAAGAGTGTCATCATCTCTTCCGTAATGATGATATTTTTGTATCAAAATCCTCATTCAGGTCGCTACAGTACATGATTCCTCCATCGTTAAGGCGAAGTTAGTAGTGATGCACAGAATCAAGGAACAAAAAAAAAAACCTGTGCAAGGCAATGAAGATGTCGATCTATACATAAGATTCACAGGGTTCAGCACCGAGCAGGCGCACAGTTTAACTGTAACTGAGCTACTCACACGTCAATTGATCTAACTCCACATCATAAAAATTTTGAGACTTTATTGCTATTACAACACAAATATAACCCTTGTTTAATGCCATCAATATTGAGGAATAAGCGTGAAATATTTGTGGAAATATTTCGCATCAGTTTTAACTGAGAACACACATCCCATTTTCTACACTTTTTATTTTGGGGATCTAGATTGATTGCCCTCCGAGTAGCTGATATGTTGTGATTGTCACAAATTTCAATAACATCGTATCTTTTATATTTATTTTTATTTAAAAATAACTTGGGCATTGTTTGTATTGATTAAAAATATCATTCGCATATATACAATGTAAACATCACCTACAGACATCCATTCGTACTAATAAAACGTTTGCCAATTGTGCAAATATTCTATTTCTGGCAATGGGCCGATGCTAGCTATATAAAGCCCCACATATTTTATCAGAAAAGAAGTCCCATCCGCTTCTGCCGTAACAAGTTTATATTTTTATTAAGGGAAATAATTAAATTTGAATTTGAAAATGTTCAACCACAAAGTTCAATTGATCTTTGGAGGTAAGAGTAACGAAATATCATTTTGTGTCCTGGTCTTAACATTTTTCCTTGATACATTTTAGCACTCCTGTGTAAGACATGCTTAGTACATAGTAACTATCCTGCACCAGCTGGTCCTCCTGGCCCACCGGGTCCTTCAGGTGCACCAGGTAAACCTGGAGCCGCTGGAAAGCCAGGCCCACCTGGCCCAGAAGGAAAGCCCGGTAAGGCTGGTTCACCTGGGTAGAAGAGAGCTCAAGTAGAAAGGGGAGAGCAAGGTGAAGCGGGTGTCCCAGGCGCTCAAGGTGACCAGGGTCCAGTAGGTCCTGCAGGACCACAAGGTGAGCAAGGTTCACAAGGTAATCCAGGCTAGCCCGGCAAGGATGGTAACGACGGCAAAGATGGACAACCTGGCAATCCAGGTAAACAGGGTCCACCCGGTACTGCCGGTGAACCAGGAGTGACGGAACACCAGGCGCACCCGGCGCAGATGGTAAAGATGGTGCCAATGGTAAAGAAGGCGAAAACGGAAAAGATGGAGCCCCTGGACAGCCCGGTGGCCCAGGAGAACCCGGATTACCTGGCGCACCCGGTAAACCCAGTCATGGTGATGGCCATGGTCATGGATGCGGATGTCGTTCAAGACACTGTAATTGGAAGAAATAAATATGTACATTTCATAGCCCACAAAAGAGGTCGAATATGGACTGCTTCAAATAAACAATGACTACAATTTTGAGTGTTCTTTTTTATATTTTAATTATGTATATGTGGTTTGATAATAATTTTTGTTTTTGTAATCAAGGTTTATTGTGAAATCTTTTATAATAAATGTCACAGGGATATTACGTCACTTGATTTGTACTACAACTGTGTGTAATATGGTTCACAATTTGTTCGAGAAGTCATATCGCATTGATGTTTAATGTACACACTAATAAACAAGGCAACATTTTGGGGATTGTGATGTTCCTTTAGTCCAGAGTATGGAATAAACGTAACGGAATTGCAGTGGTAACAAATAAATTCCCGTCGACTTGAGAAACGTTTTCTTCTGGAGATGTAAAGTATATGGCTGATTATAACATAACAATCCAGTACAACTGTCAAATCCCTCTAGTAATGTCACATCTGTTCTTTTCATGTATTCAAGAATAACTTCTAATTGCAATTTTAGAATTCTTTCTGTTGAAAAAATTGAAGTGTAACCGTATGAATCTTTTCAGAAACACAAATAGAATTTTTTGGTAGCTGTCCTTCTTTAGCAAATCTGACAACGTAAGATTTAGTTTCTGTGCAAAAATTTGACTAAGAGTATAATCTAATTCAAATGTCAATGCCTCGTCTGGTGTTTTCATCATAAATTAAACTAAAGGCTCCTCGTTGCTCTTTACTATTAATAATATCGACGAGAACGAAACATGAATCAAAATTTCCTGCCCGTCTTGTCCTGCCTATGTCGTGAGTTATCACTTATTGTGGCACCTTCTCGGAGCTGTGAGCAGTAAGATTTAGAATGCAAGTACTGGGGACAGATCCGATCTATTTGCAAAAATGGACACAAGTCAACGGCGGATAGAAACCAAAAGAAGAAAATACACGTTCGACATATTGCACTCCGGTCAGCGTATGATCAATAATGGGCGACAGCAATAAAATATCCTGCCAGTAGGTAAAATGCAAAAACCCGGTGGACTGGGTTTGCCTCCCGCCACCGTTCATAATAGCACTGAATATACAACAACGAAAAAGAAAGCATAAACAACCCCTATTTGTTGACGACCCCAGTAAACGTTATAAGGACCACGATTTACGGATATGCACTTGGAATGGAAGAACTCTATATAGATCCGGTGCAAGTATCTAATTGGCAGATGTCCTTGAAAGTTATAAGGCTGACATTACCGCTATCCAGGAAATGCGATGGACAGGATATGGCTCCACAAGAAACACAAACTGCGAAATACACTACAGCTGCCATGAGAAAAAATATGAATTTAGTTGCGGGCAGAAGACTGCGATATTTAGTCTCCAGGTTCAATCCTGTGAGTGAACGCATAGCCGCAATCCTCATAAAAGCAAAACATTTTTATATTTCCCTAATTTGTGTACATGCCCCGACAGAAGAGAAAGATGATGATGCCAAAGACATATTCTACGAGCGCCTAGAGGAAACGTATGACGTAGATTTTAATACTAAAGTAGGCAGGGAGAATGTGTTTCATCCAACTATTGAAAGTTTCAGTCAATACGCTGACAGTTCCGACAACGGTATGAGTCATTAGGGGTACAAGATTCCAGCATACAGACATCCCCAAGGCTACTTGGGTATCCCCTGATCAAAGAACGAAGAACCAAATTGATCACGTGGTAATTGATGGAAGGCACTCATTCAGTGTAATAGACGTACGAGTGATCAGAAGAGCTAACATCGATTCTGATCACTACTACAACAATTCGCACAAGTTTATGTAGAACGAAAATCGTTCGAAACCAGACGCAGAGAAGCTAGACATCAGGAAACTGCAATTACCAGAGGTAGCCACAGCCTACTCAAGGACCCTCTTGCAACTTTTGGCACAGAACCCACCCCCTCCCGATGACGATTCTGAAGCGCAGTGGAAACCTATTTTCGACTCTATAAAAACTGCCGCAACAACCGTACTTGGTTTTGAAAAACCACTTCGCAACAAACTACGGTACGATGAAGAGAGTCGCATAGCAAATGAAGGAAAGAACGCTGGACATATGGCAATGCTTCAGTCAATTGCAACTTGAGCTGCGACTGAGCGGTATAGGTAAAAAATAATGGAGGTAAACCGTCTCTTTAGGCAAGAAGAAGGAAACCCGCAAATTCTACCAAAAAGGCAAAATCGGAACTAATTGACATAGTTTAGAGCCCCCCTTCTGTAAAGACAAGGACGAAAATCTCATCGCAATGTGCAAAGCAATGGGGGGCATATGGAAATATAATTTCTCCGCGCTACTGGTACCTGAGATATCCAATGATGATGATACAATCGATCGCAATTTGGATGATGATGTCGATTCCCCCCTCCTTACCAAGACGAGGAGCAGGAGTCGATGGATTACCGGCGGAGCTGTTTAAGGCTGACGACGATGAGCTGATAAGGTGCATGCATCAGCTCATTAGCAAAATTCGTTTGGATGCCCGCATGCCCGGCGATTGGAGTCTTATGGCCAGTTTTTCGGTCAGTGGTGATCTTCGTTTCTTAGTTAAATTCTGGTTAAACATCGAATTGTGTTTTTCAGTCATTGTTTAACTATGATTTAACCCACAATGTTGGTTGGTTAACTTTTAGTCAGAACCATATAATTTTGACAATCAAATTACTGACTGTCAAAATGAGAAATGTTAGATTGTATAAAATATGTGCTTCTGTTTTGCGTATTTATACACATACGTTGAGTCTAGATCGTTAAATGATTGCGCCTATATACTTTTTTACACATTTTTGTTAAAATAACTTCGATTTTATGCATCTATTTCTTATTTTACATAATTCCATTTTGTTTGTTCCTCTTTGTTGTTTTGATATTTATCCCAAACTAGTTGTTTTTTTCCAATAAGAATACAAGGGTTGCCATAATCGTTAACAATATGGCGACTTACATTAACTCACCACTGAAAAACAAAATGCAAAGTTAACCTCAAATTAACTTTCAATTTCGATTAAGTAATCTTATAGTTAACTACCCACTTAAAAACTGGCCATTAGTGTACTATGCCCCGTATTTAAAAAGGTGAACCGAGTCTGTGCCAACTACCGTGGATTAAGCCTTTTATCCGCAGCATATAAGGTTCTATCAAGTATAATGTGGAAAAGACTAAACCCAATTATCGCTGACCTGATTGGCTTTAAGCCTGAAAAATCGACAACTGACCAGATTTTCACGCAACGCCAAGTCCTGGAGAAACCCCAGGAAAAACAAATAGAAAATACCCCAGTATCAACGCAATCTGAAAGTCAATTATTCCAATAACAAGACCAGAAGGCTTTTTTTCCGTAAGTTCCTATTTTCCTCGTGCATTCTCGCAGAGTTGCAGTTGATTTGCGGTTAGTTGGTCAAGAACACACAGTTGCATTTTTGTGTGTGGTAGATTTTCGAACGACCGAGCTAATGTCTGTTATGTTTGAATTTTTGTAATGGCCTTATTTTTGATAGTTTACATGTTAATGTACCTATGATAAGTTCATACTTGTTGGAATAATAGATTATTCGGGGAAACACACTAACTGGTATGAATAGTTTCGAACTCCGTGACAAATTCATCTTGGTACCGTTAGTAGATCATCAATACAGTCTTTAAATGAAAATTATGAAATTTAGATATGCGAATTGTAGCGACCGAAAATATAAGCTCCCTATCAGTTGGTCACATGAAGATAATTCTTAGACTTAAATCAAGCTGGATTCATAGATGGTGAACGCATAAGCACAGCAGATTTGCTTTGTTTACATGGCAAACCATTTTCGAACTGTTATGTCCACATGTATTTTGTTTTTGGATGTGTTTGTTTTCATTTATTGTTGGTATACGTATGTATTGGATTTGACACAACGTAAGTGAGAAGCAAAAACAAAATATATGTTGTTGTTGCCATCAGCTACAACAACAGCTCCTGCGTCTTCTATAAGTATTTTTATCATGACTTAAATACTAGTGTTGATATCTTGTTTTCCAATTTAAACGTGTGATCGGGTGTACGTTGTCTTCTGTTGAACCGCTTACTGATGATATTACATTCGATCAGGTGTACAAGATGAACTTTATTTCTTAGTGCAGTGTGCTCGAACTCTCGTTTCTATCGGATGGATAGCCTTTAATGGGCTACATTTTCTATTCTACACCGAACTGTCAACATAAATATGATATATCCACATCCTCAGTACACGGATCCCTTGGTCATATTTATAAGAGAAAACGGTGGTTTAAAATTTTTATAAAACATTCACTTTTTCTTCTGTCTATTGAGAATTTCAACCAGAAGTTTCCTCGCAGCTTCCTTGGATTGCATTAAGAGACTCGTTTCTCTTGTCCTTTCACCGTTCAGTAGCTGTGAATGTAGCATCACACTGTATTGTTACCATACTGCACCCTTCTGCATATCGTGGATAATCTTGGCTCGAATATTCAGAACCTAGTATTTTGAATACTTTGGAAAACCAGTGTATAATTATACTACGCATCAGAATAGTCAATAGAGCCCAGTCCTCTACTTGCAAATACAGTAGATTGCTCGAGATAGAATATGGTTATTTTATAATAGAAATTTAAATGATTTTTTTAAAGCATACAACCAAAACATTGTTCTTCAATAAAAACGTAAATACTGTACACTATATCAATTTTAATTTATTTATTTCGTCAGCTACAAACAGCCGGGACATAAAATAATGCATTATATAATCTACATGCAACACAAAATTAACGTGTGACAAAAAATGTATAACTTAAAAAAAGGCAAAAACAAAAATATAGTTAAAGTGCGGAACAATAAAGAATTGTAAAATTAATAAATTAAGCATCTACTGACAATAATAACAAATTGAAAAACAGAAAAAACAATACCAAGAAACAGAAAAAACAATACCAAGAAAATTTGAAAAAATAAAAAAAATGCATTAAAACAGCAACAGGATTAGTGTCACTACAGGAACGCAGGAATATAAGGCGCAGAAGTTATATAAATCAACACAGGAACACGGAAATGCAGGAACAAATCGGAACAGCAGGAACAGGACCATTACAAACAGGAAAGTTTAACGAGAAGCATGACACCAGTGAAATCAGGAACGATAAATGGCAGCAACGACGGAAAAGTAGGTGTAACCAATAAATATGAAACAGAAAATTGGACGATCGCATGGATGGCAAATTTTATTCAGGAACAAAACTTTAAATAGGAGTGGTAGAATGTTATACGGCTCAGCAGCAGGTAAGGTAGGTAGAGGTAGCTTGATGAACGAGCAATTGCAGTGTTTCACGTAATAAACATCCAATGATAATGGTTCTCAGTGGTTTACAATGTACAGAGTGCATTGTACAGAAGTTACGTAATCTGGCAAATCTTAGCTTAATAAACATTACCGTAAAGAATCGAACGTTTTATTGAGGCAATAAAATCAGTGATAGAAAACAATTTAAAGATTTTATTAAAATTTTTACAGAGTTTGAATATCGGATTAAGCTACTCATAATTACAATTAATCGCGGGTAAATTTAAAGGGACACAATTTCTAGAACCACGAAGTGGACCATTAAATTTTTGGATTTGAAATTAAATAAGGTGAATTAATATCCCCATTTATTAATTGTACCATGAATCAGATATCAAGCATAGTTCTGCGAAGTTCTAACGTAGGAAGATTAATAAGCGCAAGCCTGTGAAGGTATGGTGGTAGATTTATGTCGGGATTCCAAACAAGATTCCTTAGAGCAAAAAGTAAGAATTGTTTTTATACAGATTCAATTCTATTAATATGACATCTGGGACCAAACTAACGAACCGTACTCCAAAATCGGTCTTACTAGACTCGTAAAAAGATGCTTTGGCAGATATGGGTCATCGAACTCCCTAGGCCAACGTTTTATAAAATCTAGTAAATTGGAAGATTTACTTATACAAGCGTCTATGTGCAAATTAAGTTAAGCTTGGTATCAAGAGTAATCCCTGAGTCACAAAATGAATAAACCTTATCCAGAACACTCACCAATTAGGTATGACGTTTGTAGAACTGTTCCTAAATGAAATTAAATGAAATGAAATTTTCTTACATTTATCCAAGTTAAGCAACATACGATTCGAATCACACCAATTAACTAGACTAGCTAAATCATTCTGCAGTAAACTGTATTCATCAGGTGCTTTTATGGACCTAAACACCTTGCTGATGAATACATTTGTATTAACGAATTGTGAGTAACTGATGGAAGATCATTTAGAAAGAGATTAACGCGTATCGGACCCAAATGACTTCCCTGAGGAACGCCTGAGGTCACAAGAATCCGCTTTGAAAGAATATTCCGGAAAAATACACATTGGGTTCTATTAAGTAAATATGATTTCAACCAATTTAATAAACGAATAGGAAAACCAATTAAATCAAGTTTTAGAAGTAGTAGTACACTCCGGTTCACTTATTTAAAGGCACTAAAAATTTCATATTCAGCAGCCTGTATCTTTTGCAATTTGTAACCGATTGCAGAATTTTAAAAAGGAAATGGAAGCTAGACATCTTGAGATATAAAAAAAATCATGACAATAGTGGTTTCTTAACTAAAGAACTTTTTTTAAGCAATTTATAAAAAAAACGTCAAAAATTTTGCTATTTTTTTGGTTCAATTGAATAAAGGCACTTTATTTTTTTTATTATTTTTAAAGTAAGCGATGATATTTTGTAGGGAGTATTTGTTTATTACAATTTATTACATCTTAATCATTTTACGAGTCAAAATGGCAAAACAAAAAATTGTAAATCTGTCGGAAAAAACTAAAATCGATGTTTACCGTTCTGAAGGTTATGTTTGAAAACCTTTCTTTGCCTCTTTAAATAGCTTATTCGCACGGGCATGACTATCACAAAGCCAATAAGAAAGAAAAGAACCCTCATATACACACGTCCCTGACTGTACAAACCTTTGCCACAATATGTCTAAAGGTATGCAGCTAACAAAACGAATTTGTACGAACTTTCAAACACTAAACCACGGAATCATAAAAGTATGCAATGGTATTAACCATAAACAAACTGCGAACAACAATAATATAAGAAAAAAGAAAAAAATCAACACAAACAACAATAATGTAGTGATCAAACCCACAACACAAAAAGGAGCACACAACAATGCAAATGAAAGCAAACAATGGATGTAGCAAGTAACCACAAATATAAATCACGATTATTAATAAGTACTCACAGTAATTGAGAAAACTTCAAATCACCGTTGTAGATATTAATTCACAATATTAATAAAATCACAATATAAAGCTATATGAAGCTTACAGCAAAAGACAAAATAGAATTTTTATCACTATGACGAAATATTGCAAAATAAACAAACTAGAACCGCAGAGAGTTGCCAGATGGTTAAATGCAAGCATTCTTTTATGCAAGGCAGTTTTCGGATTTCTTATTTTGCATTGGATTTTAATTTAAATAATGCAAATGCAAAGGAATTACCATTGTTCGCAATGACAATTAAAAAGTTTTGATTTTCCATTTGCTCGGACAATGCAAATGCAGGTTGTGATGAATCAGATGGCAATTGCAATGAATTGTGGGAACCTGTACATCTAAAATACTTGAAAATCAAACAGCCAGATATGAAGTAAATGGTTTAAAAAATTTAAATGTTTGGGAATTTAAATTTTAGAAGTAATTCAAATTAAACAACAAATTATAATTCACATATAATTAATTTTCCACATGTATGATGCATGTTTATTGTGTCATATTTTTCAGGCCAGTTGTAATACGGATATGCCCAAAAGCACGCTTCATATTAGTCTTTAGGACTATTGCCCTGTGGTTTAAAAGTAACACACAAATTTTTCTTATGTTATGTAATTCCTTACTTACTAGGTCAGTTTAAATAAACAGTATATATATTTCTTATCGCTCCTTAGACTTTACTATATATTCTCATTAGTTTCATTGAACATCGAGACTCGTAGTGAATGTTTGTCGTAAGAGACATAGGTTATCTTGCAAGGAGTTGCACTTGCGTCAGTGGACAGCATCGTCGCAGGAACTTTGGCAGGTATTGAAAGTAGGACACTACTATGGAATAAACATATAATCCTAGGAAAGATGCATTCCTTTTTGCCATCCTTCCAATATGCGAGACAGAGCCCATGCAACTTAACCCTCTTCTAATCAACAAATATCTTCAAACGAATGTAAAGGTTATATACTATGTAATATTAGTAATATTAGTTAAGTATATTTTATTAAATAGTTATGCAAGATATTTGCTGGTCCATAGACTTATAAAAAAGAATCTAACGTATAATTAAAAGTTCATCCATCACGAATATAACTGGAAAATAAGTGTATATTTATCCAAACCTGAATACGTGTCGATTTATACCGACCTTCATGTCCTTAGCCCACAGAGGAATATAATAAAAGTGTGCAATAGCTGTAAAACTTTCATCGGAAACTTCTGAAAGTCATTGGTAAAGTTCCAGTTTAATAGGGTTTTTTTAGGATTAAGCAACCGTTGTTTAAACTTCGTCAGTATCAATCGAACGTTCATTAGTATCAATCAAACGTAATTTAGACATAGTTTACTTTCAGTTGCCTATCATTCATTCCATCATCCAAGCTATTCTCTGTTAGTTTCCAAGTTCATAGCCGATCAACTGTAACATCGAGGAGACCCTCTGCCATAGCTAAGGCTCACAAAGGTCGTGTAATATTTGCGACCTAAGTTTGGAAAACAAATTGTATGAAATCCTCTAACGAACTACTTACTTTGTATAATGATTCTGTTGCAATCCTGTTCTGTTATATAATGATTCAGTTTGTTCCAAAAATTGGTGACGTTGGTGGTAGTGTAGCGTATACATATGCCCCACAAATAAACTTTGTTGTCTTGCGACTAGCTGAACATATAAATATTATTTTATTCTTTCAAACTGAAATATTTACACGACATAACTTTAATAGGTTTATATCCAAATTCTGTTCTTTAAAATCACACTCCAATGTCGAAATCGGAACAGAGGCATCGTTGAGTGTCTAACACTTGCTGCGTAATTTACCCATTAGCTCTATACCGGCCTGCATTAGACTTAAGGTTTTCGTAACTGCGGGCGATTGTATCGGATGGGGACAACACTGTTCCATTTTCAGAACATCCAA
This sequence comes from Phaonia tiefii, assembly GCA_963931995.1. Classification (NCBI taxonomy): domain Eukaryota; kingdom Metazoa; phylum Arthropoda; class Insecta; order Diptera; family Muscidae; genus Phaonia; species Phaonia tiefii. The sequence continues at coordinate 145,616,261 of OZ008370.1, forward strand.
AACTGTTGCGGGTAGAGCAGCCATCGTGCAATTCATTTGATCTTCGTCGGTGCCTGTCGAGCAGTCTCCCTTGTATTCAAGCTTGCATTCGTCTTCAACGGTTTCGTAGTAAAGTTGGTGGACAGTCTTAAGTTTGTTGGATATTGCCCTAAAGATTGCGAGAGACAGTTTGGCGTCAAATAACGAGTTCGTTGAAGACCAACAATCACCCTTTTGCTGAACTATTTTACTGAAGTCCACCAGTTTACGGGTCTTGCATTTCTTGCACGGCGGTGTAGTTTTCGATTCTATTGTTGTTGGTGGTGTCGTCATTGCTGATTGACCAGGTCTGACAGTACCTTCTGTTTCATATGTCGATACTCCGGCTTCAGTTGTTGTGGGACTATCTGTTGATGGAACCGGTCTCCCAGTAACCTCGGGTTCAGATGTCGATACTCCCGCTTTAGTTGATGTTGGCTTAGCTGTTGATGGGCCAGGTTTCACAGTAAGCTCTGGTTGATATGTCGATACTCCCGGTATAGTTGTTGTTGGTTTTGGTGTAGATGGAACTGGTTTCACAGTAACCTCTGGTTCAGATGTCGATACTTCCAGTTTAGTTGATGTTGGCTTAGCTGTTGATGGGCCAGGTTTCACAGTAAGCTCTGGTTGATATGTCGTTACTCCCGGTATAGTTGTTGTTGGTTTTGGTGTTGATGGAACTGGTTTCACAGTAACCTCTGGTTCAGATGTCGATACTTCCGGTTTAGTTGAAGTTGGCTTAGCTGTTGATGGGCCAGGTTTCACAGTAAGCTCTGGTTCATATGTCGATACTCCCGGTATAGTTATTGTTGGTTTTGCTGTAGGTGGAACTGGTTTCACAGTAACCTCTGGTTCAGACGCCGATACTACCGGCTTAGTTGTTGTTGGCTTAGCTGTCGATGGACCAGGTTTCACCGTAATCTCTGGTACATATGTCGATACTTCCGGTTTATTTGATGTTGGCTCAGCTGTTGATCGGCCAGGTTTCACAGTAATATCTGGTTGATACGTCGATACTCCCGGTTTAGTTGTTGTTGGTTTTGGTGTAGATGGCACTGGTTTCACAGTAACCTCTGGTTCAGATATCGATACTTCCGGTTTAGTTGATGTTGGATTAGCTGTTGATGGGCCAGATTTCACAGTAAGCTCTGGTTGATATGTCGATACGCCCGGTTTAGTTGTTGTTGGTTTTGGTGTAGATGGAACTGGTTTCACAGTAACCTCTGGTTTAGATGTCAATACTTCCGGTTTAGTTGTTATTGGTTTTGGTGTTGATGGAACTGCTTTCACAGTAACCTCTGGTTCAGATGTCGATACTCTCGGTTTAGTTGATGTTGGCTTAGCTGTTGATGGGCCAGCTTTTACATTAAGCTCTGGTTGATATGTCGATACTCCCGGTATAGTTGTTGTTGGTTTTGGTGTAGATGGAACTGGTTTCACAGTAACCTCTGGTTCAGATGTCGATACTTCCGGTTTAGTTGATGTTGGATTAGCTGTTGATGGGCCAGGTTTCACAGTAATATCTGGTTGATATGTCGATCCTCCCGGTTTAGTTGTTGTTGGTTTTGGTGTTGATGGAACTGGTTTCACAGTAACCTCTGGTTCAGATGTCGATACTTCCGATTTAGTCGTGATTGGTATGGCAGTTGATGGACCTGGTTTCACAGTAAGCTCTGGTTCATCTGTAGATTCTCCCGGTTTAGTTGTTGTTGGTTTTGGTGTAGATGGAACTGGTTTCACAGTAACCTCTGGTTCAGATGTCGATACTTCCGGTTTAGTTGATGTTGGCTTAGCTGTTGATGGGCCAGGTTTCACAGTAATATCTGGTTGATATGTCGATTCTACCGGTTTAGTTGTTGTTGGTTTTGGTGTAGATGGAACTGGTTTCACAGTAACCTCTGGTTCAGATGTCGATACTTCCGGTTTAGTCGTGATTGGTATGGCTGTTGATGGACCTGGTTTCACAGTAAGCTCTGGTTCATCTGACGATTCTCCCGGTTTAGTTGTTGTTGGTTTTGGTGTAGATGGAACTGGTTTCACAGTAACCTCTGGTTCAGATGTCGATACTTCCGGTTTAGTTGATGTTGGCTTAGCTGTTGATGGGCCAGGTTTCACAGTAATATCTGGTTGATATGTCGATTCTCCCGCTTTAGTTGTTGTTGGTTTTGGTGTAGATGGAACTGGTTTCACAGTAACCTCTGGTTCAGATGTCGATACTTCCGGTTTAGTTGATGTTGGATTAGCTGTTGATGGGCCAGGTTTCACAGTAATATCTGGTTGATATGTCGATACTCCCGGTTTAGTTGTTGTTGGTTTTGGTGTTGATGGAACTGGTTTCACAGTAATCTCTGGTTCAGATGTCGATACTTCCGGTTTAGTTGATGTTGGCTTAGCTGTTGATGGGCCAGGTTTCACAGTAATATCTGATTGATATGTCGATTCTCCCGGTTTAGTTGTTGTTGGTTTTGGTGTAGATGGAACTGGTTTCACAGTAACCTCTGGTTCAGATGTTGATGCTTCCGGTTTAGTTGATGTTGGCTTAGCTGTTGATGGGCCAGGTTTCACAGTAATATCTGGTTGATATGTCGATACTCCCGGTTTAGTTGTTGTTGGTTTTGGTGTTGATGGAACTGGTTTCACAGTAATCTCTTGTTCAGATGTCGATACTTCCGGTTTAGTTGATGTTGGATTAGCTGTTGATTGGCCAGGTTTCACAGTAAGCTCTGGTTGATATGTCGATACTCCGGGTATAGTTGTTGTTGGTTGTGGTATTGATGGAACTGGTTTCACAGTAACCTCTGGTTCAGATGTCGATACTTCCGGTTTAGTTGATGTTGGCTTAGCTGTTGATGGGCCAGGTTTCACAGTAATATCTGGTTGATATGTCGATTCTCCCGGTTTAGTTGTTGTTGGTTTTGGTGTAGATGCAACTGGTTTCACAGTAACCTCTGGTTCAGATGTCGATACTTCCGGTTTAGTTGATGTTGGATTAGCTGTTGATGGGCCAAGTTTCACAGTAATATCTGGTTGATATGTCGATACTCCCGGTTTAGTTGTTGTTGGTTTTGGTGTTGATGGAACTGGTTTCACAGTAATCTCTTGTTCAGATGTCGATACTACCGGCTTAGTTGTTGTTGGCTTAGCTGTTGATGGACCTGGTTTCACAGTGATATCTGGCTGATATGTTGATACTCCCGGTTTAGTTGTTGTTGGTTTTGGTGTAGATGGAACTGGTTTCACAGTAACCTCTGGTTCAGATGTCGATACTTCCGATTTAGTTGATGTTGGCTTAGCTGTTGATGGGCCAGGTTTCACAGTAATATCTGGTTGATATGTCGATTCTCCCGCTTTAGTTGTTGTTGGTTTTGGTGTAGATGGAACTGGTTTCACAGTAACCTCTGGTTCAGATGTCGATACTTCCGGTTTAGTTGATGTTGGATTAGCTGTTGATGGGCCAGGTTTCACAGTAATATCTGGTTGATATGTCGATACTCCCGCTTTAGTTGTTGTTGGTTTTGGTGTTGATGGAACTGGTTTCACAGTAATCTCTGGTTCAGATGTCGATACTTCCGGTTTAGTTGATGTTGGCTTAGCTGTTGATGGGCCAGGTTTCACAGTAATATCTGATTGATATGTCGATTCTCCCGGTTTAGTTGTTGTTGGTTTTGGTGTAGATGGAACTGGTTTCACAGTAACCTCTGGTTCAGATGTTGATGCTTCCGGTTTAGTTGATGTTGGCTTAGCTGTTGATGGGCCAGGTTTCACAGTAATATCTGGTTGATATGTCGATACTCCCGGTTTAGTTGTTGTTGGTTTTGGTGTTGATGGAACTGGTTTCACAGTAATCTCTTGTTCAGATGTCGATACTTCCGGTTTAGTTGATGTTGGATTAGCTGTTGATTGGCCAGGTTTCACAGTAAGCTCTGGTTGATATGTCGATACTCCGGGTATAGTTGTTGTTGGTTGTGGTATTGATGGAACTGGTTTCACAGTAACCTCTGGTTCAGATGTCGATACTTCCGGTTTAGTTGATGTTGGCTTAGCTGTTGATGAGCCAGGTTTCACAGTAATATCTGGTTGATATGTCGATTCTCCCGGTTTAGTTGTTGTTGGTTTTGGTGTAGATGCAACTGGTTTCACAGTAACCTCTGGTTCAGATGTCGATACTTCCGGTTTAGTTGATATTGGATTAGCTGTTGATGGGCCAAGTTTCACAGTAATATCTGGTTGATATGTCGATACTCCCGGTTTAGTTGTTGTTGGTTTTGGTGTTGATGGAACTGGTTTCACAGTAATCTCTTGTTCAGATATCGATACTTCTGGTTTAGTTGATGTTGGATTAGGTGTTGATGGGCCAGGTTTCACAGTAAGCTCTGGTTGATATGTCGATGCTCCCGATTTAGTTGTTGGTTTTGGTGTAGATGGAACTGGTTTCACAGTAACCTCTGGTTCAGATGTCGATACTACCGGCTTAGTTGTTGTTGGCTTAGCTGTTGATGGACCTGGTTTGACAGTAAGCTCTGGTTCAGATGTCGATAGTCCCGGTATAGTTGTTGTTGGTTTTGGTGTTGATGGAACTGGTTTCACAGTAACGTCTGGTTCAGATGTCGACACTTCCGGTTTAGTTGATGTTGGCTTAGCCGTTGATGGACCAGGTTTCACAGTGATATCTGGCTGATATGTTGATACTCCCGGTTTAGTTGTTGTTGGTTTTGGTGTAGATGGAACTGGTTTCACTGTAACCTCTGGTTCAGATGTCGATACTTCCGGTTTAGTTGTTGTTGGTTTAGCTGTTGATGGGCCAGGTTTCACAGTAATATCTGGTTGATATGTCGATACTCCCGGTTTAGTTGTTGTTGGTTTTGGTGTAGATGGAACTGGTTTCACAGTAACCTCTGGTTCAGATGTCGCTACTTCCGGTTTAGTTGTTGTTGGTTTAGCTGTTGATGGGCCAGGTTTCACAGTAATATCTGGTTGATATGTCGATACTCCCGGTTTAGTTGTTGTTGGTTTTGGTGTTGATAGAACTGGTTTCACAGTAACTTCTGGTACAGATGCCGATACTCCCGGCTTAGTTGTAGTTAGCTTAGCTGTCGATGGACCAGGTTTCACCGTAATCTCTGGTACATATGTCGATACTCCCGGTTTAGTTGTTGTTGGTTTTGGTGTTGATGGAACTGGTTTCACAGTAACCTCTGGTTCAGATGTCGATACTTCCGGTTTAGTTGAAGTTGGCTTAGCTGTTGATGAGCCAGGTTTCACAGTAAGCACTGGTTCATATGTCGATACTCCCGGTATAGTTATTGTTGGTTTTGCTGTAGGTGGAACTGGTTTCACAGTAACCTCTGGTTCAGATGCCGATACTACCGGCTTAGTTGTTGTTAGCTTAGCTGTCGATGGACCAGGTTTCACCGTAATCTCTGGTACATATGTCGATACTTCCGGTTTATTTGATGTTGGCTCAGCTGTTGATGGGCCAGGTTTCACAGTAATATCTGGTTGATACGTCGATACTCCCGGTTTAGTTGTTGTTGGTTTTGGTGTTGATGGAATTGGTTTCACAGTAACCTCTGGTTCAGATGTCGTTACTTGCGGTTTAGATGATGTTGGCTTAGCTGTTGATGGGCCAGGTTTCACAGTAAGCTCTGGTTGATATGTCGATACTCCCGGTTTAGTTGTTGTTGGTTTTGGTGTTGATGGAACTGGTTTCACAGTAACCTCTGGTTCAGATGTCGATACTTCCGATTTAGTCGTGAATGGTATGGCAGTTGATGGACCTGGTTTCACAGTAAGCTCTGGTTCATCTGTAGATTCTCCCGGTTTAGTTGTTGTTGGTTTTGGTGTAGATGGAACTGGTTTCACAGTAACCTCTGGTTCAGATGTCAATACTTCCGGTTTAGTTGATGTTGGCTTAGCTGTTGATGGGCCAGGTTTCACAGTAATATCTGGTTGATATGTCGATTCTACCGGTTTAGTTGTTGTTGGTTTTGGTGTAGATGGAACTGGTTTCACAGTAACCTCTGGTTCAGATGTCGATACTTCCGGTTTAGTCGTGATTGGTATGGCTGTTGATGGACCTGGTTTCACAGTAAGCTCTGGTTCATCTGTCGATTCTCCCGGTTTAGTTGTTGTTGGTTTTGGAGTAGATGGAACTGGTTTCACAGTAACCTCTGGTTCAGATGTCGATACTTCCGGTTTAGTTGATGTTGGCTTAGCTGTTGATGGGCCAGGTTTCACAGTAATATCTGGTTGATATGTCGATTCTCCCGCTTTAGTTGTTGTTGGTTTTGGTGTAGATGGAACTGGTTTCACAGTAACCTCTGGTTCAGATGTCGATACTTCCGGTTTAGTTGATGTTGGATTAGCTGTTGATGGGCCAGGTTTCACAGTAATATCTGGTTGATATGTCGATACTCCCGGTTTAGTTGTTGTTGGTTTTGGTGTTGATGGAACTGGTTTCACAGTAATCTCTGGTTCAGATGTCGATACTTCCGGTTTAGTTGATGTTGGCTTAGCTGTTGATGGGCCAGGTTTCACAGTAATATCTGATTGATATGTCGATTCTCCCGGTTTAGTTGTTGTTGGTTTTGGTGTAGATGGAACTGGTTTCACAGTAACCTCTGGTTCAGATGTTGATACTTCCGGTTTAGTTGATGTTGGCTTAGCTGTTGATGGGCCAGGTTTCACCGTAATATCTGGTTGATATGTCGATACTCCCGCTTTAGTTGTTGTTGGTTTTGGTGTTGATGGAACTGGTTTCACAGTAATCTCTGGTTCAGATGTCGATACTTCCGGTTTAGTTGATGTTGGCTTAGCTGTTGATGGGCCAGGTTTCACAGTAATATCTGGTTGATATGTCGATTCTCCCGCTTTAGTTGTTGTTGGTTTTGGTGTAGATGGAACTGGTTTCACAGTAACCTCTGGTTCAGATGTCGATACTTCCGGTTTAGTTGATGTTGGATTAGCTGTTGATGGGCCAGGTTTCACAGTAATATCTAGTTGATATGTCGATACTCCCGGTTTAGTTGTTGTTGGTTTTGGTGTTGATGGAACTGGTTTCACAGTAATCTCTGGTTCAGATGTCGATACTTCCGGTTTAGTTGATGTTGGCTTAGCTGTTGATGGGCCAGGTTTCACAGTAATATCTGGTTGATATGTCGATTCTCCCGCTTTAGTTGTTGTTGGTTTTGGTGTAGATGGAACTGGTTTCACAGTAACCTCTGGTTCAGATGTCGATACTTCCGGTTTAGTTGATGTTGGATTAGCTGTTGATGGGACAGGTTTCACAGTAATATCTGGTTGATATGTCGATACTCCCGGTTTAGTTGTTGTTGGTTTTGGTGTTGATGGAACTGGTTTCACAGTAATCTCTGGTTCAGATGTCGATACTTCCGGTTTAGTTGATGTTGGCTTAGCTGTTGATGGGCCAGGGTTCACAGTAATATCTGATTGATATGTCGATTCTCCCGGTTTAGTTGTTGTTGGTTTTGGTGTAGATGGAACTGGTTTCATAGTAACCTCTGGTTCAGATGTTGATACTTCCGGTTTAGTTGATGTTGGCTTAGCTGTTGATGGCCCAGGTTTCACAGTAATATCTGGTTGATATGTCAATACTCTCGGTTTACTTGTTGTTGGTTTTGGTGTTGATGGAACTGGTTTCACAGTAATCTCTTGTTCAGATGTCGATACTTCCGGTTTAGTTGATGTTGGATTAGCTGTTGATTGGCCAGGTTTCACAGTAAGCTCTGGTTGATATGTCGATGCTTCCGATTTAGTTGTTGGTTTTGGTGTAGATGGAACTGGTTTCACAGTAACCTCTGGTTCAGATGTCGATACTACCGGCTTAGTTGTTGTTGGCTTGGCTGTTGATGGACCTGGTTTGACAGTAAGCTCTGGTTCAGATGTCGATAGTCCCGGTATAGTTGTTGTTGGTTTTGGTGTTGATGGAACTGGTTTCACAGTAACGTCTGGTTCAGATGTCGACACTTCCGGTTTAGTTGATGTTGGCTTAGCCGTTGATGGACCAGGTTTCACAGTGATATCTGGCTGATATGTCGATACTCCCGGTTTAGTTGTTGTTGGTTTTGGTGTAGCTGGAACTGGTTTCACAGTAACCTCTGGTTCAGATGTCGATACTTCCGGTTTAGTTGTTGTTGGTTTAGCTGTTGATGGGCCAGGTTTCACAGTAATATCTGGTTGATATGTCGATACTCCCGGTTTAGTTGTTGTTGGTTTTGGTGTAGATGGAACTGGTTTCACAGTAACCTCTGGTTCAGATGTCGATACTTTCGGTTTAGTTGTTGTTGGTTTAGCTGTTGATGGGCCAGGTTTCACAGTAATATCTGGTTGATATGTCGATACTCCCGGTTTAGTTGTTGTTGGTTTTGGTGTTGATGGAACTGGTTTCACAGTAACTTCTGGTTCAGATGCCGATACTCCCGGCTTAGTTGTAGTTAGCTTAGCTGTCGATGGACCTGGTTTCACCGTAATCTCTGGTACATATGTCGATGCTCCCGGTTTAGTTGTTGTTGGTTTTGGTGTAGATGGAACTGGTTTCACAGTAACCTCTGGTTCAGATGTCGATACTTCCGGTTTAGTTGCTGTTGGCTTAGCTGTTGATGGGCCAGGTTTCACAGTAATATCTGGTTGATATGTCGATACTCCCGGTTTAGTTGTTGGTTTTGGTGTAGATGGAACTGGTTTCACAGTAACCTCTGGTTCAGATGTCGATATTTCCGGTTTAGTTGATGTTGGCTTAGCTGTGTATGGACCAGGCTTCACAGTAAGCTCAGGTTCATATGTCGATACTTCCGGTATAGTTGTTGTCGGTTTTGGTGTTGATGGAACTGGTTTCACAGTAACCTCTGGTTCAGATGTCGATACTTCTGGTTTAGCTGATGTTGGCTTAGCTGTTGATGGACCAGGTTTCACAGTAACCTCTGGTTCAGATGTCGATAGTCCGGGTATGGTTGTGGTTGGTGTGGCTTTTGATGGACCTGGTTTCACAGTAACCTCTGGTTCAGATGTCGATACTTCCGGTTTAGTCGTGATTGGTATGGGTGTTGATGGACCAGGTTTCACAGCAAGCTCTGGTTGATATGTCGATACTCCCGGTTTAGTTGTTGTTGGTTTTGGTGTAGATGGAACTGGTTTCACAGTAACCTCTGGTTCAGATGTCGATACTTCCGGTTTAGTTGATGTTGGATTAGCTGTTGATGGGCCAGGTTTCACAGCAAGCTCTGGTTGATATGTCGATACTCCCGGTATAGTTGTTGTTGGTTTTGGTGTTGATGGAACTGGTTTCACAGTAACGTCTGGTTCAGATGTCGATACTTCCGGTTTAGTTGATGTTGTATTAGCTGTTGATGGGCCAGGTTTCACAGTAAGCTCTGGTTGATATGTCGATACTCCCGGTATAGTTGTTGTTGGTTTTGGTGTAGATGGAACTGGTTTCACAGTAACCTCTGGTTCAGATGTCGATACTTCCGGTTTAGTTGATGTGGGCTTAGCTGTTGATGGGCCAGGTTTCACAGTAGTATCTGGTTGATATGTCGATTCTCCCGGTTTAGTTGTTGTTGGTTTTAGTGTAGATGGAACTGGTTTCACAGTAACCTCTGGTTCAGATGTCGATACTTCCGGTTTAGTTGATGTTGCATTAGCTGTTGATGGGCCAGGTTTCACAGTAAGCTCTGGTTGATATGTCGATACTCCCGGTTTAGTTGTTGTAGGTTTTGGTGTTGGTGGAACTGGTTTCACAGTAACGTCTGGTTCAGATGTCGACACTTCCGGTTTAGTTGATGTTGGCTTAGCTGTTGATGAACCAGGTTTCACAGTGATATCTGGCTGATATGTCGATACCCCCGGTATAGTTGTTGTTGGTTTTGGTGTAGATGGAACTGGTTTCACAGTAACCTCTGGTTCAGATGTCGATACTTCCGGTTTAGTTGTTGCTGGCTTAGCTGTTGATGGGCCAGGTTTCCCAGTAATATCTGGTTGATATGTCGATACTCCCGGTTTAGTTGTTGTTGGTTTTGGTGTTGATGGAAGTGGTTTCACAGTAACCTCTGGTTCAGATGTCGATACTTCCGGTTTAGTCGTGATTGGTATGGCTGTTGATGGACCTGGTTGTGCAGTAAGCTCTGGTGCATATGTCGATACTCCCGGTATAGTTGTTGTTCGTTTTGGTGTTGATGGAACTGGTTTCACAGTAACGTCTGGGTCAGATGTCGACACTTCCGGTTTAGTTGATGTTGGCTTAGCTGTTGATACACCAGGTTTCACAGTGATATCTGGCTGATGTGTCGATACTCCCGGTTTAGTTGTTGTTGGTTTTGGTGTAGATGGAACTGGTTTCACAGTAACCTCTGGTTCAGATGTCGATACTTCCGGTTTAGTCGTGATTGGTATGGCTGTTGATGGACCTGGTTGTGCAGTAAGCTCTGGTGCATATGTCGATACTCCCGGTATAGTTGTTGTTCGTTTTGGTGTTGATGGAACTGGTTCAACAGTAACGTCTGGGTCAGATGTCGATACTTCCGGTTTAGTTGTTGTTGGCTTAGCTGTTGATGGGCCAGGTTTCACAGTAATATCTGGTTGATATGTCGATACTCCCGGTTTAGTTGTTGTTGGTTTTGGTGTTGATGGAACTGGTTTCACAGTAACCTCTGGTTCAGATGTCGATACTTCCGGTTTAGTCCTGATTGGTATGGCTGTTGATGGACCTGGTTTTGCAGTAAGCTCTGGTGCATATGTCGATACTCCCGGTATAGTTGTTGTTGGTTTTGGTGTTGATGGAACTGGTTTCACAGTAACCTCTGGTTCAGATGTCGAAACTTGCGGTTTAGTTGTTGTTGGCTTAGCTGTTGATGGGCCAGGTTTCACAGTAATATCTGGTTGATATGTCGATACTCCCGGTTTAGTTGTTGTTGGTTTTGGTGTTGATGGAACTGGTTTCACAGTAACCTCTGGTTCAGATGTCGATACTTCCGGTTTAGTCCTGATTGGTATGGCTGTTGATGGACCTGGTTGTGCAGTAAGCTCTGGTGCATATGTCGATACTCCCGGTATAGTTGTTGTTCGTTTTGGTGTTGATGGAACTGGATTCACAGTAACGTCTGGTTCAGATGTCGACACTTCCGGTTTAGTTGATGTTGGCTTAGCTGTTGATGGACCAGGTTTCACAGTGATATCTGTCTGATATGTCGATACCCCCGGTATAGTTGTTGTTGGTTTTGGTGTAGATGGAACTGGTTTCACAGTAACCTGTGGTTCAGATGTCGATACTTCCGGTTTAGTTGTTGCTGGCTTAGCTGTTGATGGGCCAGGTTTCACAGTAATATCTGGTTGATATGTCGATACTCCCGGTTTAGTTGTTGTTGGTTTTGGTGTAGATGGAACTGGTTTCACAGTAACCGCTGGTTTAGATGTCGATACTTCCGGTTTAGTTGTTGTTGGCTTAGCTGTTGATGGGCCAGGTTTCACAGTAATCTCTGGTACATATGTCGATACTCCCGGTTTAGTTGTTGTTGGTTTTGGTGTTAATGGAACTGGTTTCACAGTAACTTCTGGTTCAGATGCCGATACTGCCGGCTTAGTTGTAGTTAGCTTAGCTGTCGATGGAGCAGGTTGCACCGCAATCTCTGGTACATATGTCGATACTCCCGGTTTAGTTGTTGTTAGTTTTGGTGTTGATGGAAGTGGTTTCACAGTAACCTCTGGTTCAGATGTCGATACTTCCGGTATGGCTGTTGATGGACCTGGTTTTGCAGTAAGCTCTGGTTCATATGTCGATGCTCCCGGTATAGTTGTTGTTGGTTTTGGTGTTGATGGAACTGGTTTCACAGTAACGTCTGGTTCAGATGTCGACACTTCCTGTTTAGTTGATGTTGGCTTAGCTGTTGATGGACCAGGTTTCACAGTGATATCTGGCTGATATGTCGATACTCCCGGTTTAGTTGTTGTTGGTTTTGGTGTAGATGGAACTGGTTTCACAGTAACCTCTGGCTGATATGTCGATACTTCCGGTTTAGTTGTTGTTGGCTTAGCTGTTGATGGGCCAGGTTTCACCGTAATCTCTGGTACATATGTCGATACTCCCGGTTTAGTTGTTGTTGGTTTTGGTGTTGATGGAAGTGGTTTCATAGTATCCTCTGGTTCAGATGTCGATACTTCCGGTATGGCTGTAGATGGACCTGGTTTTGCAGTAAGCTCTGGTTCATATGTCGATGCTCCCGGTATAGTTGTTGTTGGTTTTGGTGTTGATGGAACTGGTTTCACAGTAACGTCTGGTTCAGATGTCGACGCTTCCGGTTTAGTTGATGTTGGCTTAGCTGTTGATGGACCAGGTTTCACAGTGGTATCTGGCTGATATGTCGATACTCCCGGTTTAGTTGTTGTTGGTTTTGGTGTAGATGGAACTGGTTTCACAGTAACCTCTGGTTGATATGTCGATACTTCCGGTTTAGTCGTGATTGGTATGGCTGTTGATGGACCTGGTTTTGCAGTAAGCTCTGGTTCATATGTCGATGCTCCCGGAATAGTTGTTGTTGGTTTTGGTGTAGATGGAACTGGTTTCACAGTAACCTTTGGTTCAGATGTCGATATTTCCGGTTTAGTTGTTGCTGGCTTAGCTGTTGATGGGACAGGTTTCACAGTAATATCTGGTTGATATGTCAATACTCCCGGTTTAGTTGTTGTTGGTTTTGGTGTAGATGGAACTGGTTTCACAGTAACCTCTGGTTTAGATGTCGATACTTCCGGTTTAGTTGTTGTTGGCTTAGCTGTTTTAGCTGTTGATGGGCCAGGTTTCACAGTAATCTCTGGTACATATGTCGATACTCCCGGTTTAGTTGTTGTTGGTTTTGGTGTTGATGTAAGTGGTTTCACAATATCCTCTGGTTCAGATGTCGATACTTCCGGTATGGCTGTTGATGGACCTGGTTTTGCACTAAGCTCTGGTTCATATGTCGATGCTCCCGGTATAGTTGTTGTTGGTTTTGGTGTTGATGGAACTGGTTTCACAGTAACGTCTGGTTCAGATGTCGACACTTCCGGTTTAGTTGATGTTGGCTTAGCTGTTGATGGGCCAGGTTTCACAGTTATATCTGGGTGATATGTCGATACTCTCGGTTTAGTTGTTGTTGGTTTTGGTGTAGATGGAACTGGTTTCAAAGTAACCTCTGGTTCAGATGTCGATACTTCCGGTTTAGTTGTTGCTGGCTTAGCTGTTGATGGGCCAGGTTTCACAGTAATATCTGGTTGATATGTCGATACTGTCGGTTTAGTTGTTGTTGGTTTTGGTGTAGATGGAACTGGTTTCAAAGTAACCTCTGGTTTAGATGTCGATACTTCCGGTTTAGTTGTTGTTGGCTTAGATGTTGATGGGCCAGGTTTCACAGTAATATCTGGTTGATATGTCGATACTCCCGGTATAGTTGTTGTTATTTTTGGTGTTGATGGAACTGGTTTCACAGTAACGTCTGGTTCAGATGTCGACACTTCCGGTTTAGTTGATGTTGGCTTAGCTGTTGATGGACCAGGTTTCACAGTAATATCTGGCTGATATGTCGATACTTCCGGTTTAGTTGTTGTTGGTTTTGGTGTAGATGGAACTGGTTTCACAGTAACCGCTGGTTCAGATGTCGATACTTCCGGTTTAGTTGTTGTTGGCTTAGCTGTTGATGGGCCAGGTTTCACAGTAATATCTGGTTGATATGTCGATTCTCCCGGTTTAGTTGTTGTTGGTTTTGGTGTTGATGGAACTGGTTTCACAGTAACCGCTGGTTCAGATGTCGATACTTCCGGTTTAGTTGTTGTTGGCTTAGCTGTTGATGGGCCAGGTTTCACAGTAATATCTGGTTGATATGTCGATACTCCCGGTTTAGTTGTTGTTGGTTTTGGTGTAGATGGAACTGGTTTCACAGTAACCTCTGGTTCAGATGTCGATACTTCCGGTTTAGATGATGTTGGCTTAGCTGTTGATGGACCAGGTTTCACAGTAATATCTGGCTGATATGTCGATACTTCCGGTTTAGTTGTTGTTGGTTTTGGTGTAGATGGAACTGGTTTCACAGTAACCGCTGGTTCAGATGTCGATACTTCCGGTTTAGTTGTTGTTGGCTTAGCTGTTGATGGGCCAGGTTTCACAGTAATATCTGGTTGATATGTCGATTCTCCCGGTTTAGTTGTTGTTGGTTTTGGTGTAGATGGAAGTGGTTTCACAGTAACCTCTGGTTCAGATTGCGATACTCCCGGTTTAGTTTTTGTTGGCTTAGCTGTTGATGGACCTGGTATCACAGTAAGCTCTGGTTCATATGTCGAAATTCCCGGTAATGTTGTTGTTGCCCTAGCTGTGGATGAACTACGCCTTGGAGTAATCTCATTTTCCAATGCCGGTACGTCCGGTTTCGATGTTGTTGTGTTACTCATGGTTGTATTTGTTGATATTAATTCGGTTGAGTTTGCTGCATTTTCGGTTGGCAATTGTAGTTGTTCTTTGTCGTTGCAACACCCTTGTGTTCCTGGTAGGCATATTGGAACTGCTTCGCACTTTCCTGTAGCCCAACATAATATGCGAAGGCATACATAACTGACAAATGTTGGTTTACCGGATGGGAAGTTTCCGATTACCTTGTTGTATAATCCCTGTATTCCAGTCGATGGAATCTTTGGTTCTGCACAGTATGCATTAGTCCGTCCTATGAGACATACGGCTATAAGTGCTATAAAATGCGAGGGAGTTATTGCAATTACAATTGTGATTAACAAACCACATAAAAATATCCATATATCACTGTAGACTCACCACCCAATATCAGATTAAATTTAAAGATCAACATTTCCGTTGCTCTAGCGGATCGCGAGTGGGGGCACTTAAGCAGCATAATGTGCTTGAAGTACCAATTTTAATTGTTATTCTGTTTTCAAGCGAACAAATGCTCTATCTTATATAGGATTTCAAAAAGGTGAAGCAGCAGTTGGATCGACAACCCTATGTTAATATTATTGATGGTTTGCACAATATCAACTGAAACAGACGGACAGGCAAAGAGACAGCCATATACATTTCCATATATATTCCCAAAAAATGTGTGTTTTTTGCATTGCCATTGAATTGTCAGCTATTGTTTAATTGAATAAAAAAATACACAAATCATAAAACAAATGAGGTTGATCAAATATCTCATTGTATGTATATAAACATAAGGATGATCAAGTTATGGGAATTATCAATAAATTCCAGCACAGGTTAATTTTTTCCAGGTTACATTTTAACCTATAATATTCGAATACATACATTTTGACGCAAATCTAACAATTTATCTTGAAGACTTCTAGGGTATAATTTTCTAATGCGGCTTATATAAAGACAAATAAATCTTTTCTATGAATGTGCGCTAATTCTGTTTCCGCAAACGCGAAGTCCAACCACACACCCACAATGAAACTTAAATTTTAATAGTTAAAATGGAAAAAGAGGAGTCGAACCATTGTTGTTTGTCCCAGAGGAGAGGTTTCGTAATTAATAATTCCCATAACTTGATCATCCTGAACGCTCTACGTAGTCCCTGATCAATCTTATTTCATGCTGGAATATTCGTACTGTATAAACATTCTGAAGACGCTCTCCACTTCTTTGCCTTAAAATGTATAAAACTAGGTATTGGATAATCGGTGTGGTGTTGAAGTATTATTCTCCCGAAAGCTGGCAATGTCTGAGAAAGGGATCCATCACTTATCTTTCCTCCTCCTACACTCTGCATTTGCATGCATCAGCTCGGTCAACTCGATGTACATGTTCCCTCAGAGTGGAATGTTCAGTTAGAACACCTATGCTTTGTTAACATTCTATCACAAGTTCAGCCATGTATTTCCTGAGATGTTGCACTATTTGTTAATACGATTCTACTTGTTGATCTTGTCCATACACTCGTGTATCATTCGTGATCTCATCCCCGTCCTTGATAACCGCTTGGTAATCAGAGTAGATCTTCACAATAGTTTGCCTTGTATCAGTTTTTAGCCGTGTCGAAATTGAAACTAATGGTTAACATGTATGTCCTCGATAAACATTCCTATTTATCTTCCATCCGTCAACATAGCAGTAGGACACTAGCCAGCTATTGAGTTCCTCTTCGGGGGGTAATTGTGTAAAAGTTTCAACTTGTCCGTTTTGTGGTGGTTCGAGAATTTTTGATCCTCACGGATTCATTCTCCAATTGTCTGCAACATAGAGTAATAGATGAGAGTTAACTTGCGGTTACCGAGGTAGTTATCAGTTTCATAGAGTTCGAAATAGAAGAGAATCCATATTTTCGTTTGCGATCAGTATTATTTATTAAGCTTAGTTTGCTTCTCGGTTTACTTCTAGTCTCTTATCGCTCCTTCTCTCATCCATTTTGTTCTTTAGTCATATCGTCACCATGCCAACCCCAACCTTAAATTGTACGTCAATGGAGTTCATTGATAATATGGCCTCCATTTCTCATTTGTATGTGGTTATTGTGCTCCCTGATATCCAACGAACACATGCGTTAAACCATTAACTGTTGTTCAGTTAACATAACTCGTGTGCATCGAGGCCAAAGTTGTCTGTAACCGTTTGATGAATTTGCGATGCAGGTTTATTTTTACCAGTAACGCTTTACATTTCAAAGGAGGAAGTAAGAAACATCGACCATTTCAACGGGTTCTCCAAATTTTTAAACTACTTCGAGAAGCAATGGATGAAGAAACTATGTACGAATTTTCTTATTAGAGTGCATTTCTTAAGTTACAGGGAGATTTATGTGCATTATGACACCACAAAATGTCTGCGACACTTTTAAAGATGGCACTTTGGTGTTGATATACATAGGTCCCAATCACTGTGCCTGAAAATAGAAAGCGCACATCTCATTAATTACGAAAGCTCTCCTCTGTTCCTTCGTGAGATGTACAATAACCATGGATATTCGAACTTTGCTAGAACTTTTTTTCGATGAATTCATTTAATGCTTTTTGTAGACATATTCGGTTGGACCTAACAAATTCTCAGTCTTCAACTTGGCTACTCGAACAACTTCTGATATTGTAGCTTACAACGGAGTATCAGGCCGGTTATTGCCTAAACAAGGACAGTTTTTCAAGTTCCTTTCGAGTTTACGAGATGAAGAATTCCATCATAGTAGAAACTTTAATCGGCTTGTAAAGAGTGGTGGAACTTGTAGTGCTAAAAAGATCAAAAGGGAGTATGCACCGAGCTTAAATATGTTTTTAAAATTTTTTAACCTAATTTTTCGTATATCATTAGTCGCTTAAAAACTCATTTTTTGTTCAATATTAATTAGAAATGAACTAAATAAAAAATTAGCATTCATTTTGGTTCCCATTTTTGCTCACGATATTATTTATAGCGCCTTGAAATTGGTCGTAGTCAAAATGACGAAGGATGACGTTAGTGTACAAAAAATAAGGATGAAGTTCTAGGGTAAATAGAATGGTTTCCCTAAAAACGCTAAATGCACTGATTTGGAACCATATGAAGATATTTTCAAAGAGCACTTGGGTATTCAAACGGAACTCGAAGAACAAGATGTTGAAGAAGAAACTCACGGTTCAACACCAAATGATAGTAACAACAAGTGCATTGTATACAAGCCAATACACTTTTGCTACCATGCAGACATTTGAAGTTTTGCAATGAGTGCATTTTGCAAAATGCAAGCTCTCAGTTCATCAAAAAGTACTAACAATTCTTTATGTTCCTATTGTAGGGCAACTGTCGAAGATTCAATGCAAGGCTTTTTTACTAATCTTTTCGCATTTGAATACAATTGTTTCATCTCTTGAAATTAAACCAACAAAAATATTGCAAAATATAAATATTCGTTTTTTAATGAAATCTTGGATTTTAGCGGACAACAAAATATCAAATTTTTTTATTGAGAAAATCGCGGAAATTTTGAAAATTAGTTTGCTTTGTTACAATACTATAAGAGTTGAGTTTGCGCCAGCGGCACTCACTAAAGCAAAATATGAAATTGTATTTCATCTCCAAAGGATTGAACGACAATTCGTATTGAGTATATCAACAATTTGATTTATCTTCGTCATATCTCACTCGATAAAGACATATGTATAAGTTTATATGTATATGTATATACTTATGAATTATATTACACTTGTATACATGTATACATGCATACTTATAAATTATATTACACTTGAATCTCTTGGTCCGTCCGACATTTAGGAGGAAATATTGATACAATTGCAAAATAATCAATTTAAAATTATGTGTATTATTTTAAAAGTAAATAGCAAACAATACTGTAAAAAAAAACAATTCCTTTAAATTTGAATTGAAATTTAAATTGACGTCCGCTGCATATCTGTATGTGCGCCAGTACACATTGACGTCAAACCACAAATAAGCTCTGAATTAACCTTCTTCTCTCCCGAACTTAGGAAATTTTATTACAATACTCACTGAAGTCGAATTAATAATAATTGCCAATTAACAATGATAATCGTTGACAAATAATCGTTTTTTTTTTAAAAAGCATTGTTTGCAGCTAAAGTTGAATGGCCAATTATGTCAAGTAATATCTCTATGTGCACAGTCTAAGTAAATATTATTCGCATCGGACAAAGCGAAAAAAACGCATAGTATTTGTCAAAGAATAAAGCTTCTACTTAATAAATGTTCTTCTATTTTTCTCATACATATGTACAATTTGACAAATATTGTAAAGGTCTACCACTTAATTCTCCTTAGTATTCCTATAGTAATTTAGTTAACAAAGTGAATTTAATCCGATTTTTCTCAAAACATACCTTGGTGCACATAAAACCTTGTTGTTCTAAGGTCGCGATATGTCTGTACAAGGAGGAAACATTGTGACATCTACTACAGCACCTATGATGTAAGCACAACATTGGTTGCGGATTTATATTTAGCAAAAGGCTACGACATTTAGTGTATAGGTTCAATCCAACAAGAGATCGTTTATCCACTATCAACATACGTGACGTGGCCATGGCATTAAGGTTGTTCTATGCGAGTTAAATGTCAAGTTTGTGAGAGTAACTAACCCTCGATAAATACATGGTAACACTACCGATAACGGAATGAGACTGATAGATTCCGCCGCTGCGAAAACATGGGTGCCCGATTTTAACATAATGACCTACACAACACTACTTCCGTGTCTCCTTATTAAAAAACAAAGAACCAAAGCGATTTCTGTGAACTTTGTTTGCTAAACATAACAAAACACAAATGATGAACATGTACTGTTTGATCGTAGCGAACGAATACGAGTACAATCATTGTTTGATATGTTCAAGTCAATATAGTACATATATTCGTTTTTCTATCGTCTTTGTTCCTGGTGTACCGTTCTCGTACAGTCTTGATTCATGTAACACACAAAGACTAAGAACGAATAACATCAAACATATTCAAAGTAAAGCAGTGGTCGGCACAAAAAGAAATTTATCGTTCTCATACGCTCTTTGTTGTAATTTTCGTGTTGTGTACTAATTTATTTCAGTGCAAACACACTAATACATTCACATCTCTGGCATCCATGCAGTTTTTAAAGTAACCCCTGGGCTCAAGTAGTTACTTATTTCGTCAGCGAAAAGGTTGGGCAACTTCTTCGCCATCATTGGCTACGCAAGAGATCACCTTCTGATCCACTATTGATTGCAAAATCATCTGCGAATTCGTTAGTTAGAAATTTTCAATTGTGTTTGTCTTCCTGACGATGCTACCCAAAGGGCAGCGGAACGACCAACCGCTCGAACCTTTTAATTTTGAAAGGGAGTAAAATTAAATCGAACAACAAATCTTTCGTAGTTGATTATATATAAAATTTGTGTGAATATAAAAAATATCCCGTTATTCCTACGCAAAGAAAAATTACTTTTGTTCATTGCTTTCCATTTTTATGCTCGTGTTAGTCGCATGACAAGAGTCAACTTGAAAATATCGGTGATTTCAATGAATGATAAAATTAATTTTGGTTTATTTTAAGTTGATTTTAAATGAATAAAAACTAACATATATAACATATATAAAAACTAAAGGGTGATTTTTTAAGAGCTTTCGGATTTGATTTAAAAAAAAACATATAAAATTTAGAGAAATGTATGAAATCTTTATTTGAGTCGATAGAACGGACATGGGACTGTCCTTGGAGGTGGAAAGTTTCTGATAGCCATTCACTTGGGAGTGGCCAGAAATGATTCCTTCATTGGGCAGTCCAAGCAGCTCACTACTTCCACGCAGTATGTCCTGGGCAATGGCTTGTCGGAAACCTTCGTTAGCTAGCTAAAGTGAGAAGGCGAAACGAATGAACAACCTGAGTGGTAATGCGATCACTGATACGTCTCAGTATTATTAGGTGACCCTGTCACTGAAGCTCTTCGAAGTAGTGGACATATTATTCTGTCCTTTGATGGTGGATGAGCCAACACCCCTGGCCAACGGCGGATCAAAATTGAAGAAACCAAAATCCAGTTTCGACACACTGCATTCTGGTCAGCGTCTGATCCATAATGGGCGGCTGAAACATAATCATCCTGGCAGTAGGTAAAATGCAAACCATGGTGGGCTGGGTTTGCCTCCCGCCACCGTTATATTGGCAATGAAAATACACAGAAAATATAATGAACAAAGAAACCCCCCAACTGTTGACGACCCTAGCAAACTTTATAAGGACCATGATTTAAGGATATGTACCTGGAATGTTCGAACGTT
Source organism: Phaonia tiefii (assembly GCA_963931995.1). Lineage (NCBI taxonomy): Eukaryota > Metazoa > Arthropoda > Insecta > Diptera > Muscidae > Phaonia > Phaonia tiefii. The sequence goes on from OZ008370.1 coordinate 145,637,025, forward strand.
ATACCGGACTGGTGCCACTTTCCAACTGGCGGATGTCCTCGGAAAATATAAAGCTGACATCACAGCGATCCAGGAAATGCGATGAACAGGATATGGTTGCACCAGAAAGAAAAACTTGGATATTTACTACAGCTGCCATGAGCGTAAGCACGAATTTGGGTGCGAATTTATAGTAGGCAAGAGACTGCGACACCTAGTTTCAAGGTTCAACCCAGTGAGTGACCGCATAGCCACAATTCGCATCAAAGCGAAATATTTCAACATCTCGTTAATATGTGTGCACGCACCGACAGAGGATAAAGATGATGAGGTCAAAGAAACATTTTATGAGCGCCTGGACGAAGTATATGAACGCTGCCCTGACCACGACATTAAGATTATTCTAGGCGATTTTAATGCCAAATTAGGAAAGGAAAGTGTCTTTCGACCAACCATCGGTAATCACAGTCTACATGATACCACCTCCGATAATGGAATAAGACTGATAGACTTCGCCGCTGCAAAGAACATGGTAGTTAGTCGCACATGATTCTAACATAAGGACGTACATAAGTAGACTTGGTTATTTCCTGATCAGAGAACGAAGAACCAGATTGGTCACTTGGTAATAGATGGCAGGCACTCATCTAGTGTAATGGGTATACGTGTGATTCAAGGTGCCAATAACGGCTCGGATCATTACCTGGTGGCTGCGAAAGTTCGCACAAGACTGAGCAGGGCCACAAACGTACGAATACGAACATGGGAAAATCTAGATGTTGACAAGCTGCAAATACCACAGATATCAAAGTCCTATCAATAAAAGCTCTATAGCTCTCTCCTGCTAGGGTAGAATACTCCCCCTCCTGAGGACCCTGAAGCGCAGTGCAAGCACATCTCCCAGTGTTTGGAAACCGCTACAAGGACTGCACTTGGCTATCAAAAACCATGGTACGCCGAAGGATGTTACATTGCAACTGATGAAAAAGACGGTACACGTATGGCAACGAAACAGTCAGTTAGAACGCCTTCTGAGAATTAACGGTACAAGATGCTGAGAATGGAGGAAACCCAATTATTTAGGCGGAAAAATGGCAGTGGGGGCAGAGAGAAAGAGTGAAAAGACGGAAATGTGGAGGATGAATAATGAATCCCGAAAATTTTCCGTCGGTGGTGCAATGGATAGTGTACGCGCCTCATGTCCATGAGATCCTGGGTTCGATACGTGCTCTGACCATCTTAAATTTCTTTCGGCGGCAGTCACCTTGCATAGTGACGGCGACACTAGCTATAAAAACCCTTCTCAAAAATACCTCTCGGAACCGGTGTAAAACTGTAGGTCCCAATCAGTGAGTATAAAACTAGAAAACGCACAGCTCACTGGTTGTGAGAAGCTCTCCCCAATTGCTTCATGGTATGTAATGGGAAATTATTTATTTAGTTATAAGAAGATCGAATAACGGGCCGAATAATAGGCTGCCCTCCAAGTGGTGCCAGATATGCTGTGTGTGCTTAAAATTTGAAGAGATCACTTTTCATCTCTACTCTAAGAATTACAGTGAAGATCAGGAGGTAATGATTGTGAAAGATTGTACCCCCACCACCCACCAGTCAATGCGAGATTAGAATCTCCCGGCTTAAGAAGAATTAAGCCGCTGGTGTGGATGGGCTACCCGCCGAGCTTTTTAAGGCCGGAGCCTATAGCCCACATGCATTAACTTATATGCGGTATATGGTTGGGGGAATCTATGCCTGACGATTGGAGTCTCAGTGTATTATGTCCTGTATTCCAAAAGGGTGATCCGTGTGTCTGTTCCAATTATCGCGGTATGTCTTTTATACATCGCGTATAAGGTCTTGTCGAGCGTATTATGTGAGAGACTAAAGCCAATTATTGAAAACCTGAGTGGACCTTATCAGTGTGGGTTTAGATCAGGCAAGTCCACGACTGACCAAATATTCACACTACTCTAAATCCTGGAAAAGATCCACGAAAAGCCAATCCATACATACCATCTTTTGTCGATTACAAAGCTGATTTCGATAGCCCCAGACGGGGAAAATTGTAAGAAGCTATGTCTGAACTTGGTATTGCGGCAAAAACTGGTCCGACTCTGTAGAATGACGCTGACCAACACCAACCAAATCAGCAGGGAAGGCCGGGAAAGACCTCACCGAACCAGTCTGTACCAATTGACGACCGGGACTAGACGACATACTTTCATGCAATCTCTTTAACATCTTAATGGAGATAATAATGAGAAAATCTGCAGTAAATACGAACAAGACCATCAACACGAAAAGCCATATGTTGCTGGCGTATGCTGACGACATAGACATCATTGGGCGAAATTTGCGAGGTTACTGCAGTATTTTCAAGAATCGAAAAGGAATCAGCGAAGGTGGGTCTTGCTGTTAAAAGCTTGATAATGGCGCCCCCTCCCTTCAGTGTTTGGGAAAAACTGTTAAAACTGACAAATTAGTAGCATTTTATGTGACCATGTGTAAAAATAGTAATCCTTAATCAATTTAAACTTTTTATTTTTTATTAGCTAATAACTTTCATTTGTGACATAAAACAGAAACACAGAAAAAGTATATAACCAGGAAAGACTACAACTTTACACGGCGTGCTTTCTTTTCTGCGAAATAATCTATTAGCTCCTCAAACTCCGTCGCATAGGCAGTTTTGTTTTCAATGGCTAGGATCGCGAGGCCAGAAAGACGCTCCTGACTCATTGTTGAACGTAGATAAGTTTTAATTATTTTCAGTTTGCTGAAGCTTCGTTCACAGCTTGCAGATGTTATTGGTAATGTGCAATAAATATACTAACATTGGGAAACGCTTCTTGCAAGTCATGCTTGTACAGATGTTGTAACTGTCGAAGGCACTTGATTTTTCATTAATTTCATGTACTAGCTCTTTAAATACGGCAAGTTCCTGACAAAAACCAACTGCATTCAAGTCTTTTGAATATTTTAAAGCTAGATCGGCTCCATTTTTTTGCAGATCTTCTGTCGACATAATTAAAAGGCGTGGCCACTGAGGAAGGCGAATTTTTCATGTAGACTCTTTGCACTCTCTACTCTTGTCTCAATTTCTGTTCACATTTTGTCAAACACTACTTTTATATCTTTGAAAAATATACTAGTCGGATCTAGCGTTCTTATTTCGTCTTCACAGATTTCGTCGTGTTGCTTTTTCTTTTTGGAATTTCGTTTGTTTTTAAGAACCGGCTCAATTTCCAACTTTTCTGATACAGGTGTAGCTTCTTTGATCCAATATTCTTCCAGTTTTTCTCTTAATTCTTGCAAGATCTTAACAAGGTCTTGCATTATCGCCACAGAACGCGTAATGACAATATCCTCGTTTTGTAAAGGGGTTTTCAACAGAGACGCTACAAAAGTAAATCGATAGGGACAGCAAACGACGCCATATTTTGTCCCGCTCTTTTGATATTTCTCTTCAGTAAGCTTTGCCATTTCATCATGGAAAGATATAGGAGCTAACAACGAGTCGAAATTATTAAAATTTACTACCGAAATTTGGAGTCAGTGGCCTCAACTTTAAGAGCGCTACGTCCAATTTTTTTTTACGTCCGATGAGGCTCATTTCTGGCTCAATGGCTTCGTCAATAAGCAAAATATGCGTTATAGGTCAGACAGCAATCCACACGTAATCCATGAGTCATCATTGCATCCCGAAAAAATTACGGTTTGGTGCGGTTTATGGGCCGGCGGCGTCATTGACAGTACTTCTTCCGTGATGATTAAGACCGGCACATTACTGTGAAGGCGAATCGCTACCGCTCAATGATAACCGAATATTTAGATTATTTCCTGTGGGGCTATATCAAGTCTATGGTCTATGCCAACAAGCCAGCGACGATTGATGAACTTCGTACGAATATCGAACGTGAAATTGCAGCAGTATCGGCCGATTTATGCTTGAAAAGCGTCGAAAATTGGGTTCAACGTCTGGACTTCTGCAAGCGTTCCCGTGGTGGCCATGCAAAAGAAATCGAGTTCCATACATAATGGCATCGAACGTTTCACAGGAATAAAGAATTTCTTTGGTATCTAAAACCGGTTTTATTTTATTTAAAAAAAACTTTTGTAGCGCTCTTATTGAAAAACCCGTTATTTCAACGTTCACTCTATTCATACTTAGAATCTGCGGATAGAGAGGATTCTTCAATTTTTCCACAGCTTTGACAACTTCCGGTAAATAATTTAATAGAACAGTAACAGCTTGATGTTTAGCCGACCATCTGGTTTGACTACTTCCTTTTAAGTTTTTTTTTTGTACACTTTTGCATTATTTTCCACCGCGTGGTGGATCCGACAAAGAAACAATAAAGTTGTTGTACAAGCCCAAATAGGCTAACTGCTTGTGGGTATGTTGAAGCTGCATGCACGCCAACAAGATTTAAAGAGTGCGCTAGATACGGTACAAACTCTGCCAGCTCGTTCATTTGCATAAGTCTGGATTGGACTCCTTTGTATAAGTTAACACCATTGTTCTACAAGTGGTCTCCGACAATATGCGCTCAACACCAATGTTCCACGAATACTTGAAGACAGTTCAGAAATAGCCGCCTCTATCCCTCACATGCGAATGTAATCACCCAACTCCAGCTGGAACGCTTAGCCAACGGCATTAGCAATGAACAACAACAAACAGATGATTACCTACCCAGCAACAGGGGCAGCGACGTCGAGAAGAACAGCAGCGACAACTCAGTAGTTTTAATATTCAATATTTTCTAAGTTCTTCAGTTTGTAATTGACCATTAAATAAAGAAGGTGCCTAGCATCGCAAATAAAGAAACAAACTCTCTTAACTGGCGCCCGAGCACAGGAACAAAAAATCACCGCAAGTAAGGCTCCGTAGTAGTCTAATCGTAATTGATTTTACAAAAAGGGGGAATGAGTGTTCCAGCCTTCGGTGGTGAATCAACATAGTTGAATAAATAATTAAATCAAGAAAAAAAAAACTATTTAAAAAAAAATCTTCATAAAGAACAAAAATAATATTAAACCAACAAAGCTGAGTGTAAAGTGTTCAAAAACCACTGTGCCGACAGCAGCAGTAAAAACAAAGCATACAAACATTCACCCACTGCATATTTACATACGTATGTAGGTATGTAATTTGCTCTGCATACTTTGCCGCCAAAAATCAATGCCATCACGTACCAGGTACCATTCATGCAATGCTTACAGAACTTCAAATTCATATTCCAACGGAGAGGCCATAAATTCCAATAAACTTAATAATGATGTTTGTGTCGTGTGCAGAACCAGTTTGTAAAGACTTTTGCTGTTCAGTAGATCAGTCGTTTCTATGATCAGATTATCGTTGTCGAAAGAGAAACTAGTTAAAATAAATTGTAAAAATAAAAGTTATTTGAAAAGGAAAAAATCTTGTATTTTCCTATCAGCCTATTAGAACTAAACATTTAAAGAAAAAGATTATAAAATCAACATAATTGAGAAAAAATAAACTGAAAGAAATAAATAATTTTTTGCGAAAAAAAGAAAAGACAGAATTTTCGTTACGACTTTTATTAAAATAAAAAAAAATAATAAAAAAATTAATTTGAGCCAACAACGACTTGATAAAATAAAAACATTAAAAATCATCATTGCTGCGTGAACTGGAAAACCCAAAATCGACGAAATTTGCATCATAGCCGAATCAACCAAGGAACCCTGCTGAATATATTGAAAGTATAATTTTATAAGACACCCATTATTTTAAGATTATATTGTGAGAATATTGTGAAAATTTAATAAATGTAATTTAAATATAAATTTTGATGAGTGACACCGAAGAAATTATAAACAGAATAAGTAGACTATTTGTTTCCACACCGCCTTCTGATACAACCAATCCTATAAATCCGTCTACAATGAGTCCCCCTGTAAATCCCCCTACAAATCCTCCTACAAATCCCTCAAGTAGTGCCTTTTCGGAGAATCAAATACGGGAATTGAAAAAAATTATTAGCGAAACTGTCTCGAGCATTCTGCACCCGGATGCAGTTGCCCATAATGTCGAGGAAAACATTGATTTTTCACAAAACGTTTCAGATTCCGAAAGAATTCCAGACATCGTAAAAACACTTAGGGAATTTTCAGGCAAGCCTGGGGAATTCAACTCATGGAGGAAGGCAGTCGATAGGATTCTGACCGTTTATGCAAATTATAGGGGAACCCCGAAATATTATTCTATTTTACACGCTATAAGACACAAAATTGTCGGAGAAGCGGACACCGCTCTGGAATCTTATCGTACTCCTCTCGATTGGCCTTCCATTAGGAAATGTTTAGTGTTATCACCACTGTCAGTATCACATCACTAATTATCGAAAATAAGTTTATCCACTTGCTTGTTACTTTGTAATCAACAATTAATGTTCACTAATTAAGAATATGGGCGAAAGAGAAAAATTAAAATACTATTCCAGGCGCGAAACACACTTTTATAACTGATCATTTGCTTAAGCATTAAGAATCGCCATTGTATTCAATAAAAGTTCAATCGATCGCACTAAGTTTCCCAACCTAAAAAGTTCGTATGATATATGTAAATTAAGAATGTTTAATAATTTCTAATATTTTAATACTTTGTAGGAATTTTAATCATAAGCATTGAAATAAACTTTATAAAATCCTAAAATTCTCTGCTTTGATTTACAATCTACTGGGAGCTGAGTGCTGGGGCAGATTCCCCGCAACAACATTTAGTTTTACATTACTCAGATAAGAGAGACATTTCAACTCTTGAATACCAAATGACGATTTTGGCTCAACGGAATCTGAGCATAACTGAGTTCTATCAACAAGTTTACCACCATTTATCCTTAATCCTTGATAAAATAGATTGTCTAGAGTTAGGAGATGAAGCCATAAGTGTGTTGACAAAATCCTACAGGGATAAAGCTTTAGATACGTTCATTCGCGGTCTGAAGGGAGAATTGCCGAGTCTTCTCAGCGTCACCAACCCCAAAAGCCTCCCCGAAGCACTCCACACATGCTTGAAGTTAGGAAACCTTGGTGCTAGAATACGACATGCGGACGACAAGGGTCCCAGGAACCAAAAGCAGTTCCAACCGGGGCGAAACCAAGCTTTTTACCCTGAATTGACTTTTGATCCTAAAAACTCTGACCCAAGGAGCTCATATCAGAACAGACAATATTACAATCGACCAACTGTTCCCCAAGGACCAGCGGATGCACCAAGACAGGTTAGTACATACACTAATTTCGGAAACGTGCGACCACCTGTTCCCCCAAAACCTCAAACCCCCATGGATGTGGACCTTTCGTTACAAACAAGACAGGTAAACTATCAGAACAGGCCACAGTATAATCAAAGAGTCGATGAGAATCAATTTCAAAATAAACGTCAACTTTCTGGAAATACTCACCAACCCCAAAAACATCAGAGAGTATTCAACACCGAAGCGCACGTTCACGAAGATGCAGTCCCGAATGATTATCCCGATCAGGAAGACCAGGAAATAGGAGTAGAATACGAATATGAAGGAGCTTCAGGTTACAGGGATGACTTAGAATTCGAAAACACAGACGATATCAATTTTTTAGATTGAACTCTACGTTGCCGTATTTCCCACTTACAATGAAAAACGGGAACGAATTAAAATTTCTCATAGACACTGGATCAAATAAAAATTACGTTAAACCAATTTATATTCGTAACCCCATAGAAAATAGTCAACGATTCTTTGCAAATTCGATTGGTGGAAAGATTGAAATTACCCACCACACTTATATTGAAATCTTTCATTGTGGCACTGGAAAATTAAAATTCTATCTTCTTCCAGGTCTAGAAACTTTCGATGGTATTATCGGAAACGACACATTAAAGAAATTAAATACTGTCATTTACACAGAACGTTCTTACTTCACCCTTTTCGATCGTATCAGGTTCCCTCTTAGACAATTAAAGATAACGACAGTTAATAACAATAATTTACGCCTTTCCCATCTATCCCCTGAAGACGAACAGATTATTAAGGACATTGCCAACGAACATCCAAATCTCTTTGCTGATCCCGATAAGAAATTGACTTTCTCCACTGTAGTTCAGGCAGAAATTACTACAAAAGACGATAGTCCGGTTTACTGTAAATCATATCCGTATCCTATGTCCCTCAAGCATGAAATAGATCGACAAATTGACGAACTTTTGAGAGACGGCATTATTCGACCATCGCGGTCAGCATATAATGCTCCTGTTTGGATTGTCCCTAAGAAACTGGATGCTTCAGGAAAATCTAAATATCGGATGGTAATTGATTACAGAAAATTGAACGCGGTAACAAAGGCTGACAGATACCCTATTCCTGAAATCGCTGATATCTTAGCTAATCTTGGTAAAAATAAATACTTCTCAACCCTAGACTTAAAGAGTGGGTTCCACCAAATCCCCCTCAAGGAATCGGATATAGAAAAGACGGCTTTTTCCGTAAATAACGGTAAGTTTGAATTTACTCGCCTTCCATTTGGATTGAGAAATGCTCCAGCTATCTTCCAGAGGGCCCTGGATGATGTTCTACGAGAACACATAGGAAAGAGGTGTTATGTCTACATCGATGACATTTTGATTTTCGGTAGGTCCAAGGAAGAGCATGTCGAAAATCTAAAAATAATATTCGAAACACTTGAGCAGGCAAATCTGAAGGTCCAATTAGATAAAAGCGAATTTCTCAAAGAGGATCTCGACTTCTTGGGTTTCATCATTGGAAAGGATGGTATCTGTACAAACCCAAATAAACGAAAAGCGATACTAAATTTTCCACGACCTAGGACTATTCACGACCTAAGATCATTTTTAGGCATGACTGGACATTACCGTCGGTTTATTCGTGACTATGCCAGAATAGCTAAACCACTGACATCTATGCTGAGAGGTGATGCAGGTAAAACTCCTAAGAACAAATCGAGGAAAGTAGATATTCAAATGAATCCAGAACAAATAGAGAGCTTTAAGCAGCTCAAGAATTGTTTGATATCCGATGAGGTTATGTTACATTACCCCGATTTTGAAAAACCCTTCGATTTAACGACAGATGCTTCTAAATACGCTTTGGGAGCGACCTTGTCTCAAGATAAGAGACCTATCACATATCTCTCTAGAACATTAAGCCAGTCAGAGGAAAGTTATGCAACCAACGAAAAAGAAATGTTGGCAATAATCTGGGCTTTGAAATCATTGCAGTGTTTCTTGTATGGTGCAAAGCATATCAAGATATTTACAGATCACCAGCCTCTCACATTTGCATTAAGCAATAAAAACACAAACGTTAAGATGAAGAAGTGGAAGGCTCAATTGGAAGAGTATAATTACGAACTGGTTTACAAACCAGGCAGCTCAAATGTTGTGGCCGATGCACTATCGAGACCACCTATTGCCACAATAAATTCCATGACCCCAACGATGCATAGCAGTGACAGTTCGTCGGAAAATTTAATTTCCTCGGTAGAAGCCCCAATAAACTCATTTAGGAACCAATTATTCATAGAACAAGCTGCGGAATCATCAAACGAATTTAAAACAATCTTTCCATCATATCACCGTCACATAGTAAAGGAACCCGATTTCAGTCAGGATACATTGACTGATATCCTAAAAAGATACTTGAATCCCATGGTAATCAATTGTATTAAGACCTCTGAACCACTCATGCTCAAAATTCAACTAATTTATCCGACTCATTTTAGAAACATTAGAACTAGATTTTCTCATATTGTGGTTAAAGATGTTACTGATGAAGAGGAACAGAAACGAATAATAATTGACACACATAACAGAGCGCACAGGAACCATTCGGAAAATAGAATTCAGATTATAGAAAAATATTACTTCCCTGCGATGATGAGGAAGATAAAGAACGTACTGAAGCTTTGTAAAATATGCAAGGAGAATAAATACGAACGCCATCCAAATGACACCAAAATTAGTTCTACTCCCATGCCGACCTACCCTGGTCACACTGTTCACATAGATATTTTTTCCACCGGTCAATCTAGAATTTTAACTGCTATAGACAAATTTACTAAATTCGTCGTTGTAAAAAAAATTGATGGCAAAAGTATAGAGAACGTTAGGAGACCTTTGAGAGACATTGTTTTCTACTTTGGAGTGCCCAAAGCAATAATCTTCGATAATGAAAAATCACTTAACTCTCAAACCATCAGGTTCATGCTGGAAAATGAACTGAATATTCAGATTTTCACTGTGCCGCCGTATAAGAGTGAGGTAAACGGACAAATAGAACGTTTCCACTCAACACTACCGGAGATTATGAGATGCATCAAAAGCGAACATCCAGAGAGGGATTTTGATGAATTAGTAGAAAGTGCGGTCAATGAATACAACCATTCTATTTATTCCTCCACCGGAAAAAAACCCGTGGATTTATTCTTTGGTAGACCTATGACCTTTGGACCCGATGATTATGAACGAACACGGATGAACAATTATGAGAAACTTTTGAGAAAACAGGAAAATCACTTGAATTACCACAATCGAGACAGGAAAGAGCCCATACAATATTATCAGGGGCAAAGAATTTTTGTAAGGCAAAATAAACGTTTAGGGAACAAATTATCTAAAAGGTTTAAGGAAGAAATTGTAAAGGAGAATAGGAATTCTACTGTACTAACCGAGGCAGGCAGAGTGGTGCACAAAAGTCACATACGGAATTAATCTGCAGATTAATTAATTAATCCCTTACAGATTTATAGCGGGCTCCTTTAAGTGAGTGTTCTAAGGTCATTAAAAACGACTCCCAGGCTCTCATCCTCTCCTTCCATTCCTTCTAGAGGACATCCTCACTAATCCACAGACCAAGTCCAAAAAAGAAACATAAAGATCCATAAATGAGATGGGTACGGTATGGAAACGTATAGACAATAATAATAACAAAATAGTAATGAAAAAATATGCTTGATTTGATGAAGATTTTAATGGTAATGAGAAATACTATTGTCAAAACTCTAAAAAAGGGTACGATATTACAAAATACTTTCACATTACATGCAAAATATTAAATTAAAATTATTAAGGAAGAATTAAATAATATTGATATGGTAGTCCACCTAGGGAAAGCCAACAAAATAAACAAAATTGTGTAATAACACTATTGTAAACATGTTCATACTGTCAGAAATTTAAATTGCTTAAATTCAAAAAGTATTCCTTGACGAAGACATCACATTGAAAAATATTGAAGAAACTAAATTTTTCCGACATAAAATTGCTTGTAATAATAATAATCCACATTATTTTCAAACCAAACTAGAACTTTAACCTTAAGGCCAGTAAAAAAGATAATTTATTGTTAACACTGAATCTGAGAAAATAATTAAATGTATAGAAATCTATGGAACGAAAATGAATGTAAAATAATTAACGACGTTACAATATGCTTAAAAGTTAATATTAAAAACATAACGGAATGGTATCTCCAAAATAATTGTTAATGCTTCTCATAATTGTTAAATATTAAATAATTATTTAAGACATGTCGCCGGTGATAACGCTCATAGAAATCTATCTGGAACATATTTTGAAATAGGAAATACAAAGTTCACAGCAGAAGAAGCAACATACTTTCAACCTTTACCTACCATTATCCAACACTCTCATTTCGAGTTTTAAGAGCAGTCTCTATGATGTCCCCTAATTTTAACACCAATCGGGACGTTTGGATTTCGGAAGGGAGGAGTTAACACCATTGTTCTACAAGTGGTCTCCGACAATATGCGCTCAACACCAATGTTCCACGAATACTTGAAGACAGTTCAGAAATAGCCGCCTCTATCCCTCACATGCGAATGTAATCACCCAACTCCAGCTGGAACGCTTAGCCAACGGCATTAGCAATGAACAACAACAAACAGATGATTACCTACCCAGCAACAGGGGCAGCGACGTCGAGAAGAACAGCAGCGACAACTCAGTAGTTTTAATATTCAATATTTTCTAAGTTCTTCAGTTTGTAATTGACCATTAAATAAAGAAGGTGCCTAGCATCGCAAATAAAGAAACAAACTCTCTTAACTTATATGCCGGCAATATTGGCTCCGTTGTCGTAGGATTGTCCACGACTTTTAAACCATCAGCTTCCAGTTTTTATAGAATGCGCAGTGTGATATATTCTCCAGTCTTTCCGTCAACTTCAATAAAATCAATAAAACTTTCCTTTATTGCAGTTTCTGCTATTTTGATGTATCGAATCACCTGGCTCATTTGCTCTGTGTGAGATATATCTGGAGTGCAGTCAAACATGATTGTGAAATAGTTGGCATCCTTGATCTCATTAAAAATGGTATTTCGAACTTTGTTTGCCATTATATCGATGATTTCATTTAAAGTATGTAAAAAGTATGAAATTATCAAGTTATGACGCGATATAGAAATGCATTTGAGTGTCATGACACTTCTCTATCACGAGGGTTGCCAAATCGCGCACATATATTGGTTGTCTATTACTTCATGGTCTTTGGAAAAAACTTTAAGCGATGCAAAAATTTGTGTGCTTCTGCTAATTTGAAGCAAGCAATTCAAAACCTGGCTTCACTTGTTCGATATTTCGAATTATTGTCTCAAGGATTTGGCGCCCCATCAAACCGCCGCCCGGGGCAAGTGCCCCCGGTTGCCCCCCCTTAGATCCGTGGCTGGATGGTGTCAACGACTAGAGAAACCTCTCGACTTGATTCGCACTTGAGAGTTGGCAACTGATTTAATTTTGAAGTGGTAGATGAATTTGTCTACCTTGGATCCGCCGTGAACATGGACAACAACGTCAGCCTGGAGATAGATAGGAGAATTGTGCTTGCAAATAGATGTTATTTTGGGCTCAGCAAGCAGTTTCATTTTACCTGTCTTGACATATGGCTCCGAAACTTGGGTCATATCGCAAGCGGATGAAAAACACCTGGGAGTTTTCGAGAGAAAAATTCTCCGTAAAATATATGGTCCTGTTAGGGAAAACGGCGAATACCGACGTCGCTGGAACGCAGAGTTATACAATCTCTATTCTAGACGAATCAAAGTGGGCCAATTGCGTTGGCTAGGCCATGTTATCAGAATGGATGAAGATGAGCCAGCGAGAAAGATTTTTGATAACGTACCCGATGGAAGCAGGAAAAGAGGACGATCAAGACTCCGCTGGAGAGACCAGGTAGGTGTTACCTTCGTGTTACCAACTGGCGAGAAAAGGCGAAGGATAGAGCCAGTTGGAAGAATATGTTGAAATTTGTTTAATTTGTTTGTTTGATTAATATGTGTAAGACGTCTGACCTCATGAGGTTGTAATATAGTCAATAAAAGTTAAAAAAAGAACGGTCTAATAATTCAATGTTTAAAGATCATATGAGTTCATGTAAATGTTGACCGAGACTTAACATATCTCCACAACCAATAACCTAAAGACGTTAAATCGCAAAAAATGGAAGAAGTGTACGATGCACTTTCTTAATCGAGTATGAATTTTGATAGTAAAATTCAATAATTTGCAAGCGTTGTTCGTTGTAAGTCGATTCATCGTTAAATTATAGACCAAACGGAACATGTTTTTGCCAGTAACATGTTACACAAAAACAGCTGAGTTGCCAAAAACAGGGGCCCTTGTTCTAACGAATATATCAATGGGAGTAAGCCCTAAATTGTACGAGATATCATGGACCCTCTAATGAGAAGATAAACCAAACGATGCAGTTTACATAGCCTATTCGTTGAATTGTTGGTCAACCAAAAAATATCAGGGCATATTATAATTATTTTATTATTATTTTTTATTTTATAAATCCACATGATGGTTTTATTGAAATAATTATCCAAATCAGTATTTAATATTTAACCTCCTCCGGATACAAAATACCTGTACTGCCTAAAGAAACAGTTCCTAAATTAGGAACTCTTACTCAGATTAATAGAGACCATAGAATTGCATATCCATAGAAATGGAGTAAAAATTCCGAAATGTGGCCAGACATTCAGTTCGTTGAGCAAGCCATAGGGTTACACATGCTTGCGGTTATGCCACTACTCTCAAGAATACTTTTAATACTTATATCTGCTCGTAGTATTAACGATACCCATTTGTTTTAGAGAGGATTTATTATCAAAAGCATCTTCCACGTCAATAAAGGCAGAGAGCCTAATTTCTTTCTCCCTATATGCCTTTTCAATCGCGGATGATGTAAGGCTGATTCGGTATGCTTTCCATTTACTTACTTACTTATCCGGTGTCGAATATCCCCGGCGGGGTCAGGGACCTTACAAAACGAAGATAACATATTCGATCTTTTGCCTTATCTCTCCAGTTGGCAATACCAAGTGTACGCAGGGATTCGTCAACCTGATCCCTCCATCGGAGTCTTGGTCTTCCTATTTTTCGTCTTCCTTCGAGTTCGGTTTCGAAAATCCTTCGTGTTGGTTCGTCTTCATCCGTTCTACCGACATGGCCTAGCCAGCGCAATCGCGTTATCTTGATCCGCTTAACTATGTCAATGTCAGGATAAAGCTCATGATTCATGCGTCGCCGATAAAGCCGTTGTGCACTATAGGGCCATAAATTTTCCGGAGTATTTTTCCGTCGAAGACTCCTACAGATGTTCCGTCTGCTTGCGATAGGGCCCAGGATTCTGCGCCATAAAGCAAGACAAGTTGAATGAGAGTCTGGTACAGCTGGACTTTTGCTACTTGAGAGAGGGCTTTATCCCCAAAGTGCTTGCTTAGCCCAAAATAACATCTATTCGCAAGCACAATTCTCCGCTTGATCTCAAGGCTGACGTTGTTGTTTTCGTTTATGGCAGATCCGAGGTATATAAATTCGTCCACTACCTCTAAGTTATAACGGTTATCAACGTTCACGCTTTGGTCCAACCGCGTGGAGGCCCTGTTCGTTGAAACCATTAACTTTGTCTTGTCCTCATTTACCGTTAGACCCACTTTTGCTGACTCCTTCTCAATTCTCGAAAAACCCGCAGTAACTTCTCCAATTGTGCGCCCACTGATATCTACATCATCAAAATACGCCAGCACAATGTGACTTTTGCTGATGGTTTTATTCATGTCGACTGCAGCTTTTCTCATAATGATCTCCTTTAAGATGTTAAAGAGATCGCACGATAGGGTGTCGTCTTGCCTTGGGCCTCGCTTAGTTTCGAAAGGTTCGGTAAGATCCTTACCAAATTTTTACTACGGATTTGGTGTTCGTCAAGGTCATCCTGCAAAGGCGTATGAGTTTTGCAGGAATACCAAGCTCAGACATTGCCTCACAGAGCTTCTCCCGCATCGGACTATCGAAGGCCGCCTTATAATCGATAAATAGATGATAGGTGTCGATTTGTTTTTCGTGTGTCTTCTCCAGAATTTGGCGTAGCGTGAAAATCTGGTCAGTTGTCGATTTTCCAGGCCTAAACCGGTCCAATCAGGTCAGCGATAATTGGTCTTAGTCTTTCGCATATTATACTCGATAGAACCTTATATGCTACGGATAAATGGCTCATTCCATGGTAGTTGGCACAGATACTCGGGTCACCTTTCCCGAATATGGGACATAGGCACGCATTCATCTAACCAAATTTTGCTAATGAGCTGATGCATGCACCTTATCAGCTCATCGCCGCCAGCGTTAAACACATCCGCCGGTAATCCATCGGCTCCTGCGGCTTTGTTGTTCTTAAGCCGGGCAATAGCTGTTCTGACCTCGTCTTGGTTAGGAGGGCGCAATCGACGTCGTCGTCCATATTGTGATCGATCGATCCCATCGTCATTGGATATACCAGTAGCGCGGAGAAATGATCTCTCCATATTCCCAACATGCTCTGCACATCTGCGAAGAGATTTCCGTCCTTGTCTTTACACAAGGGGGCCCTGAACCATGTCCATTAGTTCCGTTTTTGACTTTTTGGTAGAATTTTCGGGCTTCGTTCTTCCTTCTGTATGTCTCAATTTTCTCACTCTCGCGCTTTCTCCACTGCCGTTTCCCACGCCTAAAGAGACGGTTTACCTCCTTTATTTTCGCCCGATACCGCTCAGTTGCAGCTCGCGTTGCAATTGACTGAAGCATTGCCATACGTGCATTGTTCTTTTCGCCATTTGCAATGCGACACTCTTAATCTTACCATGGTTTGTTGCGAAGGGGTTTTTCAAAACCAAGTACGGTTGTTGCGGCAGTTTTTATAGAGTTGGAAATGGGTTTCCACTGAGCTTCAGAATCGTCATCGGGAGGGTGTGGAGTCTGTGCCAAAAGTTCATCATAGACCTTACGAGATAACCAACCCCAGACACTTTCGATAATGTTTAGATCTGGCGAATAGGGTGGACAGTCAATAATATTAACATTTTGGCTTGCAATGAACTCCTTTACTATTATTATTATCCTGTTGCAATATCCAAGATATGGGACCAAATAGTTCACTGAACTTCGGAAAAGCCGATTCCAATAACGTTTTAAAGCTTGCACTAGTCATTTTTGCAGATAGATGGTGTCACAGTACGTAATAGCACCCCCACCATAACGCCGCCCTCTCGGCTGTGATGTCGATGCA
The DNA here is from genome assembly GCA_963931995.1 of Phaonia tiefii. Classification (NCBI taxonomy): domain Eukaryota; kingdom Metazoa; phylum Arthropoda; class Insecta; order Diptera; family Muscidae; genus Phaonia; species Phaonia tiefii. Next base: position 145,653,600 of record OZ008370.1, read on the forward strand.
AAAAACGCGATTCTTTGCGCAGATCATGGAAATAATAGTTGTAGCCATCAGGCCCATCTAAATTAAAGTTCTTCTCATCCGAAAATACAATGGTTCTCCAGTCATTTACATGACCTCTTGGCTGCACATTAGGGTAATAACTTTTTGCATTTTTTGCAAATATCAAATCTCCCCAGACAAAATCGTGTAGGGCATGGACAAATATTAAGAACTGCGGTTTTAGTTTTTCGCTATCGTTAAAAAAGGTTACGCACCAAACGTGTTAAAATTTTGAATCAAACAAAGTTAAAAAAAAAACTTTTTTTTTCATATATTGGTTGTAATTTGAAACAAAAAATTAAATCGGTTTTGTAGTAGAATTTTAATCCTAAGTACTATTAAATGCAAATCTGTTATGTTATTGTTCAGTGGAATTGTGTGTGTGCATGTATAAATTTAAAAAAAAATAAATTAAAGGCATTTTAGAAATCGCTGTGTTTTTTACCAAATTGAACTGAAATAGTTTTTTTTATCATTAATACAATATTTGCCATTAGAAAAGCCCTGGGGAGAACGTTGTCTTAGAAAAGTTATCACCCTACTGCACATCCCATACTATGTAGGTAGTCCCTTGCGAATAGAAGCCGCTTTTTCTTACGAGGAGCATTAAGTGGCGGCTTTTTTTGTAATTTCAGGTATTTAAGATACTCACAGCTCTTAATTACTCTGCGTACTGATGACTTGCTCGCTTCCACTCCAGCTTGAGCTCTTATTTTTGACAAGGATAAGGCAGAATTAGAAGCAATTCTGATGATTTTTCTTTTCTCATACGTAGATAAAGACAATGAAACCTTTAAATTTCCTTTAAATTTTGTTCCATACCGCTCAGGGTCCTTGATGTAATTGTCGACAACTGTTGGGCGCGATTAGAGTATCCTTCAGTTCGGTAAACATCGATTTTAGTTTTTTTCCGAAAGATTTAAATTTTTTTGTTTTGCCATTTTGACTCGTAAAATGATGTAATAAATTGTAATAAACAAACAGTCCCTACAAAATATCATCGCTTACTTTAAAAATAAAAAAAAAAAAATAATAGAGTGCCTTTATTTAAGTGAAATAAAAAAAAATAGCACATTTTTGGACTATTTTTATAAATTGCTTCAAAAAAAATTCTTTAGTTAAAAAATATATAATATAATAATTTTAATATCTCAAGATGTCTAGCTTCCATTTCCATTTTAAAATTCTGCAATCGGTTACAAATTGCAAAAGATACAGGCTGCTGAATATGGAATTTTTAGTGCCTTTAAATAAGTGAACCGGAGTGTATTTTAGTTAAAAAATCACTTTAATTTTTGTTTTAAAAAACACAAGGTTTATTTACTTTTCCACCAAACAAAGCAACCGAATTTGACACAGATGTTACAAATCAGTTGTTTAGTTGACCAACTGGTTGGAAGATAAAGTCGCAAGCAACAACAGCCTTTCAACTTTAAAATGTGTGAGTGTATTACTGAAAAATTCTGAGTTGAAAGCACTTAGTTGAAAGTGTAACACCCGGGTTAGAGATAACTGACAAAATTTCTTACAAAAATTTCACTAGAACTGAATACGAGGCAATAAGGGACCGGATAAACAGTACCACTGCAATAAACATACATGCATTTACACTATGTACAGTACTTGCAGGTGCTTAGCAAATACACAAACCATATATCAATCATTGTGTACAGTACTTTCCAGTCGAAATTATTCACAGTCGATAACTTGTGCAGAGATAACAACGATATCAAAACAAAAGGCTATGCATGATAAGACAAAAACAATCAGCAGTAACCACACAATCGCAACCAGTAAATAGCAGTGAGGAGTGAATTTAATAGTTTAAAGTTTAGATAACAATTCCCAAATAAAAGACTGGCAAATACCAACAGTAAGTTGAGTTTTACTAAAACCTTAGACACGTTATCATGTCAAATCAACGCGAGCCCGTATACATCTCAGCGGAACAGGTTAAATCGGTTTTAACATGGCCATTGGTAAATGCTGCAGTTGAAGAGGCTCTTAAAGCCACTAACCACTCATTGCCCAATGCTGACGATGGAAAAACCTCATTCGCTGTGCAACCTGCACGCTCAGTGACATCTTGTCATATGGGACAGTAGGCGTCAACGTGGATATGACACCTTTCGACTCACGATGTGAATCTTCGAGGCCCCACGTTGGGCGCCATTATGTCATATGGGACAGTAGGCGTCAACGTGGATATGACACCTTTCGACTCACGATGTGAATCTCTTCGGGCCCCACGTTGGGCGCCATTATGTCATATGGGCACAGACTGCAATTGAACTAAGTTGATTAAAGAGTTTAGGTGCTGGACTAGTGGGGCGCTCAGTATGCCATGCGTTTAAGCCGGGCTGGTAACTCGCCGGACGGGGGGGATCTTTCCACTTCCTAAGCACATCAACAGTCTGCCACAGAACAATAAATACATACTGAGGCTTACTCAAACATTCTCACGACATAAAATTAAATAAAAGGAGCCCAAAGATAACAATCGTTAGCAGCGACAAACAAAACGAACAAACCGAAAAGCGAACAGATAGTTCTGTTCTAGAGAAGTTTTAAGGGACTACTCCCAAAACGCGTAAATATAGCTGACTGGTGTTGATGCCAGCTTGGACCCTCCCTTGGAAGCACCTACAGGCTTCCCCATGACAATCTTGTGGTGATCCCACAAAACTGCTGCTTACAATGCCTGGTTATGTGGGTAACTATCGACTAAACAGTGCCGATCAAAAAAATACACTTGCCTGCAAATTGGTCACCTCATTTTCCTCGAATCAAAATCGTAGCCCTCCTCTTCCCAACATACTGGCAAACATTCTACTCTTCGACACACAAACGGGCCAACTGGAGGCTATTATCGATGGTACACAAATAACAGCCTGGCGCACTGCATCTGCTTCGGTGGTGGCTACAAAGTATTTGTACTTGAAACGTTTCCCTGAGGAAATGGTGAAAACTTTGAGAGTTGCTATTATAGGTTGCGGTGTCCAGGGTCAATCGCATGCATTAGGGATGTGTAAAACATTTAATGTTATCGATATCTACCTATGGAATCGTACAAAATCAAAAGCTGATTATTTGGCCAACAAATTGCGGTCAGAATTTCCCAATGGTTTAAATGTTCACATCTGTGATGCGCCACAAAATGCTGTCCGAGATGCAGATGTTATATGTGTGGGTACCTATTCACCAAGTGCGTTGATCGACTACAGTATGCTGAAACAGGAACATGTTCATATAAACAGTAAGTACCGTTTACAAGATGTCATGAATTTAAAGTTTAAGAGTAGTACGCAGCTGAACTTGAATTTCAGATTGAGACAATTTCATTTATATCCACACGGAAAAATAAATGTGAAGATTTGTGTATAGATGTAGTACTGAGCTTGTTGCATATACTACATACATAATTATTTTGGCTTATGTCCAGCACAGCCCAAACTCTCGTAATAGCACCAAATTACTACAATGGATACAACTTTTTATCCAAAGAAAAGTTGAAAATTTTTTTTTGTCGGCATCCCATATTTCCCGGATTACGGGCCCCCAAAGTTTGAACATATAACCTTCAATATCAGCTTATAAAAATGTCTTTAAAACTATCCACGATTCATTAACCCATTACGAGCCAATTCATGATATTCGACTTTTATAATCCTACTTTTTCTGAAAAAGGCTATTATCTCACAATATTGCCATGTGAAGGTGCTAATTTGACAATGCCGTGATAAAGTTGGGCCCTGCAGCTAAAATATGACACTATTTGTCTTTGTAGCCCTCTAAAATCCCGAGAAATTAAGACTGAAAGCGCAGAATTTTTTTCTTTTCTGATTTTGCCACACATCGACTTAAGGTACAGAGGGAATTTGAACCCCCCCTGTTTGAGCCCGGCCGGGCGACTAGGTAGAATATAAATTTAACGATTTTCAAAAAGGTCTAACACATGGTACGAGCAACGTAGTTCCCATTTTCACACATTCTTTACTTTTTCTTTAATTTTCGTTTTTAAAAAAAAAATTTTACCCGATATCTCGATAACTAAGCCAGTTATCGAAAATATTCATTTAATTTTTTTCAATTATTTTGACCTATACTATACAAAACAGCGACCAAACCAATCACTAAAGGCAATTTTCTAATCGTAGTACCCCCCATATATCCGAACTTTGGAGGTCCATAACTCCGGAAATATAGGTTTCCGACAAATAAAATAACGTGTTTTACGACCCCAAAAAAAAAAGAAAAAAAATCGGAATTTTGGGCCCAACTGGACTTGTTCCATGTCACAAATTCCTTTACCTAACAATTGTCTGAACATCCATTTTTGTTTGTGGTAGGGAAAAAACTTCTCCAATGCCTGTTGTAAACAACCCTGTAATAGTCAGAAAATGCCAAAAATTGCGTTTGCAATTCTTTTCAGCTGCGTACTACCAAACGGAAATTGAAATTCAACCTGAAATTCAGGTTCAGCTACGTACTGCGCTTATAGCTCCGTATTCAGTTCTTGCGAAATTTTCGTAAGAAATTTTGTCATTTATCTCTAAAGTGAAATTTTTTTTTACAGAGAGTTACCACATATCTCTGATTTACCTTGCAAATATTTCAATAATAATTCATCTTTGCACTCCATTCTATTGTTAACGCATGTGGTATTACATTTGTTTACCAAAATAATCGAAATGTCAAAATTCCGGTCCCAAACAATTGCTTTCGTGCGAAATAACTTTGGCGTAACAACCCTGTAATTGATTTTGCCTACGAAATTTTCGCAAAGAACTGTAAATGAAGAGTGAGAGAAATTTTCGGTTCATGAAATTTTCGTTATTTTTTATACACGTACTTCTTTCTTATGGCAGCGAAAATTTCATAAAAACTGAATACCGGGCTTTAGCCGTGAGAAGTAGATGTGGAGACTGAAAGACACCAATTCAGGGCGTATACCTAGTACAGGTCCCCCTGGCGAGAGTAAAAAAAAAATGGGCGGGGGTAGAATTCATGATTTTGAGCAAAAAATGTAAAATACCAATATTTGGGGAAAATCCTATTTTAGGAGTTATGGGCCTCCAAACTTTAAGTATATGGTGTTTGATATGTATCAAAAACCGTGTAAAGGGCTGCCTGCCAGCAGTTTTGAATAATATGACGCAAAATAAAAATTAAAAATTTTTATTTTAGTTGTCCTTTTATTTGTATCTGTGCCCGAAAGGTCCCTACAGGCTTTAATGGATTAGGGTTTGATCCCTAGGAAAGGTGATTAATTATTAGGCGAAAAATCTCCAAATCGCGCGATTTTTTAAATAATTTTCGCAACAAAAAATAAAATATTCTTGAAATCGATAAAGTTCATTAAGATATCACACACAGCAGATTATTCCCAAGACTTTAATTAAAGCTTTCATAAAGAAATACATAATATGATCCATTAGTCTATTAATTTTAAAGAATACTTCAAAAATATGGGTCATTGCACCTAAAGGGAATTTGTGCCTAATTTTAATTATTATAAACATCATTTTGCCTAGTTAGTTAGTTTGAAAAGAGGGGTGCGGTGTTGAGTGTTAAAAAGAGCATTATAAACCTTCCCATGTCTTTTTTTTTTGTTTTGCCTAAGTTCTAGACTTATTGTTTGCGTTAGAAATTCACGAAACAATTATGGGCCTATTCGGAAATGCATCAGCTGATGTTGTTTGCAGTTACCAACTAAAAACACATGCAAATTGTCAGATGTGACATTATGATCGTGCTGCGCATCAGATGCATTTCCGAACAGGCCCCACTATATTTTTACGTATTCGCATTTATGGGACACTAACAAACCCGGCAGACTTCGTCCTCAATTTTAGTAGGGCAAAGACAAAAAAAAATAGCCTATAGCACTCAGTGATAACGCAGCATTCTACTGGTGAAACAATTTTTAAAATCGGATTAGTAGTTTAGAAGATTAACCCCCTACATACAAACTAACAAACAAACTCACAAACATTTCCTCTTTATAATATTAGTATAGAAGTATAGATATAGATTAGTATAGAAGTATAGATAGTATAGATATAATAATGGGCGTAGTCATAATGTTTATTTAAAATATTAAAGGTGGCGGAAGTTCAAACTGTTATATTTTGTACCTCTAAAACCTTTCGTTCATGTATTTCCACTAACCATAAAATTATTTTTAAACTATCTTCAGCTGTTGGTGCTGGTCAGGTACATTTTGGCGAAGTGGCCCAGGATATTTACGATCATTCAGTGGTTTATGTCGATTCCTGTGTCAGTGCCAAAGTTGAATTGAAAGATTTAAAGGCAAACATTGCAGGTGAAGTAGGCGAAGTCATACGTAATGATGGTAAAAGAGCTGAATCGGAACGTATTACGATATACCAATCGATGGGTATAGCTGCCGAAGATGCAACAGTGGCTCAAGGTGTCTATGATCAGATTCGGGCCAAACAAACAGTCTAAGATTGTGCAACAGAAAAACGGTTAACATTCCATTATGTAACTTGTAACCTAACATTTTAATAATTATGTAATATAACTGAACTGTAAACACTAAACTGGTCGAAAAATAAATTACTGAATTACTAAAATTACTAAATTAAATGTTGATTGAATAATCTTAACACATCTTTAATAACAATTACCTAATTACCTTTGTAGCCTAGTTTTTTTATGCTTAAACTTTTTCACTGGTGGGTAACTATGGATTTATTTCAAATAATTTATGTATTTACACCGCTAAATTTGAGAAGTTATGAACTAGGGAATATTTTAATTAGGCCAAAATTATGAAATGAGAAACTATTACTGATTATTATTTAACTATGATAGCCGTATACATTTAAAGGAAACATATATCCATCCATATATTCATTTGAAAAGAATCTTAAAAACAACTTCATATTCTTTCTTTGAGCTTGTTATTTTCAATCCGATCCCTAGTAACAAGTTAACGTTGGTGGACATAACATATTTTTGCAAAACTAAATTTAATATTCGCATGGACTTGACAACGAATCGATCCATGTCAGACGGAATGATGTCCTAAATATTTTCGTAATAACGTCTGACGTTTTTCGGGATGTGACAAAGAAAGGACACTGCACCAGAATCTGATAGTTGATGTAATTGGATAGATAATAGGTCATCATTAACTATATACTTATAGTCAAGGGCATATATTCACAGCATCTTGTTATCCTTACGAAGATAGGATCATGTCGCGATATGGAGTGCATTATTTTGGTCCGTAAACGTCTCCAGTGTACATTGCTAAGAAAAGAGGTATAAATTGGAGTATCATAAATGGCACTGAGCGAATTATTTTATTGTATGTCTTATTGTATTGTCTCTTTGTTTTCTTGTCCCAAGTGGAGCACCCAAATATTTCAGAACGGTATTCGTGAATTTCACTTTTTGGCGTAGAATACGTCTTACCTTACGGTATGAGGAGTCATGTCAGGTTTTTATTGTTGTAATCTTTATTTCATTGAATTTGAGGAAACGGCTGGATGAATTTTTTTAAAATTTTTTTTGTAGGTAAATGAAGATGTTATCTTTCGTTTGATATACATTTCATATTGGTTGATATATTTCTAGTATTTTAATTTCTCAAATGAAAATTGTTTAAACACATGCACTCAAACATATGTGTGGTGTTTGGTTGAGTGTTTTTGGTTGCTCAACATTGCTTAGGAACATGTATCTAGTAAAAAGTGAAACGAACAGCAAGCTAATGTTGCTTGGCAACATGTATCTAGTAAAAAGTGAAACAAACAGTAAGCTAACGTAATAAAGCTTTTTTGCGAAAGCTTCAATAAAGCTGTTGTAACATTAATTTTGAATTGTAAAGCGTAAAGCTTTCACACAACGCTCGAAAGCTAATGCGAAGACTCGATAAGGTAACCCGTTTTTAATATTAGGGCGGCCCTCTCAACATTCGCAGAACTTATTTCAATAAAAATATTAATTAAAATACATAAATTAAATTAAGTTTAAAAAAATTGAACATAATATTTTTTTTTTTAAACGGACTTAAATCAAATGCCGTTGGTAAATATAAAAATTACAGCAGACAGTTGTCCGAGGCCTTCGGCCACGGACTGTCCCTGCAGGCTGTGTCAGAGACACGGCCATTAAGTTTAACGTAGAATACGCCATCCGATAAGACAGAAAACATATATAACAATAAATGATAAATAATATAAGCAAATGAATTTATTGTTATATATGTTTTCTGTCTTATCGAATGGCGTATTCTACGTTAAACTTAATGGCCGTGTCTCTGACACAGCCTGCAGGGACAGTCCGTGGCCGAAGGCCTCGGACAACTGTCTGCTGTAATTTTTTCTTGTTGGTGAGATGTAGCTGAAGAATGCCAGAATGTTGTCGAATACAGTTCCAAGTTTTCCTATTTTGCACAGTCTTCAATATACATATATGTATGTATCTTATATATGTCACCAGCAGGAAAAAATACTAGTTCAGAACTAGTAATGCACTAGTATTTTTGAACCATAGAACTAGTACTCACCCACACAAACAACTGTAGAAGTTAACATTGCGATGTCCTAGGATTGAGAGAAATTATCTGTCGCTTTTGAACTAGTGGTGCACCAGTTTAACAGTACTAGTTCCGAGTCAAATTCTATTATTCTAAATGATCGGTTTTGAACTAGTTCTGTACCATAGAAAATATATGTAATTCGGTACTAGTCATTAAAAGTTTGTACTTATCTAGAAGTATTGAGATAGTACTTGAAATAGAGCAAAAAGAAAAAAAATATGAAAAACAAAGAAAACATAAAAGGCAAATTTGTTGTCGGACAAACATGGGAAATAGGAAAATTCAAAAATTTTCTGTATAAAGATTTGTACCCACGCTCGTCTTTTTCAAAGAAAGGCTAGTAGGAGCTGGTTAAGTTCAAAAGACCCAAGGACTATTTATTTTTATTATTTTCTGTTTCCTATTACTTTGCCATAATTTTTTTTATATTCTGCAGTTCCTTTAAAATTGAAGAATTTAATTTTTTTTTAAATATAACTGGTTGAGCTACCTAGTTCTGAACTAGAGACACAATAACTAGTTCAACCTTCTCTAGTGCATGAACTAATACTTTTAGGTACTAGTTTGACAGTTTCCTGCTGGGTAGGTATTGAGATTCTTCTTTACCTTCTTCCTAAGAAGTGAAAAGGATTACTATGAAATAAAACAGAGGTAACCTTGGATTTCCCTTCTTTGGTGCTTACGTCGTTGATATTTGATCCCGATCATGTTTTTTTTTTAATTTTCGTTGAAAAAAATTTACTAAATGATTAGTGAAAAATTTACAAAATGATTATTTATTTTTGACTATACTCTCAAGGAATTATTGTAAATTTAGCACTGATATATTTTGACGTTTGACCCTGCTTCAGAGAGGTCTAAGTTCACAGTTGCCATCAAAAAGAGTTTATCGCCGGTAGATATGCTTTCTGGTGCAATTAACCAACAAATTGTGGCCCAGTCTTATGTTATCTTCGTTTTGTAAGGTCCCTGACCCCTCGGGGTTGTTAGTTACCTCATAAGTAAGTAAGTATAAGTCATCGAGATATTAGAAGTCAAAATCATAGTTTTTAAGGCTCAATATCTAAATATCCATTATAGATATGGATAAACTTACATAAACTCATTTTATAGATTTTGACTAGATCTACCTTAGATTGAAATAATAGCAAATACTTCTGCTACTGACCGGGCTATACTTTAATTTAAATGTTTGTCAGCATAATTTTGTTCACACCAATTATTTCAAAAATTATACGAAATATAGAAAACACCAATACATTATTCTTTATTGTATTACATCGCCTATCTAATGGCGATACCTATAACCGATAAACAACCACCGGTGATAAACTTATTTTGAAGGCAAATGTGGCCTGTTTGTTCAAACATCAATTTATTAGTGTCACATTCACACATACATATGGGCATTTCCATGGTGTCGCACGGGACAGTCGTACGCACTTAAACTGAAAAAAAGGTCATAATAAAACCGATTTTTATTTTGGTAATGGTCTTAACTTACAACACTTAGTAAACCCTATAAGTGGTGGTAAGATTGATTTTGGGTAATTTTTCATTTTCAAAATAATTATAAAAAATAACGGGTGTCGCACGGGACAAAAAACGGAAGTGGTTTTCGCGGCCGACAACTCAAACGCCGACTTCAACGAATCCTGAGAGAATATTGCAAAGGGCTTAATTTAACAATATTGTGGTTTGATGTTTCTTAAAAATTACTTTAATTTTACCCAAAAATAATTAATACTTTTTTTTAAATTTAATATTAAGCTCGGTCGCACGGGACATGTCGCACGGGACATTTTTTTCCATCATGACATTTATATGGTTTTTTAGGAATATAAAAATAAATTTAGTAAATATGTTTTAAAATTAACAGCAAAATTCCATCTATTTATTTTGCTATTACAGTGAATGACGTTTCCGTCGATATGCTGTAAATTTCTATCTGATAAGAAATGGCTGAGTTTTTTAAATTTTTCTCAAAATTTTTAATTTTTATTACGTGTTTGTTTACGTTATAGTGAAGATCTGGAATGTTTTATTTCTTTAACATATAGATTATTTAATTACCAACATTTTAAGCGTAATTTGAACAAAATCGGAAAAAAAATAAAGTTTTATTAAGGATTTTGTGGAACAACAGTATTTTAATTTTCATTGCTCACACTCTATATTTGGCGTTAATTCAAAAAATTTCAATTAAAATGACGAGCGACTTGAACGTAAGAAAGGCAAATTTTGAGGTGCGATAACTCAACCATTTCTTATCAAATAGAAATTTACAGCATATCGACGGAAAGGGCATTCAATTGCCTTTCCAACGATATGCCACCTCCACAAGGGTTTGAGTGGGACCATACACCGAAAAACACAAAAGTACGTTACCAAAACACGGTACTTAGAAAAAACAAATTACAGCGTTTTTCGTGTTCAGGAGGTCCCAATTAACTTATCTAGGCATGTGGCGTTCTTGGTATTTTTCCAAAGTTAAAATTTGTAAAGCAGTGTAATAATCGAAATAAAGTAAATTTAAATGAAAATATCGGGAATACGCAACAGTTTTTTCCTGAATATGCAGTTCTAGTTTCTGTTACGTCTTCACCATCACAACAAAAGGAGTACACCTGGGATATACCCGGAATGCTTTTTGCTTCTTTCCATTTTTCGTCTAAATTGTATAACATGGAATGCTTTTACCTGATCAGATGACATGAAATAAATTTTAACCCTATTTATGCTATTTTGTGCAAAATGGTAAAATGACAATGCATCGAGTATAACAACTACATCTGACTGCATCGAGGTTGCAAAAAAAATGCATTCCATTGAGGAAAAGCACAATTGTTTTATAAAGTCAACTTTTACAGTTTTTGCCTAAGGCTCGCTTAGGTTTTGTTGTGCATTTCGCATTTCTGCGAGCTTTCCCCGGCTTTGTCTTTTACGCATGCGTTCATACCGCCTTTTCTCTTCAACCATTGCAGCACTTCTTTCATCTCTCCACTTTTGCCTAGCATTCCGCATTCTTTCCTTGTTATTCAATTTCTGGTTTTGTATTCTTCCCTCAAATTTTCTCTCCACCATTTGCATTTCTCTTTGTTATTATTAACGCGTCATCTACATTAAATATTTCAAAAATATGTGTGTACATACTGAAATAAATCGTTAGCTTTAACAAAAAATTCTCAAATTTTTAAATTTCACACTTACTGTGTCGCACGGGACAAAGTTTATATTATTACCAAGATCGCAAATCTTGTTATATTTTGGCAATTTTTTTATTAATTTAATTGCATAAAAAAACTTTGTTTGGAAACAGTTTTTTGTGAACTTGCTGCTTTTGCTTTCGACGCACTAATAGTAAATGTTGTTTTTCGGTGTCGCACGGGACACCGAAATATGCAATATCCCGTTACAGTTTTCTTCAAGCTCATAGTTTCTAATGGTTTGTTATGCATGCTTTTTTAACTCTTTGTTTTCTTAGAAAGATTTGAGAGATCAAAAGTCAATGTATAATGTCTCTCTTTAAGAACTATTATTAAAACAAAACGAACAATAGAAACAACCCAATGAGACAAATTGCGCTAGCGCCAATTTGCGTTGGAATATCTCGAAATGGGTAATGAATATATGTAAAATTTGATTACATTAGTTAAATTTGATTGTTACCCTATTAAAATATGATACAACAAAGTGCTTTCAATAACTTTTTATTTTGTGGTCTCGGTGGACCTTCCGATGGAAATGCCCATATGCATCTACATTAGACCGACTCACATTGTATGGTGGGGAAAAGTGTTATTTGTCCACCCCTCAAAATATACCTTGGTTCGTTTTCGGATAATTCCCAAAATATTTCGTGTCTAGCTTTAAGATCCTGTGAGCTGGACCGGTTGTAAAAAATGTTTTTGGCGTAGAATACGTCTTACCTTACGGTATAGGCAGTCATGTCAGATTGTTATTGTTGTAATCTTTATTTCATTGATTATGAGGAAACGGCTAGATAACTTTTTTTAAAATTTTTTTTGTAAGTAAACGAAGATGTTATCTTTCGTTTGATATACATTTCATATTGGTTGATATCTTCCTAATATTTAAATTTCTCAAATGAAAATTGTTTAAACACGTACACTCAAACATATGTGTGGTGTTTGGTTGAGTGTTTGAGTTTGTAGCGTGAACACAAACTATGCTGCTGTTTCAGTGTGGACACAAACCTTCGGCTATTGTTTTGATTGATGAAATATTGAAATATCGTATATTTACTTATGTATTTAAGTGAAACAAAATGTTAAATGTGAATTTGAATTTAACATGGATATATAATTATAAAAAATATATGAAAAAATTAATTCATACATTTTTATGTTAAATGAAAGTGCTGCCAAGTAAGCAAAATAGCAATGCTGCTTGATGCTGTTTGACAGCAGCTGACAGTTGACGTTTAGTAAATTAAAATAAAAACAGCAGACAGTTGTCCGAGGCCTTCGGCCACGGACTGTCCCTGCAGGCTGTGTCAGAGACACGGCCATTAAGTTTAACGTAGAATACGCCATCCGATAAGACAGAAAACATATATAACAATAAATGATAAATAACATAAGCAAATGAATTTATTTATTTGATGGTTACTTTTGATAATATACACAAGCTTATGGTAGGAAAAATGGGATAAATATGTTTTTAAATTAAAAGAGTAAGGATAAATGATAAATAACAGACGCAAATCAATTTGATTATTTGAAAGTTACTTTTGATAATATGGGCTTATGATAGGAAAAATAGGATAAATATGTTTTTAAATTAACATTCAAATTTCTCGCAAAAACTAAGTCAATGGTTGTGTTATCAATAGTTGTGGGAGCATCGTTTCGAATATAATCCAAATTAAATGTATCGCTCATATATTTCGCCAATCTGGTATTTGAAGTTATATCTGTGTTAAAATCACTACCAATAAACATACTGACATCTGTATCAACGGGGAAGTCTCTGTTGATTTGCGTAGTTAAAGGGGAATATTTCATTAATGTACTATACAGCATCATTTCCCTGTCTACTTGAGAAACATTTGGATGAAAATACACAGTACCAATTACAAGTTTGACCTCGTTATTAATTGAAATTTCTGCTAAGCAGATATCGCCAACGTTGCTGTCAATAAGCCTGCGATGTGAGCAAAGAATTTGTGTTGAAATGCAGTTTGTTAAAGTTGATTTTTTTATAAATTGTAGAGAGATTATATGTGTTTTCTGTCTTATCGGATGGCGTATTCTACGTTAAACTTAATGGCCGTGTCCCTGACACAGCCTGCAGGGACAGTCCGTGGCCGAAGGCCTCGGACAACTGTCTACTGTTTTTATTTTAATTTACTAAACGTCAACTGTCAGCTGCTGTCAAACAGCATCAATCAGCATTGTTATTTTGCTTACTTGGCAGCACTTTCATTTAACATAAAAATGTATGAATTAATTTTTTTTAGCTTTTCAGAGAAATTTGTACTGTAGCTAAAGGCTATATATGAAAGGGGTCTCTATGGCGCGTCCATTGGTATATAAAATAATGTCAAAACATGTCCTGACTCATACCTTACTCAGGGATATTCTGCAATAAAAAGCCATTTTTATCGTTTTAGTTTTTCTGATTTAAATGTCAGATTGCAGTGATCTAATAAATGATTTTTCAAGCTCGAGGTCTTTGTTTTTTTATTTGTTTTCAATATTTCGCCATCCATCGAATAGGTTCTTCAGGGATATACATATGTATGAGTAACAATAGCCTAACGTCAGGACAGTTTAACATTCAATATTGTACTCCTTGAAAAATCATTTATTTACGTGGCGCAATATTTTTTGTTCCAAATGTTCTGTAATTTTCAGGGTTTTACCGTCTGTTTCCTGGATTGGGGTTATATTTTATTCCGGTCTCCAACATTTTCTTTGAGCATATAATTATGTCAGTAATTTGTATGTAGCTTCTGAATTCTTTTATCGTCTCTTTTATCCTTTCTTGGCGCTCATGATTGCAATATTTACATCGGCCCATTTTAGAACGTCAATAATGACAATTTATTAATGCTACTTATAAACATTAATCATATTTAGAAGCTAAACTTTGTTTTCAAATTCAAATCCAAACTACCATTAACCATTTCAAAAAAATATATATTTTTTTGTAATTGACTATTTTATAGCACTCGTCATTACATAGCCTTTAAAATACTGACACTGACCTGGAGAACAGTAGTGTACAAAATTTATTAAAAATGACGGCATTATATTCAGCAGAGGACCGGTCAATCAGGTTCAGAATTTCTTGACATGAAACATCTTGGACCACTGATTTGCAGAGAATAAAAGTTTTGACGAGTGTGTGACTCTATTTCATCGCACACCACTGTACATATATTGGTGATAAAGTCAAAAACGAATTCCACATGTTCTCGAGGGGTCCCCCTAAGCATGTTGTTCAATTTTTTAATGGAAATTCAGAAAGTTATATAAGGAACGCCTTAGTGACCATTGCGTTCGATGAATGACACTTTGTTTACAAAAATGCATCTAATTATAACCCCGAGCGGACCCGATCAGTGAGTCTAGTACTAGAAATAGCACAACTAACTGATTCTGAAAACATTTTTATACTCGTTTTTAAATGTGTACTCTTTTATTTATCGTTTAGATAAAGTTGAATTAAACAAATTCACTTTAAAGAATTTGTTGGAATATTTAATTAATTTTTCCATTCCAGCAAATTAAAGACGACTCTGCGTCAACAATGTTTTGTTTGTAATTGAAGGATCGATCCATCATATTGCGCTGAGCTGATGAATCCATACAAACTGAAATAATTCATAGTCTTTTTAACAATATCCGTTTTTTAATTAATTAAAAGAGAAAAACCAGCAAAATGTTATTTTTAAATAATTTGTAAATTTTTTTTATTAATGTCTTGATTTTTTTATTTACTTTTGTAATTTTTTTGCTTTTTTCATACTTTTTTTTAAGTAAAATTTATTTTAATGCATTTTTTCATTAAATATTGGTATTGGTTTTTTAGATTTTCCATCTGTTTTTTTTTTAATATTAAATTTATATATGATAATCCTAAAGATTTTGTTGTTTTATTTATCATATGCATACACTTGTTGTTTTTTCTTTTTTATTTTATTTTGTTTTCAATTTTATTTGTTTTGTTTATATTAAACAATAATAATTTCAAAATTTAAGTATATATATATTCTATTCTTAATTTTCAATTATTTTGTTTTAGAGAGAGTAAAGACAGAAAGAGGGGAAGTGTGAATGTGGTTGGTTGGTGTGAGTGTGGGGGGTCAGGGGAGGGGGGGTGGTTGTTTATTGGTAATGTTATTTTAATATATATATTTATTTTACGACATATGCTAAAACTTGTTAAGATTTGTATTGTTTTATTTAGATATATTTATATATTAAATAATAACTATTTGGGGGAAAGTGTTGTTGTTTTTGTTTTCTTTGATTTAATATAATTTTTATTTTTTTAAAGTTCAATATTTTTGCATTTTATACTTATATTATTGAAATATATAATTCTTTTATTTTTATGCTATTTATTTTTATTTCATATTATTAAAATACTCAACAAATGTTTTCATCTTTCTGTTCATTCTGTTAAAGATCTAAGTGTAATAAAAATATAAATTTTTTTCAAACTAGGAATGAATATAATTTTAAAATGTAAAAAAATATAAGAACTAAAACGCAAATTGTAGTGAAACAAACGGATTTCTAGGATTCTTTTGATTTGTTTGGTAAAGGCGCGAAGGATGAGCAGGAGTCAGGAAAGGAATGTGCAAAATATTTAACAAAACAAAATTCGTAAAATTATGAAAAGATATGAAAGTAAAGTAATAGATAAAGAGCATTTGATGTATACAAAGAAAACATATTTATAAAAGCTTAATATTTTGTAATAAATTTAGGCATTTTTTTGTGTATATATATGTATATATGTATATACTTATAGTCTTAAAATGTAAAAAGGAATTTTGTTATTTTATCATTTAACTTAAGTTAATAAAACAAAGTAAAAGTAAATCATATATATATATATGTATATAAATATTTATAAGGGTAAAAATTATTTTTTTTACTGATTTATTGTTCTTCTATATTATTTATTTATTTTTTGTTTCTCCATATTTGTTTTTATATATAAAGTGAGTTAGCTATTTACAAGGGTGGAGGAGAGAATCATTTTGAATGAAATACATGCATGTTTGTATATGTACCGTGGTTTTGTATATCATATTTGTTGTTGACATTTTTTGCGTTTTAGTTTTAAGCTAAACTTAAAAACTACAATTTTATAAATTACTAAACATTCGGTATTGTTCTTTTTTTTGTTTTTTGTTTTAAATCCTTGCGAAATATTTCAGAACAATTTGCTTTTCATACCAATGGATTATTATATTGCCAAAAATAGTGTTACACACATAAAAAAATCCAACAAATTATTGGAATAGGGCGCGCGCATTGAAGTTTTACTTCACAATTTGCTTAAACTGAATTTAAGAGCGATTCAACGTTGACTAAGAGATCAGTAAATGTATCGCCATTGGAAACGAGAAAAGGTAATTTAATTTGCCTCCTTCTACACTATAAACAATTGAGGTTAACAAATTGACTATTCAACTGCAGACTGTACTTTGTAACTGAGTCAATAGGCATTCCCCAAAACAGGTCAGAATATTTGGTTTATTTTCACTATAGGGATAGGGAAACAGAACTAATTCTTTGTGATGACTTTTAACTCAGTTGTACAGTCTAGGAGTATCTTAAGACAACCAGTAAAAAATTATTCTACTAAAACTTGGAATCAGCCATATTTTTTTGTAGTTTGTTGGATTTTTTCCCCATGTGCAATCGAGTGTGTGACTGTGTTGAGATGGGACTGTGTTTTGTGGCCAGCAGAGTTAGGTTTGTTTTTTGTAGTTACATTTTTATTTTTTGTATTTGAAAAGATTTGACATGCCAAAACCTTAATAGTTTTTCGTTTCACAGACTGACCTTTAATTTTATTTACTTTTGTTTTAAGCTACGTACAGTTTTTTTTAGCATTCTTCTTTAATGAATTTCATACACACTTCTTTTGGGTATGGTATAGGAAGGATCAAGATGCAGGACGAGAACAAGAGTGATAAAATTAACAAATTCATATCGAATATCTTTAAAAAAAAAATTATTTTGTAATTGCAAGTTCTTAAAAAATGTTGTAGAATAGTAGTTGTTTAAAAGAAAATGTATTTAGTTCGTGTTTTATGCCCTTTTTTTAATGGATTACTAATTGAATTAAAGATTTGCCAACATTCTGTGTTGTCTTCCTTATTTTTCGAAGCAACATCACAACTTCAACATTAACATCGAAAGACCAGCGTTGGAAATTGGGTTTCATTGTCGAAAAATAAAATTTAATAACAAATAATAAAATAGTTTTGGAGTTTAGAATACTGTTGTGCAAGATCTGCTGACTCCTACTTTCAGCAATCTCCAAGGATTATTGATTAATATACTTCTGCCAAATGCCAAAATTTGAAAATTTGAATTTGACTTTTAGAGCATTTAACAGATAGCGAGATTTTTATTAAAATTTACCGAAATAAGTTTGTATCACTTGACCACTATGAAATTAAACATTTAAACAATCTTGCATTGTAATGACTCGCCTTGTAAAACAGAATATGTTTCCAGTTTATTGGCAAAGGAAATTCCACAATTGGTCAACATCCAAAAAGTTAGATGGAGCTGAAGTCATTGCCTTTTAACTCCCCATTTAAGAATTCAACACAAATGTATACCAACAATAAAAGTAAATAAAAAAGTACAAAAACATTTGTATTGAGAGACGAAATGAAATAAATGAAGTAACACCACCTTACATAAAACTTATCAATGTAGATCTCATTGCTTTCATCAGTACCCTGAGACAAATATCTATAGCCATAGTTGTATCATAATCACTACTTTTATATTAAATTAAAATCAAAGTTATAAACTTCTTCAATTGAAAGATTTGTTCGCTCTCTCAACTCTTTTCAAGTTCCATATTTGTTCTTTTCGAAATCTTTGCAGAAATTTGTAGTCTTTATAATATGTCATTTATCTTGCAGATAAGAGCTTCAACAGTCTCAGTTTAATTTTTGAATACATGTGTCTTACCTACCTATGGGCAAGAAATCACGTGATTGGCAAATCACATGCGACTGGCAAATCACATACGATTGACAAATCATATGCGATTGCCAAATCAACATGCGATTAACGAATCACATGCGATTTGCAAATCGCCAATACGAATTCGCCCTGTGCTATTGTTCACGGATTTTCTTTTTATACTAAATACTATACATAATATTTTTTCCTAATTCAATCTCTTTTAAAACTTTGGTCGATCCGAAAATACCTTTGAAAATCAATCCAGATGTTTTGCAATCGCCAGCATAAGAAAAATAGAACGGTGAATTCCAATTTGCGTGGCTTGGAATCGAGCTTGTACTACTTTATACAACTACACGAAATGAAATTAATTTATTGTTTGGAAAATAAATTAAAGTTGTTTTGGTGAATGGAATGATAAAACCTAATAAAAAAGTAAAAAACAATCGATTTTTTGTGACTGGAAAATTGTTGTCATTTCATTGAAGAAAAACATCAAAAAGAAATGTCAAACCACGATTTTATTTGGCATTAGAAAATTGTAAAGTGTATGAGAAAAATAATCAAAAATTTGGCATCAGATTCAAAATTAGTTTTTATATTTTTGAAACTTTGTGTATTTTTGTGTGTTAGAAATCTATAAAGAATATGTTGAAATATTTGTCTGCAGTTATTACTTTAAGTTTCTTTTGCATATTTCATCAAAAAAAAGAGTGAAAATGGTTAAATATCACCATCATTTTGGTGAAATTTAATCACTTTCCCTATAAAGAGAAAGTCTAGGGGCCTAATTACGGCAATCGTGATCGAGAACTCAATCGTACCAACTCAAATTTCGTACAATCGACTTGTTTAGATCACGGCTCCCCGTTGCAATTTTGTATTTTTTATTTTGTATTTGTATTTAGTTTGTATTTAGACATAAAAGGTATTTTTTTCTTTTGAAAAATGCAAACAATGCAAATGAATTATCAAAAGAAAAAAATGAAACAATATTTAGAAAACAAATTTAAAATGTGAATACAAGTGTTTAATTTTATTGATTGAAGTCGGAATCAGAAGAGGAACTCAACATACATATCGTTAGCTAAAATGCAAAAAGGCGTAACTAACCAAAAATTCAAAATCGAGTTTTTGATTAGTTTGTTGTGAATGCCATTAAACTACATGTCTTAACAAAATTTTACACTTCTGCAATCAAAAATCTGTCTGTGTGCTTAAAGTGAAATTGGAAAAAACTTCGTTAAAAATATTTATAGTTTTCATTTTACAAAGTTTTTTGCTGCTCCTGTAAAATTATATCTTTGTTAGATACGCCTTTTTGCATTTTAGCTAACGATATAATTCCTGCAGCGTCTATAAGAAGTTTCGTGGCAGAAATTGTGAAGTTTATTCTCGCCTATAGATTATATTGTTAATGCATATTATACTCGAAAGTTATTAATTAAAACTATAAAGTGGTTTATTTAACAAAAGTTTGCATTAACAACAAATTGCATTTTGTGTGTACATTTTGTCAGCGAATATCTGTAAACAATTGGCTTCTCGACAATTGAAGAGCTATCGAGTGACATTTCGTATATTTTTGATTCGATAACGATTTCCATGATCCAAAAATCGGTCGATCACCACAACGGTGATATTACTTGTTTGAGGTATATGAATAAAGGTATAAAATCAGGAATTCGCTGGATTCCAAGTCAGGCGAATATGGAAAATTTAGTTTGAAAAATAAACAGCTGTTGGAATATCATTCTATATTATCCTGTCCATTAACATTTGTTTAAGTCTATTATGTTTTTAATGAATAACATAATGATATTCGTTTGGGATTAATGAATAGTAACATTTTTTTTGTACAAATTAAAAGAAAACATTAAATGCATCTTTGGAGATATTTTAAACAAAATATATTTAGGTTCACCATGATGCATGCCACGAAGTGTAAAGTTCTTTGTTAGTTAAAATCACTGTAGCAAATTTGTGGCATTCAAAACGTGGGGCCTATTCGGAAATGCATCATATTGCCACTGGCGCCGGTCAGCCGACGCAGATGCTTGTTTGTTGCAACAGTTCTTTGCAATTACGAATTCAAAAATGGCAGTTTATAATAAATTTTTGTTTTTGAATTGGATGATAAAATAAATGAAATTACATTTTTGCTACGACTCCGCGTCACAAAACATGCTAATAATTATTCTGATGGTCAACCGTTATTATTAGATCAAACTGTTAATTTGATAGATCACGGCAATCGTTATCGATTCAAAAATATTCGAAATGTCAAACGATAGCTCAGATGTTGTCGAAAAGGCATTTGTATACAGATTTTCGCTGAACAAAAGGACACGCAATGTGTAACTTGGTTAATTTTGTTGTTAAGGAAACCACTTGGAAAATTTGTTGAATAATTTTAAAGTTTACTATGCATTAATAGCGAAATATTCACGCGAAAAATATTCTTGACAACGACCGCAGGAGGGAGGATTCCGTATGACATAACAATTCTTACATCAGCAGAGGAAGCAGGAATAATATGTTAAGCTCCTCTTCTGACTCCGGCGACAATACATACTTTAATTCACATTTTAAAAATATTTTTAAATATTGTGGTATTTTTTCTTTAGAAAATTCGTTTACTTTGTTGACAAAGTTATCAAGAAAAACACATACATAAGTGTATGTTCAGTGTACAATTAAATACAACATTTCGATCAAGGGCATCTGAATCTTGCATCTTCTTTGCATTTGAAAATTTTGTGATGCGTGTATGCCGATTGTTTGCGTGATTCAGTGTTGCATTTTCGAACCTTGACACTTGCAAAGTTGTCAGATGTTGCGGCGTATCAGATGCAAAGCAGTGACGCATCCCCCAAAAGGTCTGTGATTGTCAGCACATGGGCGGTAGATTGCAGGGTCTATTCGGAATTGCGTTACTGCGATACATCTGATAAGCTGCACGTTCGTATATGCTGCATTTAACAACTTGGTGGATTTCCGAATATGGCCACAAAATTAAAATTAAATCGTAAACAGTCGTTAGGTCATTTGTAGTTGCTGTTGTACAGAAAGAAGCTAATCACCGCATTAGTGATCGACAGATTTTGGTCGAAATGTTGCATTTTTGGATCATGACAATCGTTATCGAATTAAAAACTTTTTGTAGTCACAGGAAATATGTGTAATTTGAGTTCCTCTTTTGGTTCCGACGTCAATCTATAAAATTATTTTTTTTTGTAAATATTGTTGCATTTATTCTTTAGATAATTCCTTTACATTGTTCGCTTCTTTCATAAATTATCAGAGATATATTCACTCCCAAGGAAAATACACATAAAAGGGTATGTTCAGTTTACAACTAAATTCGATCTAATACCGGTATCAAAAAAGTCGATTTTACGAAATTTGTGTCGGTACGACAGTATACCTGTTTTTACATCACAAAAGGAATTCCAGAGAGATCGAATGTCGCATACATTTTGTATCGGAATTAATATTGCAAACATTACAAATAGGGCCTGGTGCGGAATGCATCAGCTGATGCAGATGCTTGTTTGTTGCGCATTTAGTTTGCAATTACAAACTCAAAATACTTGCTAAGTTGTCAGATGTTGCATTTCCCTACGTGCTGCGCATCAGTTGCAAATCAGTGATGCATTTCCGAGCAGGCACTTAGATTCAATACTAGTTAATTGGAAGTTACCATCAAATCGGCCCTTGAAAAGCAATTACGTTTCGGAAGGTGTGCGGTGCAAAATATTTTGTTGTTGCAGATCAGCAACCACCTGTTTGTTTTTGAAAATATTGATTTGAATTTCTCATGGAATTTTACCGATAATGTACATACAAATACCAATTAGCAAATATCTGTAGTTCAATATGACAGCCTGGCGCGTTTAATCGGGTGTTTTTATCTGCATTTATTTTCAGATTTTACAATATAATGTTGCTATTCACTCGGCTATCAAATGAATGAGGGTACAATTACCACATGTTTTGTATCAATTTAATTTAGTTTTAGTTTTTTGAAGCGGACCAACACAACGATTCAGGATTAATTTCAGAAATTTCAGAAAAAAAAATTTAAATTGCCAATTATATAATTTCAGATTTAGATATTTGGAATTTACTAATAAAGCCTCCGGAAGTTGTATCAAATTTACCCATGATTAAATTATAAGTGATGAGATCATTTACAATTTCGATGGCTTAATATAAAAAGGCCCTAACTCGATTTTTTGTTACTTGACAGAAGGAAAAAACTTAATAAAATCCATAAAATTTTAGATACAACAAAAAGTTTTAATGCATTTTCCAAAAATTTGTTGCCTTTTTTTATTAAAAATTGCATTAAAACTTTTTTTTTTAACAATTTTACGTATTTTATTAAGTTTTTTCCTTCTCCTATCAAGTAACAAACAATAGAGTTAGGGCCTTTTTATATTAAACCATTGATTTGTTTTTCTTTCGAACCTCCATATTATCAAATTCAGCACAATGAATTCAACATATGAATTTGACAATTTCGGAGTAAAATCACAGGAAAATATTGAAAAAATTAATCGGTAATGCTCCCACCTCCTATAATTTCATCCTGTAATTTTACCTATCATATTTGAACATGTAAATTTGTTTATCCGAATTTTGTGTTTTAACTTAGAGAAATGTTTGTAAGAAATTTTGTCATTTATCTCTGAACGGACGATTTTGTTGCAGAGAGTTACCACCTATCTCTGATGTACCTTTCATATATTTCATTTACAGTTCCTCTTCGCACTCCATTTCATTTTTAATGTATGGTGGTGTTATGTTGTTTGTTAGAATAATCGAAATGTCAAAATTCCGATCCCAAACAAATATCAATCAATTGTTTTTGTACGAAATAACTTTGGCATAACAACCCTGTAATTGATTTTGCTTACGAAATGTTTGCAACGAACTGAGTACCAAGTAAATGAAAAATTAACGAAATTTTCGCTAATTTTTATAAATGTACCTTTAATGGAACGAAATTTTCATTAGAACTGTATACACTGGTCTTTAATGTGGAAAATATTTCCAAATTCACAGAAAAATATTTAGAAAATAAAAATAGTTCTTTATACAATATGTCTATTAGAAAAGACAGATAGATACACAAAATTCTAGGGTGTCTACTAGGGTATCCATTTAACCGGGGTTTTTGATTAATCGGTTAATCGTAAATTTCAATCTGGGGCCTAATTACGGCATTCGTTGTCGTCTTCAAAATCGAATGAAACAAAATTTCGATACTACCTAATGTTTAGATCACGGTATTCGATCGTAATTTTAAATTGGCTAATCCGACTTTTTGCAATGCTGCAAACATATGTTAAGCAGAAAAATTCAAAAGAAAAACATAAAGTAAATTTATCATCTTAATGTTTAAAAAAAAATTGGAATTTGGTAAAAGACAAAGTTTTATATGGAATATAATGGATCCCACGCAATTTTTTTACTCGACATCGACCGAATCAGAGGACAAGTGCAACATAACTTTAATTAAAAGAAATATTCGCGATAAAAGTAATCCTCTGTCGCTGCCTGAAGTTGAGTAAGTTAATGTCTTCAAAAAGCAAATTATTTCTAATGTGCTTTATTCAAAATATATTCAAAAGACGATTTAGGCACTCAAAAGAAGCATTCTGTTATGTCCTCTCGGCAATTAATGTTCCTGGCCATATGTCGACATCGGTTACAGCAATACTGCAACTTCCACTTGGACTAGCGCAAAGTACAGTTTGCAAAATAGTTAGAAACATTTCTAGTGAAATTGAAAATTTTGCCATTTATTTTATTTATATTTGGTCTTGAAACACTTTTTTCCTACATTTTGTTTAAATTCTCCCTGAAAATAAATAAATATTAAATATTTTGCAATAAAAAACACTAAAACTATTTACATTTTGCCGATGTACTCTTTTTTTTCTTTGGTGTCTGCAAAATTATTAGTCTTTGTTTTGTTTCGATGACATTGGAGCTATCGAATGTAATATCGCATAGTTGCATTACGATATCGACTGCCGTGATCCGAACTATCACCATTTCGATGCAATTATACTCGATATCGAATGCGGTGCTTAGGCCCCTGACAATTAACCGAACAAAACGCAATCGAATTACATATTCGATTAATCGATTATTCAAATAAAATTAAACAAAAAGGAAACAGTGTTCAAACATTGTACTAGGCAAATTTATTAAAATAAAACAAAACGTAGCAAAAGCCACGTCATTATATAAGACATATGGGCATTTCCACAGAAAAGTACACCTTTTGTCACATCACGTCACCGCCGTTAGTTGCTTATATTTTAAGACTAGTCAGATAGATTTATTTTCTCATCTGCTATTAAATATAGAGCTTCTTACACTGTATTTAGTAAAAGAATAGCAAACAGTCGAACTTCGTGGTGCTGTAATGTAAACAATTTACGATGGTGGCGTGATGCGACATAGGGTGGAACTTTCTGTGGAAATGCCTATATGTAGATACAATCCACAAATCGTAGTTGCAGAAACATGAAATTTAGTGACTTGGTACCAAGCCAAAACTAAGAGAATCTCAAAGTTTGGACCCAAAAGTGCCACGCCTTCTAGGCTAGGGTGGGCTCTGAAACTATATCACACTATAACACCCTATGGGATTGATAAATTTTAACAAAATTTTGAAGAACGTAATTTTCTGACCATTATCCTTAATGTATACAGTTTGAGCAGAATCGGACCAGGCTTTTTTGTACCAGTGGGTCTTGAAATTTCATCAGACTATTACACCCAATTTAATGAAGCAATTCTGAGACAATTTTTTTTTTGTATGCCTATGAGCCAAAGCACTGTGCGACGCGTTCTCCCAACACACTATCAAATCTGTTCGAAATGTGTGTAAAGTTATGAAATTTGTTAGCAAATCGTTGTCATGTGAGTTGCCACATTGTAGGAGTGTTTCAAAACAGACTGCTTGCCATAAACACGTACTTATATTTTATTAATCGCTATGATTTGTTCGAGTTAATCGTTAATCGAAAAATGTAATTAGTAAAATGTTCGGTTAATTTTATAGCACGATTAATCGATTAACCGAATAATGATTAATTGAATGGTTACCCAAGTGCCTACAGAGCGGGCGCGCAAAGCCGAGCGGAGCGGAGCCGAGCCGAGCTTACAACAGCGAGAAGAAAAATTGCATGTGTTAAGAGTTAATGCAAGAAATACCGCTGATCCGCGCTGAAATTCTGTTTATCTTTTACAATTTGTCACATAAAATAATCACAAAAACAAAACAACATGGTATTTATAATATATACGTAATATCAGAAGTAGTTAAACTTAATTATTTTATATTTTGCAGTTGAAATTTTTCTCATACATTATTGCTATTCCAATATATTTTCTGATATTTTTATTACAATTTTTTTTCTGGTCCCACAAAGCAGGAAGAGAAAAAAAAAAATCGCTTAATATAAATTACAACTGATCGCAAAAAATACAACTGTACAGTAAGGAAATCACATCAGCAATGCGAATCAGCTCGAAAAAATGCTTTGAAAAAGTTTTATCGCATTCAATAAGCTTTGCTCTCGGCTCCGCTCGGCTTTCACCATCACATTCTCACACTGGTTTGTACTTATTTGTATGTATTCAGTTTTATTGCATTGCTTCTCGCATCGATCAGCTTTGCGCTTGACTCCGCTCCGCTTTGAGCGTGCACTCCGTTAGCACCCTAATTTAACGAAATGTCATACATAGCATTACCATATTTCCGATTATGTGGTGGCCAAGTGGCAATGCAACACCAAACCAAAAAAAAAAATTTTGTGTTTCAAAGGGCTCAATTTTAAATTGATATTATTAAAAACGATGTTCTAAATTTAATAATTTTTAGTTTGA
The DNA here is from genome assembly GCA_963931995.1 of Phaonia tiefii. NCBI lineage: Eukaryota > Metazoa > Arthropoda > Insecta > Diptera > Muscidae > Phaonia > Phaonia tiefii. The sequence goes on from OZ008370.1 coordinate 145,680,321, forward strand.
TACTAAAAATATTCGCTCATGTGCTGACAATCATGCGATTGACATATCACATACGAATAGCAAATATGAAATATGTGTTTTTGTCCCAGCGTTTGTTTTTTGTTATTATACTATTATATTTTTTTTTCGAATTCAATCTCTACAAAATCTTAATGCAGATGTTTGCAATCGCCAGTAGAAAAAATACCTAAAACCAAAGAATGAAACCATTAAACAGTATTTTAACTTCATATTTCTAGTGAAATTTGTTCGAAACCGTTGTTCGTTACTATTATGTAAAAATTAAAATGAAACATAATCAAGTGTTTCTATGGATCGTTTGTTTTTGGGGGATTTGACACACTTCAAACATTGAATTATCTCGCCGAATTTGGTAGCGATTGTTAATTTTGTGATTTAAAATCACTATCACAAATACCATACAAAACGTGTTTTTTTTGTTTGCTTCTGGATTTTAATCCTAAAGATTTTGGATTTTGTTTTTTAGATTTTTTTAAACTTTTTTAAAGATTTCTGTTTGTTTAGAAATATTTTTGTATTTCTTGTCGTTCGCTTTCTACTTACACAATTGAAATACTTCGTATTCGTAATATTTCGTTCAACACCTACAATTTTGTTTCCACATTTGCAAACGAAACCTTTAAAATTCAAAAGAAAAATTGCCAATTGTTGAAAAAAATAAAATAAAAATAACAAGTAAAATTTACCAAATAACTTACAACTGGTTTATTTACAAGAAATATTATTGTAATTGTGTAGTTGTTAATGTTTGTTTTTTGTTTTGTTTTTCTTATATTTTAATATATATATATATATAATAAATCATCACTTGCATAGTAATTTTAAAACTTATATTCATTTTAAAATGGAAAAAATCTAAATTACAATTAAAACATTCTTTCGTTTATAAACTAAGAGAAAAAAAATAACGATTAGATCTACGAATTTAATAAAGAAAACGAACTGAACTGAAAGTTCAGTAAGAACATTTCTGTATCACTCTTCTTCTAAGACTTCACCACACACCCCAGTGGGCGGCGGAGTGGGATGTTAGACAGATGACAAACAAAAGCAATAATTTAATTTGTCTTTGTTTTGTATTCAAGGGGAAATGTTAAGGTTATAGGGCTGGGGATTCTTTTGTTTTTGTTTTTATAATTATTATTATAATTTAGTAAATTATCTTGAATTTAAGAGTTTTTCTTTCTATTTTTATCTTTCTGGTTTGTTTGTTTTAAGCTTAATTTTCTGTATGTGTTTTGTTTTTTTTTGTTTAATGAATTTTCTTTCTTTGTTATTTATAACTAATTATTATAATAATTATAGGGTAATTATATTATATATATATTTTTTGTTTTATAATTAGTTAATTAATTAAAAGGTAGGCTTATTAATGTACCATTTAATATATAACTTAATTTCTCTTTTGTTTTTAATTTTTTGTTATTGTTTTCTAATTCTCAGAATATTTTTTCTTTTGTTTTCCTTTTTTCAGATATTTATGTATTTTTTTTTGTTTGTTTTCCCTTTTCTATAACAAAGTTTTCTCTCTTCCTATATAATTTTCGGTTTTCTTTCTTTCCTTCCTTCCTTTTTCATAATTAAACATCTTCCATATTTTTGCGATTCTTAACTCAGGCATTATTGTTTCTCTTATTTTTATACTAAATATTTGTTGTTGTAAACATTTGAACTTACCATAACATTCATTAGCTGATGGTTGTTGTTGTTGCCTGTTACTAGTAATCTTCTTAAGAGATGTTTAAATTGTTTCACCATTTCTTTTTACAATAGAATAAATCTACATTGTTGTTGCCTGTTACTAGTAATCTTCTTAAGAGATGTTTAAATTGTTTCACCATTTCTTTTTACAATAGAATAAATCTACATTTTGAGAGTGCTTTCAACCAAAAATTATTGCCCCAAAGTGGAGTTCGTGTGTGTTTCCTTGGTAGAAATTTCCGTGCAACAGCGGACAGTGGAATCTCAATTGTATGTTCGACTTTCAAAATAGTAATTCTGTACCAATAACTTTACACTAAATAAGGAAGTGCTGATTTTGAAAGATGCTCTAGACCTTCTTAATGTAGTCTAAATACAATTAGTAGTCTACTATTAGGCAGAGAAGCAAAAGAAGTTCATAACGTATTTAACTCAGAAAAAGGACCGATTGAAGGACTTAGCAGTTTGTAAAAAAAAATAAATTCAATTTCTTCTCAATACTAATAATGTCATGCACTTTGAAAACAATTTAATTGTCATTAAAATAATTAATAAACAAAATAATCAATTTCAAAAATAAAATAAAATTGGAACTCAAAAAAGCAATTACAAAATGTTGCTCCCCCCCTCCCCCCAAACTATTTTTGATTTGTCAAACTTTGGGCCTTTTCGAAAATGCATCACTGCTCTGCAACTGATGCGCAGCACGTTCGTATATGCAACATCTGACAACTTTGCAGGTATTTTGAGACCGTAATTGCAAACAAAATGCGCAACAAACAAGCATCTGCAACAGTTGTTGCATTTCCGAATAGGCCCTTTGTTAAATAGGGCTCAACTGACAACACCGTCCTTGTGCAAACGAAAACTTTTAGTAACTCTAAGATGTTTTGAAATTGTATTTTAAATAAATGAAGATATTCCCTTTATACGATCCGAGAGTTACATGATATGATTTGGTTCATTCATTTATAATGAAATTGAATAAGAAATTGCATGGTTATATGCAACATTAAAGTCAAAAGCAACATTTGATTCCGAAATTCTATATAAAAATATGTCAAAGTTATTGTTGGTTATCGTCTCCTAAATCGTTGATTTTTTTTAACTAAATGGCATCGGTTCGATTTACAGTTTAACCATAATCAATTTGGTCCCTAAACAGTCAACTATTGGACACCCAAAAGCTATTCTTATTTTTTTTACCACCACGTGATATATAGATACACTTTTCATATTCGACGATGGCAAACCACCACACCTCTTTGCAGTCTTACTTGTGGAAAATTTGCCAAGGTTATTAGGTTCATCTTTTAAATGCTTTGGCGCCTTGGAATAAGAGATTTGGATACGACACGAATGTAAATATTGGAGCTGTTTTAAACACATAACTTAAAAAACTTGTCATTGGAAAGAATAACGTTTAAAATTCTCAATTTAACACAATTTTTTCCATTTCCTACACCTACATCTCCGCGCTATGGTAAAGTAAAGATAATCAGCTATAAAGTTCACATTGCAACAATAATTGCCAACATTATTGTATTGTAAAATTAAGAATTTTTTTTTTTGAAAATAGGCTTAGCGGTTCGTCTTACACCTTACACCTGCCAGTTGATTTGGATATTTCTACCAAGTGTTTACATCGAATATATCAATTATATCCTAAAAACCCTTTCCTTGCGTCAAATATCCCTTTAATGTCTCAATAACATAATAAAATTTTCTGGCAGACGGCAGTGTAAAATTGTTAAAAATCTGTTATCGTTCTTCTTTAACTGGATGTTAAAGAGCGGGACTTTGGTTGGATTTATTTGTTGGGTTTGCCCGTTGACGACTCCTGCTCTTGGCGTGATCTTTATGAAAAGCTTAACATTTTTTGTTGCTGTTTATTTTGGCGACATTGTTGCAACGTAGAGGAGGTCGAGGTGGACATTGGTGCATGGTGATTGCGAAAGCTTCTGCTGTTAGCAACACCACTGCTACCAGTTATAGTGGCTGATGCTGCTGCAGTCGAGCTGTTGTTTCTTCTGGTAGTATGATGATGGTGACTTGTGTAAGACGATGCGTTCCGTGGTGGATTATGATTCTGATTCATATGTTGTTGTCTCGCATGGATGTTCTTAGGCGTATGGTTGTTGTTGTTGTTGTTGTGGTGGTGGTGGTGGTGATGATGATGATTGTGGTGTTGCTGCTGATGGTGATGTTCTTGCTGTTGTTGCTGATGAGTATAATTGGGATTGTGGCTGCTATTGTTGTTGTTGTTGTTGTTATTATTATTACTGTTGTGGCTAATGTTTGTTGTATTACTTTGTATTAACTTTAACAATTATGAATTGGAATTACGTTTCGTGTGCAGCTAGGACGAACTCGATTGATTCAAGTTGCCAAACATGCCCGCTGAGAATGATGTCTGTCCGGCAGAGTTGGCTTGATTACCTGAAGATTGTTGTTGCTGCTGCTGTTGCTGCTGTTGTTGTTGCTGCTGCTGCTGCTGTTGATTCAGTGATTGGCCACGGCCATGCTTGGGAATGGGAGGTTGTATGTATTCGTGCCGCGCCAGCGAAAATACATCCATGCGGTCTTCTTTCCGGTAGGCCAAACAGCCTCGTATGAAACTCTGTAATATAAATACAATAATCATAAGTTTACAAAAATGTAAGAAATATTTATAGGTGTTGACAGTAACTCTTACCTTAGCTTCATTGGATACTGTTGGCTTATTGGAGAATTGTACTTCAGTGGCTTTTAGTATGGTATTCTCCTCCAATATTGTGGCCTGTGATTGATTGTGGCCAAAGGGTTTCTTGCCATACAGGCATTGATAGAAAATCACACCAACACTCCAAACATCAACTTTTGAAGAGATTTTTGGGGGATTCTTGCCCACAACAAAACATTCCGGTGGCAAATACCTGTTGAAAAGGTTATTCAATATTACATACGATCCTATACGCTCTCTACACTTTGTGTCCTTCTTACCAATAAGTTCCTGCACCTTGAGAAGTCAAGTCCATACCATGATCAGGATTGTAGTTCTCATCGTCCATCACTTTTGATAAACCGAAATCGGTTATTTTGATCTCACCGCACACATTGCCTTCGGTCAGTAGAATATTACCCGGTTTCAAATCATAATGAATGACCGGTGGTTTAATCTCATTCAAATATTTTAAAGCAGATACAACCTGAATTCAAAAACAATATAGCCATTATTATTGTTTTCCAAAGGTAGTGCATGAAGAATTACGCGAAATGATTAATTACCTGCATTATTATAGAACGTGCTTCACGTTCTGGTATCGTCTTATGCTGTTTTAGATAGAAATCTAAATCATGACCATCACAATATTCTAAAACCGTACAAAATGAGTTTGCATCGATCTCGAAAACATCGTAAAGCTTGACCACTCGAGGATGGTCAAGTGCTTTATGGATGTTATATTCTCTTAAAGCATGCCTGTAATGAATAACGAAGGAAGGTAACGAGTGAGTAAATGAGTTTATATAAGAGAAATCCCGCACAAATATCAAGAGAGCCAGTTAAACGTCGCGGATACAAAACCATCCCTATGTACAAAAGTATCCTTTATAGAAAAGACTTGAGTAAGCTACGAATCTAGTTCGACTAAAATTTTCCCGTTTTATGTCATAATAATTTGGAACCATTAAATAGAAATTATCTCCATGTAAATACAATTATTATATTTCACTGTTGGTCGATCTGACCAAACATGGTCATTACTGATAATTATTACGATATGCCGCCCGCCCGCTCGCCTCTACACGTTTACCGTTTTTAATTTTTAAAATTGTCTGATAGAATTTTATAAATTTTTTTCTTTGCGTCACTGAGCTGCTTACTTGATATAGTTGGCCTTTTTATCTTCTTTCCAATCCTTATTCAATTGATGAACTTTACATGCAACATAACGCTGTTCCTTCAAATCGAAGGCTTTATGGACCTCAGAGAAACCACCTTTACCCAATAGCATCAACAATAGGTAACGATCATTCAACACTGGATGATTATTGAAGCGGGACTGAAATGGCAAAGGAAACGAAACAATGGTTAATTTAAACAAAATACAGGATGTGGAAAAGCTCAATATGATCTCACCTGATCTTCATTCAGGATACGTTTCAATTCACGTATGTGTAAATTGCGTTCACGTTCTAATTTCTCCATTTCTAGCTGAAGATCTGCATCTTCCTTCTTGAGAGCATTTTGACGTAGTTTTAGAATCTCATCATATTCGTAATATTCTTGAGCGGTGTAGACACCCGAAACAGGATCGGGCTTAAGGAACGTTGCTGAATCCGACCCACTGCCTGAATTATCACCGCGTCCAGAAACGGCGCCACCGCCGCTACGATCCGTTAGACGATCAGTGCCAATGCCAGTGCCGCCGCTAGTGCCACTGCCAGCACCGCCAGCGCCGTTGTGTAGAAGTTGGTTTTGAGCTTGCGTGGAATTCGATCGCGATAGGCCTCGAACACTGCCCCCGCCTCCGGTGCCTCCAGTGGCTACGCCGCTAATGCCGCTGTCGTTGCCCGAAAGACGTTCACAACCCGTATTTAGGTTGGAGGAATCATTGGAATTGGAATTCTGCTGGTTACTATTGTTGTTGCGCTTGCGACCCGATTCTGCAGGGCGCTTTTTCATTAGTTGCTTCTTCTGGCGGTCGATCTCCTCGCGCTCAGCGGAGATCTCTTCTTGCCGTCGACTTAACTCCTGGAAGGCATAACCATCCGTCCAGTTCTCCTGGAATGTAGCACCTACACGCTGTGTCACGAATTGGCCCAGCCGCAGGCGATTCTGCATGCACTTCTGTCGAGCTTCCTTTTTCTCGATGCTGGACTTTTCTTTCAGCAGCTTCTTGACCACATCAATACACTTGGCTATGTGGGATTTGTGTTGATCTATAAGTTTTTGATGAGCAATAATTTGACATTTTTGTTCATCAGACAGTCTTGTCATCTCATCCAATTTTGATTTACTCGCTTCCTGTTCGGTGTCGCGTTCCTGCAGATCGAGTTGAGAGAGGTCTGTTTGCGTTGCTTTGGTTACCATCGATGCCGTGACGGGCTGCTGCACAGCATTTGTGGTTTGAACGCCTACCGGATTTGTTAGCAGTTGAAGTGAATTCAGTTGAGCCGCGGCTGCTGCAGCAGCCATCTGCTGTTGCTGCGAGGTTGTCATGGTCTGCTGCACGGCCGTGGCAACAATGGAAGAGGCGGGAAGTTGATGTGTGACAGGCGTTTGTTGCTGCGGCAGTGGCGGTGGTGGTGGCCCATTGCCCGCAGAGCCTGCAGTGGATCCCATAAGCGAAGTGGCGCCTGCGACCTGCTGCTGCTGATTGTGTACCAAGTGGGAGGTGGACATTAGGCCAACGTTGCCACCGACACCAACGAGTGGTGATTGTGGAGGAACCATTGCATTGGAAGTTTGCTGTTGTCTTTGCTGTTTGCCCGCCGCCGTTACCACCGACGAGTTGGCGGCGGCGGCTACCGCTACGCTATTGTAATGAAAATCTGGAGGCGGGGGTTGTGACGTGGGTGTGGGCGGTATGCCGCCGGGTTGCTGTGGACTAGGTGGATACATGGGATAAGCGCTATTACCGCCGCCTACAGATGTTGGCACTTGTTGGGGCCCTACCGGTGGGACCTGTTGGCCCTGTTGCTGCGTCTGTTGTTGACCTGCTGCCGAGGAGGGACTCTTTGAGCCGCCTCCAGCTGTATGCCTCATAGGACTGTTAGTGGCTGCCGTCGACTGCACAGAGTGCTTCGCATTGAAATAATCATTGATCTTCTTGTTGTCGCCCACGGAAACTGCGCTGCCGGGTGGCAGCAGACGGGGTGTTTTGCCACCGCCGCTCCCGGAGCCGGGTATTTGCAGACGATCTTGGGGAGCACCTAAATTTAGAGATAAATTTGCTTTTAATAACTGAGGGCCTGAAGACAAGGATGAGGAGTTGTGTTTAGATGATTTATTAACGTTGCTTGAACTAGTGGTATTACCTCCGTTGCCACTTCCACCGCCAGGCCCACCACCACCGGCACCACCACTGTCATCAGCGTGCAACGCTGTTAATTTTCGCTTCCGCTTGCGTTCGGTTGGTGTCCGTGACAACTTCTCCATGCGACCAGTAGTGGTCGCACTCTGTTGCTGATGTGGTGGAGGATGCTGGGGATGATGATTCGAGGTTTGCATTACATTCGGATCCGCCGTTATGCCCATGCCAATGCCGGCTGTGTTCATCATACCGTTGCCGGCTCCGCCTGATGTGGCTGTCTGCTGCTGGTGTTGTAAAAGACTAATTTGTTGCTGTGCACTTAACATGTCTGCGTTAACAACATCTTTTTCGCTGTGTGAGGAGCCAGTGCTCATATTCGAGTCAGGATTACTGCTGTGGCCACCACCACTGTGTTGATGCAGGGGCAGATGCAGTTGAGGCGGTTGTTGCTGCTGCGTTTGCCCCGGGTGATGTTGGTGGTGAAGAATATGTGTCGTTGTTGTCAGATGGTTTGTGGCAAGTGTTGGAGGAGGCTGTGGTTGCTGTTGTGTGTAGTGGGTTATGTGTTGCTGTTGCAATTGTAATTGCTGCTGTGTATGTAAATGTTGTTGCTGTTGAACTTGTGACAAGTGCGCTTGTTGCTGCTGTTGTTGTGGAGGTTGATTATGAACAAAATGTTGTTGCGATGTCGTATGATGGCTTATTGACGTCGATGTTTGTGGGGCCATCTGCAATTGAGCGCCGGCGGACATCTAAAAAAAAAGGAAAGTAAAAAAGCAAAATGGGAACCGTTAGTCAAGGGGCTGGACCAAAGAGTAGAGTTCTCACAATGATATTTGTCACTATTCAATACGAAATACAAAAGTTGCTGGTAACTACGGTTTTGAAGCATATAACTGATCCACGTTCAAAGAATAATACCGTGGTAAATTAACTGTGGGTTTTATAAAGATATGCATAACACAACGTGACTGACATACAGTCGCAATCTAAAATAACAATTTAATTAATTATTAACATTTATTTTTACCAGAGTTAATACAGTTAAAACAGCTTGTAATCATCAATTATACAGTCAATTAGGATCTCAAGTACTGGCATTAAACACTAGCACATACCATAACCTCTTTAAGGTTATGATGAGCACGATGAAATTTACGAAAATAACATACAAACTTTAAGGGTGGCATTTGGTTGATTCCTCCACCATCTTTTCTTTTTTTAACATTTGTAGATTTCGCAAAACTAAGATAAGAAACAGGATGTTAAATGCAAAGTGGTCAAAATAGTTCAAACCGTAACATAAACGAATTATTTAAATTTACTTTGTGAAAAATTGGGCAGGCAACAGCGCTCACTAGCAGAGATGTCACAATTTAACAGAGACGCGTTTCAACATAACATCCATCACATCAAACGAGATCAGATTAAATTGAACCAATTTTGTACACCACTGTGAAAAAAATATATTAACTAAACTAAAAGGTTAATATTATGCATTAGTATATATATGAACTCACATCTTTTATACGTCATTTTGTCGAAGATGTTATTTGCTAAACAATTTTATTACCATTTACTATTTCTAGTAGTTAACAAAAATTATTTATAATGGGCGTACAATTTAATTTATATTTTTCTTTCTTCTTTTAAACTATCGTTATCTCCTACTTTGTGTTTCGGAAGTAGATGTCGATCGAACAGCTGTCGTTTATTCTCTATGCATGCTATACGCGCGCGATAGTGAGAAAGAGTCAACACTATGATACATTATGACAATGTAGTGCAAAACCAGTGTTGTTAAGCGTATGAAAAGTACATAAGCAAAACAGAAACGCAAGTTGAAACAATAGACCACAAACTACAACAAAGTATTCTCATCATTTACTTATTTATGTTGGAATATTTGGCCTGATAACAAAAATGTTTTTGCGTAACTTTTTAATGAAGTTTAATATTGTCTCCTTATTTCATGTACAATAACTATTGGTGTTGTTGAAAATATGTACTAGACTATTATTGTTCGCCACTGTTACCCACTTTTTCTGCACTTTCGTAGCAGTCCAACAAAGAGCAAATTATGTCCACATCTTCAGTATTATCCAAATCTAACATTTCAGCAGCCAGTTCAGTTAAATCACATAATTCTCCAAAAATGTCCGTGTTAGAATCAGACATCTTTCGACGATTAAACGTCAAAGAACGCATGGGAAGTTGCAAGCAAAAACGCGACAAGTAAATGTTCGTGATGTTTGTAAGGTGTTCAAAAGTGTTTTACGATACACGTAGGCTAAACACGCATAAACTAAATTACATGGGGCTTAGCGAAACGCGAATGAAACCGAAATATCCATAGGACACCGCCACCATACATTCGTAGTGTGTAGACCGTTCGGTAGTTGTTCAACATTTACATTAAGCAAGTGGGGGGAAGAGAACAACAAATTCAAAGATTTGCATGAAGTGGAGGAAAAATGAAGAAGACAACAACAGCGACGAACACAACCATCGAAATGGGCAAAATAATAAAGCAGACATGGAAAAAAATTAAAATGGCTACCTTATAGAAGATACGACAAAAACTACAAGAAACTTTTATAGGCGATTTGAGATATTTTCTTCTTCCATCTTTTTTTAAACAAAATTACACTACTTTAGTTTGTGTGCATACACTATTTACTTCTATTAATTACTTTCTGTTGCATCAACACCAATTTTTTGTGGGTATTATTTTCTTTGTTCGTTCACTCACACCTTTTTTATCAAGTGTCGCATATTTTATGCAAATTTATTTTTTCCGGAGTTAAATTTTTGTTTCTTGCAAGAAATTCGTTCTATACAAGATTATTTAATCGTTATGTTTCACTCGCACCCTTTTGATGTGGAAAATGTATTCTACATATTAGTGGAAATGATTATTGTTTGTAATTATATATCACATTAATATCTCAAAATTGTAAGAATTTTATTAATGTTTTAGTTTTTGCAAATTTTTTTGTTTTTCGTTCTTTCGTTTTCTTTATCCGACCGACTCATTTTACTTCGTCTCCCGTGTTATAAGTGTGTATATGTGTACTCGCGAGAGCAAGAGAGAGAACAAACAATAAATGTTCAGTTTGGGGAAAATGTTTTTGTTGTTCCTTTTATAGATCCAGTGTTGCCAGGTTGTGTAAAAAATATACCAATGCATTTTTTTGTTGTCCTCATTTACATGAAGTATTTTTTGCGGTGTTTTTTCTGTATTTTTGGTTACATGTTGGAATTTACAAAAATGCTGCCTGCAATTTTTTGATATTTGTTCAGTTTTCATAATTTTATTTTACTTTTATGCCAAGGCTGTGCTCCGTTCAGAAAAAATAAAGCCAATGTCGAAAATGGACAAAATTGTCGAAGCTGAGGCGGAGCTACAAAAATAATACCGAAATTAGGGAAAAGCATAGTGCGGAAAATGAAAACAAATTTTCCAGCAAGAACAACCAAGTTTACATAGGGTCACGTAGGAATAAGTAAGTGTGGGTACTCAAATGGGTTCATTAGGTGAGTTAATGTACATACTTGGCACAGACAAAATATTGGTAACTACCGATACAGGATGGATATCTGAATATATATGTACGAGTATAATTGTAGCATCATTATGTATAAATTGTAGCAATGAAATATGTTAATCAGTCCGTTTAATTTGAGTACCCACACAAGTTTTGTGCAGGTAGACCTACCGTCAGTGAATTCGTGAGAATACCTTTAATTTGAGTACCAACACTTTGTTATTACTATGTGTCCCTAGGTGAACCGGAATTTTGGTCCAAGTCATGCCATGGCAATTTTGCTTTCCCGCTTGTTTTTCTGCAACTATTGTCGACAATCTAAGAATCACTGGGGAAAATTTCAACAAAAATTCGTCGTGTAAATGTGGTCTGGTGTAGGAAAAGTTGATTTATTGAATAAAATTTACCCCACCATATTGACAATCAGTAAAATTGGCTTAAACCTAGAATAGGTCGGCAACTCGCTTCGGCTCCAAACTATTACCATTGGATAGAACTTTTAATTTTAAGTAAAAAAACTTAAATAAAAAAATCGGGGGCAACGCCTATTTTGGGAGTTGTGGGCCCCCAAAGTTCGGACATACAGGATGATACTACGTGTGGTGCCGTGTTATGGGACCGATTTCACAACTTTTTTGTGTAAAACGAGTCGAAATAAACATAAAAAATTAAATAAATTTTTTCGATAACTGTCTTGGTTATCCACATATCGGATTTTTAAAAATATCCAGAAAATATTTTTTTTTAAACAATCGAGTGATTTTTCGAATTTTGCCACACATCGACTTCAGGTACAGAGGGAATTTTAACCCCCCTGCCTGAGCCCGGCCGGGCGACTAATTGCAATATAAATTTAACGATTTTTCAAAAGTTCTACCACACAGTACGAGCAACATAGGTCCCTGCGAGGGCTACTTGGCCCGTAACTCCGATTCCCCCCGATTTTTTTATTTTACTTTTTTTACTTAAAATAACGATCCCTACACCCAAAAAAAAACAAAAAAATTGAACGTGCCGATCTATACTAGGTCTGTTCCGTAAAATGCATTTTGATAGCGCGAAAATATTTTAATTGTAATACAAGACAAAAGTAGTTTCTCAAACTATAATTTACAATATCTGGGAAAAAATACAAAAATTATTTACGAAACAATTTCGGTAATAATTATACCCTAAGCGGTCTTCTTCTACAAAATTACAAATTATTTTTCTCAATCGAAAAGATTTTCAAATTAGACTTTCAATACCAAAAATCGATTTTTCGAATACAAAATATCATCTTAAGGGCCGAGCCTCTTCTAATAGAAGATCCTCTGAGACCAATTCTTCTATACTCTAATCAACAATTTTCAATAGAAAAAAATGTTTAATGGGAATTTTGGTAAAAAACTTCTCCATAAGAGAACAATTATGCGCCAGCAAATTTTTTTCGAAATTATGCCTCTACCAGTTAAAATTCACATCGGCTGCGGCCAACCGAGTAGATTCAACTTTATACCAACTGCACTTCCAACTTTATACACTCTTTCAATGGTCATTCAACATAAACTGAATATTTTCATCTGGCAACACAAATCAACTGTCACATAATTCAGTTTCTTTTTGGGACAAAAACAACAAAGAAGAAACAACGACACACAACAACGTGGAACGCAGAAGTCGGGCAGCAGCAAATAATTGGATGGTTATTTCTTTTTTTATTTACTTTTTCACTTCGTCATCGTCGTCTGATAGCAAAATCGGCAGCCATTGCCGAAAAAGCAAAAAAGTAGATTGATTTTCTTTCAGCGAATATTAAATTTTCTTTTGCAAATATTTTTTTTTCAGCAAAATTGCTTTATTTGTACGAAGAAACACTTTGCAACACTGACTTTGTGCACAATAATTTATTTTCTATTGTTAAAAAAACACTGATTAACTTTAAGTTCATGTTTCTACTTTTTTTTTATCGATTCTCAAATACAATTTGTGTAATTGCAAAAGCACAAATATAAGTTGTTTAGAGAGATGGCGATTGAAAAAAATGGTGTTGTTCCGCGAGACGTTGATAATGCTAAAAGGAAGGAAGAGAAATATTTTATACGCCAATAAACGGCCTCATGATGGTGGTGGTGTGTTGGTTGGTGTTGAGTGTCGTTGGCGTCGCTGCCGACGTTGACGTTCGCAACGTCATTGTACAACATACGGCCACACACACCGTACAATTTAGAAAACATATTTATACATACGAACACAAGATGTTTGTGTGTGTGATTATATCTCACTATTTGTAAATGACTGTTTTGGATAGCGAGTGTTTTTGAACGAGTTTCCACAGAGGAGCAAGGCTGCAAAAAGAAAAGTCAGCTAAACCATAGGCTCCCCCTTAATCATATTTTTATACAAGCCGCACACGCCTAAATTGTTTTAACGGAAAAAGTTCCTTATTACATATTTGTAATCCTCCATTGCATTTCGCTAAACGCAACTTTAAATTATCTATTCAAAAGTATTTTTGATGAAGATACTGCATTCCCCTTTTTTCAGTACAACACTTTTCACAACTACGGACAATGTTGGTTAAGCTGTTTCTCATCCCATTACTCACTTATTGTCAGGGATGATACAACAGCTGATACCAGGTGTGGGAATTCAATTTACAGTGACTCCCAGTGAAAATAGCCCACCCATGTAATATTTTAGTTTAATTTATTTGTAAAACTAACAAGATAATAAATCTTATAAATCAGTGTTAGTTTGGAATAAGACAAGAGTAATGAAATGCATATTTAATATATTAGAAGATAAACTGAATTTGATTTAAATATAAAATGAGAGTTATTATAGTTTAAAATGTTTAAAGACTTCTCAAAACAACAAATTTTCAAATGATATATGACAAAAGATATTGGAAAAACTTAATTATTGAAAATGTTTAAGTAGCTCGGATTTGAATAAATTATCATTGCTTATATAATGAGTTCCACAGTAATGAGTTCCACAGACGAGAAACAAATACTAAAAATTGAAGTTCGGACATCGAACTTTTGATGAGTGGTATAATAACTTTCTTTCCCCTGGCAGATCTTGCGAATAGAATATGGTGATGTAAGTAATGTGGTTCTTTGTGTTTAATATATTGGGAAATTGAACTAAGCATTTCACTTTTAAAAGGTATTCAAAGGTAATGTGGAAAATTTGGTAGGAAAAGTCTGATATTCTTTCCTTTTGTTGAAAATATATCGGACAATGTTGTTATAGGTAAATCCGTGGAATCACAAACTGCGAATACTTCACATCCGTACAGTAGCGTGGGAATCAAATGGGTCTTACCAAGTAACATTCTAATGTGTTGTGGTGTTGCTAAACGAACTGCCCATAGATTCCTTAACATTTCATAAACTCAACCAACGATGCTGTTTATGTGATTGGACCAAGAAAGTTAAGAATTAAGTTGGACCTGTAAGTTACTTACAGTGGACTTATTTTTAGATACCGCTATAAATGTTACCCTAGGAGCGTTCGGACACAGCCCACTTTCAGCGGCAGCATACACAACAATTTGGGAACGACAATAAATGGTTTCCCATTACATCCCATGAAGGAATTGGGGAGACAGCTTCTCACAACCAGTGAGCTGTGCACTTTTTAGTTTTATACAGTTTTACACGGTTCCGAACTGTATTTTGAGAAGTTTTTTTTTCATGGCTAAATAGTATCGCCGTCACTGTGTGAGGTGACCGCTGCCGGAAGAAATTTAAGGTGGTCAGAGCAGGGATCGAAACCAGGATCTCATGTACAAGAGGCGCGAACACTGAACATTGCACCACCGACGACCACCACGATAAGTATGACGATATTAATTTTGTTGCGGTTTCAGAAAAATTAAAAAGTTTTCTCAGTTATAAGAATCATATGATCGACGGTATCAAAAGCTTTGCTGTGGTCCAATAGATACCATACTCGCATCAAATTGCCGGCGTATATTCTCGATGACGTGCAAGAGAGCAGTGTTGCAGCTTCTGTTTTCCTAAACCCCGATTGCTTGTCAGAAAGGAGTTTATTTTGTTCCCGAAATTTTGATATTTGGTCGCTCATAATTCTATTCAAGAGAGAAACAGTAGTTGGGAAGAAACAGTAGTTGGTCGCATATCTTTATTTTGTGTGGGAATGGGAACAATCTTTGCCAGTTTCTAAGCATTAGGAAAATCTGATTTTGTGAGATCTGCATTTACCACATGCGTAATATAGGACAACTTTGGAAATATTAATTTCAGAAACACTGAAACATTATGGAAGGAAAAACTATGTTCAATTTCAACTGTGTTGAGGTTTCCAAGGGGATGTACAAAAGTTTGTGCGGTGATATCGATTGTGAATTTAATGTTTAACTGGTTAACGTCCGAGCCCATTTGTATGTTCCTTTTTGAGAAGTTTTTTTAACTCTTTCCATTTGCTTTTTCTGCTTAATGCTTTTTCACATTTTAGTTGAAAAAATTTTGATTTGGCGTGTTCAATAGCTTTGACAATAGATTTTCTCACAGATTGAAAAGTATCTTGCAGCTCCGGTATCTTAAAACGCTTACATTTCTTATAAACCAAGGCTGGTGATTATTATTAATGATTTCTCGGGTACACAATTCTCATCTATTGCAACAAAAAAAATTGTTTTCATTTTATTTATTGGCCGCGAAATTTGATTCAACGAGTTAAGTAGTTGTTAAACATTTGTTGAATTGAAAAGAAATATTTGAAATGGTTTAACGTAGTAACGTAAGAGTCAATCCAATACAGACATTTCAGCCGGGTAAACAAACTCATCGGGTCCGATTCAATTTAAAATAGATTATATTCCTTTAGCTATCAAAATCGCGAATATTCAACACCAAAATAGCCATGACAAAATCATACACATTCAATTACAGTGATCAGTTGTTTTACGGGTCAACAACTATACGGCCCCCTAACTTTTTTATGCAATGGGGAGGTACCATAATTAGATTGGCAAAATTTATCATATTCAAGAGCAGTTTAATTATCGGCTGTGTTTTAGGGAGCTTTTTGCGTCGGCTACTAAAATTTTGTATACGGCGTACCAAAATGGAGGTGAAAACAACCCATTTTCGGTAGGTGGCCGGCATTTGACGAAATATAGCTTAACTAGCTGTCTCTTCTATCTCTAACAACCCTTTTATAACGCCTCCTCCGCACACAAACCGAAAATAAACAATTCTGCCTTAAATTGATATTCCTCATCGTATGTGCTATATACATATGTTCCAATTCTCAGCGTACAAGCCGATACCTAAAATCCGTCAACTATAGTTCGGGATGTTGTGGCAAATTCCTTCCTAATTTCAACTACATCTGAGTTATTCGACTTTATGTTGCAATTAGAGTATTCATAACCCTAAACCCTGTCCAACGTTTTTTTGGGCCCACCGACCACCGTTTTTCTGAAAATTTGCACTTTCCAATAGCCGCAGGAACCGGGAGTTTACTAGCAGTTTCACTGTTTTTGTTTTAATTATATTGTTCCAAAATCGTATATTCCCAAAAAAATATTTATTTCTACATTCATACTTAGAATAAAAAATAATTTGAACTGTTTGAATTTCGATTAGAAAAAAATATGTATACGTTTCAAAGAAAACTAATTTTTGTGATTTTGCTGGGTTTTTTTTAACAACTATTTTATTATTCTAAATGAAAAGTCGAATTCGTAAAGTTTGATAAAAAAAACAATTCAAACAAATTTTTCGAAGCTGCCGAAATCCCGGTTGCTTGGAATGATCGGTTTTCTAAATAGTCTAGTTGTAATAGTAAAGCCAAGCCGTATGCCTAATTTTTGAGTGGAAAATCATCTTTGATCAACGATCAAACAGAATTTAAACTCTGAATTCACTTTTTAGGTTAATAGTTTATTGCTGTTTAAACAGCCAAAGTTGGACATTTAAACTATGATCAAGTGACCATATGATTTTGACAAGAAAACAACAAGAAGAACAAACACAAAGCTTCTTTAATTGTTAATGTGATCAATTATAATACCCATCCTAGTTGAAATAACAATAAAAACGGATGATTTAACTCGTAGCTCAGTTCGAACTTTATTTCTGATCAAATATTGTTCAATTTCATTAAATATTTTGCATTTTATCACTTCACTTTTGTTTTGCAAATGGCGTCAGTTTGATGCATTGTAACGATTAGCCCATAAATATATGAATACCGGTTATTTTTCGTAGCATTTGCCACTGTTGCCACAAATGTAGTAAGATTATTTGACAAAGCACTGAAAAACTCTTTTCGTATTTAGTCAGATCAAACATAAATCAAAATCAAATGGTTATCAATTTAAATAACCAGTCAAAAATTGGGCCTTAAAATTGGGCCTTAACAGTATCACAACCCTAATTATTTTTCCCACCCTGCTGTGTTAAATGACATTCACTGTTATTAACTCTCTTTCTCTCTCTCTCTTGGCCGTTGTGTTTTCTTGTGCGTTTGAATGATTGTGTTTACATTGATATAACAAGATAAGGTGTTATATTAACAGATGTTGGGTCAATGAGGTGTATCATTAGACTCTTCTTATTTTATTATTTATACACAGTGGGAAATTTGTGGTTGATTTATATTTTAGTGTTTTTGAGTTGTCAGTTTATAGAAACACAATTAAGTTTCTAAAGTAGCATTTCGCAATCTGACTGCAAGATTTGGAACAAGCAACGCATTAACTACAAGCGTAATGACTACTTTTTGTAAAGTTGTTTTTTTTTTGCAAAAAATCATAAAATATTTGAAGATACATAAGTACATACTACATATGTATGTAATACAAGTAATAATTATTACGTGCCAAACTCATCTACTTATAAGAGTAGTATTATACGATTATTGTTTACAAATTTAGCTTAAAATGTTTCTCAAGTTTCATGAATACAATTTTAAGGCACTGAAAACTGAGCAAAATTTAATTTTATCCAACAAGTTCTATTGTCATTGTTTTTTGTACCCGAAATCGTCAAATTGAAACAAAAAAATTCCGTACATTTCTAGTGAATACACAATTTTTTCTTCTATTTAATACAAAAATTAGGTCATCAAACAAAATGAAAATTTTAAAAGAGAAATAAATAATTTCTCATATCCATGGAGAGTCAACACTATTTGCACATTTCAATTAAACGTAAAATTTAATTTGTAGTTTTGTTCTTGTCCGTCCGTCACTCTGTCTGCGCAAATAAAATGAACAAAGCCAGACATTTAAGTTATTTTTCACACATTTACCATGAGTGAGAGAGCGAGAGGAAGAGATAAATTATAAATTTAAGAAATATCCACAGTCTTCAAACACCCCCAACACAAAGCAGCAAACCTAACCTAGCAAACCAAGCAGAGAAACCACCGAATCAGACAAAACAAACCGAATAGACGAAATGCAGTAGTTGCCACAACAGCAGGCAGGCAACCCATAGAAACGACAACGAAAACATCACTAAGTAGGAAAGAAAAGGATACCCGAAAGACCCAATATGCTGTACATAATATCAACAACAATATCCATAAAATAGAGAGCAGCAGTATTTCAAATGCATCTCGCATACACAAATAACCGGGCACTCGATGAGAATGCCGACTGCATTGAAACAATGTTAAACCGACACACACACACACACACACGAATAAACCAACAAAACCTCGCACCGCCGATTCATAACTACAATAGCAATGAGAAAAAACATGCACACCAATTTCAGTGAAAAAAATATTTGCAAATACGAAGATGAAATACACACGACATAGGAACCAAACAGAAAAAAATCGAAATGAAAACTAAAAACCAGTCCAACTAGTTTAAAAGGGGAATGGACTCCAAGTTGTGATAAGACCGAAAGCAAGCACCAACAACATAACCGGCGCAAATGAAAAAAGTAACGAACAAAAAAAACGTATGAAATTAAAAAAAAAAAACTGAAATCAAACGAGAAATCAGACACGACAAAACAATAACAACCAATTGCCCCATGGTGGGGATACCAACATCGAACCGAGACGCGACATAACATCAAATCGCCATACTCCAACATGGAACATGTGCAGCATTTCGAGTATGAATGACTTGTTTGATAATAATTAATTTTGAAATGGAGATGATATATGATGCGTCTCTAACAACCCTTCGATAATAGTACAGAATAATATAAATTCAAATTTTATATTTTGGATTGATATTGTAAAATAAAGGGTGTCTGAAAATTCATCTTAAAAATAATGATGGTTTGGCAGCTACAGTTCGCAACTCATCATCTTCAGCGATTAGGTTCATTGTTATCCTCATGGCTTAATTAATCGTCAAAATGGTTGTATTTGCAGTTTAGAAAATCCACAAGTCATTGTTGAGAAACAATGGCTTTCCAGTTTACCACTGTATGGGGCGAATTTCGGTCTAGATGCAACATTGTACCCATCTTATTTGATAATGCGGCTTGTCTGGCAATACCAGTTAATGGCGCTCGATAATCCGACATGATTATCCATTTTTTTTAATCAGAATTGGATTTCTCTAGGATTTTTTTTAAAATACTCTAAATACGAATGAGGAAATTGAGCGCTGAATCAAACATATTCAGATACATTTATGCAAAACCGTCAACGCAAGTTTCAACAAATAGTGTATAATATGCCAGCAAAGCCGTGGATGCCATTTACCAGAATGGAATTCCATGAATAACCCTAAATTGTATACTTTACTAATATACAAATTGTAATTAAATAGCTTCATTTCCTATTTAAATTACATTTTGCGTGAATTTTGGGACACCCTTTATATCGCACTTGTCAGTACAGGAAAAAACTGATTTGTGAATTAAAAAAATTGGTCGGCTTCGTTCTGATCCTAGGTTTGTTTCCTACCTTAACGGAAGTGACGGATTTTATTAAAAAATTCCTGGTGACAAATTAATCTAAATAAAAACAAAATATTTCCCAGTATGTGCAAGTTTTGTCTAAAATACAGCCATAGATACTAAATTCGCACTAAACTACTCTGAAGTTTCGTGTATACATTTTTTAAACTTTTTGAATACATTATTATGGTATTCGCTGTTGCAGCAGAACATCAAGATTCAGTCAAACAAAATTAGTTTACTGTTCTCTATTATTTTTTGTTCTTAGCACGAGCGAAACAGTCATAAAAGGATTGTTGTGCTTATTGTGTGTCCAACGGTACCTTTTTACATTGCAATTTCTGTAAACTTTCCCTAAAAATAGGAAAGGGAAAAGATTGTACGCCATAGGCAAAGCGCATTATACTTATATTCAATATGGCAAAAAACTATCTACAATTTCAAAAATATTTAACCGATGGAGAAAACTGGTGCATAATGTTATTTATTCCATTAAAACTAATAAAAATTTTATAATGGAAAACAAAACAAAAAAGAACCCACGTAGCAAAAAAAAAACAACTGAAGCAGTGAACCGAGCTAATGTCCGGAAGTCACAGAAGGATCGATCCTATCACGTCATCATGTGATATTGCCAACGAATTTTACTCTGAATTTGGGCTAAATTTGCCAGACATGCTTTTCCGAAGACGCCTCAAAGACGCTCAGGTCTGTGCACGCGCAAGCCGAAAGAAACCAAAACTACTCCTTTCCAAAAAAAATATATTGCAAAGTGCTTACACTTTGCTCAGACAGTGAAGTGAAAAGATCTACCACTGGAAAAAAATCTTTGGAGGGATGAACAAAGGTAAATCGAATGGGTCCGGATGCTAGAGTTATATTTCATCGTACTAAATATCAGACACTCAATCCACGCTACACACAAAAAACCGTGAAGCACGCCGGAGGAAGCATTTTGGTGTAGGGCTCTTTCACATGGTGGGCCCTATTGTGAAGATAAACGGAAAAATTGACCGTCATTAGTATTTGGATATTCTGAAGTCCCAAATGGAGACATATGCTTTTGAACAAATGCCAATATCGTTCACATTCAGAATTGATAATGATCCCAAACACATCAAAAGTTGTCAAGGAGTGGTTTTCTGAAGAAATAATCCCCATTTTAGACTGGCCAGCTCAAAGTCCCGATTTGAGCTCTATAAAAAACCTATGGAATGCTGTGAAAAGTAAGATCGCTCAACATTTCGGGGTATTCAATTCCCCAAGAGCGATGTCACGTAGATGTCACGCCGTAAATAAAAATAAAGGTTATACCACTAATTATTAACCAGGTAATTTAAAAACATCAATATTTTTATTAATTATTTAAATATATTTTTGGTTTATTTCAGAAATTTTCATTTGTGATATTTTAGCGTATTTATAATTAATTGATGGCCTTAATTTGCAGACAACTGGAAACTTTGTTATTTTTTTTTGTTTTTTAAGAAGAATACATATCTTAAGGTTTTATGATAAAGCTTTTTGTTATTTGAAGTGAAATAAAAACAAATAAATATATTTGTTTTTGAGACAAAATATGTGCTAATTTAATGTCCATGGCTGTATGTTCGAAAATACACAATAAATAAACCATATTCACACCGGATTTTTTAGACAAAATGGAATAGAAAATACCGGCAGAATTTTACAGCGGATAGTAATTGTCATTAGTTATTGTGTTTACTAAAAAAATTAAAATCAAAAAATTTTAAATATGACTAGAGTATTCAATAACCGAAAACTGGTCCAATGCTTCTTTGGGCATTCACCGACCGCGGGTTTATTGAAATTTTTTACTTTCCAACAAATGGTTACTTACTGCAGATTCTACCGGTTTTTTAAATTTATTTTGCCCAAAATCTTATCTCGCAAGGAAAACATATTCTATGTTTAGTTTTAATTTTTTTGACAGCTTTTATTTGTATACATTTTTGTATGGTAATTTGTTTATGAAAATTCAGAACGGAATTTCAGTTGTTTGAACTTTTTTTTATACAAAACTAGTATTTAATTTCCAAAAGAGAACGCAATTGTTGGAAATATTTTACATATGTATAAAAGTTTATTAACATGTTAAGTTGTTTGAGAATTTTCACTTTTGTTCTCTAAGATTTTCCCAATTTGTATCCATTAATGCTGACTTTTGTTCCTCAAAGTATTTTATTAATAACGATCTTACTGTTTTTAATTAACAAAAAACAATTCGTAAAACGGTTATAAAAAACAAAACCGTGGATTCCTAAAAACAAATACCGCTAAACCGGTTTTCAAAAAATATGTTTTAAACAACCGAAAAGACTGTTTCCCATTTTTTTAATACTCTAGTTATGACTCTTGTACTCAGAATGCTATATGTATCCTCGATGTGTTAGAAGATTAAACAAATATGTATTAGGTATTTTCCTCGCTGGTAACCATATTTTAGGATTTATTTAATTTTTTTTTGTGGCAAATTATAAAATGCTATAGTTTATTCAAAAGTTATACATTGTTTCCAAAGAGTATTTTTTTTTAATTAGCGGTTTGCCATGGCTTTGAGTACAATTAACTAACAATTGATACTTTCTTTGCATTTTCGTTAATTCTTAAACGACGTCAACAAATGTACATTTACCATCCCTCAGAAAACAATCGCTTGGAACAAGTAACATGTATGACGGTTTGAGATGGACCGCGTTCGTTATTATGGTATAATTGGGTGTTGCATCCAGTGTTGCCAATTTTTGTTTGCTACTGCACTTTTAATTTGGTAAGTGCTATTTAGCACTAATTAGTCTAATTTATATTTTTTGCCTCTGCTGAAAATTTTTAAATTTCGAGTAATAATCATATTTTGTAGTTATCGTGCGATTTATTAGATTTTTAAGTTAACAACATTCTTTTTCTCATTTAGGACTTTACTTTCTCCATTTATGACCAAGCAACTCGATGGCTAAAAATTAAAAGGTCGTGTATCACTTTTTTAAAAAGGCAAAGAAAATATTTTGTTTAACATTAACAAATAAAGAATTTGTTTTACTAAAAACAGCGTTTAAAAGCGAATAATGTGTCCCACTCCGGCAAGAGTACGATATCCGTGGCCACTCATATCGATAACTTTTTTTTTGAGAACACCCCAAAATAAGCCGAAAAAATTAAATAAAAGTTATCGATAACCCGCTTAATTATCGAGATATTGAGGGTTAAAGTTTTAAAAAATCGATAACTTTTTTTCAACGTTTTACTCAATAGATAACTTTTTCTGTAGAACTTCAAAAATTATTCGGAAAATTGAAGTAAAATTTATCGATAGCTGTAGTAGTTATCGAGATATTGGCAAGAGTACCATTTCCGTGGCCCTCATTTCGATAAATTTTGTTTTTATAACATTCGCAAGAAAGCCGAAAAATTTAAATAAAGTTATCGATAACTCGCTTAGTTAGCGAAATATTGAGGGTTAGCGTTTTAAAAAATCGATAACTTTGTTTCACCGTTTTGTCAAAAAGATCATTTTTTTCTATAGAACTTTTAAAATTATTCGGAAAATTGAAGTAAAATTTATCGATAGCTGTAGTAGTTATCGAGATATTGGTAAGAGTACGATTTCCGTGGCCCTCATTTCGATAAATTTTGTTTTTATAACATTCGCAAGAAAGCCGAAAAATTTAAAAAAAGTTATCGATAACTCGCTTAGTTATCGAAATATTGAGGGTTAACGTTTTAAAAAATCGATAACTTTGTTTCACCGTTTTGTCAAAAAGATAATTTTTTTCTGTAGAACTTTCACAATTTTTCGGAAAATTGAAATAAAATTTATCGATAACTGTAGTAGTTATCGGGACATTTAATATCGGATTGGTAAACTTTGTGAGTTGGCAAGAAATACTGAAATTGAAAAATTATGAAATTAAACGTAGGGATCTTTGCATTATATGTCAAGTTTATGTAAAAATAAATAAGTTTGTGTAAAATTTGGAGAAATTAAAATAAAGTTCATTTAAAAAAACAACACTCCAAATAAAAACTATTCGCATTTAAATGGATATATGAGCAGAGCATCCACGAATTCGCGCGAATTTTTTTTAAATAATTTTTCTTTTTGCTCATTGGTTCATTGTAATAGAAAGCGCCGCAGTCGAAAAATTATTTAAAACAAATCGAGCGAATTCGTGGATGCTCTGCACATACATATATCCATTTAATTGCGAATAGTTTTTGTTCGGAAAAAAGCGCCGCAGGCGAAAAATAATTTTAAAAAAAATCGCGCGATTTTTTTAAAATTATTTTTAATTTTTTGTCCTGTTGTTCATTGGATTGGTAAAAAATGACACGTAAAATTGTTAAAGGAGTACATATAAAACGTTACAGCCACAGATATCTCGATAACTAAAGAAGTTATCGATAACTTTTATTTAATATTTGGGCTTATTTTGAGGAGTTGTACCACTCTGGTTGAGTAAATTGGTAAAAAAGTTATTAATTTTTTAAAACTTTAACCGACGATATCTCGATAACTAAGCGAGTTATTGAAAAATTGTATTTAATTTTTTCGTCTTATTTTGGGGCCTATTATATTACATTGTCGGATCGAGGGGCCACGGATATCATACTCCCCCCCCGCTCCAATTTTATTCAGCTTTTTCCTTTACTTGTTAAGGAGAAGAAAAATAACTTTTTTAACTTTGATACATTTAGCACTTTTTTCATTTTGGCCCCTTATGATTGATAAAATATTTGTAAGCCTTTGGCAACACTGATTGAGGCTATGTAGAAATGTTTCTGCACCGTCGTTAACCGTTTGGTTTGGTATGCATTTGTATCTCATTCGTGTGTAAAACGTTTTAGTTTAACAGTTCATGTCGATGAGTCAAGGTCGAGAGACCGTATACAACGTCACGTAACGTCATGCGAATTTTTTCTTTCTGTTTTGTGTGTTTCTTTTATGTTTTGGGTGAACGAAAAAAAACTTGTACAGAAAAATTTCGGTTTCAATTCACAATCAACATACTCGACGAGTGTTGTGGGGAGTGCTTGTATGTTTGCGTGTGTGTGTGTCTTCGAGTTTACACTATAGTTTACTATAGTTGTGTTTGCACAGATACGATGGCAAAGATGAACGAAGAATGAAACGATTTGACAAAATACTTGTAAATATTTTTAGTTGGGGGAATGGAATATATTTAGAATAACATTTATATTTTTCGTTTGCTTCTTTTTTCGTTCGTATTGTTTACGCTATTTTTGTTCATTTAGTGATAAAAACAAAGTAATACACTCAAACCAAAATTGTTTAAAGCAAAAGTTGTTATGTTGCTAAAACGGTTTGGACGATGATGACAGATAAACTTCTTGGCATTGACAGTTAACAAATGTGTTGAATTTTTTTTTTAAAGTATCGCAATGTTTGTGCTGATGTGACAATAGATAAGTGCGTTTGATTTTGACAGATTTACGCTGCGTAAAATGTTAGATTCGTATCTACCCAACCTGAACAACTGATTGTGATCAAAGAGCGGGACATGTTGGGATAAAAATGTGGTGTTTGATTTTTAAATAAAAATACGTACATGTATTTAGTTAAAATAAGACTAAATACATAAAATAAAACGTTAATTTCGATTTAGAAATTAGAAAAAATGTAAACAGTAGCAGCCAGGATTTGAACTCACGTTGGGGGACGATCATTTCGAAGTTTCTGACTCTTCTCATCAGCGACCTACATAGCTTTCTAGGTCACTGGCCGTCTTGTTCACATTGTCACAAATTGCAGTTGTCATCGTCGGGTATTTTTTATATTTTAGATTCAAGTCGGCATGAGGCACCAAAAAGCGGGGCGGGACGGTTGGTCAGGTTATTCATACCCAATGTGAAAAATGTTTGTTAGTTTAGTGAAACAAAATAATGTTTAGGTCGAATGCATCATTTTGACAGTGTTCAATTTCATGACATTTGATCTGCTTTAGGCTTAATTCTATGGTCTGTGAAGGACCCTGTTGTAAAACAGGGTGAAGGAAATATTATTATATCTATACTTTGCGCTATTGTTGTTGAAAACCATGGTGGTAGTTCCGGAGTGCTCTAGATATATTATTATGCTGAACTAATCATCTCTAAAAATGTTAAAACTGTGTTTTTTATCTGGCTGATGAATTTGAAAAAAGTTTTACCAACAAATTTTGTAAACATGGTAGTGATGCGAACAACTTCGATTACGTTCTTCTTTGGTATCAAGAACGGCGGTAATCCGACAATAAACCTTATCGATAGCGGATGTTCATGCTCATGATTGACAAGTGTGTGGTTCGCTTAAGAATTAGGACAGATATTATTTTCTTGGCCGTCACACTCACACTGAGTTCAATGCGCTTTGAAATGAGATGTCAAACTCAAACATACATCCATCCAATTTCGAAGTACATACTACAAAGGTTTCATACACACGTTTAAAGTTTTAAACATTTTAGGGAATTCCAAATCCCTGCCTATGTATGTCTCTGTGAAATTAATTGAAAAGAATATTTCTTGAAGTTTTCAGAAAGTCGGGTTTTTTTTTTGCAAGGTTTGGCATGGAATGAGCAATAGTATCAATGAAATTGCTTTCGGTTATTTAACAAGGTTAAGACCCAGACCATAATTACCGACTGGTAAGTAAATGGTTTCGAGTGAGCAATACCCATATGTTAAGCTGGCCTATCTAAACATCCCACTTGAAGCCTCTAGAAAATCTTCGGGTGATCTAAACAAAAGATTTGTCCTTTAGAAATAAAGGGGATTTATGAGAAGCCACTGTACCCGCAAAATTGTAAAAAGTAATACCCAGTGTACCTAACATAATAAAAAAACGGCACAAAAGCAAGCAGTTAAACTAGATATCGATCCTTATTTAAATATTCATGAGTAATTCACGAAAAGATAAATGAATTGCTGAATTGCTTTAAGTTAAAAAAAAAATAGCCGCTGTCTGGTTAGGCTACCAAGCCGGCCCCGGCGCTGTTTTTCAGGTCCCTACGCCGCCGCCGAAGCAGAAACAATCGACGTAAACCTCTAAATTCCATTGAGCATATCTGAGGTCTATTGAATATCAAAGCTGGGCAGTACAAGTTAGAAAATATGTAAAAAAATAAAAAATAAAATATCTCCTCAAACCTGCTTGAGTCTACCTTATTACAAAAGTTGCTGTTATTTTTCCCAAGATCATTTCAACGAATGTTTTCTCTTTATTTGACACTTGGGAATTTACCATGTATCGGTAGTAGTGGTGAAATACTTTAAATTTGCAAAAAAAAAATAATTAATAAAAGATATTCAGCCCAATTCTCAATAGCAATTACCTGGGAGTTGTTTCCCTATTCCCTGTTCCCCTATTCTTAATAAAATTTCCCTGGGAGTTTTTCCCTTTTCCCTTATTCTAAACGAACTTCGAAAAAGGGAAATATTTCCCCGGGAAAAAGTAGGTATTCTAAATGTCAATAAAATGGAGAATGTGAAAACAACTGTTGGGAGTAATTCCCCCAAAAAATTGCGCTAGGAGTGCTGCGCAAAAATGTAAGTATTTAATATTTTCTATAAAAAATTAAATAATTACTTTTATTTTAATCAATATTGTGGCATTATTCTTACGGAATAAATTTACTTTAGCACCAACTCTCAGATCTACACCAAAATGTCACCACCGAGAAAAGCGTCTGCACTGAGTTCAAAAGAGGTTATCAAAGTTAGTAGAAATGGGTATCATTACAAAGGTCTTTCTAAATTCTATAAATCTGTGTAGGCACATATTTATTTTTATTAATCCATTGGGATTTAATTAAAAAAACAATATTTGTTAACCTCCCTTTTTTAATAAAAATTTAGTATTTTCAACAAATTGGTAGTTTTTTTTGGTAGACTCCGATAATAGACAAGACTTTTGCCTTTTTTAATGTATAATTCTCACCAATAACCAACCCTTCAAAGACCGGAGACATTTAAGTTCAAAGTTTTGAACGCATTTGCCACTTTTTTCACCAAAATTAAAAAATTATTTCTAAAAATCGGGAATTTAACACAAAAAAAACTATGCCAAAGCCACGAAGCGAGTGTTGGACTCGCACCAGACGAGAAAATCCCTAAGCCACGCAGAAAGCTTTATAACACAAAAATACTATGAACTTTAATTTTGAACTTTAATATCTCCGGTCTTTGAAAGGTTATAGGTGAATATTATACCCTTAACAAAGTTAAGGTCTTGTCTATTATCGGAGCCCACAAAAAAGAAATATAATAGGGCATTTTTAAAAAAATCTTTTTTTAATTTGTTCCCCAATTGGTTAATATAAAGAAAAATGTTTATACACAGATTTATAGGGTTGAAAAAGGCCTTTGTAATGGTACCGATTTCAACTAGATCGGATAATAAATGGCTGACTTATGACCGATTATATATTCAAGCTTTGGAGGTCTATATTTCGGAAAATATGGACCAGCGCTCTTTTTTATCTGTTTTTGGAACAACTCTATTTTAGGGGCAATTGAGCAATTTGTGTGTCAAAATCAGAAAAATCGCGCGATTATTTTAAAATAATTTTTGATATTTCGATGAAAACAGATCCTCATATTATGTTGGAAGTTTGATAAAAAATTTTAACTTTTTATATCCCCGGTATTTCAAGGGCTACTGAGCCGTATTATACCTTGAAAGAAAAACTGAAATCTTCTCTATTACCGGTGTGTAGAAAAAATGTAGCAACACTACGGTCTATTTTTGAAAAATAATGATTTGAAAGAGAAAAGTGAGGTTATAAAATATTTTTTTTTAAATTATTCCACAATGGGTTAATAAAAAGTAAAATATTTTTAACCATAGTTGTAGAGTTTAGAAAGACCTTTTGTAATGACATAAATTTCAACAAGGTCGGAAAAGTAGTTTCAGAGATATAGCCGACTATACACTCAAGCTCATATCTCAAGAAGATGGGCCGATCGTACAAACAAAAATATATATTTCAGCTCAGCTTAAAAATTTATATTGATGATAAAATTTTGATTCCATTCCAAGAAATGCCCCTGAACTAGAATTAAGCCAAGTAAATAAAAAAAATAAATGGTTTCCCATTACATCCCATGAAGGAATCGGGGAGAGCTTCTCACAACCAGTGAGCTGTGCGCTTTCTAGTTTTATACTCCCTGATTGGGACCTACAGTTTTACACCGGTTCCGAACGGTATTTTTGAAAAGCATTTTCATGGCTAAATACTCGATAGTGCCGCCGTCACTTTGCGAGGTGACCGCCGTCGAAAGAAATTTTCGCCGTACAAGAGGCGCGCACACTACCCATTGCACCACCGACAGCCAAGTAAATATGTTCCCTTATTTACTACTTACAACGTTTGCGGCAGCTCAAGTGAATTCGTCGCATCGCGTAACTATCTCCTTGCAAACGTTTGTTTTTGCTTCTCCTGCTCCCGGTCGTTCTTCTGCTGCCATTCTAAAGGCTATGGTCTAAGTTTTCACTTATTTTGATTATTAATTAAGTTTTATTTGCTTAAAATGATTTTCATTTAACAACCAAAACTAAACGTCATAAAGCAAAACAGCTGACTTCGAAAATTCGTAATTCTCTCTCCCTTCTTATTATATTCCCCGTCTGTTTAAAATAGGAGGATTTTACTCCCGGGAAAAATTAATTAATATTTAGAATTGGGCTGATTATTTTAGGATTTTTTTTTAAATACAACTAAAATTATTTTAGGAAAAAATAATAAAAGTGTTTTCCAAACACTCTTTGAATATGGACATTAGCAAGTGTAAAAAAAAATCTAATCAGCTGTTCTTAAAACACAACCTGCAATGGTACAACCTTGGTATGTGCCGAGCGTTTACTCTGTCATAACCTACAAAAAGAGATGTTTGTGTTTTTTCGTCAGACCACAGAAAGTTCTCCCATCTTTTTAATGTGAATTTTCAAACACCAATCTTTTGCGAATTTCTAAAAACATATTTTTTATTGTTGAAATGTTGCCAAAACCCTTGCTTGCTGCACTAATAGAGAAATCATTGCATAAGTCAAAATGTTTGAATGGAAGAGTGTAAACTCGAATAGCCTCCCTTTAGAATTTTAGAGATCATGGATGGTGTCATTTGGAATGAAACGAACATCTTTCATAGACATTTTCATGCCACCAGAAATTGATTCATAGGCATTTATTTTCAAATCAGTCGATATGACGAAAGATTCATATTCCATAGAACTTCATGGCTTCTGTAAAAAACCTATGAACCACAACACATCACTATTTTTATTAGTTGTATCCATCATTTTAAAGTGACAGAGTCTTTGTACAACAAAACACGAAAATTTATTTACAAAATCTGTGATCAGCTGTTTAACTTGGCCGTCAAATTGCCACACGACTTGAAAGGAAAAAATTGATATCAAATAGATGGTCAAGTTTTAAAATGTGAGTGCATGGTAAAATAAGTAAAGTAAACTCGTTAGAACAGCTGATTTGAAAATTTTTCTTGCTTAGGTGTTTCTCTTATGTCAAATTCACATGTATTTTGTTTTTGTACCTTTTTGTTTACTTTTACAGTAGATACACACATGTAGAAAATTTGACAGATTATGGACACCAAACAAAAACAAATTGCCTATTTGTGTTGTAACAATTCCTACTGCGTTTACCTTACTTATTTTACCATGTGTGAGTGTGTTAGTAAAAAAGTTAGTGTATTGCGACTGGAAAAGCAAAAATTGAACGAGTAACACCCGTGTTAGAGCAATTGTTGGATATGCCCAAATTTTCTATGGGTACTAAGGGTAGTATTCCAAAAGTCCCGAAAGTGAACGCAAACGCAAAAGCCAACGAGAAAATAATGGTAGTTTATACCTACATCACATCGCGCTTACGAAAGCAGTCACCGACATTTTTGGTCTATAGAGTTGTTCAACCAAAATAAAATATTATAGATTAGAAAGAGTTCTCTTGAGTGAACGGCCCACTATGAAAAAGATTGAACAAGACTACTCTATTTGAATAGATCAACAGATGTTAACAATGCTATTGTTCATAATAATTGAAATACCAACAATATTTAAGGAAATGCCCATAAAATGTGAAAAAGTAAATTTTAAATAATATATATTATATTATATTATTGATATATATTTCCAATCTACATATATTAAATTAGCTGCCTTTGCAAGAAACTAAAGTTGTATTTAAAATGTATTTGCCCGTTTGTTTAATAATCTCTTAGCATCAATTGATGTTTATAATGTTTAATATTTAATTATATTAGAATATAATTAGGAAAGTTAAAATAAATAAATAATGGGTTGCAAAATATTAATTTGAACTTTTCATTTCTAATTATGTAAACAATAAAATGAAAGTATGTATTTATATGCAGTGAAGTGCAAAATACTCGTACTTCCATCTATCCATACACGTTCGACATTTTTGTTTCAATTTGTAATTTCCTCAACTAGCGCAAGGAATTATGGCGGGTTGAATTTGACAGCAGATGTGATTGAAAACGTTGCACTACCCATTAAATAATGTAACTCAACGCCGGTAGTCACGGAACAGCTGTAACGTTGTATAAACTACCAAAACGACAAAAGTTTACGTGAAGTGACTGATTCACGATTTATAGAATATCACCCTAAATCATTAGTAGAATGTTAGGATTCAAATTCAGTACTTGGATGTGTGGAATTTGTTTGCAATTACGGCAGAACAATGCTTCAACATTGAATCCACAGGGTGTTGTAATTTTTCGGTAAGTATGGGGGTCCATGCATGTTTGACGACTTCCCAAAGTTAAGATACATTTGTTGATTGAGATTAGGCAACTGCATTCTTCACGTCGCACAAAAAGTTTGCAATTAGATTGAAGTCTGGGGACTACGGTGATCATTCAATTACATTTACATTTTCACCCGAAACCACTGTTTGGCAACTACTGGGATCATTGTTCTGTTGAAGGGCCCACATTTGTAAAATATTTTCAATGGTAGATGACAGCACTACTTTCTGCACTATATTCACATATACATATGTACATACGTATGTGTCTATCAATAAAATCCTTAATTAAATATATAGCACCCACACCGTAATACGAAAAGCACATCCAGAGCATAATACGACTGCTCCGTGTTTAATGGTTTTGGTCGTTAATCCCGGATTGTATTCGGTGTTACGTGGTCGTGGGACTTATTGGCGGGATCCATTTCCACCATAAAGAATGATTTTCGATTCGCCCGACCATAAAAAGGCTCCTCAATTTCTGTACTGGCCAATCGAGATATTGTTGGGCAAATTTTATTCTGTTCGAAAGATGATTTTTTGTTAGAGGAGGACCTTTTCTTGGACTATGACCTGCCAAATTATTTTCCAGCAAGCGTCTTCGTATTACGTGCACGTTTGCTTTTATACTTAACTCACGTTTTATTTTGTTAGAACTGGAAAATTGATCCTGTCTGGTGTATCTCACTTCGCGAGTAACTAATTTATCCGATATAACACGTGGTCGCCATTATTATGTATTCATATTATCAAATTTATAAATATTATTATTTTATATTTCCTTGTAAATTTTGCGGTAAAAAATTAAATAGTGCACGCTGCTGAGGACTGCAACGCTTGTATCTTGATTTATCAATCTAAATTCTAAAGGCTAAATTCCTTAGCCTTATTATTTGGTTTTCGTAATATTTTTGCTAGCACTATTATTTTAGGATTCGTCGCTAAACAGAACACGTGGACATTTTTACCCATTCCCGTGCAACTGGACTTCCAGTCGTCGGTGGTGCAATGACTAGTATGCGCGTATCTTGTGCATGAGAACGTGGGTTCGATCCCTGCTCTGACCACCCTACATTTCCTTCGACGACGGCCACCTCGCTTAGTGATGGCGACACTAACGAGTATTTAGCCATGAAAAAGCTTCTCAAACTACCGTTCGGAATCGGTGTGAAACTGTAGGTCCCAATCAGTGAGTGAAAAATTAGAAAGCGTACAGCTCACTGGTTGTGAGAAACTGTCCCCAGTCGCTTCATGGGATGTAAAGGGAAACGGTTTTTTTAGTCATTATAGGTACTTGGTCGCAAATGCTATTCTTTTAAACAAAACGTTGGAACAAAAACGTTTTGTATGATCTTTGAACCAATAACGCTCTGTACCAACCGTTTATCCAAACGATTTTTGCATTGGTGCATAACTTTTCGAATGATTTTCCGGGGCCTTTCTCCGAACAGTAATGTGGTGCATGTTAAGTTCCAAAGTAAAGGCTTTTTCCGTCGGTGGTGCAATGCTTAGTGTGCGCGGCTCTTGTACATGAGATCCTGGGTTCGAACCCTGCTCTGACCACCTTAAAAAAAAATTTCTTTCGGCGGCGGTCACCTCGCATAGTGACGGCGACACTATCGAGTATATAGCCATGAAAAGCTTCTCAAAATACCGTTCGGAATCGGTGTAAAACTGTAGGTCCCAATCAATGAGTGAAAACTGGAAAGCGCACAGCTCAGTGATTGTGAGAAGTTCTCCCCGGTCCCTTCATGGGATGTAATGGGAAACCATTTATTTATTTTAAAGGCTTTTTCAACAGAGACGCTACAAAAGTAAATCGATAGGGACAGCAAACGACGCCATATTTTTCCCCGCTCTTTGGACATTTCTCTTCAGTAAGGTTTGCCATTTCATCATGGAAAGATATACAAGCCAACAACGAGTCCAAATTATTAAAATTTACTACCGAAATTTGGAATCAGGGGCCTCAACATTAAGAGCGCTACGTCTAGTGGAAAAATTTGAATCCACAGGCACAGTACATAATGTTCCCGTGCCAGTGAGACAAAGAAGTGCCCGTAGTGTCGAGAATATTGCTGCCGCTGAGGCTTCAGTTCAAGAAAGCCCAAATGTGTCTCTCACAAGTCGTTCTCAAGCGTTGGGCATCTCTGTGACGTCGTTGTGGCGAATTTTGCGAAAAGATCCTTACAAAATCAAATTGACGCAAGAACTGAAGCCGCTTGACCACCATAAGCGTCGTATGTTCGTGAATTGGGCTGAGCAACAACTTGAAAATGATTCGGATTTTCATCGGAAAATCATCTTCAGCGATGAGGCTCATTTCTGGCTGAATGGCTTCGTCAATAAGCAAAATATACGTTATTGGTCAGACAGCAACCCACACGTAATCCATGAGTCATCATTGCATCCCGAAAAAATTACGGTTTGGTACGGTTTATGGGCCGGCGGCGTTATTGGGCCGTATTTCTTCCGTGATGATCAAGACCGGCACATTACTGTGAATGCGAATCGCTACCGTTCAATAATAACCGAATATTTTTGGCCCCAATTGGATAATATGGACTTGGAGGACATGTGGTTCAAACAGGACGGCGCCACAATCAATTATTGGAAACCAAGTTTGGTGAACGTGTTATCTCACGAAATCGCCCAGTCGATTGGCCGCCTCGGTCGTGCGATTTGACGCCGTTAGATTATTTCCTGTGGGGCTACGTCAAGTCTATGGTCTATGCCAACAAGCCAGCGACGATTGATGAACTTCGTACGAATATCGAACGTGAAATTGCAGCAGTATCGGCCGATTTATGCTTGAAAACCGTCGAAAATTGGGTTCAGCGTCTGGACTTCTGCAAGCGTTCCCGTGGTGGCCATGCAAAAGAAATCGAGTTCCATACATAATGGCATCGAACGTACTTTCACAGGAATAAAGAATGTTTTTGGTATCTAAAACCGGTTTTTTTTTTATTTAAAAAAAACTTTTGTAGCGCTCTTATTAAAAACCCCGTCTTGTAACGATCTCCATAGAGGAGATAGAAGAGTTTTTCTTGCTTAATAAACTTGCAAATTTCTCGGACTGTTCGCTTGATGCCTTGCGAGGCTGTCCGTCCACCTCTGGTGATACTATCAAGTGATTCCAACATTTTATATAATTTTATTAATCGTGACACAATGCTCTTGTTGACGCCATATTTTTTGGCTATTTCACATTGTGACTGACCTCCATTATATGTCTCCAGCATGAGCAATTTAAGATGTCTATATCGTATATTTTACGGCTCACAGTTTCCCAAAATGCTCACGCGGGTCCCAATCGATCACAACTGGAGCATAATTAAATCTTCTTTGCAATTACTCTTCATGCCTTGGAAAATAACCGTTACTTTCGTGCGAGAACAAAAATAATATCGAAGGAAATCAAAAGTCACATACATACATACCTAGGTATTTTACCATTATGAATTTCGGTTTTGTTTTTATTTTGCAACTCTTTATGCTGTCAATAATGAAATAAATGAAATACTGCCTTAGTCTTTTTTTAATCGAAATCTTGTTGAAATATTTTTATGTTAAGAAAGCTTAGGTTTTGCGCAATACTGCATATACAGTTGAATTTGACAAGTTCATACCCCATCGTCATAAACAACACGAAATCAGCTGTTCTAATGCTTCACCACCTGAAATAGATACATCTTGGAACTAACAGTCACTAAACAAAGAAATCCACGAAATTCTATACGACTTCTCATTTCCACTATGTTCTCGTTTCTCGATTTGATGTATCTTACAGCCGAGAAGAAATCATCGGCTTTTCCATTCTGATCAAATATTTTTAACTTTAAACTACATTCTATCTTAATTTGTATTTCTTTTTGTTTTTTGCATTTGCTCTAATTTCTTTCTTGTTAAATTCACATTATCGTAATGTGAAACGAAATGAATGATAGGTGAAACCCACAAAATGAAATAAAACAACGAAAATACATTCATATGTACATATGTATGTACATACATATTTCTAGTATCTCTTTAATGCACTCTGGCACTTTCAAGAGTTATTCTCGTTGGTTCTGGCCAGAAACAGAGAGCATTCAGCGAATACGAGAAGTGTATGTAGCGAGGCAAAAACAACAAAGCTAACAACAAATAATGTCTCATAATTTGTTGTTGTTATTGTTGTTTGTATTGCCTACAACCACGAAAAGAAACGAGTATAAAACAAAGCACGTGCTACTAATTTATACAACACTGTTAAGTTATGACAAGAGAGGAGAGGAAATAACAACCAATTGTTTACATTTTTTATTTGATGTTACGACTCTGAGCAAATAAGCTTTCGGGGTCTCTTTATATCTCTTTCTACCAGTCAGTCACTACTATTTGATGATGAACTGATGTGTGATACTTACTCTCTGTTGCACATATACAAGTGATTGCTGCTGCTGTTGTTGTTGCTGGAGTAGTAATTGTTGTTGTTTTCGATTACGTTTACTGGTTGTTGTATTATTATAATTTGCATTTGTTATAACTGCTGCTGCTGCCGCAGCAACGGTTGTTAAATCAGTTGTTGATCGTTTTCGTGTTCTTTTTGTTGTAGTTCTTGTTGTTGCTGCTGTTGCAGTTGTTGCTAACGTTTTACTAGACACTGGGTTTGAGGCTGTTGTAGCTTGTATTACCACCATAGGATTTGTAAATTTATTAAAATTTCGATGTGCTGTAGATTCGGTTATTGTTGAAGTCTCTATTAGCGACATTGGCAAAGTGAGAGACATTGGACAGCGAATGTTTTGTGACACTTTTATTAGCACAAAGTATCCAAGAGATTGTAAGGGAGGAAGAGATTTCTATTTGTTTAAGCCAAGTGAAAATGTTTCACTTTAGCTCTCGCGCTCCTCTCTCTCTTTCTCTGTTGTTCTCCTATTTTTCACTGCTTTGTTTGTTTACTACGTTGAGAGCGAGAAAGAGAGAAATATTTTTGTGTATTTGTTTTTGCGTTTTATTTAGAAATGCATTTTCTTTTATACAAGTTGTATCCACTGGGTGTGTTTGTGTGTAAGAGTATTTTGTTGTTGTTATTATTATTAATGATGTGTTGGTTAGACCTCGTCGTCGTGTACGAAGAAACAGCTGTTTTGCGTTCGACCGGCTTTATTGACAGCTGCTAATAATGGCTGCGCTCGCTACTGCTGTTGGCACTGCTGCTACTGCTGTTATGTTGTTGTATACATACATACATTTATTTGTATGTATTAATTCTTTATAACAATTTAAGTATGAATGTATGTTACAATTTTTTTCTGCTTCTCACATTGATTATGTATGTACACCACTAGAAAAATGCGATTTTCCTTTAAGAGAAAAATAAATAATAAAATAAATTTTCAACAAAATTCATCAGCAGATGATGACGGCAATCAATACAACTGTATGTACATACATACATATGTATGTATAATATAATATGATGATGTTAAGATATTTGAAGAATTTTTTCCCATTTCACTGGGATTTATTATTTCACTGTGAAGTTGATGATTGATTTTTTACACGTTTCGCGTAAAACGTTACATAAACTTTTAAGGAGTTGCACGTTAATTATTTTGGGTACATTTTCTTGTTGTTCCTTATTTCCTGTATATTTGTTAGTATGTTTAATAAACTTTAATTAACACTTTTCCATTAATTGCATTTTTAAATTACATTTTTTTCATTTATTATACCTAGGTACATTTAAAAATTTTGCATTTATTTTTTTCTTTTTGCACAATTGGTTCATTTGTAGTTTTTGGTGCCTGGCTTTTTTGTATGGCATATTCTTGGTGTTGTTGCTGTTTCTTGGTGTAGTAATAGTATCACAAGTAGCAGAAAGAAGAAACAAATGAGCGAGCGAACGAACGACACAACACTCGAAATTAAAAACACGTCACGTTTGTAAGTCGGAACATTTAGCACTGTTGTTGTGTGGTTGTAGTTGCTGTTAAGTCAGTGCCTTAGACACCGTAACCAACAGAGCCATCAACAGAAAACAATCAAACAAACGAACATACTCGTACATACATACAGTTCGTCGTCGTCGCCATCACCATCGTCGTTTTGTTGTTGTTGTCGACAACGACGACCAACACCAGCAACAACAACAACATCACAATTGGAAAAAGGAGAGCTTAAAATGCAGGGATGATAAACTAATTTCGTCTATGCGTACTTAAAATAGGGCGAATTAAAAAGATACATCCGGTTAGTAAAAGCAATCAAATATAGCTGCTCTTACAACTGATCTGGCACAATTGATTCGATTTGTACCTAAAGATGCGAAAGGTCAATCTGCTTGCAATCTTTTTATTTCCCTCGATTAAAATCAAACCGATGGGACTGGACTGGATTGCTTAAATCGTTAAATGATTTTGATTAGTTAAAAAACTGATTTTAACTAATCAGTATAAAATAGTTTAAGGCAACAAAAAAATAATAAACCGGTTTTTGGGCTACTGAAGACAAAAAAAAACAAAAAATTAAAATAAATACTTAAAAAATATAATAATGGAGAACTTTTGTTGAATAAATATTAGAGATCGATATCTATTCTTTTAATATTGTCAGTTTCTAAAGAGTATCTGAAAACTCGCGTAGGATTTGAGTTTCGCGCCATGTGTGCGGTAAAGTGTTGTTGAAAATAACAAGACAGCTGAAAATTGACGCTTATTCCAAATGGAACTCTAAGGAGTTTGCAAATAATGAATGGTTTTCAAATAAAATCATTTTCAGCACTGACTCTCATTCTCAACTTGATGGAAAATACACGAGTGATTGGAGAAGTAAATGCATCAGCAACGTGTCACTGGTGGGGATTTCGGCCTGGGTCCATCATCGAACCAGTTTTCTTTGAAAATGAGAATAGAGTTGGGCATTTAAGTTCATTCAAGTGAGCGCTCTTTTTAGTTCAGCTGCGCAGACTGAACTATTTCGGTCATTTAGTTCTGGGCTGGGAAGTAAATAACCGAATCCAGTTCAATATGTCGTTTAAGTTTATTACATGTAAGCAGGAACTGCCTTTTTCCGAAGTGTTTTGGGTATATTTGGTAACTTTTTAGAATAAACCGGGATATTTAAGGCACTATTTGATATAAATTTACGCGGTGGTCATAATTGATATGGGTTTGTGTTTTTTTAAAATTTGGAAACGAAAGTATCCAATATCACCGTAGCTATTGTGTACAGCCTGGTTATACATACTTCGAATCCACAAAAACGGTAACATTAACGAAGGTAGCGAAGTCATTTCAATAAATCTATGCAAAACAACTATGTATATAGGGCAAAAAGTATATGCGACCTGGACACAAAGTATTTATAAAAATACGCAAAAGAGAAACGTGCATTTCATACAATCTTCTACTCAATCTTTTTAACAATCAGTAACGCTTATACCAAAATCATATGGGTCTGACCACAAGCTAACCAGGCCATGAATGTCGTGTGTTCAAATCATTGTTAAACATTGACTGAAAAACGCAATTCTATGTTAGACCACAATCTAACTTTGAAGCGAAGATGATCACTTACTGAAAAACTGGACATAAATGTTAGATTGATAACAACAACAAAAAATTTATAAAAAAGATCAGAACGTGAAAAATATAAAGATATTAAATTTATAATGGAGATTACTCTCCCCAATAACTTGTGAACCAGAGAACTTCAATTTTGCTTTCAAATTTAAGTTTATTAATTCTGAATTACAATGCAACTAGAGAGGTTCTAATAATGCCCTCAGGTGCTATATCTGCACCTATGTATAACCTTATATCTCGCTAGATTTAATAATATCTAACGCAAGATCATATTATCTTTTGGGAACAAATTTGAGATCAATTTAGACCTAGATAGTAGGTATACATCAGTTCTGGTCAAAATAGATCCTAGTAGATGTAACCATATTTCGTGTTTAATGTATCTAATTAAGTCCGCAAACATAAACTTTTCAGTTGTAATGAGATCTAAATAGGTCTGCTAGATCCAAACATACCTGCACTTTGCTACACGGAAAGGCTGATTTTTATAAACACTGGTAAATGATAAAACAGTAGTAATGGATTTTTCACCACTTGAAGATCGTTATTATCACTTTTAAATTATGCGAATTAAAAGATTGCAAATTAAATTTAATTCTCGTTCTGTTTATTTAACTGGACTGTTCAAGTGCTGCAAAATGCAGTGGTATATTTTCTATACCAAAACCGTATATAAAATCACACATTCCGTGCAAAAACGTGTTGATATTATAGGATATTACCGTATCGGACAGAGTTATACCTAATTAAATGGCTATTCATCTGATCTGAGCTAATTTAAATTTATTACATATTATCATTCTTCGTATCCAGTGAGATCTAATTAAATCTGCGAAGATACAATCATACACGGGGCTACTACAGATAATAGAACCAACATTGCAGCATTGGATGCAGAATTAGAGTCCGAAATTTAAAAATTTGTTTTAAGTATGGAACATCCCTATTTCGAATATACCTATTGCGTTTAAAAGTGTGTAAAATCGGGAAAGTTCGTAATATGTATGTAAAATCGAAAAAAAAAACACATAAAAAGCCAGTTATACAAAATCTCTTACTCTACAAAGCTTCCTTGAAAAAAAAAAAAATTTTGTGGATTTTTAAAATAAATTCCTTGTGCAAAAACAGCAGTAACTGAAGTTTTTTAATAAAACAAAACAGTACCTACCAACAGAGTTAAAGAACTAGCAGCCAAAAGTCTGTCAAGTTTATCATCCCTGACATAGCACTTTACTGTTTTCATTAGTTTTGTTGTTGTTTTGCGTTTTTTCTACTCTTAAAGGTAATAATAAAGTCCATACACAAAACCCCAAAAAAAAAATACAACAACAAAATGTACACTTTAATAATTGACGTTGGATGGTTGCTGGTTGGTTGTTTGAGGACTGAGTTGTTTGATGACTACTGAGCTTTGCGCCTTTAAAAAATGTATGTGTGAAAGTATGTCTGTTGTGTGTAGGTTCGTTCGTTCCGTTGTTCGATTCGAATGCCGTGGTCGCAGCAGCAACTAGAATACATTTCGTACCCACTACATACATGCATACATACATACATCCATACATCTCTTAACTCACATCCTATCCACACTCTTTCTGGCTACAAAAAGACAGTCGAACGAACGGCCAGCTAAATGTTGGTTAGGTTAGTCGCAAAGACAGAGGGGCACGTTTCTCGTATGCATATCCATAGATTTGTTTTCATTTTATTTATGGGATTGTGTGAGTGTGTGTGTGTGTGTAAGAACACAGATATCGATGCACAAGTGTAGTTCTTGCTTGATAGAGAGGGGCTGCTATAATTGTGGGTTCGCCTTTAATTTTGTTTCTGTTGCTCCATCTCGTTCCTACTTCTGCAGCAGCAAGCAATCCTTCCTTTCTTTCTTTGGATGGGAGACAATTTGTACAGTACAGTGTTGAACAAAAGTGCGAGCTGATAAATATATACATACATATTTGCATTTTAAGGATGCGTTTAACTGATGCTGCAGAAGGGATAAGTAATGTTAAATTCACAATGCATTCTTCTTCTTATTAAATCCATTCTGACTAGTTTGTAACAACTATTGTACATATCAAATTGTACCTGTATCTAAAGTTCAATAAATTATGGTATTGGTTGGTTGTGAAATAAATATTTACTAATAATCTGCAAACTTCTGGCCCACAGTGTACGCCTGTTGGTTTCTGTATAGTGGATGTCGAAAAGGTACAAATAACAGCGGACGGAAAACTCTAACTCGCGAAGTGTTTGTTGCATTCTGCACCAAAGATTTAAACGAATGATTAAATTAACAACATCAACATACATTGTACATACATATGTATATACTACATACATATTAAGATATGTCTATTTCGCGATATTGTAGTTATGTATATCTACTCTTACAACTCACAGCTAATCAATCGCAATAACGAAATTAAAATAACCATGAACAGGCAAATATCATCATCTGCACACACACACAACACACACAAAATCCCACGATAGCATAACGTAATCAAATACGAACAGGGCTAACGAATTGTCCAAACAAAACCCCACCGACCGACCATTCCACACTCGCGCATTCTTCTCTGCACAACGACAACGTCAGAAACTGAACTCTTCAACGATTTAATTTTTCTACTTTGGGTAATTTTTCTGTTTGGTTTTCTTAGTACATTATTATTACATTTGTTAAGTATCTGTGTTTCCGATTCGTTATGGTTTAACTAAACTCAACCCAAACAAACAACTAAGCACAAAACGAAGAAAATTAAATGAAAAACAACAACAAAGCAATACTCGTTGTTTAGATGTGTCGTCGTAGGTCGTCCTCGTCGTCGTCATCATCATCGCCACTCGCATCCAATCCAACAAACCACTTCGTAGGTATTGCCACAACCCATAAAAAAACAACAACAAAACATCGTCATCACAAACAGCGTTGCCAGTTAACTTCTTTCCAATCTGACAGATTTAATTGATAAGTTATGTGCAATGCATTTTATTAGTTCTTACTGGAGAACACAAGGATTAGGGGGCAACTATTTGATAAATTTTAACAATAATGATGTTATGGTCATACCCCAGGCAACTATCACTGATGATTATTACTGTGTATCACCAAAAAAGGATAAATACTACGAATTTAGGCCAATTCGAGTTATGGGGATGGAAACACTAGGCCGGTTTTTGTATTCCCTGCTAAACAAATTTTTGGACCACGCGATTTTAAGAGGCTCCCCATACAAAATCGTTGAAAAATTAGTTTCTCGAGAAATTATAAAAACACCCTTACTGAGTGTAACACTATCTGAGTCCATTGTCAAAAAGCTCAGTTAAAAACTCCTCTGAATGTCAGGAATACTATCTGACCTATTCATATTCGCTATTACACTACATATGCAAAACTCGTTTCAATCAGTTGATGATTGATGTGCCTTGTCATTTAAAC
Organism: Phaonia tiefii; assembly: GCA_963931995.1. NCBI lineage: Eukaryota > Metazoa > Arthropoda > Insecta > Diptera > Muscidae > Phaonia > Phaonia tiefii. The sequence continues at coordinate 145,723,322 of OZ008370.1, forward strand.
AACAACCAAAGGCTATTATTATATTTGTTCTATTTGCAACGACAAAAGTAACCCTGCATTATTGGTTGCTGAATAGACTAGCACCTATGATAGGTTGTATTTTTCGTACAAAATATAGAAACCTGAATTCAAAAAATAAATACCAATAATGAGTCCGGCAACATCAACGAATTTACAACCAAATCTCAGATGGCAAACAAGATGAAAATATAACCTGTTCTATTTTCAACAAAAAAAAAAATGGTTTCCCATTACATCCCATGAAGGGACTGGGGAGAACTTCTCACAGTCACTGAGCTGTGCGCTTTCCAGTTTTCACTCACTGATTGGGACCTACAGTTTTACACCGATTCCGAACGGTAATTTGAGAAGCTTTTTCATGGCTAGATACTCGATAGTGTCGCCGTCACTATGCGAGGTGACCGCCGCCGAAAGAAATTTTAAGGTGGTCAGAGCCGGGTTCGAACCCAGGATCTCATGTACAAGAGCCGCGCACACTAACCATTGCACCACCGACGGTCACCTTACACCATGGATAAGTTGATGTCAATTTGAAGTCGCTGCAACTTATCCACAGGTCTAAGTGTACCTTTAAGCTTGTACACATGAATAGTTAACAAGTCATTGATTGGTCTGATTTAAACGACAGTCAAGGCTGAAAACTGTAAACGGCGACACTATCGAGTATTTAGCCACGAAAAAGTTTCTCAAAATAACGTTCGGAATCGGTGTAAAAACTGTAGGTCCCAATCAGTGAGTATCCCCAATTCCTTTATGGGATGTAATGGTAAACCATTATTAAGGTGAAGTTGGTGGTTTGTACAAACTAGTTGAAGTAAAATCAAAGCGATGTTTATTTTTTAAAGTTGATATCAACTTATCCATCAGTGTAAGGGGGAGTTGCAACAATTTTCATACGCAGTTCGAAGAGAAACGTTCATGAGGCAACATTATCTCCAAAATTCAAATAAATAAACACAAAATAAATAACAAAAATATTTTCGGAAAATATAAACTAAATAAATATGATTTCTAGTATTATTTGTAAATATCCAAAGAATATAAAAAACCAACCCGTAAAAGCCTAGTTTTGACTATAAATTCTTTATATATGACCAATCCAATCCGACCATTTGTCCAATCCCGCCCATATTTGCAGCAGATCTTAAACCTAACCAACATACCCAATTTTGTTCAAATACCGTTAACAGGAGCAGAAATAATGAATTTTTAATTTGTATGCGAGATACTACGCCCCTTTGTCTAATCCCACCCATATTTTGATAGTTAATTTTTGTCGTTGCCATTAGTTTGCCTGCGAAGTTTCAGCTTGATTGGATCACGGGAAAAGGGTTAAAAATCAAGCCAAAGTTTTTTCGGTGCGCAGACAGGTGAAGTTAATATAAAGAATTTAAAAATAGTGATTGTTTTAAAACTTGTGGTATATTCGTATTGCACTCATCTCCATTCATTTCGATATTTGACAAGGAAAATGAAGTTGCCTCAACATTTTTGGAAGTGTAAGGGCAAAATCGAAGTTGAGGTGAAATAATCGAAGTTGATGCCAACTTGAAGTTCCATAGTAGATACTTAATTTTTCACTGGCTCGTGAGAAATCGAAAGATTTCAAAAACAAATTTCAGCATAACATTCGATAAAACTGCAATTAATGTCACAGATTGCGATTTATACTCATTATCAATGGCAACCAATGTATGGTCAATAAGAGTACAATATCCGAGAACCCTAAATACAATAACTTTTTTGAAAAACATCTTAAAATAATCCGAACAATATTAAATACAATTTATTGATAACTTGCGGGATACCTGTGTTGAAGTTTTAAACCAGTTTAAACCCGTAACTTTTTCACTGTTTTAGCCGATACAACAGCACCTCGCTGCTTGGACAAAAACTTATTTTTTAATTTTATTAGTTAAGCTCGAGGCCATTCTATATTTCTATTAATAGAAATATAGTTTTCAAAAAGGAGTTTTTCAAATGTATTGCTATGATTCCTGGCAAACCGTATACCTATTTCAGATCTAGCCACAGATCTTCATTAGCGGTTGTTTGGAATGATGCTATTGACAAATTCATCAAATTAAATGCAAATGAAAATTCACTTCAATTGAGAATTTCCAACTAGTATGCAAGTGTTCGAAAAATATCGCAAGCAAAACACACAAGAAAACATTTGCAAAAACTTCTTTCCATCTCCAGAGAACCATCGGCTCCCATTAGACATGTTTTTTTGTTGTTGCCTAAAATCATCCCTGATGAATTTTCAAAAACATATTGATAAATATGTACAGCTTTTTGTAAAGCCGGCCTTTGGTAGTTATATTCAACACCGATTTCAACATAGTTTTGTGTAATAAAGCTTTCTGCGTGGCTGACTTTTGGCCGGGTTTTCTCCTCTGTGTTAGAGCTAACACGTTTTGGACATTGTTTTTCGTGTATTTACCTCCATTATTATAATAATAATAATGGTGTCCCATAACATCCCATGAAGGGATTCAGGAGAGCTTCTCACAATCAGTGAGATATGGGATTTTTAATTTTTAAACACACTCATTGGGACCTACAGATTTACACCGGTTCCGAACGGTATTTTGTGAAGCTTTTTCATTGCTAAGTACTCGATAGTGTCGTCATCACATCACTCATCATACTTATAACAAATATTAATTTGTCTACATTTTAATCCCCGATATATCTCCATAACAAAGCAAGTTCTCAAAAAATGTTATTTAATTTTTCCGTCTTTTAAATACAGTCCATCAGATCAGTAAACAGTACGAACGATTCCTAATTAAATATCAATAGCCTATTCCGCTACAATTTCTCTTACAAGTCTTCTAAGCTTTGTTTAATCCACCATCTGGTAACACTTTAACATCATCATTATCGCCATCACCATCATAATCATCGGTGTAAACTCAAAAAAAAAAACTGGCGACTGAGTGAGTGCGCCCGCCGCCTATTATGCGATTTTGGTGTCGATTAAGTTTGTGCTTCTTTTGCAAATGTTTTCATCGTATCAACCGACTGAGTATGTATCTCGTTTATATCGTCGTCATTTGCTTTTTTACACATTTGATAAAAAAAAATTATTTTTCTTCTCAATTTTTTTTTTATTTTGTTGCGGCGAGTTTATTGTTGTAGTGGAAGGTATGCACTTACGTACAAACGTATAATTGTACGTACTACGTATGTATGTATTATCTGTTAGTACAAACGAGTAACGAGTTGCAACAAAAAAAAAGAAGGAAAATTTCACTAAGTATTTCTCTTTTAATATTTCCATTTCACATTCCACTCTGTTTTCGTTATTTTCCATAAATTAAATTTATTTGTAATGCAATGCAAAAAAAAAACGATACGATTCCATTTGATTTCGAATAAGTAACCTTCGTTTTACATTCTCACCACTTCTGTGTGTTTGTTTTCTATGTAGCACTTTGTATTATAACAATATAGGTATTTACTTTTATTATTTTGTCATATAAAGCCATAAAATCCACCTCAAACCCGAGAAATCATTTCAACTTCAACTTTCATTGAATAGAATATCATGTATTAGGTGTAGGAACTAGGTGGCGCCCTTTGTTATTTTTTTTTTATTCTATTTAGCTTTAAGTGACATCGGTTAATTTGTAGTTATATAGTTACTTATATACAATAGTATATTAAAACCCATTAGTTTATTCCAACTCAATAGAAGATAAGATACAATTTACTTTTGTAACGATAATTACCTTTCAAATATTAGATGTAGGAAAAAATTATAGGCCACAAGATTGTTGTGAAATTTTTATTTTCTATTTTGCCAATCATTTCTAAGAATTTTGGTCATACGTTTTAATTTTTCTACTTTAAGTAATTTTTGTGTGTGGAAACAAATGCTCACATAAATTTCGGACATCAGGATAACTAAATTAAAAATATTAATTTAAAATTTTGAGTATAAGTTTTATAATTTGTTAGAACTCCAAAAATAAGTTGAAAAATTGGTCGTGATACAGGAATCAAAGTATCACAAAATCGATCATTTGCCCGTTGTTTAAAAAAACACACTTGAACTCGATACGATAGGTTCACCTAGAAACAGGCGAGTGTGTCTAGTCTTATGACGGATATTCGTCTATCTACTTATGTATGTATGTACATACATATATCTCACCCAACATCTAGTCGAGGCATATTTTGGATTTAAGTAGATAGTTATGGTACAGTTCTAATTGATCCTAGAAGATATAAGGGATATCTAATTAGACGTGCTAAGATGATACATTTTTCGGATCTACTGATATCTAATTTGGTGTGCTAGGATCAAATCATGGGTTGCTTTCGTTTCGAGATTTTGTGCTTCTTCGAGTTATAGATGACCTGTATCTCGATAACTTAGCGAATTATTGATTTTATTTAATATCATACTATTATTTATAGGCGTTCTGCCAAAAAAATTGTCGGATTGAGGATATCTTAAGTGAAGTTCACACTAAAAGCTTTATCTGACGGAATTATCGATAGTATGTACTATGTCGGTTTTTCGTTCACATTATATCTATCTGATAAACTTCATTTGAATTGCATAAAACTATTTTAGCAGCAAAATCAGATCTGCACCAAAATTTCGCTGAGTTGAAAAATATTTTTTTTCCCCGCTAGGTCAAACGTCTTGAGATTATAGGCCTTCAAACCTCGAGTTTATAATCGGTCATATCTCAGGCATTTATCATCGGATCTGCTTGAAATATGTATTATTACAAAGCCCTTGTGAAACTCTATAACTCTGAATGTAAATATATTTCCTTTTATTAACCCATTGAGGGCTCATTTAAAAAATGTTTTTTTAACCTCACTTTTTTGGTTTAATTAACTTGTTGTTCTTGTCTTTTGGTCTTGTCGTTGTTGTCTTTTATTTCTGTTGTTCTTTGTTGTAGTTTTTACACACCAATAATAAAAAAATTATTTCTAAAAACTCGCGCAATTTTTCTGACTTTGTCGCACGTCGACTTAAGGTACAGGGCGAATTTGAATCGACTCGATAGAATATAAATTTAACGATTTATGAAATTTATTTCATCAGGATCGGATAATAAATGGCAAAATTATGCGCGATTATACATTCAAGCTTTGGAGACCTATATTTCGGAAAATATGGACTTCCGCAAACTTTTTTTCTTATCCGCATTTAATGCTCTACCAGGTAAAAAGAAACGAATAAAAATCTAATTTTGCTGCTAAAGAAATTTGCTCCGAAACATAAATTTTGTAATCAAAATTGGAACGTCTATATCTCGGAAACTAGGTGTTTCGCTCAGAGTGACGAGATCCCATCAATGTTGAAATTTTTGCAAAGATCGGAGTTGTGTGGTTAGACTGCATTTACACTGATGTATTACAATCGACATCACCACAAATGGCAGTGTATTTTTACCTACACCTAATACTGAAAGTTGTACTTGTTAGTGCATACGTATGTATAGAGGATTTTGGTACTAGTTATCTTTATTAGTATACGTCGGAATATTAAATTACGTAGCAACCTAATTAATTTTAGATACTAATAAACTTAAATTTAAATTATAAATCCAATTTTCTGAAGTTTTGTTACACTGTCTAATATACGAAAAATTATACTGTTAAGCTATTCCTCACTGACAACTGGTTATGTGCTGGACATCATCCATTAAAAAAAAATACATACAAATAAAATACAAAAAATGCAAATACATATACAAAATAAATCTACAAACTAGACGTGTCACATCTTTCGTCTAGCAGTGTAAATTATTTTAAATTTTCTTTGTTCTACTTTTACCACGAAATTATGTTGATAAGTTTCCATTATACAAAAAGCAATTAATTTACATTAAACATTTTTCAATACTTTAAATTTGTTAACCACAATACTAATTAAATTTTGGCTGAATGTCAATGTTTTCACTCGAGTTTTAAACGACATTGTAATTAATAGCAATAATGGAACGCATATAAACCACTTTTTGATTGCTTTGATTAGAGGGTGATTTAGGGTGTAAAAAGGGCGTTATGAAAAAAATAATACACTAGGTTTTTTCTTTTTATCAATGATTAGTTTTTTTTCGTGTTTTCGTTTAACCACTCCTTTGCAAATTGAACTTCCTTAACTAGATAATCTAACAAATGACATTTAAATTCCGTAATTATCGCACAAATTAAATATTTTCCACAAGTTTTTCTTTTTTTTTTGCAACAAAATTTCCTACCCCGTTTTGTATTCGTTTGAATTTAAAATGTTAACAATTCGCACTTTTATCATTAATTATTTATTATTGCACAAATATCCTCATCGTCATCTGCTTTAATCCACCATCAGTGCATATTTCTTGTTGTTTTATTTCATTAATCTTCGTTTTATTTTTGCTGTTTTCGTCGTTTTGCGTGCGATTTCTCATTCACTTTATTGTTTAATTATGTGTTAAATTTGTATTTCTGTTGCTGTGTTTTGTGTTATTTTAATTTAATTTCTTTATTTTTATTAACAAGAGGAAAGAAGAAAAAACATAAAGCGAATAAGAAGAAACACTTTGCACCGCCGAGCGCGCACACACACACTTACGCAATCACAGCCACCGACACGACAAATACCATCAGAGACGGAAGAAAAAGTATGAACGAAAAAAAAAGAAACGCAAACACAACCACTGAAACACGTCAAGTTAAAGAAGAAGAAGCTTACTATTTGTTGTTTTTGTTGGCGTTCGTCAAATATTGTTCTCGCACACGAACATACACACACGAATACTTTCGTGCATTTAAGCACACAAACGTTTGATATACATGTTTTTTTTTTTCAAGAAAAAAAAACAATGACAATATTTAGTTGTAGTAATGACGCAAAAATTGTTTAAAGCCAGGAAAAAACAAATCCACACAAAACCACACGGTCGGTCTCATGCTCTCAGGGCAACTGAAAATAAGCTCTCTTTGCCAATGCCGTTATAATAAGAAAACGATTTTTTCTGTTGTGCTGCTGCTGCTACACACAGCAGCAACAAAGACAACAATTACAACTACACCACACAACGAACACAAACGACGAACAAACGAACGTAGATTTAAGCAAAGCAAAAAAAAAAAAACACACACAACATCAACATCACAATCAAACAAACAGAAACAAGAGGAGCAGCTACAAAAACACAGTCAACAACATCACCGAAGCAACAGCAGCATAAACAGAAACACATCTCCTTCAATCATTATAATGAACTTTTTTTTGTTTTATACTCGTAAAATCACACAAAGAATCCCACCACACGAACGCATTTCTTTTTTCAAACGATTCACCTCAGCCCCAAATATCCACCAACTCCTCCCCCAGCAAAAAGAAAAATAATAAAAACAAAATCGTTACGATGACTTCACCACTTTCGGATGCTTAAAGTGTGAATTTCTATGGTATAAATGAGTTTAATGCGTGAGTTGTATTGTATACTTATGTACTGTTTCGCGTTGATAGGTTTTTTTTGTTTGTAAATTTCGTTGGGTGTAATAATTGTTTGTCACAACTGTGTTATCAATGGCTGCTTTTTTGTCCATTGTCTCTATACCGAACATTTTTGTTTCACTTCCCAAAAATTTCATGAATATGTAGTGTCTCTTCGTGCACCAATTTTGTTTGTACGTAGTTATGTGGTGTTAGTTTTGTGTGCTAAATTAATCGAAATGTCAACCTTTCGAACTTATCGCACAATTGTTGTCGTACGACATAGACATAAAGTGTCTACAACTTGGCAAAACAACCCTGTGATTAAATTTGTTTACAAAATTTTCACAAAGAACTGAGTACCAACTAATCAATTGGTGTAATAATTGTTACAACTTGTTACAACTGTATTATCAATGACTGCGTTTGTGTCCATTGTCTCTATACCGAACATTTGTTTCACTTCACAACAATTTCATGAATATGTAGTGTTTCTTCGTGCATAATTTTTGTTTGCCAAATTAATCGAAATGTCAAGCTTTCTAACCCTCAAACAAACAACCCTGTGATTAGTTTTGTTCACGAAATTTTCACAAGGAACTGAGTACCAACTACTAATTTTTCGACACACAAAACTTTCGTTATTTTGTTACACACGTACTGGTTATTAGAACCAAAACTTCAGCTGAATACGATTCTTAACGATGAACTTCAGCGAAAAATGTGCAAAAGTCAATGGAATAGTTATTTTTAATACGTAGGACGGACTTAAACAAACAATCTTCTATCAGAACTAAAGTGTTTACGGAACTATCAATCAAAAAGAAGCAAATTATAGCTGTTTTATGTTAAACATTGTTTTAAAAATGTTTATACCAGAATTGAATGTAAATGTGTACAACTGGTTTTCAATATTTGTACGCAAGTGTATCTTTGCGTCGCGACACGACAGGATATACATATTTATCTAGGCTACAGTCATAGGTTATGCGCTTGCATTCAAACAAATCGTGCGCATCGGCAAGTTCAAATATCTTATAATTTTTGTAGGTATACTTTCAACTGTCACCGTTTTTGGGAACGGTTTTTCAAAATTAAATAAAGTTAAACGGCAAATTCTGAGCTATAACGGTCGCAAATGAGTACTATGAAGTACATACAAAACGACGTCCACAAATGTAAAAAAGTTCCAAGTCAATTTTGATGACCAAACATTGAAAAGAGGTTTTTTAAGAGAAAATTTTTGTTTTGTTTTGCTTTTCTGGTTTAGATGAATAATACCACTCATGATTTTTTTTAAATCAAAAAATTATAAAATAAAAATACAAAAACTGCAAACTGGTAACTGGTAACACAACATTTCTCTGGGTGTAATACTGATGACGATCTGAGCTAAAGAATTTTTTCCGTTGTTTTGCTTCGATTTTTGTTGTTGTTGGAACTTAACACACAACATCCAACAAAATTTACTCGTTGCACTGAAAGAAAAACTCGCCTTAAACTGTTAACATTTATTATAATTTACGCACATATGTACACACACACACACACGTCCATACAACTTAAAGCTATCGGGTAAACCAACAACAATGGAAGCATCCAATCCATCCGTTCGTTATTGTTAAATTTTTTTATTCATTCCATAAATTTCGGAAGCAGCAACCAACCAACAGCAATCAAATCACACAATAATAATAAATGAAAGGCAAAAACAGCCTAAACATCAACAACAACAACCCAGTAAAATTAACTAACATAAATCTTGTCTTGTTTGTTTAAATCGTAACAGGCGCACAGAAATAATCGACAACGAACTGCACACACCAACGGCAGTTCTCGTATCAAATCCGACAGAGCTCCAACGCAAACATATATTACAGTATTATTGTGCCGGGTGGTGGGTATGAGCGAGAGATTGACAACAACAAGCGTGCGAAATGGTTTGTTTGCGAGAGTGAGAAAGCTCTCAGTGAACGAAACATGACAAAGTAAAATAAACATGACATAAAAAACAATAACAACAAACATTTGTTATGTATGGTGAAAAGTAACTAGTATGAATGGGGTAAAGTAGAATTAGATTCAACTTTAATATGAATCTTAGCCGTACTCTACGCTGCAGTGTGAGTTATGATAATATGGTACTAAGTTTTTGGTGAAAATGCTGATTTGTTTAGATCTTAAAGGAAATATGTATGTATGTACTAGTAAGTGGGTGGAACGATTCTCATTTAGTAAAAATCGGTTCTTAAAATATATCGTTTACCATAGGCAACACGTGTTTTCATCCAGACCTATCACTTTACTCTTTTGATGTGGTTTCGACCCGAAACATGAAAATCAACAAAGCACATTTTTAATTAGGTTGTTTAAAAATAAAGTTTTCTTCAAAACATTTTGAAAATTTTCAACAAAAAAACGTACATCTTATTTTTATTGTATTTCTCGAGAGTTGACGTTTATTTTTGAAAAACGAAAAATATTTTGTCAACAATGTAAATTTTAAATTAATAAATTGTATTACTAAAAAGGTACATACATACATACATAGATTGGCTCGATATTATCAAAGAAATTGAGCTCCAATAATAAACAAAGAAGTTATAGTCAATTTAACAAAATTTCTCAAAATTAAACAAATTTATTTTCTCGTTTTGCACATTTTTGTTTTTTGCTTAAAATAACATTAGCCATTTTGGATAAGATGCAACGCAACAACCTCAAGTTGTCAGCTATTTATCGCTGGTGTAAGGCGAAATTTATGATACAATAATTATCAGGTAGCCGCATTAGAAATGCCGTGCTGTACTTACATTGTCAAAATCACTTGAATAATTCAAACCATGGTGTACACAAAATGTGCAAAATGTAATCAGTTGGATTAACTTGATATAATGTTGAAGTTTTAAATTGCGTTTCATTGGAAATTCGTCGACATTTTATGGAAAGGAAAAAACGCAAATTATGCGATTACCTCCTCTTACTGCATCTTGGTGACGTTGTTGAGGTAAAAATAAAACGCCTTTAATTTTGTGAAGTTGTTGCTTATAGAAGTTAAACCAACTTTCTTTTTCTCTCATTATGTTATGAAGGGATATGCCAGTCAACGTGACAACATTGCCAGTACATTGTACGTGCATAAAAAAAACCAAAAATAAATATCGGAAACATCATCGGTAAATTAGAAACTAAATAAAATCAATTTATATTATTTTATACAAATAGTTGTAAACGTGAAAACTTGCACAACAAACGTCAAAACAAAACAAAAATGTTCTCATACAAACCGACTGACGTTTCGATTTCGTGTTTAAGCCCCGTATTCAGTTCTTGCGAAATTTTCGTAAGAATTTTTGTCATTTATCTCTAAACGGAAAATTTTGTTGCGGAGTGTTAGTTACCACCTAACTTTGATTTACCTTGTAATGATTTCATTTATAATTTCTCTCTGCACTCCATTTTATTTTTAACTCACGTGGGTTACTTTTATTTGGTAAAATAATTGAAATGTCAAAAAACCGGTCACAAACAATTATCAAACAATTGTTTTCGTGCGAAATGACATTGGTGTAACAACTCTGTAATTGATTTTGCCTACGAAATTTTCGGAGAGAGCTGAGTACCAAGTAAATGAAAAGTGAGCGAAATTTTCGGTTCATGAAATTTTTGTTATTTTTTATACACGTACTTCTTATGGCAACGAAAATACCGCGCTTTACTTAACAAAATTGACTCGAAACTTTTCTACATTTGTGCAAGTGGATTTGTATGAGAAAAAAATTTCGTTTTGACGTTTGCTGTGCAAGTTTTCGAGGCTCTTGCGTGTGTACGCACCATTTTGGCATCTGTCACAATTTCCTTACGCGAAATGGGGTGTAAATTGTCTAAAAGTGTAGAGGGGCTATGTTTCCAAACTGGTTCCAAAGTGTTAAAGAAGAATCAATTCGGCTAAACTAATTTTATATAATAATATTGTAAAAAATAACTTTCGATATTTCTATAACTGTGCACGTTATAGTTTTCTATTAAATAAAGTCAAGCAAATTAATTATATATATATTTTTTAAACATAATCTTCCGATAGATAGTTTGACAACTAAGACAGTTATCGAAAAATGATATTTTAGAAATGATATTTAAATCATGTAAAGCGAACCACACACTTGTCATTCCTGAGCATGAACATCAGTTATCGTTGAAGTTTACTGTCGGTTTACCGCCCTTCTTGATACCAAATGAGAATGTAATCGAAGTTGTTTACATCACTATCATGTTCACAAAATTATTTGGTAATATTTTTTCAAATTCATCAGACAGGTAAAAAGTTATCGACCAAGCTCATGCTCATGAATGGCAAGTCTGAGGTATGCTTAAATCACATTCTCATTCACCACATTTTTTGACAGCATCTCTTGACCAAATTAAGAACATGACGTATGATTTTTGTTAAAATATTTCAGTTATATAATATTTCATTTATACATAAAAATTTAGTAAAACAGCAATTACTTAAATTTATTTATTAAGTGATGTCAAAAATGCCAACTGATGTTAATGTGACTTGTGATAAGGCCGATAAAGTCGAAGAAACGAAGGGTATTAATGGAATTTGGAAATTTTCGATAGCTCGATTAACTATGCAAACTATCGAAAAATTTAAAGTAATATTTTTCGATTTTTCATAGTGTTGTATGCTTTAATTTAATTGAGAGTCTAGGGCAAAATATAAATTAATATCAACAAAAAAAATGTAATAACAGTTCTAGATGAGTTTTTTTAATTTTATTGCTTATGAGCAGTTTTTCAGACAGTGGTCATCTTAATATCCTTGATAAATTGTGGTTAAATTCCAACGCATTTTTTAGTCAATGTTTAACAATGCATTAGCCAGACAATATTTTTTGGTTAGCCCATAGTCAGACCATATGATTTTGGCAATGGTTTGTACATATATGTGGACATGGGACTGTCCGTGGTGGACTGTCCATTCAGTTGGGAGTGGCCAGAAATGATTCCTTCATTGGGCAGTCCAAGCAGCTCACTACTTCCATGCAGTATGTCATGGGCAATGGCTTTATCCTAAACCTTCTTTGGCTGGCTAAAGTGAGAAGGCGAAACGAATGAGCAGCCTGGTGGGTTATGCGATCACTGGTACGTCTCAGAATTATTAGGTGACACTGTCACTGAAGCTCTTCGAAGTAGTGGACATACTCTTCTGTCCTTTGACGGCGGATGAGCCAACACCCCTGGCCAACGGCGCATCAAAATTGAAGAAACCAAAATCCAGTTTCGACTAACTGCATTCTAGTCAGCGTTTGATCCATAATGGGCAGCTGAAACATAGTCATCCTGGCAGTAGGAAAATTGCAAACCACGGTGGACTGGGTTTGCCTCCCGCCACCGTTATATAGGCAATGATAATACACAGAAAATACAATGAACAAAGAAACACCCTAACTGTTGACGACCCTCGTTGTAACGTTGTAATGACCACGATTTTAAGATATGTATGTGCCTGGAATGTGCGAACACTATACAGGACGGGTGCCACTTTCCAACTGGCGGATGTCCCCGAAAAATATAAAGCTGACATCACAGCCATCCAAGAAATGCGATGGACAGGATATGGTTGCACCAGAAAGAAAAACTGCGAAATTTACTACAGCTGCCATGAGAGAAAGCATGAGATTGCGACATCTAATTTTAAGATTTGCCACTATTCGCATAAAAGCGAAATTTTTCAATATCTCGTTAATTTGTGGGCACGCACCGACAGAGCATAAAGACGATGAAGTAAAATAATCATTTTATGAGCGTCTGGAGGAAGGATACGAACGCTGCCCTGACCACAACATTAAGATCATTCTAGGCGATTTTAATGCCAAAGGAAAGTGTTTTTCGACCAACCATCGGTAATCACAGTCTACATGATACCACCTACGATAATGGAATAAGACTGATAGACTTCGCCGCTGCAAAGAACATGGTAGTCAGTTGCACACGATGTCAGGCACTCTTCTAGTATAATGGATGTTCGTGTGATTCGAGGTGCCAATATCGACTAGGATTATTACCAGGTGGCTGCGAAAGTTCGCACAAGATTGAGCAGGCGGAAAAATGTACAAAGTCGAACACGGGAAAAACTAGATATTGACAAGCTGCAAAAACCGAAGATATTAAAGCCCTATTAAAAGAAAAAACTCACTCTCCTGCTAGAGCAGAATACTCTCCCTCCTGAGGACCTAGAAGCGCAGTGGAACCACATCTCCCAATCTTTGGAAACCGCTGCAAAGACTGAACTTAGCTATCAAAAATCACAGAAGGGCAAGCCATGATACGACGAAGAATGTCGCATTGTCTGTTTCTAGACGTGCAATTATAATTGCTGCAATTCATGAGTTCGTAGGAGAGAGAGGTAAGAAGAATGGAACGAGGAAAAAACTTGCATGAACTCTGCAATTCTTTCAGTTCTTCTCATTCGTGATTTTTTAGTAATGGCGGCTGCAGAATAATTTGACATTTCTTTTCATTTACTCATTCGTAAAAATTGCACACGAATAGTCTGCATATGTCTCAGATTTATACGAATGTCAGAAGCAGCAATAATAAAAACCAGAATTGCACAAACAGAATTGCGTGCGTGTAAAAGCAAATTGCAATTCCAAAAGAGAATTATGAAGAATTGCAGCAATTATAATTGCACGTCTAGAACCAGACATTGCAACTGTTGAAAAAGACACTGCACGTATGGCAACGAAACAGTCAGTTGTTACAACGCCTACTGCGAATGAGCGGTACAAGAGGCTGAGACGGGAGGAAAAGCAATTACTTAGGAGGAAAACATGGTGAGTGAAAATACCGAAATGTGCAGGATGAACAAAGAATCCCGAAATTTTTCCAGAGGGTACGAAGACCGAATAATGGTCTGCCCTGCAACAAAGACGAGAGTGGGAATCTGGGGATCGATAAGCAGTGTGTGCTTAGAATATGGAGAGGCCACTTTTCCACACTACTCCGCTCAGATTCTTTCACAGAAGATCAGGAGGTAATGATTGTGGATGACACCGTATATTGTAATCCCCCCCCACCAGAAAACGAGATTAGAACGGGCAATCTCTCGGCTTAAGAATAATAAAACCGCAGGTGTGGCTGGGCTACCCGCTGAGCTTTTTAAGGCAGGTGGCGAAGGACTGCTAGCCCACATGCATCAACTTATATGCAGTATATGGTTCGGGGAATCTATGCCTGACGATTGAAGTCTTAGTGCATTATGTCCTGTATTCAAAAAGGGTGATCCGTATGTCTATTCCAACTATCGCGGTATCAGACTTTTATCCATCGCGTATACGGTCTTGTAGAGTGTATTATGTGAAAGACTAAAGCCAATTATTGAAAACCTGATTGGACCTTATCAGGCAAGTCGACGACTGACCAAATATTCACGCTACGCCAAATCCTGGAAAAGACCCACGAAAAGCAAATCGATACATACTACCTTTTTGTCCATTACAAAGCTGCATTCGATAAATTTGTACGAAAGCTATGTCTGAACTTGGGATTCCGACAAAACTGATCCGCCTCTGTAGAATAATGTTGACCAACACCAAATCAGCAGTGAAGGTGGTGGAAAGACCTCACCGAACCATTCTGTACCAAGCGAGGACTGAGACAAGGCGCCACACTTTCGTGCAATCTCTTCAAGATCTTAATGGAGATAATAATGAGAAAGGCTGCAGTAAATACGAACAAGACCATTAACACGAAAAACCATATGTTGCTGGCGTATGCTGACGACATAGACATCATTGGGCGAAATTGGCGAGAGGATACTGCAGTATTTACAAGAATCGAAAAAGAATCAGTGAAGGTGGGTGGGTCTAGCTGTTAATGAGGGCAAGACAAAATTGATGGTGTCAACGACTAGACAAACCTCTCGACTTGGTCCGCACTTGAACGTTGACAAACGATTTGATTTTGAAGTGGTAGATGAATTTGTCTACATTGGATCCGCCGTGAACAAGGACAACAACGTCAGCCTGGAGATAAATAGAAGAATTGTGCTTGCAAATATATGCTATTTTGGGCTCAGCTTGCAAGTTAGGAACAAAGCCCTCTCTCGACGGACAAAAGTCCAGCTTTATCAGACTCTCATTTAACCTCTCTTGACATATGACTCCGAAACTTGGGTCATATCGCAAGCGGATGAAAAACACCTGGAAGTATTCGAGAGAAAAATTCTCCATAAAATATATGTTCCTGTTAGGGAAAACGGCGAGTACCGACGTCGCTGGAACCAAGAGCTATATAATTTATATTCTGACGTGGTCATAGCTAGGCGAATCAAATTAGGCCAATTGCGTTGGCTAGGCCATGTTATCAGAATGGATGAAGATGAGCCAGCGCGAAAAGTTTTCGATAACGAAAAGTTTTCGATATCCCGATGGAAGCAGGAAAAGAGGACAACCAAAAGACTCCACTGGAAAGACCAGGCAGAAGAATCCCTCCGTATCCTTGGTGTTATCAGTTGGAAGAATATGTTGAAATTTGTTTAATTTGTTAGTTTAATTAATATGTGTAAGACGTCTGACCTCATGAGGTTGTAAAATATTCAATAAAAGTAAGAAGTTTGTACGAAAAAGAAGTTTGTACGAAAAAACGGCCACAACTCAATAAATTAAAAAAAAAAATAAAAACACATATACAGACATTCCAAGACCTACCAAAAGTCTATCAAACAAACAAAAATTATGAGAAAATGTCCAACATCAAAAAAGCGTGATTATTAGAGGTGTTACACAAAAATCCAAATATCGAGTTAATTTACTTTTAGATATACGTAATTTAAATATAATTAGAAAGGTAATAATTTGCGCTTCTTACTACTGGTAGAAATTTGCTAAAGTTTTGTCGACAAATATATATTTTAAAATGATAACTTTAAAAAATATTTTAATTACTAAAGCCAGAAATAAGAAATATATAAATACCTATAAAGTATATATTTAGTGACATTACAAAGAGTCATACTGAGCTAAGAAGCTGCGCTTAATCTCTTCAAAACGACATATCAGCTGCCAGCGTAGGAGGAAAAATGGCAGAGTAATATTAATATTTCTGGAAGTCTGTACGAAAAATTACTAAAAAAAACGACATTAAAACTTCCAGAACTCAATAAATTAACAAAAACAAAATTAAAAAAATATGTGCAATCCAAGAGCTTCTGAAAGTCTACTTGACCAATAAAATTTTTGCGAAAATGTGCACTATCAAAAAAGTTACAACCAAAAAAAACATGAATAATAGGGATGTTTTTGACGCAAAATAGCTAACAATTGGCTGAGCCGAGAATAAATTTACGGGATGGTCGGTTTTGACCGAATTGACGTGTTTGTAGTTAGGGCAGAGTTGGCTTTTCTGGAGAGGTCGGCCTCTTTGAACAACGCTTTAGTTAGGAATAGTCTGGACCATGAAGGGGATCTGGGAGGACATTTTGAGGGAAACTATAGACCGCCTATTGGCCTGGAGGGACAGAATATCGAGGGGTTGTTATTTGTCGACGATATGCTACTCTTTTATCATAGGAGAATAGGGACGATTGACATTGGCGACACTGTTTATTATATATCACAGTGACCGCACCTTACCTTGTACTTGTAAATATATAATATACTAGCTGACCCGGCAGACTTCGTGCTGCCTTCAAAAGTATTTATAAAATCAGATGGTAAACAATGATTAATATCTCGACGTGGGCGCCATCTATTTTATCAACACCTTTACTTTTGTCTAAGAATTATATGTTGCGAATTTGAAACAAATCGGTTCATAAATAACCGAAATCGACATCAGCGCCACCTACTTTGCAGCGCCACCTATCTATGGAAATTATGGAACTTTTTTTGTCTACATACCATTCGGAGTCAACAGTGAACAAAACAAAAACAGGCTCAGCCAAATCCGTCACTCCGTTCTTTAGTTATGCTGTCCCAAACACACGCCAACTCATTTTTATATACATATATTAGATAATGTAAATAGTAGTTTTAAATGTAAATAGTAGTTACTAAATACATAAATTGTTTGCCATTACATCCCATGAAGGGACAGGGGAGAACTTTTCACAATCACTGATTGGGACCTACAGTTTTACACCGATTCCGAACGATATTTTGAGAAGCTTTTTCATGACTAACAACTCGATAGTGTCGCCGTCACTATGCGAGGTGACCCCCAAACAAAATTTTTTTTAAGGTGGAGATCGAACCCAGGATCTCATGTAAAAGAGGCGCGCACACTTCCCATTGCACCACCGACTAACCCTTAGTTTTTAGTCTTAGTTTTAAGCAATGTTGATTAACCCCTTTTTGATTGTACTTTTTTGGGGGTACTGCTTGTCAGTGGGAGAGATGTTATAGTAACACAGCCTTTACACGATGCCATTTTTTAACCATGCAATTTGCGTTTGCTGATAAGGGGTGTAGAGAAGCAAGATGGGAGGAAAAAATGGCACGAAGCGCCACAGCACCGGGTTTCATGACATTTTATTGCAATTCTCTTTGTGCTCTTTCCGCATTTCTTATGATTTTGATGTTATTTTTTATGTTATTGTTATTTGATGTTATTGTTTCTTTCATTCTAGTTTTTTTTTCGTGTGTTGTGTTACATTGTTAGAGGTTACGTGAAATAATTGAACAGAGGTTAAAAAAAAAGGAAAAGAAACTTAAACATAAAAATTAATTAAAAATAATAAAGAAAAATTTCATTTCTTCCTTCGACAAAACAATTTTTAGACTTATGTAGAACAAAATTTGACCGCTTACAAAAATGAACAACACACACAAGAACACTCACTAAAGAGAAATGTCAGAAAAAATGGCAAGCGTTAATACCATGAGATGGCAACCGTGTAAAGGCAAGAAGATTTGCGCTGCAATTTCAAAAGAGAATTGATAAAAATGGCAGCTAAAAATGCAAAAAATGGCATCGTGTAAAGATGGTGTAAGAAAGATATGCGAGCAGCAAAGCTGCAGTATGTAAGCATATTGAGGTAGATTAAGATATGTAGTTCTAAAAATATTGTTTAATGTTAGAAATAAGGTATTGATTGATTAATGTTAGATTTAAGTTATTTTCCATGGATTACTAAGTACGAATAAAATCAGAATTTTGAAAACAAACAAACAACACTGAGCCAAGAATGACAGTATTTTCCAAATAGTCATTAAACACTCTTATTTGATTCCTAATTTTAATGTTTCTGATCGGGACCTACAAACTTTTTCACACATTACTACCTATATCGCCTGTGCTAAATTTTGTGGCCATCTCTCGTCTACAGTTTTATCGATTTTTCAACTTCAAGATTTGACAGTCATGCCAGCCAGCAGTAACTCATAATAAAAGAGAGCTGTGAAGCTCCAAAGGAAATAAAGTCATAATATGATGAAAGAACTGAGTAGGTGAAAGAATGCGGGGGAATACAAAACGAAAACTCTTTGACACGCAATGGTGGGGAGGTCACCAACCAAACAACCATTCAATCCACCTACCTACCCCTCACCATGAAATACATACAAATAAACCATTCAAATGAAGTATAAAAAAATGTAGCCTAACAAAAATCTCTCGATGAAACAATCTGGAAAATTCCATTAAGAGTAGCACTGAGAGACGACAGACAGACAAAACTCACAATTGCGAGGTGAAAATCAGTTATTGAATTTCATTATTTATCACAAAGTGAATCATACGATTTTCACAATATTTATACGAAAACACACAGTTTTTGCTTTGGCATCAAGAGTCCCACGACCGTCCTTTCGTCCCCGCGAACCAAACAAAAAACGCTAGTATCTTGTAGTAGTCGGTTACGGGGCAACCAACAGCAGTTGAGTTGAAGAGAAGGTTCATTAAACTACAACTGAAAATAGCCATGAAATTGACTGAATCGAAATGAATGAATAACTTTATTTTATTTTTTTGTGTTTGTTTGTAGTTGATCAGGCAGGCAGGCAGGCTGCAGTCAGGCCCAAGTTTATGTAGCTGAAGTTATTGGTGCTTTGTTGTAGTTGTTGTCGTTGTCGACCGTACTATTTGTTTATTAGTAATGCATTTAATTCTTGTTCAGCTTTTTTTTGTGTTGTGTGCGTTCTTCTGCGCTTCTACGTTTCCAATTAGATTTCAGCGTTATTTTTTCTGCCGGCCTTTGTTTGGCCGACTGGCTACCAGTGCAGCCGAAGCAGCAACCAGCCACTCAGCCGGCAGCAACAAAAAGACTCACAACTCGCCACTACAAAACTTCATTATCTTCGCAACATTTTGTTGTGGTTGTTATTGTTGTTGCTGCTGCTGTTGTGATATGACCATTACACAAAGTGATTTTGTTTGGCCATTGCTGTTTTATTATTTTTATTTTTTTTTTTCAGCCGAAATGCTTTCGAACACACAAAACTTGTTTCAGTTTCTATTCTGTTTTTTTTCACTTCTCTCAATTTTTTTTTTGCTAATAGAACAGTTTTGTGTGTTGTTGTAATTTACAGTTAAATGCTTTTTATTATGTCTGAGGAATGAAGGAACAGCAACAACAGCAAAAACTACAAAAGTATAAACAGGCATAATACAGTTATCCGTCATTGACACTAGAAAATGCACAGCGATGGATGTGATGGCCGGTGTAAGAAGTGAGTGGTGCCTAGTGGCCACCAATGAATTGCAGAAAAAAACAACACAAAACTACAAGTCATTGTCCGATATTCCTCACAAGAGACATCTCTTCTTTATTTTCCTGAAAATTGTACTGTAGTTGGAATTACATATGTTGGTGTTTTATATAAATAAAATTATAAAAGTTTTCTATAAAAAAAAAAATTGATCATAAAAGCGACTTACAAGTTAAATCGCTCACAGGTTATTTCATTGAATTATTTTCTTTAGAATACTATTAAATTTTTCGAAAATTCTTGCACGTAGAACAAAAAACTAAATTTAAAACGAAGGTGTGTTTTTTACCCTGTTAAAATGAATAATAGCTTGATTTGTATGAAAGAGCTAAACTATGTTAAGCGGTGTTTCAATTTTCCACTTAAACTTCGACTTAAGCAATGTTGACAATGTTGCCACATGTTAAATTTAAACAAAAATTCAACTAAAGTTGATGCCAGGTAAAGCTTGTTGTCAGTTCTTGTGAATGAAAATGTTCCAAACAGAATCGCAAAAAAATAACAAATTTCCAAAATAGTTTACAAATGGTCAGTCAGTTAATTTAAAGTAGTTTATTTATATAAATATATTTGGTAATTTTCTCAGTTTCAGTTTATTTTTATAAAGGGTTTTCCAATTTGAATGGTATGATTTCTTCTAAAAAAAGAGCGCACTAATTGTTAAGGAAATTCAAATGTTTGTTTTTTATTTAATGTGAAGTACCATCGATACAATTAAGTTCTGAATAAAACGTCTTTCAAATGGACGCGCCATGTCTTTTGCAGGAACGAATTCGATGAACCCAATTTTCGAGCACTTTTTCCAGTAAATCAAGTCGTATGTCAATATTGACTTGTAAAGCTTGAAGAGAGTCTGGTTTATTGCTAAAGACAAATGACTTCAAATAACCCCACAAGAAATAGGCTAATGGTGTTAAATCACAACTTCTTAAAGGCCATTATTCAATGTCACAATTACTTGAAATAATTGAATCTCCAAACTTTTCTCGCAGTCATTCGGTTGTTGCACGTGCTGTGTGGCACATAGCCCCGTCTTGTTGGAACCCGATATTGTCAAGATCAACTTCTTCCAATTTTGGCCATAAAAAGTTGGTTATCATTGATCTATACCGCTCTCCATTGACAGTTACGGTGTTACCAGCTTCATTTCGAAAGAACTACGGACCGATAATTCCACCAGACCAAAAACCTCACCAAACTGTCAATTTAGGTGGAATGTAATGGTTGTTCATGAATAATTTGTGGATTTTCTTCGCACCAGCATCAACAGTTTTGTTTATTTACCGCACCACTCAGATGAAAGTGAGCCTCATCGGAGAAGATGATGTTCCTAAATAAATCGTTATCGTTGTTCCAAGACAAAATTCATGACATTTACGGTAGTTCAATGGCTTCAGTTCTAGAGTGAAAACAATTTTATACGGATGCAAGCCCAAATCCTTTGGTTTGACATGAGAGCATTTGCCCGCTTTCGGGCCGAAAACCACTTTGGTTTGCTTCCAAATGCTAGAAATCACTCCCAGCATAAGGCAGTCCCAGAAGATTGCCTTCAACCAACTACAAGATAGGTATAGTGCCTCCTGTAGTTGCGCGGGAATTATCCCGTCAGGTCCGGCTGATTTATAGGGGTTAAAGCATCTAATGACCCATATCAGATTCTTTCTGCTCACTATTGAGTGAACTTTTTCTAAACTAGGTGAGTTTCCGCCTAACTCTTCTAACTCTAATGACCAACACACCTGTCATCGTTGGAAAAGTGAGTATCCAGGAGAATTCCAAGAGACTCTTCAGACGAATACGTCCACGTTCCATTGTCTTTCATTAAGAACCCCGCACATGGTGGGTTTTTAGCGAGCACGCATCCTAAGCGTGCAGTTACTTAACATTCGTACAACCAGCCTAATTAGTCTGATTTCGAACTGGACCGCTAACAACGGACTATCACTTAACCCACTTAAAACCGACCTTATCTTGTTCTCTCGGAAATATAAAACCCCGCATTTGAACTGCCGTCAGTTAATGGGGTGCAATTACAGTTGACAGAAAACGTCAAGTATCTGGAAATAATTCTCGACAGAAAACAGTATTGGAAACCGAATGTGGAGGAGAGGGTGAAAAAGGCGTCTGTTGCTCTTTACTGCATAAGAGCCGATAGGAAAGCGCTGGGGACTGTCTCCAGTTTGGTGACGGTCCCTCCAAAATAAATATATTCTGAATTCATTGATGAAAATTCAAAGAACAGCATTGATTAGCGCTAGTGGGGCAGTGGACACGACGTCAGGCACTTCACTTAGTGCTATCCTAAACTTCTGTACTCCTGATATCATGGTCGAATCGGCAGCCGCTACATCCCTGGTGATAATCAGAGATTATGGCGTTTTGATATCGAGGCATTCCGGACGCACTGAATTACTACTATACCTGATCAACTATATTCCCGTAAAAACTGGCTACTGTATCCCCTACCTTCTACCAGCGACAAATCTGAGGACTTCTATTCCGAACAGGAATACCAGGGAAAGGTTACTGGAAGGGGACACCAGTAGTATTAGGTTTTTCGCGAATGGATCAAAGTTGGACGAGCAAGTAGGCTATAGGATCCATTCACCGGACCTAAATGTAAATATCTCCTTCAAGCTGCCTGATCACTGTAGTGTATTTCAGGCGGAAATTACCGCCATACTGGAGGTTGCTGAACTACTGAAAAGTGGTGTCAGAACCCTCCGGAGAATATGTATCTACACAGACAACCAGGACAACACAGACATCACTTACGGTGATGGCAGACATCAGGCTCATCTGGGTACCGGGACACAGCGACATTCCAGGTAATTGCGTAGCGGATGCGTTAGCTAGACAGGGTACTATGGCACAGGTTCTTCCTGCAAAAAAAGGTGTTAGTTTGCCAATCTCTACCTGCCGTTTGCAGATCAGGCAGTGGGCCGATAATATGTTCAAGGACAAGTGGAGACTTACTTCAACTTGCAGACAAGTCAGGGTCCTCTGGCCACAGGTGGACAGGAAGAGGACTAGACAACTACTCAGCTTGCCGAGAGATAGGTTATCCACAATGATAGGAACACTTACGGGACATTGTCTTGTAGGAAAACACGCCCTAAGATTGGGACATAGAAACTCCACTCTCTGTAGATGCTGCATGGAAGAGGACGAGGAAACGACGAAACACCTTCTCTTGGATTGCCCTGCTCTGGCAGGACTGAGAAGTAGGATATTCGGAACACATTTAGTTAGCACCGCAGCGCTACAGGATATTCCTGTAGGTCTTATAGACAAAATCATTGAAAGGGCAAATTGGCTAGACGACTAGTCAATAGTTGTTATAGAGGGAACTGCAGGTATCACAATGGGCTTCTTTAGCCTAAGTCGGCTAGACAGCGTGCTGTCTTGCAGCCTTTTAAACCAACCGACTAACCAAGCCCAAATCCTTTCTCAAAATCCGCCAGGCGGTGGTTTGAGACTGTCCCAATTGTTGACAACGTCTTGGAATCGATAAATTGCGGTCTTCAGCAACAATTTGCAATATTTTCATTACTTCGAGCGGTTGTTTGTCTTATTGACACTTGAACATGATGTAAAAAAAATGTACTCTCGTAATTTGTAACAATTCGACGAATAGCGAGCACAGGTGGACGATTATTACGTCTATAAAATGGCAAAAGCGCACGAAAAGTTGCAATGGAGCAAGATTATTTTGATAAAAAAAAATTTAATAATTTGTAAACGTCGTTCTTGCAATTGTAAAGGTTAGTAAATACAATGAAAAAAATTACAGACCATGACATACTACAAATGGCCGAAACGTCACTTAGAAATCATATCACTCAAATTGGAAAACCCTTTAATTACGTTTACTTAATTTATATTCGATTGAATCTAAAATTGCAATTAATGTTTCACAACAATGAGCGGTAAATGTTTTATTATTTATATCTGGTATCGCATATGTTTTTGCCGTATCGCATATTTTATCACGCATTACAGCAAATGCTGCCACGTTTCGTAGTATGAAGTATGGATCGTTTTTTTTTAAGTAATAAGCAATTTGACGAAGGATCTGATCTGGCGGAAATCTTAGAATGTGAGCACCACTTGTCAGATAAATCGTGTGATTTTCAAAACTATTTTGTTGTTTGGCTGTTGTCGATAAAAAATCAAATAGCGATGGAACAACAAACAGAGATGGGAAAAACGGAATAAGTAAAAATTACATCGAATTTTAAATTTTCTTATGGCAAGACCAAGAAAAGTGTGTGTGTACATAATAGCGCAATTCATTTAAATGCGCAAGAGCGCCGAAAACGCGCACGCCTCGAAAACTTTCGCAGCAAACGTCAAAACAAACAATTTTTTGATATCCCGTGCCAAATATAGAAAAGTTTCGAGTCAATTTTGCTGGCAAGACATGTAAATCGAAACGCGAAGAATTTTGATGTTTCAGATACGCTGTGCATCTTGGCGTCGGGCATCATAACACGTTTCGAGGCAAACTTACGCCGAGCAAATATTTCAGCAGTTGTGTTTGCATCCAACCGAAATCCCCATTTATGATCGAAAATATGAAAAAATTAGGAAAAAATCTCTATATCTCGGAAATGGAGCATCCAATCGAAAAAATAACCAAGTTTTGCAAGTTCCTAAGGGGTTTTCGTAATTCGTATGGAAGAATTTTTTTTTTTCGAAAATTCGCCAAAATAAGAAAATCGCTAAAATAAAAAAGTGGCTATAACTCGAAAACAGTGCGTCCTAATAATAAAAATTTTACCTCCACAGGAGGCTTTAACCAATGGGTGTCTCCAATATGGGATCACCTTTTTTTTTTTTTTTTTAAATCGTAAAAAATATAATTTTTCAAATAAAAATCGCTAAAACGCCCTCACGTTTATATCTCGGAAACGGAGCGTCCGATCGAAAAAAATAACCAATTTTTGCGGATTTCTAAGGGGTTTTCATAAAGTGGTCTAATTCGTATGCAAGAATTTTTTTTCGAAAAATCGCTAAAATATCGAAAAAAAAGTGATGCCATATTGGAGACACCCATTGGTTAAAGCCTCCAATGGAGGTATTTCTAATTTTGGCGATTTTTCGAAAAAAAATTCTTCCATACGAATTGGACCACTTTATGAAAACCCCTTAGAAATCCGCAAAAATTGCTTATTTTTTTCGATTGGACGCTCCGTTTCCGAGATATAAACGCTCCGTTTCCGATATATAATACGAATTGGACCACTTTATGAAAACCCCTTAGGAACCGGCAAAAATTGGTTATTTTTTCGATTGGACGCTCCGTTTCCGAGATATAGAGATTTTTTCCTAATTTTTTCATATTTTCGATCATAAATGGGGATGGGTTACTCTGGGTAACCCATTACCCAACGTCGTGGGTAGCTACCCATTATTTTCCCTATTGCTCTGTGAATAATGGGTAATCGTGATGGGTAATTTATCATTTTCGTGGGTACCTATCCATTATTTTCCCCTTTGCCCTGAGGATAATGGGTAATCGTGACGGGTAATTTCCCATTGTCGTGGGTCGATACCCATTATTTTCCCAATACCCTGTGAGTAATGGGTAATCGTGATGGGTAATTCCCCATTGTCGTGGGTAGCTACCCATTATTTTCCCCACACCCTGTGGATAATGGGTAAACGATCGCTACCCATTCCCCACGGCAATAATAATGGGTTACCCTGGGTAACCCAGTGTAACTGATTACCCACGAAATACGAACCGTGCCTAGCACCAATTTTCTAGAAAAAGTGCATAGGCCAAAAAAAGTTGCGGTTATGACAACACTGTTTCACATGATTTAGCAGCTTTTGTATTGCAGTTCTGTCATTTTCTAGTTCAAGCTATCTATCTCACTCACTTTGCGCAGCTGTTGCCACCTTTGTGGAATGGAATTTTGAACAAATTACGGGGTCCCCAATATGTTGGAAGCGCAGAATCCACTCCCGAAATGAAGTTCAGTCACATATGGATGTCAGGATTATATCAAGTAGTGTTTTTAATGTGGCGATTTCTTATACAGAGATTCCACAATGTCCAAAACGCATTAGAAATCTTAAAAGATAAGACCATGTCTCCGATTAGTCACTAGGATTGTATGAATTGAACTTAAGTGAGCTCTTTAGCTCACAGGTCTTATGAACTCACGAATTGAAATGTCAACATGAACTAAATGCAGGAACTAGTTCATTCTGCTACGCTGAACTAAAAAGAGCGCTCACTTGAATGAACTATAATGCAACAACCAATAAGAACACTAGTCATCATGAACTAAATGAGAATCGGGAACGAATATACATACTTACTTAACATACTTAACTCAGTTACATATGTAGAACGGTTCTCAATGTAAGTACATAACCGTATTTAGAATTGAAATCTGAATCCCCGTAGTCAGTTCTTGCGAAATTGTCGTAAGAAATTTTGTCATTTATCCCTAAACGGTGAATTTTGTAGCGGAGAGCTATCTAGGTGAGCTTTACCTTGCAAATATTTCATTTATAATTCCTGTACTTTATTCCTGTATTCTACTTATTTCCTGAATTTTATTTTTAATGCATGTTGTTTTACTTTTGGTTAAAATTACCGAAAAGCCAAAATTCCGGTTCCTAACAATTATCAAACAATTGTTTTCGTACAACAAAAAACTTTACCGTAACAACCCTGTAATTGATCTTTCCTACTACATTTTCGCAAAGAGTTGAGTACCAAGCGAATGAAAAGTGGGAAATATTTTCGACTTATGAAATTTTCAATACTTTTTATACACGTGGCAAAGACAATTTCATAAAAACTGAATACCGGGCTTTCTTAAGCATTCAAATAATATTTTTCGTGATTTAAAATTTTGCAATTCTTGTAGCGAATTTTCAACCAAATATCTCCAATACACTAGAGTAAGTACCTGCAACAATTTTCTTATCTAGAATCCAAAGTTATTATATAAATCCCAATG
Organism: Phaonia tiefii; assembly: GCA_963931995.1. Classification (NCBI taxonomy): domain Eukaryota; kingdom Metazoa; phylum Arthropoda; class Insecta; order Diptera; family Muscidae; genus Phaonia; species Phaonia tiefii. The sequence goes on from OZ008370.1 coordinate 145,750,504, forward strand.
AATAATAATTTGTTATATTTATATTCGCACATTAAGAATTTCGCAATGTGACGACAGGCAACAATAACGAAAGACAAGCATACAAATCAGAGGAAAAATACATGAAAGTATATTAATTTGTAAGAGATAAAAAAATATCTCAGAAAAAATTCATTCTAGGTACATAAAACAAAAAAAATAAAATAAAATAAAATGCAAAAAAAAATTATGGCACCACAGTCACATACATGAGATTATACACATATAGCAATTGTATGTACTCATATATATATATATATACGTATATATTTGTATGTATGTATAACATATAAACGTTTCCAGGTATTTACATATATACCTAGATACACTGCTTATATGTATATACCTAAATTTTACATTTGTATGTACATAAGTTTGCATTCATTTCAATAAAAACGAATGCAAAATGTTATAAAATGCATACGATATAAATGCATTTTGTACCCATGTAACTAAAGGGTTAACTTTTTAAGGTGATGGAATATGTAAGTATTATTCATACACAACAATTTTCAAACAAGAAGTAGCATTCTCACCAAAGGGTAGGTCCCTACGGTAGGTGCCTTCTATGGGAACCTATGGTACACTGAATGCAAATCTTTACATCAAACTGATGATAAATGTTCATCAATTGTTCTTCATTGAATTGATGACAAATTTCATAAAAATAATGAAAACGTTCTTCAATTTGAATATTGTGAGTTTCTTCATCTTTTTCAGCTTCATTGAATTGATGATCTTTTTTACATCAATCTTCATAATTGGAATTTAGAAATAATTAGTGGTATCGATTCAAAATATGGACGTAGTATTGAGAGAAAAAGAAAAAAGTTAGTAGAAAATTGAAAATAAATACATAATAGACACTAGTGCAATGGACAGATGACAATATCCAGGCTATGAGCATTTTCCGTGTTCTCTTACACCCTGTTCTTGTGCATTTCTTACAATGAAAAATTAACCAAAGAGTTTGGCTACACATTAACAAAAAATTTTCATCAAAATGATGACAAATTTACATCAAATGGCTGACAAACTTATATCAAATTGATGATAACCTTACATCTAATTGACGACAAATGTTCAGCAAATTTATGAATAATTTACATCAAAATGGTGAACAATTTGCTTCAAACTTATATCAAATTCATGAAAATTTTACATTAACTTGACGTAACGTTGTTGTTGAATCAATAGTTTCAATAGTTTGATGACATATGGATGAAAGATTGATGAAATGTGCTTCATATAAACGTTTGAAATGAAATGTGTCGTGGGTTGGAAAATGAGGAAATGTTCCATCAAATTGATGAAGGAATTTATAAATTTGATGAAGCCTTTTCTTTCAGTGTAGTTGCCTGCATCAGTTACCTAAAGTAGGTACATATGGGAGGTAACTATCTTGGGTACCTATGGCCAAGTGTAGGCTACTTTGGGCGTCAACAGTCGGCGGAAAGCTGGAAGGTCTAAAGATATGTAGGCTAGCTGCGAAAAAGAAGCCGACCAAGAGCGGCAGATTCCGAGGGCGTACAATAAAAGGGTACAAATTTCCAAATAAACAAATATCCCACATGGGGACAGTATGATGTCATTTATTAAGTATCTTCCCACAGGAGACACTCCTAGGAGGAGTGAAATCGGGAGCGACGTCTTCGTGTATGCCCGTTCAAATTCGGGGTGTCACACTCACCTTGCCTAGTTTGCAATCAGGGTATCTGCCTATATTTTAGCGGTGCCTCAGTGAGTAACAGATCGTCGGTAAAGTTGTTGTCATAGCATCTGGGGCTATGGTGCGGTTGTCTTTAAATCTATTAAGGGCAATTTAGACCATCGGATTGTCTCATCTCCCAGAGTAAGGTGCGGTCGGGCATTCGGCCGACTAGTCGGGCAAAAATCAAAACTGGTTTCATTTCAGAAGGTCGGCCGGAAAGTTGGTTAGTGTAAGACGAAACAGTGCGCGACACAAAAGTCGGCCTGACTAATAGTCGGTCGACTAGTCCGCAGGTCTAAGGTGCCATTTACACTCGTGGGGCCAAAAATGAATTCTACTAAAAACAATAATTGCGTTCTAACGGGCAACTAAACAACAAACGACAATAAAATCAAACAGATTAGTAAAAGGCACCTTATACCAATGGATTGTCGGGCCGACTCATTTCCTAGTGTAAGGTGAAGTCGGGCAGTCGGTCGATTAGTCGGGCGAGAAAGAAAGGTCGAGAAAGTCGGCGGGAAAGTCGGTTAGTATAAGGCGAAACAATGCCAGACACAAAAGTCGGTCTGACTAATAGTCGGCCGACTGGTCCGCAGGTCTAAGGAGCCCTTAAAGGGCTGGAATTACCGCTCTATAGTCGTGGAATAAGTCGTGGCGCAGACGGTGAAATGATCGACTTTTAGATGCCAGAGTTTCGAGAGGTTGAGCAAGTTCGATCCGGCAAGTTATTTCACCGGCCCACGCTGATGACTTTGCCTCGATGATTTTGGGAAAACGCTTACCAACACCCGATGACCAGCCGAAGTCTAAACGACCCAAGGTAACCGAAAGCCGGGGACCAAAGACGTGTAAGGAAATTCATATTATGGTGGTCATTGCCTTATCTTGTCATGGAACCATCTTGTGGAATAGTGGTTTGGTGTTTTGGCTGCACTTAACCCTGTGTAGGTCTGTGAAGATTCATCTGTGTCAGCTCCCGTTTGCTGTGCAAATATGAGATCTGTTCAGCTGTACAAAGAAACCATGTCCAAGGTGGGAAAAGACTGGCCTGATGTCAAAGATGTCGTTGACAAGAATGACATCCCTTCCCGCCCAAAAACTGCCAGCGTCCTCCAAAGACCATGAGTAATAACCGCAGTAACCAATAACGGCAACCTTTCATATGCCAATTTGAAGTTCGGAAAGTTGGAGGACGCTGAAGGACTTCGGTCATGCCTGTCATCAAAACCTCATGACTTCCGTTTCTCAGAAGAACTAAAGGCTTAATTTCTTATGGCTTCGGCCAGATTCATCTTGTGACTGACCCAGTGATTATTTCAGAGGATGATACTTCATTGTCTATATCAAACCGCATTGGTGAGCTTTCAGATGGTTTATTGGAAGACACCGACAACGAGGCAAACAACACAATGGTGGAGAGGGATGTAGCTGCACATGTTGATCCTATTACTGATAAACCTTCATCACACTCAACAGATTTCCTGCTCCATATACAAAAATATGGCCGATCTCGCCTCCATCCATTTGTCTTCTCGACAAATCACGGCATCACTTGCAGATTGAACACCTCTGATTATAAGCTTTCGGTTTCAAAACCATAGGCTCGGCGAGATTGTGTATACTTGTCAAGAAACATTTCTATTATGTTACCGCTACCACCTTCCAGAGACAATGGCCGCATCTGGTTAGCTTCAGAATATAGTTCATATAAAGAGACTAAGACACTGGACCCCACCTCTCTCAATAACACTTCTGCAAACGAAGCTAATTGATAAGGCGGAAAAGGATAAGTGGGTCTTATTCTTTGAGCAGCTGTCAAGGCGTATCGTATAATTTGCAGAAGTACCAATATAAATGGTAGAGGAGACGCTTTTAGAGCCTGTTTTGTCCACTAACCTTTATGTTTGTAACAAGGGCGATAAGCCCACCTTTATTACTTGCTGTCACCTTGGCATCATCGGATACCTTTGAGTAGATGCAAGTTGTCGAGTACGCATTCGTTTTCCGACTATCGTTACAAAGTTTTGACTCTCGCAGAATATCGCCCCTTTGTCCGCTCCAAGAAACGTTCGTAAACGAAACTGGACCAAGTACAAACAATATTTGAACGGTATTATGAAAACCATTCCTCTATCCGAACCAACTAACACCGCTGACGTGACGATGTTACTGATGCTCTCACCGCAGCTCGTTACAGATCACTTTATTCTGCATGCACCACCGTGCCTGAAAAATGTAGGAAGTAATCTTCGTGATGCAACAAGGATCTGCAAATCCTCAGAAAGTGTTTCAGAAAACTTTTTAATAGGGCTAATCAATCAACCGCGGAGCGAGACTGAAATGTTTACAAATTAAAACTTAAGGAATAAAAAAAAGAGCTCAGAACTTTCACAAGAAAGTCTTGGAAACATTTCTGCGAGGGAATCAAGATCGCATCATAGACATCAGATCTCGCACAATCTTCTTGATGTCTTCTACAGCTCTGGGATATCTGAACGAACATAATGCGTGGCTTATCACACATCTTCCAGGAAACTGGTCCGGACACATAAGCTCTGACTCACCGAACAATATCGAAAATATCGAAACAAAAGAAACACTATACTGGGCACTAGGAAGTTTTAAATCACCTGTCGCTGACGACATAGCACCAAAGTGAACTACACATTTTTGCTCCCTGACTTCTGAAACTTTATACGAGCTGCAAAAACAAGCTATCCTATAGATGTAAGAAATCCAAGGTGGTATTTAATCTGCGAACTCATCTGTCCCCATATCAGCACGATTACCACAAGGGAAAATCTACGGAAACCGGTCTGCACCGTCTAGAGATATTCATGGAGAAATCTATGTATTTAAAGGATTACACTCGTGTCGCATACGTTGATATAGAGGGTACTTTTAACGTTTTCCCGGGTTCTATAAAATCTGCCGTATCGATATTATCTGTTGAACACGGGATCATTAATTTAATCTACGGACTACTTACGCGTAGGTGTATAACTTCGTCATTGGGCCACACCAACTTAACTAGAAATGTGAATAAAGGAATGTTCTGAAGGGGATTCTTTCCGTCACTTCTAAAAAATTTGCTGAATCTCATTCTGTTGGAGCTATAGGGATCAGGTTGCAAAGTCGTAGCATATGCTGATGGGTTGGCAATTGCACTACATGGAAAATACTCTTCCACATGCTGAGATCTGGGTCAGAATAGGTTGGGACTAAATCCGGATAAAACCGAGCTCGTAGTCTTTGCCAGGAACCAGAAGGTTCCGTATATTGAGCCATTGTCTGGAATGTGTGAAGGATACCGGAAAATACCTAGGTGTTATTCTAGGTGGATGGGGCCTATTCCTAAAAATAGTTTACTGGATATGTCCAGCTGTTGTCCGAGGGATATTGCTTTGCTGCATTGTCCTTTGGTTGCCGGACTGACTGGAGAAATACACTTACCTAAGCCTGTTGACAAAGGTCCAAAGAATGAGAATGGTGCCTTGCTGTCCAACACCTACTGAGAGTTTGGTGGTTATCCATCACCTATTACCATTGGATATGCTGGGCAGGCAAATGGTGGCAACGCCAGCAATCCGCCTTAGACCTTCTTCACTATGAATCAACAGTACCTATGAACACAGTACGATTTAAGGAATCTGTGGGATTCCACCTTACAAGTGAATTACATGACACCAACGTGTGTTGAGAGAAACTTATCCACTCATGTTCCAGAGACAGGACTGGAATGGCTCCAAACTACATGGTAAAGTAGGCGTTGGAGTCTATTTTAGGGAGGTGGCTGTACTCCTTGCAGGAAGGCTACCAGACCATTGTAATGTTGTTCAAGCAGAAGTAATGGTAGTCATAGAAATTGCAATCTGGCTTGGACATAGCGTCATCACCGCTAGGGGTAGCAATATCTACTTATACATATTCTGATTTCTGTATTTCTGACTTCAAGAACTGGGTGCCGGGCCACAGGTAGATTCCAGAGAACCATAAACCGGAGAGCTGGTGAGACTACCCAACTTCTTCCACTGGATATGAAGCATGTGGATATACCCTTTTCTACACGCTGACAAATAACGGCATCTCTAACATATTCTCCCAAACATATTCTGCAGGAACCATGTATATATTTGGAACACACTTCATATATTAATATGTTTGCAAGTCCCAAACTCACTTGTGTTTAAATGTAAACAGCATCATGTTTACTGGCAAACATATATGCTTTTACATGGAAACATATGCGTATTTTCCCCTTTCTTTGTTGTCTCTCACGTTTTTGTTTTCGGAAGGTTTCAGCAGTGCGTTGGTTACCACTATGCGTTTACACAACGAATATATTTATATACAAATCTAGTTCATGCAAGCAATTTGCTCACACATTCAGGAATATGTATGACTCACTGACTGAGAGAATTATGCAAAAATACAGAAACATACTTACAAGATAGACTCTCTCGTTGTCCCTCTTTTATATTCTTGCTCTCGAGAGCATAGACAGTGCAACAAACACAGCTGTATTTGTATCAGAAACATTAATATATGTGGGTCGCAAATCCATATATTCTAACATATTAATCATTGTGTCTAAAACATGTAATATTAACTAGCAAACACAATCTGTTTGGACACAAGTATATTATATTTGCGACAAACTCCAAACATACTTTATATTTGCATCCAAACAACAACAAAAGACAAATTTTTCAGCGTGTATATGCAAGCTCATGCTTAAAACCGAAGCTCCTATAGTACATGAGAACGAAAGATGGTCTAGATCTCTACGCGAGTAGCTGTGATCACTGGACACTGTTTTATAGGCAAACACTCGTTTACTTAGTCTTGGAATCTGAGATCATTATTACTGCAGTACCTGCGGGGATGAAGAGGGGGAAGAGTGTGTGAAATATCTGATATTCCAGCGGCGGAATTTGCTAGGCATTCCACGAATAAGGCATGCGGAATCATTCATTGGTAATGCCTACTTTAATAATGCCTGCGAAATGCATGATTTTATAAGGCTTCCATAGGCCTGTTAAAAGAATGCCAGAAGACGCTGTTGTTCATGAAACCCTGTCTTTCCACATGTTCGCAATTCGTCGTTGCAAAATCATAACATCCGATAGCCCAGTAGATAAAACGTCCGATTGTAAGTTCTAAGATCATGTGTTCGATTCCTGTGGCTGCAGAAGTTAAAAAAAATCATTTATAAGAATTACAATTGGTTAAAGTATAAATCTGAAATATGAAGCTAATTTCCATATATATTTTTTTATTTTTACGTAAGTCCTTCTAAATCTATTCTTTTTGCAGGCCTTCATAAGGCCTTCTAGGAGAGAGGGATGCAAGGCCTTGCCTTCCAATCTCACGCATTGTTAAAAAGAAAGGAGGAGGTAAGGTGTAGGGAAGGCCTGTCGTATTTTAAAGAAGGCCTGTTCGGTCATGATTTCAGGCCTTCCAGGTCATGACTTCCGCCGCTGGGATGTTCCTGCAACGCATTTGGTGTATTTATATTTATAGTCGTTCTATTGTATGTATATTTAGGGAGTTAAGATAAATAACCTTCGATTATTTTTGCGGAACACAAATTGGTTCATCAGGGACTACTTATAATTGGTTCATCAGGGACTACTCCACTGTTGTGATCGTCACTACATCAGGGACTACTTATAAATATTTCTTGGAACACCGGAATGGTTTATCATACCTAACCTAACCTAAGTAGCAAACGAAATATGTGTTGGGCAAAATACATTTTGTTTGCGCCAATCGAACTCTAAACGTAGTTTTTCTTTGCGTCCACTAGTTCTGAAAAGTCGTGCTATTGAAGTTAATATAACCATTGAAATTGGTGTAGGAAACACCATTTCACTGACCAGAAGCTTGTGAAAATTCTGGAAATTGTTATGGAATGTTTTTTTTAGACAAAAAACGTCGGACAGAAGGGAAGGCTATTGCATTTTATTGTTTCTTAATGCTGGTCGCCGCCTCAGCTTTCGTAGACTTGGATGTTCTTCAGCATGTTAAACAGAATTGTATCCCTTCTTTGAAATATTATGCTATGACGTGTTTACTAAGAAAAGTAACCTAAGACAGTTTCGTTAAGACAGTTTCGTTACTAATTTCAAAATTCGTTAAATTTTTAAAAAAAAAATTAAAAATTGTTTTTTTTTTTGGTTTGGAATAATTATTGACTCGGAAGTGTACAAATAATATATTCTCGTACATGAAATGGTATTAAAATGTTTAACATTTTGCTACGAAATATTGTAGGTTTCTTCAATACTATTTGAACATTGACTAAATATATAAGTATAAATAATTTTTTTTTGTTGCCACTTTTATTTTATTATTGTTGTTCAAAGACGAATGAGCAAACGAATCAATAATTGGTGAAAGTCATTTATTTAGATGTTGCTAAAAATAAAACAAAAGCTATAACAGCAACAACTAATCAAGTTTTTGTGAACACCTCACAACCCCACCACCACCTACCCAACCCATTCACCACTCTATTCCTCCCCGACACTGCATCACCCCATCACGATCCACTGTTGCGATCGTCACCATATACCATCGCACCCCTCGGCTCAACATTTCCACACTCTGTGTGCACGGACGGCAACAAATGAAATGAAATCAACACAAACAAAAAAAATAAAGATCTTTCAATTATATTTGATTTGATTTTGTATATAAAACAAAATTCAAATCGTCAAAATCAACAGAAAATAAAAAAAGGCTATCTATCAGGCAGCAGCAAAACTACAAATCTGCAATCTTTTTCGTCAGTATACAATTTTACTGTGCGCCTATTTACAGTAGCGGCAAACGAAATTAAAGCAGTAACAACAAAGAGTTAGCTAGCGTAGAACAGTCATGAGCGATCAATCAATACGGAGATAGCATTTTACAAAGTATTAAACGGTCAGACTATCCGGATATGTGTGTTCAAATCCTACTTGCGACTGTTTCAAATTATTCCCCAACAAAAAACGGATCTGTCTGTAAGGTGGGTTATTTGGGTGCAGAGCTATGATATTAATGCCACCACGATCTGGCAACTATTTGTCATAGAACACAAAAATCGATAAGCAACAACGATAAACGATAAGGTTATGCAATAACCGAAGCATGGAAGCAGATTTTTGTCGCCAAATAAGAGAAAATCTTTTACTATATATAAGTAGCTATATTTATTTACTCATCTTCATTTTCAATTATCAAATTCCATTTAATTATCTATTCCACTTAATATTACATTTTCCTACACTGCACAATTTTTTTGGATAAAAACACTTTGTTTAATTGGGGTTGAACCAAAGAAAGACATAAAAACTACAGAAACGTATAAAGGTTACAAAAAGTACTTTCGCCTACCTTTTTATGGGTTATGACGAAAACAGTCCAACGAACAAAAACAGTACGCGTACTGTTGAAAACAGTAAACAGTATGTCTGGCAAGCCTACATTCATATAGTTTGTATGTAACCGTAATTGTAACTCAAAAATCTAATTATCCAGTTCGATTCCTCGTACCTGAATTAGAGTAAAACCGTCCTCTCCCGCTTTGGTTTTCGACTTCCCCACTGTTATTATTAGTCGTAAATTTGACAAAAAAAAATTAATTAATCTTTTATTTTACGACGGCGGATCAAAAAGTCCGTGACTTTTTTGAACTTCCCTCGTAGTTATATGAATTGCAACACTGGTCCCATCAAGTACCACCTATTAATAGGCTACTGTCAAATTTTGAACAAGTTCCGTCATTTACTTTGCGTTTAACAGCTGTTCAAAACATACAACCTCGTGCATTTTTTTAAAAATTTAAAAAAAGTGAATTTCGAGTGCTCAGTAAACGTTATTTTCTGCGAAAAATAACCGAAAAATAACAAGGAAAAGCTTGATAAATACTATGGGGACTATGTACCACCGATTCAATGGAAAAAAAGTGGTTTACTGACTTTTGTTGTGGTCGCACAAGTACAAATGACGCTGGACGGCCAATTGAGGTCAATACACCAGAAAATGTCGAAAAAATCCACGATATGGTGTTGGCCGATCGAAGCGTAAAAGTGCGTGAGATTATTGATGCAATAGGGATTTCATATGGCAGTGTGGTTCCGATTTTAAATTATCAGTTGGGTTTAAGAAAGCTGTCTGCAAGATGGGTGCCGCGTTTGCTCTCAATTGACCATAAAAGCACGGGTGCACTCGTGTGCAGTCTCAATGGCGAAATTCCATGAATTGGGCTACGAATTGGTACTTCATCCGCCATATTCTCCGGATTTAGCCCCCTGTGACTATTTCCATTTTCCAAACCTAGAGAAATGGCACGGTGGAAAGAGATTTAGCTCCAACGAGGAATTTATTGATCAAATAAATGCCTATTTTATGGACCTCTAAAAAATCCTATATTTTGGAAGGGATACAAAAATTGGAGAAACGTTGGACGAAGTGTATTCACCTAAAAGGAGATTATGTTGAAAAATAATTTTTTTTTTGCAAAAAAAAACTGTTTCATTCCAAAAGTCACGGACTTATTGATCCGCCCTCGTATATAATTTTGAACTTTTCTTTATTCAAGTTATGCTTTAAAAAAAAATAATTTATTGCATATAAATATAAAAGAATACCCTATTTTATTAAAAAAATCAACCCGTGAAGAACAGTTTTTGACTATAAATTCTTTATATATGACCACGCCTCTTTGTCTGATCCCGCCCATGTCCGATATCAGTGTGGTTTTAGACCAGGCAAGTCCACGACTGACCAAATATTCACGCTACGCCAAATCCTGGAAAAGACCTGGAAATCGAAGCTGCTTTCGATAGCCCCATGTAAAACTGTACGAAGCTATGTCTGAACTTGGTATTCCGGCAAAACTGGTCCGCCTCTGTAGAATGAAGCTGACCAACAACAAATCAGCAGTGAAGGTGGGGAAAGACCTCACCGAACCATTCTGTACCAAGCGAGGACTTAGACAAGGCGACACACTTTCGTGCAATCTCTTCAACATCTTAATGGAGATAATGATGAGAAAAGCTGCAGCAAATACGAACAAGACCATTAACACGAAAAGTAATATGTTGCTGGCGTATGCTGACGACATAGCAATCATTGTGGGAAATTTGCGAGAGGTTACTGCAGTATTTTCAAGAGTCGACAGGGGATCAGCGAAGGTGGGTCTTGCTGTTAATGAGGGTAAGACAAAATTGATGGTATCAACGACTAGAGAAACCTCTCAACTTGGTCCGCACTTGAACGTCGACAACCGAGTTAATTTTGAAATGGTAGATGAATTTGTCTACCTTGGATCCGCCGTGAACAAGGACAACATCGTCAACCTGGAGATAGATAGGAGAATTGTGCTTGCAAATATATGCTATTTTGGGCTCAGTTTGCAGGTTAGGAACAAAGCTATCTCTCGACGGACAACAGTCCAGCTACATCAGACTCTCATTTTACCTGTCTTGACATATGGCTCCGAAACTTGGGTCATATCGCAAGCGGATGAAAAACACCTGGGAGTATTCGAGAGAAAAATTCTGCGTAACATATATGGTCCTGTTAGGGAAAACGGCGAGTACCGACGTCGCTGGAACGCAGGGCTATATAATCTATATTCTGACGTGGGCATAGCTAGGTGAATCAAATTAGGCCAATTGGGTTGGCTAGGCCATTATGTTATCAGAAGGGATGAAGATGAGCCAGCGTGAAAGGTTTTCGATAAAGTACCCGATGGAAGCAGGAAAAGAGGACGGCCAAGACTCCGCTGGAAAGACCAGACAGAAGAATCCCTCCGTATTCTTGCTGTTACCAACTGGCGAGAAACGGCGAAGGATAGAGCCAGTTGGAAGAATATGTTGAAATTTGTTTATTTAATTAATATGTGTAAGACGTCTGACATTATGAGGTTGTAAAATAGTCAATAAAAGTAAGTAAGTTATATGGTGATTACAATTTTTCATATTAACGATTAAAGAAGCTTTGTGTTTGTTATTTTTGTTTTCTGTCAAAATCATATGGTCACTGGATTATAGTTTAAATCAAGATTTATTTATTCAGTTTATAGCAGCAGCTGCTGATGAAATTTAAGTGCCTGTGTCAAAGTCAGCTGATGTAAACAGATTGTGAAAATTTAAATTTAATTTCAAGTGTGTGAAATTTACTGCTCTTAATGAATATTCAAGTCGATTTTTGTAAAACCCTTTAATATTTAACAAATTGTTTAATACAAATTCTTCGAAACCTTGTGAACAAACTAATAATGTAAATAAAAACCGAAATGTAAACAAACTTTGACATAATAGGCACGAACAAAATGAAAACAATGAAATCAGCTGTTCTACTGTTATAATCTGAATGAATAAGGCCCAATTTTATAACCTGAATGAATAAGGCCCAATCTTACTACCATGTGGCAACAGTGGCAAATGCCACCGGTATTCATAAATTTATCGGCTAATCGTTACAATGCATCAAACTGACGCCATGTGCAAAAGTAAAGTGAAGTGATATAATACAAAATCTTTAATGAAATTGGATAATATTTGAGCAGACATGAAGTTCTCACTGCAATACGAGTTAAACGCTACGTTTTTATTGTTATTTCAATAGGATGGTGATTATAATTGGTCACATTAACGATTGAATAAACTTTGTGTTTGTTGTACTTTTTGTTTTCTATCAAAATCATATCGTCACTTGATCATAGTTTAAATATCCGACTTTGGCTGTGTAAACAACAATCAACTGTTAACCTAAAAAATTCATAGTTTAAATAATTCATAGTTTAAATAGTTCATAGTTTAAATAATGTTTGATCGTTGATCAAAGATGATTGACCAGTCAAAAATTGGGCCTTAATCTTGGTTTAAATGCTCAACTTTGGCTGTTTAAACAAACAGCAATCAAATATTAACCCAAACAATTAATTCAGGGGTTAAACCTGGTTTGATCGTTGATCACAGATGATTTTCCACTTAAAAATTAGGCCTTAGAAATAGTTTTCCATTTGGCTTTTTATTTCTTATTTTTTATGCTGTACTAAGTTGTTTCTTTTCTACAGACGCAGTATTATGTATTTATAAACTAATCACAGCACGGAGTTGCTACCTGAAATGTCAATTTAACCTCAAATTTGCCGGTGAAAGTAGCAAAGATAAATTGCGGTCTAACTGCGGCATTTGCGAACAATTTTATTAATTGCTTTGCGCTAAAAAAAAAAACAATTATCAGTTCTAGGGGACTCGAATTTTGAGCAGAGTTGTAATTTCGAAATTTACAAAATACTAATTTTCGAAATCGTTTGCATTGGAATGTCACAATATTTCTTAGCTAAAACTGTGCTTATGTTGCTGTCCATCACTGTGTGGACAGACCTTATGGTAGATACACTCAATTACGGATTGTAGTGATAGGCAAAAGTGTATCTATCCATCCATCTATTTGCGATGACGGTGATTACTCGTTGAAACTATGTAGGTACATACCACAATCGTAGTGTAATGAAACTCACGACTTTGGCTAATAATCATATAAATTGAATCGCGTATGTACGTAAGTATCAATATATATGTATGTAGATATGTATACCTTTACTTTGCGATACTATTATTGCCTTTTGCACCGGCTCCTCCTTATTACTTTTCTATCTATCTTCAACTACTCTTTCATCATCTTCGTCGCTTCGCTTTTTTTTTTGGTGTATTGCGTTCATTTCTCATTTCTTATTTGGATTTTGTTTTCTGTTGCCTTTTTCAAAACTATTATACGCAGCCGAGAGTCAGTAATCGCTAATCTACTACTACTACTACTGATACAGCTACTACTTCTCCTTCTCTAGTACACTCGATATGAATTTCATCAATTCAAAACGCTACAACAGAAGAAACACAGAAATAACAACAACAGCAACAGCAATAAAACTGCAAAGTGTAGAGAAAAAAAATACACAAATCGCAAATAGCAAAATAAATGTATAACGCCATCATCATATGTCGCACGTAGCCATCACCATCGCCACCATCGATCCGTCCATCCGTCCGTTGTTATTTGTATATTTGAGCTGCCTCCTCTGTTCCCACCTAGTATAGTGCATACACATTTTGCATTATATACAAACTGTTATATACACAATCCTTAGTATATACATACGTACATACACATATGTATGTACTTAGTATATATGTCATTTATATACTTGGGGCCAGGGCCAACCAGCCAGTCAGAGGGTGTGTGTAAAGGGTCCATCATACAATTGAACACATACCACGCGCGTCGCACTCGATCCAATCCGATCGACCACAAAACAATTATTTGTTTATTGCACTTAAAACAAAAAAAAAACTAAATCTCGTTGTTGTCGTAAGTTTTTTTTTTGTTTCGCATTATAAAAGTGTTAAATTAATATAAATTATCATAAGAGGCAACAATAGACACAATTGCCAACCAATTTGTGGAGGAGAGACATCTGGTAGAAAGGCATGACAGAATTTCACAAACAAAAAAATAAACCGGAAACAAGAGAACCGAAAGTGTCTCGATTGTTTAGGAAAAAGTTTAATAGTTAATGAAATGAATCGGTGGATTTTGGTCAGTTTTTTTCAGTCCAAAGAATAGCATTTACAGTACTGACACATTGAACAAATTTCCCTGCGATATCTGCGAGAAAATCTGGCTGATCGAAGATATGTTATTTATATTACGAAAATAGTTGACATTCTAGTTTTCTTTGTTTAAATACAAAAATTTCTTTTTAAATTTACGAAAAAACTAGTACAACTTTTGAAAAGTTTCATTGTTTATACGGAAAATTTATTACAATTCGTATACACTAAATTTGATTTTATTTCATTGATATTACTTGGTGTTTACACGAGACAGTGTTGCGGAGACAATAGAAATAGTACAGTTAAACTTTTTTACTAAGCACTCACACTTCGCTCTCATTGCCTTCGTTACTGTCTCTGTTTTTTTAACCTGGCGTTTACACGGGACAGTTTTGCTCCGACAGTAGAAATACATTCACACATTTTTACTACCACACTTACACTTCTCTCACTTGCCTCGCCACTGTCTCGGATTTTTCAATGGCAGTAACTTCGGCAAGAGATTTGACATAAGCAGCCAGATCATGGCTGAACTAGTAAAGGTTGGCGCAATAGAACAACTGATTTTACTTTCTTATGACTCCATCTGTCAAATTAAGTGTATTTTGTTGTTGTAATTTTTTTGTTTACTGTGTTTCTTCATATGGATCTGTGTTGAATTTGACGATTAGAGTCATGAAACAAAAACTAAATGCCTGTTGTTGGTTCACACAATTACAACAAATCCTACTGCGTCAACCTCTACTAGTTCAGCCATCGGCCATATCGGTGTGACGTTTCGTAGTAATTTGAGAAAAAAGCAAGACATCGCAAACGACCTTACAAATTGGGAAATACATTTGTATTTGAAAATTTTGGTAATTTTTATTGAAATATTGTTTGGCAATATAAATATATAAACATGAATACATGCAGAGTACATCAGTTCCATTGTAATTTGGAGAAGTAAGACAAAACACAATGGCAAAAGAGCGAAGAAACAAAAAATCAGAGCACGAATTTTAACGAAACGACCCAGTCGGCGGTTGCTTAAAACTGTACTGTCTTTATAACTGGCTGGACGCGTACGTCACACAAACAATTTTTCTCTTTGTGACAACTAATACATATTCTCAACTATCTTGTCTCAAACTGTCCCGTGTAAACGCACCGTAAAGGCAGTAAATTCGGCAAATGAGTTGATGTAAGCGACTAATTCGGTAAAGTTGCATTTTAATTTGCGGAAAAGAAAAAAAAACAATCGCAAACGACCGCACAATTTGGAAAAATGTATTTCCATTTGTAGATTTTGGATAATGATATTGATTTCACACGAAACGACACTGAAGGTGGTAACTTAAAAAGTGTAGTGGCTGTATAGTTGTGTGGATGCCTGCCTACGTTACACAAACTTTTTTTCTCTTCTTTGACAACTTACATATATATTTTCTCACTGTCTTGTCTCGGGTAAACGCCGGGTAAGTTCTAGAGCAATAATATTTTCAAAAACAATGCATGTACTATTTCAAAGTGCAAATACGAGGGTCGACCACTAAGTAACCGTGTGAGAAGACAGGTGGCGTTGCTGAGGGAAGTTAATCAGCCTTATTACGAATGTCGTTCTCGTATTGTCACTACGACAGTTTTGTAAAAGATTAAAAACAAAGTTGACGTGATATCTTTAATCTTTTACAAAACTGTCGTAGTCGAAATACGATAACGACAGTCGTAATAAGGCTGAATATTACCGTCGCGTACTGCTATCTGTCGCACGACACCTTACTAAATTTTAGCCTGATTCATAAGCAGCCAGTTGTATCACACGTGTTTCATGTTTCTCAACAGACTGGAAATGGCACATTATCGATTCGTAATTCGCTTTTTATTTTTGAGTGGAAAAACAGGCGAAGAAATATATAAGCGAAGTTGGATGCTGTCTATGGGGACGCTTCACCATCTATGATAACCGTAAGATATTGGTTCGACGAATTTAAACGTGGTCATACATCGATGAGGAGGGGCCAGGCATGCTTACCAAGGAAATCGACATTATTCTCGCTGATCGCCGAATGAAAGTGTGCGAAGTAACAGAGACCATAGGCGTTTCGTCCCCAACAGCAATTAATATTTGACATGATAAGTTAAGAGCACCTTTGTCCTGCGGACTAGTCGGCCGACTATTAGTCAAACCGACTTTTGTGTCGGGCATTGTTTCGCCTTACACTAGCCGACTTTCCGCCCGACTTTCTGAAAAGCAAACGTTTTGGGTCCATACTGGATATTATATATTTTTAAGTAAAACTTTGTTATTAGTCTGTTAGGATTATTGACTGACCATAGACTGAATTAAACAAATAAATAAACTAGTTTTGATTTTTGCCCGGCCAGTCGGCCCAACAATCAGCTGGTCTAAGGTACCCTATAATCAGGAGAAAAGTGTCGGCCCGATGGGTACCGCGATTGTTTACGGTGGACAACAAGCACCAGCACATTCACCTAGAATTGTCGCGGCCAAATTGCATGAACTGCGCCACGAATTACTGCCTGCCTCACCCACGTACTCGCACGACTTGTCTCCCTTCGACTAATTTCTGTTCCCCAAGAGGAAAACGCGGATGGGGGTAAAAGAATTCAGCTCAAACGAAAAGGTTATCGTCGAGACAGAAGCGTATTTTGAAGAATTTGACAAGTCGTATTTTGTGAAGTTAAAGAAATGGCAGAAACATTGGGAAATGGAGATTACGTTGAAAAATAATTGTGAAAAACTTGCCCCTTCATTCCTAACACGGATATTTATTGATCGACCCCCGTAAATAACAGTCTTGGGTGTAGTTAAACAATTAATAATTGTTCCGTTTTACCATTTTCCTATTTAAAAAATTCCAGCGGGTTTCGATGACACAGCTTATCGACCTCCTCTTAGCTGCAAATTTGTTGCAGGATAGAATTTCAAATTCTATTCAAATTCGAATTAAAAAAAAAAACTGACTTTTAAACTGATTTTATTGGCACTTATGACTTTTAAAATAACTTTATATGCAATAAATAAGATTTGATTTGAAGAACACAAAATTGTCTTTAAATTTTATTTGTCCAAATTATGGCAGAAGAAACTGCCATAAAAAACTGTATCAAAACCATAGAGTAAGATATAAAGAGTGTGCAAGGGTGTTCCAGTTCCACCCAATTCTCGTCGAAAGTCACTGGGCTAACGACAGTTTTGATACGGCTTTTTTACGCCAGTTTTTCTGCCAGAATTAGGACGTAATACCAATAAAAATAAAAGAAAATTTTTGTATTCTTCAAATCAAAACTCTTTTATTGCATATAAAGTTATTTTCAAGTCATAAGTGTCAATATCATCAAATTTAAAGTATTTTTTTTCAATTCGCCTCATTGTCTTTGAAATTCTATTCGGTATCAAATTTGCAGCTAGAAGCAGGATAAGCGCTCAATGGGATGAGGTATCGGCCGCTAGGTCAGTCTGGGGTGATATCACCACTACTATGGCTAGTGGCTATGAACTCTCTATTATTGGTGGACTTAGATAACAGAAGGGTAATGGTAATCGCACAAGCGGATGATGTGGTGGTGGTAACAGGTCCCTTTATCTCCGTGATAAGTGAAGTCATGGCGAAAATATTGGGAGAGATCAGGACTTGTGCTGTGGTCTAGGCGTTAATCCAAATAAAGTATCCGAACTATTCCACAATATCAGTTACCCCCACTCACCCTATGGTTATCGGATAGGGTAAAGTCCTGGGTGTAATTTTGGATCCGAAACTCAACTAGAAACTTAATATTGAACACAGAGTTAAGAAGACGTAAGGTGCCCTCTACGCTTGCAAGAAAACATTTGGAAGAACATGGAGCCTAAACCCGAAGATGTTATTATGGATGTACACAGCGGTGTTTAGACCCATTCTGACTTATGGGGTATCGGTATGGTGGTCGGCTCTGGAGAAAGATAGAAAAATTTCAACAGTGCAGAGAACAGCTTTCGGTGGGGTAACAGGGCATTACGGACGTGCCCCTGTGTTGCTCACAATACGATGATGAATTTACTTCAGCTTGAACAGCTTGCTAGGAGTCTAGAGGCAAAGAGTACTTGGCAGCTTAGAGAGCAGAAACATTGGACCCAATGAAGGTATAGGTCTAGTACGATTCTGTGCAATTCTGTGCAATCATACCACAAAGAACCGACTATGTTAGTCCAGAGTTGAACATCCGGAAACTTCAGACCAGCACGCTGTCTAGCACACTTAGGCTAAAGAAGCCCATTGTGATACCTGCAGTTTCCTCTATAGCAACTATTGACTATTCGTCTAGCCAATTTGCCCATTCAATGAATTTGTCTATAAGACCTACAGGAATATCCTGTAGGGCTACGGTGCTAACTAAATGTGTGTGTATCCTACTTCTCAGTCCTGCCAGAGCAGGGCAATCCAAGAGAAGGTGTTTCGTCGCTTCCTCATCCTCTTCCATGCAGCATCTACAGAGAGTGGAGTTTCTATGTCCCAATCTTAGGGCGTGTTTTCCTACAAGACAATGTCCCGTAAGTGTTCCTATCATTGTGGATAACCTGCCTCTCGGCAAGTTAAGTAGTTGCCTAATCCTCTTCCTGTCCGCCTGTGGCCAGAGGACCCTGGCTTGTCTGCAAGCTGAAGTATGTTGTTCTTGAACATATTATCGGTCCACTGCCTGATCTGCAAACGGCAGAACCTGTGCCATAGTACCCTGTCTAGCTAACGCATCCGCTACGCAATTGCCTGGAATGTCGCTGTGTCCCGGTACCCAGATAAGCCTGATGTCAAAATACTCTGCCATCACCCTAAATGATGAGTGGCATTCTTTCACAGTCAGGGACGTAGCAAACATGGCTTCCAGGTATTTTATGGCAGCCTAGTTGTCTGTGCAGATACAAATTCTCCGGAGGGTTCTGACACTACTTTTCAGTAGTTCAGCAACCTCCAGTATGGCGGTAATTTCCGCCTGAAATACACTACAGTGATCAGGCATCTTGAAGGAGATATTTACATTTAGGTCCGGTGAATGGACCCCATAGCCTAGTTGCTCCTCCAACTTTGATCCATCCGTGAAAAATCTGATACTACTGGTGTCCCCTTCCAGTGACTTTTCCCAGGTATTCCTGTTCGGAATAGAAGTCCTTAGATTTGTCGTTGGCAGAAGGTAGGGGATACAATAGTCCGTTTTTTAGGGGAATAGAGTTGATCCAGTGTAGTAATTCAGCGTGTCCGGAATGCACCGACATCATGGCGCTACAATATCTGATTCTCACCAGGGATGTAGCGGCTGCCGATTCGGCCTTGATATCACGAGTACAGATGTTCAGGATAACACTAAGTGCAGTACCTGACGTCGTGCCCATTGCCCCACCAACGCTAATCAGTGCTGTTCTTTGAATTTTCATCAAGGAATTCGGAATATATTTCCTTTGAAGGGACCTCCACCCAACTACGATGCCATAGAGAAGTATTGGTTTGATTATTGCCGTATAAATCCACATGGTGATCTTAGGAGACAGTCCCCAGCGCTTTTCTATCGCCCCTTTACAGCAGTAAAGAGCAACAGACGCCTTTTTCACCATCTCCACCACATTCAGTTTCCAAGACAGTTTTCTGTCGAGAATTATTCCCAGATACTTGACCTCTTCCGTCAACTGTAATTGCACCCCATTAACTGAGTTCAAATGCGGGTATTTTATATTTCCGAGAGAACAAGATAAGCTCGGTTTTAAGTGGGTTAAGTGATAGTCCGTTGTTAGCGGTCCAGTTCGAAATCAGACTAAATAGGCTAGTTGTACGAATGCTAAGTAAATTGAGGTTTCTACCCGTACAGATGATAGCAATATCATCGGCATAGGCAAAGACCTGGCATTCGGCTCTGTCCAATTCAAGAAATGGTTCATTGACAGAAGTTAACCATAATAATGGAGACAGAACTCCCCCCTGCGGTGTCGCCCTGTTAACGTTCCTAGCAATTGTAACACCACCCTATTCAGCTTTGACGGATCTATCCACCAGAAGCTTCCCATTTAGGCGTGTCACTCCTAGATTCTGTAACGTTCTAAGAATCGCCGCATTTGCAATTGCTTAAATTCAGTACAATTGTACAAATTTAGAGGAAATTTGTCCTACACAAATTAAGGCAATTTATTATATTATTTTGAGTCTATATTCTATTTACGTGTATTCTGATAAGGTAAAATTTTACTCTCAAATTGAATTCAATGTCCTAACTTTAAGAACAAATTGACTACAATTGAGTACATTGTTTGAACTACATTTAAGGAAGTTTAGAACTAAATTTTTGTATTACTTTTTTTCTGAGTGTAGTTTCAAGAGAATCCGATTTTAATATTTTTTTTGAATCTTCATGTATAGAATCTATTTTCAGTTCAGTTTCAAAGTGGAACTATAACTTATAGTACTAGGAAAAAAATGTCCAAACTTTGTCACACCCACTTCACTCGAAAATTATATAAATATCAATACTATAAGTATTTTCAGAAATATCGATTATTATTTTTTGAACATCTCCCACCTTTAATAGTTTCATTGTTACCCTGTGTGTATATTAGTGAAATCATTTAAAGTTTCTCGTTATATCCAAAATAATTATGATGTAATACATTTGAAAATAGCCAATGATTGTTATAACAAATTACTAAATATATATAATTATAAATACTCACGCCATACATTAAAGCACATTTTCAAATATGATATTTTGTATTCTAATTCGTTAAATATCGAATCGATGACACTATTGACGTTGATGCTTACCTGAAAGCACAAAAGGAAACAAAAACAGAATGAGCAATTAGATATATTATAGAGAATTTAATAAATTATTAGTTTCTATAAGCAAATAAATTTAAGATTATTCTACAGCCACGTATACGATAAATGTTAGACCTAATTTTAATAATCGGGTGTAGACAGATTCCACTTCAATCTGTTGCCTCAGATTAAGTTTTTACCAAACATTCACCATACAAAGTATTGGCACAGTTTTATGGCATTTAAAGTAGAAATTACTCTGATTGAAGGAACAACCAGGCTTGATTGAATTAGACCTGAAACGAATACAATCCGAAAATAACCACATTATTAAGCGACTTTTTCTAGCCTAAACCAATTATTGAAAGCCATAGTAAAATTGCAAAAAAATAAATAAACAAAAATTGGGTGATTCGAGGCTCCGAAGTTTGAGACATTATAACACAGTACAACAGGAACAAATATACGGACAACACTACTTAATAAAAGCCCAAAACAAAAGACTCGTGTCTTCCAGATTTGCCCAAAGTCATGGACTTTTTTTATGGGCCCCAAAGATTTGAGGCCTCGGTGTCATTTTTGCAAAAAAGTGATCCTTTTGTCAGGCTCATATCTTGTAAACTGGTCTTCAAGGTCAAAATCGGAAAAAAATTAAAAAAATTCGATTTTTTTTACCTTTTTACCCCTGTTCAGGTCCATAGGTAGCAAGCCGTTCAAAATTGAAGGAATCAATCAACTACAAAAATGTACCTAAGATCTCAGTAAACAACTTTCTAGAACATATGAACTTCCTAGGAATGATTCTTAACACCATTTACGTCAACATTGAGATACAATGACAAGAGCTACAACTTTCCCTCAGGGAGTAAATCAAAATTCCGAACGAATTGCAAGATATGAGCCTGACAAAATGATAATTTTTTTTGCAAAAATGACACCGAGGCCCCAATTTTTTGGGGGCCCATAAAAAAAATGCATGACTTTGGGCAAAACTGGGAGACACAGGTATTTTTTTTTTGGTCTTTTATCACGTAGTGGTGTCCGTATATGGTTATATTTCCATGTATTAAAAAATTACACACATTACCTTAACTACCACAAAACTATAACAAAGTATTTCAAAATTCCAACTGTTGGTCAGAAAAATCAAAGATATTACTCATTCGTCTTAAAACTCAATTGAAATAATATTACTTATCCGCTGATTTACAAGTTATATGAAATAATATTACTTATACATTTTAAAATGGTCTATATTACTTATCCGTCATGTGGTACCGGCGCCGATAAACTAGCATATTGCTATCTTGACTTTATGATGCAATCACAATAGTATTGTATCAGCTGGTTAGATATGTCAGATGACACGAACATAACCTGTATGCGCGCTCAGCGTTAAAGATAATTTGCGCGATTTGTAAATCACATAATTAATGAATGACACTTGACTTGTTGTGAGGCTGATGATTATGATGATGATGATGATGATGAGGTTGGGTGGGAAACGGGAAGTCGAAAAACGACATAAAAGCACCAAATAATATGACAAATGAACGGATAAAAAAATGTTGACAAAGAAATTAAAAGCAAAATGATAGTAATAAAGCAGAGAAGTGATAAATGAGGCGTTGGGAAAAATAGAGAAAGACACATCATTTGGTTCGCAAAAATTTTATGTATGCACAGTCACAAAGTAAACTACAATAATATAAAAGTATAAAGAAGAAATCACATTTAAACCCAGAGGGGTGGTGTAGCAAAAGCCCAGGTGGAAATTCTACTGAAATTGAAGAGAAAAAAATTTTAAGTCTCAGAAAGAGGGTTTGAAGTCCGAAAAATAAGTGGACCGCCCCGAAATTGAATCGATTTTAGGACTGGTGAATCGTCCTAGGTTTAAGCTGTTTAGTGACTACACCAATCCTGTATGGGTGCTACATCAAAAACTGATTATTAAAAACAAACTTAGTTTCCCAGTACATCTCCTGAAGAGGAGAGTTCTCACAATCAGTAGTGAGATAATCTCGTTATAAATTGTAGCCTCACTGGTCAGGACCTACAGATTTACACCGAATTCGATGGTTAGGCATTGAGAGGGCTTTCCACGACTAATTATTCGTTAGTGTTCCCATGGGCATAATAAATAAATAGTTCCCATTACATCCCATGCAAGAATAAGGGAGAGCTTCTCGCAATCCGCTAGCTGTGGGATTTCTATTTTTTACACTCACTGATTTGGGACCTGTAGTTTTACACCGGCTCCGAAAGTAGTATTTTGAGAAGCTTGGACATCGCCGGAATAAATTAAAGGTGGCTAGAGCGGCGATTGTGCCAGCATCCTCAGGTACAAGAGTCGCGCATACTAATCATTGCATCAACCACGCTCACAACTGGTTCTGGTTTACAAAATTTGCTTGGATCACAAATGTAAACTTTCCGTATAAAATTTGTGTAACAATATTTTGAAGGGGTTTTAGCTTAATATTTAAATATAATAAGGAATTGTTCTTAAAGATTAACCTAGTGCGGTTTCAAGTTTAGTCCGAGTTATTTTTAAAGTTGTAATTTCCTTTAAGGCTAAGAGATCATGGTTCTGAAAAAATGTAAATGCCACGGGTGGGATTCGAACTCACATTCGCTCGTCGATCTTATCAATGCTTGTGAAGCATCATCTTCAGCAGCGTCTAGCCCGTTAAGCCACTGCGGTATGTATTCACTCTTGTCACTAACCGAAATTTTCGCTCATTTAATTAATAATTATTTAATTTTCACCAAGGAACCAATTTTGATTGAGCTATTATACAATACAATTAGCGTAATTTTCATTTGGCGCTCGAAAAATACATAGTTTTACTTCCTTGAATCTAAATCAG
This sequence comes from Phaonia tiefii, assembly GCA_963931995.1. NCBI lineage: Eukaryota > Metazoa > Arthropoda > Insecta > Diptera > Muscidae > Phaonia > Phaonia tiefii. The sequence goes on from OZ008370.1 coordinate 145,774,502, forward strand.
CTTTTGATATCCTTCCAACACTTCACAGGTTCGAAGCAGATGAAATGCGATGTCTGCGTTGACAAGTGTTTTGTGAAAAAAGCCAACTGATTTATGAAAAAAACATATTGGACACCACAGCAAAATCATTACCTTGGCAATAGCTATAAGCTACATCTCTGTGGAATTTTGTATGAATCCATAAGGCCAATCGGAAATGAATTCTGTATTTTAAAATCCCAACTATTAGTCAGAAACTATATAATATCACTCATCCGTTTGAAGTGTTGTTCAACAAAGAAGCAACATTACTTATCCGTTTGAAAATACATATTCTATATTACTCATCCGCCATGTTGTACAGGCGAAACTAAACAAACCCGTGAAGCGTTATTTGACATTATCTCTTAAGCTGGCACGACAATAATCGATACCTTATAACCAAAGCATGTGCCATGTTATTGTGATTTTTATCAGGTAAGGAATTCTCATTAATATGATGTATGCTGCGCTACATATACTATAGTTTTGATGAATTCGCCGAAAAGCATACCAAAATCGTTTGCTGATGAAGATATTGTGAAGATTCGAAATAGTTTTTCAGACAGACCTGGTTAAAATTTTAAAAGTTTTTGTGTTCGACTTTTTAGAAAATAATATGAAGCTATTAAATAAGCTTTATATTAAAATTGTCTTGAGCTTGAATAAATTTAAAAAAAACTAGAGTTTAAAAAAACAGACCGACTAAAATTCCCGCAAGGCTAATTACACTGTGTGTGACCAAAAATCTGAATTGAGTGAAACATAGCGAACCTGCATAATTTTGATACGCAGAATCTAATGGCATTTCCCGTTTTTCTCTACCACGTCAAAATTTCGAGATATTTGATCCCAAAGTTTGCTGGGATGTCAACAACTGTAATATTTTTGAGACTGAATTATAGGCAGAACGCTTCAAAATTGAAGTTTGACTTCTGAGTAAGAAATGTAGAGGACCTTAAGAAGAATACCAACTTCAAGTTTGTACCCCCTCTCCACCCCCCTTACCCCTAATACCACGACAAAAACATTATTATTAGGGGTACGAGGGGAGGAGAGGGGTACAAACTTGAAGTTGGTATTCTTCTTAAGGTCCTCTACATTTCTTACTCAGAAGTCAAGCTTCAATTTTGAAGCGTTCTGCCGCTAATTCAGTTGACATCCCAGCAAACTTTGGGGTCAAATATCTCGAAATTTTGACGTGGTAGAGAAAAACGGGAAACGCCATTAGATTCAGCGTATCAAAATTATGCAGGTTCGCTATGTTTCACTCAATTCAGATTTTTAAAGTGCAAAAATCACACACAGTGTTATGAAAACCAATAAATCTAAATTGAATTTCAGAATTTTCATTTGAAACGAAGAATCAATTGTTATTTCAAAAATATAAATTAAAGTTAAAAAATTGGAACATGTAGACGTCGGTGGTGCAATGGTTAGTGTGCGCGGCTCTTGTACATGAAATCCTTGGTTCGATCCCAGCTCTGATCAGCTCAAATTACTTTCGGCGGCGGTCACCTCGCATAGTGACGTCGACACTATCGAGAATTTAGCCATTAAAAAGTTTCTCAAAATATCGTTCGGAACCGGTGTAAAACTGTAGGTCCCAATCACTGAGTATAAAGCTAAAGTGCACAGGTCACTGGTTGTAAGAAACTTTCCCCAATTTCTGCATGGGATGTAATGGGAAACCATTTATTTTTATTTATTGGAATATGTTAGTTATAACTCTTGCAAATGGCTACAACTGTCAGGTTTGTTTTCATATTTGTGAAGTAAACATATACAGAATAAACGTCAACAAGCCATGGGACACTACACTTCTCAAAAACGCAAAGTACTCGTGACTATTTCATATGGAATATTCCGTCAGTGATATTTGTGCAGCATGATTTTCGGCACAGACTTCCCGACCGTCCTGCGACAACTGGTCACACAGAGCTCGCCTCATAGAGATTGGACTGGTAGAGGTCGTTCTGACGAGAATATCGCTGAAGTTGTTACGGATGAGCCGTCAATGTTAAATACTTGAGGCTACTCCCTGACAAAGTGCAGGCAGTCCGTCTGTAACTGCGTGCAGACCGTCAATGGCCTCTAAACTACTCTGACGCTCCCCTGAACGACGGGGCCCATTTTCATCAGAACAAATACTAGAGTTGGGCATTTCAGTTCATTCAAGTGAGCGGTCTTTTTAGTTCAGCTCAGCAGAATGAACTAGTGCGTTCATTTAGTTCATTAGTTCAATTTAGTTCATTGCATCATTTCAGTTCGAAAGTTTATATGAGCTGTGAACTAAAGAACCGATGTGAGTTCAATTTGTCGTTTTAGTTTAATATATGTGAGCAGGAACGGCCTATTTTTGAAATGTTTTCGATTCTGTGATATCGTTTTATAATAAATCGGGACATTTAAGGGATTATTTGATATAATCTTTCACGGAGGTCAAAATTAAGATGGTTCTGTATATTTTTAGTTTTATTACTTGTATTTTAATTATGCACCAGCTGTGCAAATTAGGTGAGACAAAGATAGCACAAACTAGACTAAAAACTTTAGGTTGAAAAAGAGCACTACATTCAAAAATCACCCTGGGGTCCCTCCTGCGTACGTGCCTGGTTCTGTCCAAGAGTCCAAAGTTAACACCTTTTTATCACGATGATAAAAATTAAATAAAGTATAAGTCACGTAGTATAAAAAGGTTACGAAATACAAAAATGTTATCGGTAAATGTTTAAAATAATCATATAACAATTATATTTCTAGATATGGGCATTTCCACAGAAAGTGTCACACTATGTCGCATCACGTCACCATCGTAATTTTTTTATATTTTATTCTTTTAATAAATACAGAATGTAAGAAGCTCTATATTTAATAACAGATGAGAAAACAATCTAACTAACTGTTCTTAAAATATAGACAATTATCGAGGGTGACGTGATGTGACAAAAGGTGCACCTTTCTGTGGAAATGCCCATATGCACAAACTACAAATCTTATAAAAACATAAAAATACTGATTACCTTTAGTTTTATTTGACGCTAAATTTTGAATTTTCCAAATGAAACAAAAATCAATTTGGGCAAAATTGTTCAAGTTCTTTAAAAATCGATTAGTTCGAGATTTTAAGATTATTAAATTATAATTTCATTATTGAATTGGGATCATAATCATAAACGCCGCAACAGCAGCCACCTTTCACATTATAAACATTTGGAATTCATTTTATTCAAATCGTAAAAATCTTTGATAATTTGTTATAAATTTAAATTGAAATTTCGAAATTATTTCGCGATTAAGGTTTCTTTGTATACATTTATAAACTGTCGAATTTCGCCTGTCGTTGTTGATGGGCAGATGGTGTAGTAGGCAGTTGTTGTTGTTGTTGTTGTTACTTTTTGTTGAGTATAATAATTAATAATAAAATGTGTATTATTATTAACCACAGCAACGACGACGAGACGACGAAGACGGCAACGACAACGACAACGACAGCGATGACGAGGAAAACGGCGACAACGGCGAACAACGACTACAACGATGTTGATAAAAATTATTTTTACTCGTTTTGTTGTTTATAATTTCCGTTTATTGTTGAAGCACAAACAAATTGAGACTAAAAGTAGCTGAAGCTAAAATGCGCTAACAAAAAAAATTTAACCCAACCAACATATGCATGTACGAGTATGTGTATGGCTGTGTGTGAATGAATGTACGAATTGTATGTACACCAAATTATAACAATAATAATAATAATAATAATAACAATAATAAATCCAACAACGACAACAATAATATGAGCAGCGTCACTACTTAGCTGCTATAATAACTTGACTGAATCCGCTATTCGAGTACAATAGCACGGCCACAGAGATCCAAATGAATAAAAATCAAAAAAAAAAACAAAATAAAGTATTCATTCATTTATTGCCATGGGTGAGGTGAGTATAATAATGTGGGGAAAATAAAACAATGTCATCCATGGCACAAATAGACGGTAGTAGCATTAGCATTGCTGTAATTTTCGTACCGAGTCATTAACTTTGTTCGATTACTTTCCCTGTAAAAATTTGCAAGAATCTACTTTTGAGAGAGAAAAAACAATTTTACTTTACTCTCTTTATGAAAATTTGGATAAAAAGTACACGAACGACTTCCAATAAAAATTCGCAAAGAAACAGCTGATGTAGTTTTATCCTTTGTTACATACATTTTGGCTTGTAGTTACATTACTTATAAAGGGTTTTTCAATAAGAGCGCTACAAAAGTTTTTTTAAATAAAACAAACCCGGTTTTAGATACCAATGAAATTATATATTCCTGTGAAAGTACATTCGATGCCATTATGTATGGAACTCGATTTCTTTTGCATGGCCACCACGGGCACGCTTGCAGAAGTCCAGACGCTGAACCCAATTTTCGACGGTTTTCAAGCATAAATCGGCCGATACTTCTGCAATTTCACGTTCGATATTCGTACGAAGTTCATCAATCGTCGCTGGCTTGTTGGCATAGACCATAGACTTGACGTAGCCCCACAGGAAATAATCTAACGGCGTCAAATCGCACGACCGAGGCGGCCAATCGACTGGGCCATTTCGTGAGTTAACACGTTCACCAAACTTGGTTTCCAATAAATTGATTGTGGGGCATTCGATGTGTGGCTTGTGGCGCCGTCCTGTTGGAACCACATGTCCTCCAAGTCCATATTATCCAATTGGGGCCAAAAATATTCGGTTATCATTGAACGGTAGCGATTCGCATTCACAGTAATGTGCCGGTCTTGATCATCACGGAAGAAGTACGGCCCAATGACGCCGCCGGCCCATAAACCGCACCAAACCGTAATTTTTTTGGGATGCAATGATGACTCATGGATTACGTGTGGATTGCTGTCTGCCCAATAACGCATATTTTGCTTATTGACGAAGCCATTCAGCCAGAAATGAGCCTCATCGCTGATTGTTGAGGCCTCTTAAAGTTGGCCTCTTAAAGTTGAGGCCACTGGCTCCAAATTTCGGTAGTAAATTTTAATAATTTCGACTCGTTGTTGGCTCGTATATCTTTCCATGATGAAATGGCAAACCTCTCTGAAGAGAAATGTCAAAAGAGCGGGAAAAAATATGGCGTCGTTTGCTGTCCCTATCGATTTACTTTTGTAGCGTCTCTATTGAAAAACCCTTGACATATCTACTGCTACAGTTGTCCATTTATGACGACACAGATTCACCCGAATTTGCTGAATGCCACTGCACATTATTGTTTTCCATTTTTTTTTTTATAAATTTCAGTGAAATATTAAATAAAATATTCCAAAAAAGTATTACAATTTTCTAAATTTATTCAAGCTCAAGACGTTTTTAAATAATATAAAGCCTATTTATTAGCTTTATACTACTTTCAAAAAAGTCGAGCATAAAAATGTTCCAAAGATACCAAAGCTGTCTGTATAGCTATTTCGGATCTGGCCAAGATCTTCATCAGCAGACGTTTTTGGTATGTTTCCGGTGAATTCATCAAAAATATATATCTAGAAACACTCATCATATAAATGAGAATTCCTTTATACACAAGTTTGAAGAATACCAAGCACTAACATTGGAACACTTTCATGCACAACTCTTTTTTATCATGTCGAAAAACCATTGGTTTTGAACAGGCATGATTTGTTTTTGTTTTATCATTACAAAACAACAAAACAGAGGGTTGCCATCAACAATATTATTGTATCAAGCTCGCGATAAATAAAAATTTAGAATAAATTTAGAAAATTGTAAGTTTAGAAAACAGACCGAATAAAACTCCCGCAAGGGAAGTGATGATATTTGTACTTATTTCTGCCGTTGTTAATTATGGTTCACTTTTGTTTGTTTACATAAAACAGCTGATTTCAAACAGCTTTTCTGGCTAAAATTTCTCCAACCAAAATTTGCAAGATCTCTAACATCGAACTGTCAAAATATTCGCTCCCTGGCTTTCATTTACTGGACTTTTGGAGTAAACGAACACGATTCAGTAAAAATTTGAACAAATTTTCAAGGAATCGTTAAAATAAGCTGATAAAAATGTCACACATGCATGTACAATTGTGGACATGGATAGATCAAATCAAATGAAAAAGAACTCATACAAAACAACTTTGACATTTACTGGGTACGATGAAATGTTAACTAAGGGAATCAGCTGGGCTAACGCTACTACCTTTTTATCTCTACCATGGTGTCAGCGTTCGAAATCTCAACGTGGGGTGCTTTGTCTGGTGCCAAAACCAAAAAACAGGTTGTTGAAATTAAAAGTTCAAGATTGTCATGTGATATCCGGTAGATAGATGGATCACTATATGAAAATTTATTTCGTAGCAGATGGCAAATTTGATATTTATGAATCGCAACATGTTCAAAAACCGCATAATCAGCCGAAACTAGGAAGTCCATTGGCCGCCTCGCAGCTGTAATTTGACACCGTTAAACTGTTATCTCAGGGGCTCCGTGAAATATGAGGGTTACAAGGCCTTAAGGTCCAGTTAGTCTTGACGGTTGACGTTCTACTCAATATTGAGCGGTTAGTTATGACGGTTAGACGGTAGAAAGACAAAACAAAACAAAAAAAACTGATCGAAGAGCTTCTGTACAAAATTCTAATTTGCATGCATGTGTTTTGTGTTAAAAAGTGATTATGTCAAATAAAAAAAATTAAAAATAAAAAGAAAATTGTGGTTGCCGTGTAATTGTGTATTGCCGCGCACAAAATGTCGAAGTAAAAGCAATAACAATAACAGCTGATCGGTCTTGACGGCTGACGGTTGATTCTGCAACCTGCAGAAGTCTACCGTCGTGAACCGTCAATTTTAGTTGCCTCTCTCTAACACATGCAAAATGCAACCCCAACTCAAACAGCTGATCGCTTACCGTCAACCGTCTACCATCAAGACTAATTGGACCTTTAAAACACGAAATCGACGCTATCGTTCACGAGATAGAGGGCTAAACAATCGTCAATGTACCGAAAAATTGGGGAGATCGAATAAGGTACTGTAAATCAAGTCGTAGACGCCATTTGAACGATGTTGTGTTTCAGTTATAAATCACCCATCATATAATAATTTTGAAAAAATTTCTATTATTTTTTTTTTTAAAGGGAAATTAAATTTCAAATTTTACATGGCCCACCCTTTATAACATTTAAATTAGATCATTTCAATCGTTTCGACTCTGCGGCTCCCCCTGAGAATTTTTGAAATTTCTCGTGGTTTCTTCAATAGATTTACGATTTGAATATCAACAATGAAGGAATCACAAGAGGTAAAATAAAGGAAGAATAATGATTGCGATTTGACACAGTTAATGTATTATCTCTGGGGCTCCCTGAAATATGAGTGTTACGCAAACACAAGTCCATTGAGGCTATAAAACACGAAATCGACACTGTCGTTCACGAGATTTGGATTTGAATATATCAACAATGAAGGGATCGCAAGAGGTTATATAATAGGAAAAATAATGCTCAGTGCAATTTGTATTAAATTTTGTATTACAAGCAAAATAACATTCTAGCGCTCGTGTGCCGCACAACTATTTATTTTAATTCAAATATATTTCATTTGCTACTTAGTCTCACGGTTGACCGCAACAGTTGTTCCTTTACCACCAAATTAAAAGATTTCATCATAAAGGTTGTTTCTTTCGGTGTAAACAAACTTTCATGTACCCCAAATTTAGAATCCCAATTATAATAAACGAAAAGGTGTTTGCAAAGGTGATCATTCTCATGAGTTGCTTCTCTCCTCTTAAAAGAAAACAAAGAAAGCTGATTGTCGCAGAGTTTTCGTTTACCGTAAAAGTTACGTTGAGAGTCGAGTTACTATAACTCTGTTTGCGGTAAACAAAAGAACAGCCAATGGGAACGTTTTTTTCTATTAGAAGATTTTAGTTTTCCTATGAGCTAACAGATCAGCTAGTTTTTTGTAGTTAATGTTCAGTTCAGGAACATTTTTCTAAGTGGCAACAGGTTGGCTTTTGTTGGAATAATAGACAATTTTTGTGAACACCGTGACAAGTTCATCATCTGATGCCCAACTACTGTGCCTGAAATGGTAGATCATCAATCGTATACATATTAAGCTGGAGCCTCAAGGTATGGGAGAACTAAAATCTCATCTGTTCCAAAAAAAACAGGTTAGTTTTGTGTGGGGTTAGGTTAAAAAAATTTTTGACAAAAATATTTTTTGTCAATTTTTTTTTATACTACCCTTCACCAATTTACCGGCTTTTTGGAAAATCGAAAAAAAAAAATTTAACACTAGTGTTCACAAACTTCAAACTGCGAGCGGCACGTCAATTTTCAACCGATCGAGCTCATATTTTGTCAAATTTTTTTAATCTAACCCGACACAAATCTAACCGGATTTTTTGGAAAACCGAAAAGAAATAAAGTCCACCTTAATACATATATACAAACTCTAATATGTAATTTACATATGCGAATTGGTATCGGTCGTAGATCCATAGGTACCAACACACACTGCAAAGTCGATAATTCCAGAGATTCCTTAACGTTTTTTGAGTCTACAATTACCATATATTGTTTATTGCAAAAGTAAATTTCAGATCTAGCCACAGATCTTCATCAGCGGTTGTTTCAATTGAGATGAATTTTCGTTTGTATTTAGTTTGATGAATTTTTCAAAAGCAACATTCCAAACAACCGCTGTTGAAGATCCGAGGATAGATCTGAAATAGTTATATGGTTTACCAGGAATTATGAGAATGCATTTGCAAAAACTTCTCTTATTTATTTATATTGATATACAATGATAACATAAAAAAGTACCAACAAAAAGGCCGATTAAATAAAAATCATCCCATAGTTAGTTATAGTTAAATAGTTACATCCCAGTTGGCAAAATCGTTCAAGATGAAGTAGCCATCAAAGATTTCTGCTAAACATTTTGATTTTTGTCGCTTACAACTTCTGTTGCTTAAACAGTCTTTGATGAATTTGTAATGGAAATTTTCGTTAACGACCAGCTGCATGACAAAATATTTTACTTGTGCCATTTCAGTTTTATTATTCGACCATTAAGATGTTAAGTTAATTAATAATTTTCCCGGTTCAAGATCAATTCCTATGAAAACGTATTTTTATAACAAATAGTAAATTATCATAGAATATATTATTAAAAAACCAACCCGTAAAAAACATAGTTTTTGACTATAAATTCTTTATATATGACCACGCCCCTTTGTCCAATCCCGCCCAAAGTTTGATAGTTTAGTTTTGTCGTCGCCATTAGTTTGCCTGTTCAGCTCGATTGGATCACGGGAAAAGGGAATTTAAAAAACTAATGTGAAATTGATTATTATGATGGATTGTTGGGAATATAGCTATTTCAATACCCATTAGCTCTCTTCTCCACAAGTATTTAGGTAGATATATCATCACACATTTTAGGGATAAATAAATCGCAACTAAACGAGAATTGTCTAAAATCCAACTTGTACAAAAACATCCACAACAATGCTTTGTCATAACCATCAATATTCACATATATACACATACATATATTGATTGTCGCGTACAAAATACTATCGCACTCTATTGACGACATGCTGAGCGATAATATCTGTAGGTTGTCATCGATCAGAAACAATTTGACGTTGCCGTCAAATTAAATGTGAGAAATATCAACAAACGGGACGAAATATAAACAAAAACTGATGGTAGACAAAACTTCTACAAAAAAAGGGAAGAAAACAAATGATAAATATTTACCAGTTAACCCTAGAACGTCATCCTTATTTTTTGTACACTAACGTCATCCTTCGTCATTTTGACTACGACCTATTTTAAGTCGCCATAAATATCATCGTGAGCAAAAACGGGAACCAAAATGAATGCTAATTTGTTATTTAGTTCATTTCTAATTAATATTCATATTTTGTTTTTAACGACTAAACGCTAAATTAGGTGAAAAAATGTTGGAAAACATATTTAAGCTCGAAAATAAAATCGTACGTCGTCGTTTTGACGAAGGATGACGGTGCAGGGTTAAACTTGAACTTCGTAGCGAGTAGGTTATTTTCAATTTCATGTTAATACGAAATTCAAAATAAAACTTACGTTCACATTTAAGGAAGAAACTATTTGATGTACTCTCTATTGCGACATGATGGGACCTAGTCTCGCCAATCTAATCGCCGTTGACTATATTGGCGAAAATGTCGGCCACTTGGTCGTCAAAGATAGGATTGTCACGATGTCGCCAACATTGTCGTTGGTGATTATGTGAACAATAATGTCACCAGGAATGTCGTTATTGACATGATTTCCAATATGTCGACCACAAGATCGTCAACGACGCAATAATCGAAGCGGCGGCCGTTTGATCGTGTGCGACTTGTTGGTCACTTGTATGAAAATTTCGTCGACGATTGTCACTGTCACTGATATGTCGTCAGCGATTTAATATGGTCGTGCAGTCATCGTTTAAGATGTCCTAAAGACTGGGCCAACTGGAATGCCACAAGCGTACTACTACATACTAGAGACCCGCATGAGTATACAGTTTCACACATTCAAATGCATTCATGTTTTTTGAATGTTTTAAGGTTCTCATTCTAGCACTTAGGGTACGATACATACAACCATTCATCTCAGCGTGTTGCATCGGGTACGAAACAGAATGAAACCGAGCAGAGAGACTTCTTGTATGAAGGAGTAGTAATTAGATTGAGTAAAAGGTCTTTAGAGACAACAGAACTAGTCGAATAGTGAGATGTATTCATGAGACATATTAAAGAAAAGCGTATCTAAAGCAAATGCTGTTTCGGTATGATTTGAAGTTCTAATTTCTTTGGAATAAAGAATAATCCTATAATTAAGACAATTTTAGAAATGTAGCATTTATGCCTCACTAGGTTTGATGTCGAAGTTGAATGTTTCAAAATTTGTTTGCAGTTATTGCAACTGACATATTTCATTTCTTTGCCGTCTCCATCCACAATTAAGGAAAAAACTTACCAAACTTTGTTGCGGCCTTTTTTCTCCTTCAAAACGAGTTCACCCCTTGAAATTCACTAAACAATACTATTTTCTTCACCCACAGCGGCCGATTGAGTTGAGAACTACATATTTTTAATGTTAAATATATTATTTTTAAAATAATTTACTTCATCAATTTCCATTTTCTAATATATATTTTTGCAGTTAAACTCATAAAACACGAATATTTATTGCTTTGGTCTTCACCCAACGTTGCTGATCTTTTCATTGACGGGAAAGCAAATGAGACCCATAACCACTCATAATTTACCGTTTTTTCTTTCGAATAGTTCTTATGTATTCGAATGGTTTTTACATTCACGAACATTTATTGAGTAAAATGTTGTGTTGTCGTAACAGAATTGAGACGAACAGAGTAGTTAACAGAGCAGAGATTCATACAACGTTCATTCCAAGAGCACACAGGCACGTATCGTTTCATTTCGCTGTTTACACTATTCGGACCGTTGGTATTGGTGCAGTGAGATAACCCTGCAAACATTTTCTATCGCATAAGGGTAAAAACATATGAAATCAACCAATGAGTTGACCGCACCGATTTCGAATTGGATGAAATTTGGTACGAAGGGAAAGTTAAACATAATAATAGCGTTTGCCAACTTTCAGTGTCCTAGCTCTCGTACTTTCAGAATTATGGTCATTCCAAGTTGGCAAAAATCAATAAAAATGCACTCAGATGCCTTAACACAATTTTTAATATCTCGAAAAGTATTCATTGTACATTAATAATCAAGGGCTCATTTTACAGACAAAGACATGCGCCATTCAAAAAATATTTTTTTTTTAAATTTTCGATCAAGGATAATGTAAATAAAAAAGGACTAAAATTTCCAAAGGATATATCTCGAAAATCAATATTTTTAAAAATTTCAAAAAAATATATGTTAATTCTTATTATGTTTTGTACAAGTCTGCCAAATTTCAATGTGGAGTCTTTATTACAACATGAGTTATTAAGAAAAAAGCAGGCGAAGGTTTATGTATTTCATGAAATGTACCAAAATACAAAAAGGTGACAAATTACAAAAAGAAGGACAAATCAAATGTAACGGAACTTTTTCGACTTTTCTTTGCTTAAACTCTTTTTCTATTTGTTGTACCAAAAAAAACAGTATAAATAGTTCAGAGACTCTAAGTCAAACTTCAGTTGAATACTAGATTTCATAAGTGATCGTTTGAAAAAGTAAAAAAAAGAGACTAAATATTTAAATAAATTATAATTATTCTCAATACAAAAAAGTCGTGCACTATTCAGTCGGTTGTGGTATTTAAATAAAAAATATGCCATTCAATTCAACATTTTGCTGTAATCCTTTTAAAAAATCCGGTCACACTGGGTGCAATAAAAGTTTAAGACAAGTCCTAGAATGGATGCTACATATACTAAGGATAAAAACATTACGATCTCAAATAAAATTTGTGGGACATGTAGAATAAAATTTTCGCATCTGAAAAAATCTAATAAATCTAATTTGGAAGAAGCTTCAGACATAAACGAAAATGTAGATACTTTCGATGACATTGCGTCAGGCACGGAAGAAGTTGCTATTTCAAAATTAAACCAATCTTTACCGTATCTGGAACAATCTCCGATAAAAAAGAAGAAGTTACATCAAAAACGGTACAGAGATGCAAAATTCAGGAAAATAAGTGATTCGATTCAAGACAAAATTTTCCACGGTTCAGCACAATCAACTTCGCATATGTGCCCGCAATCCGAAATAATAGAACAATTAAAAGAAAAGTTTAAAATATTAACAAAAAATAGTGAGAAAATCCAACTGCTAACAATTTTACCAAAAAGCTGGACAATACATAAAATTGAGGAAGAATTCCTGGTTACAAACTATATCGCGCGAAAAGTCAAGCATTTGGTTGAAACAAAGGGTGTGATGAGTACGCCTAACCCAAAACTGGGAAGTCCAATTTCACCAGTGACAAACAGTTTAGTAAAATCCTTTTATGAATCCGATGACGTCAGCTGGTGTATGCCCGGACAGAAAGATTTCGTGTCTGTTTTTGAAAATGGTACAAAAGTCAGGAAAAATAAAAGACTTTTGCTTGGAAACTTAAGAGAAATGTACGCCTTATTCAAGGAACGACATGATGGAATAAAAATAGGTATTTCCAAGTTTTGCCAACTTCGTCCGAGGAATATAATTCTAGCAAATGCGAGTGGATCTCATAACGTGTGTGTTTGTACAAAGCATCAAAATGTGAAGCTGATGATTGATGCTATAAATTTAAAAAAATTAACTGCTGGTGTTCCGAATTATGAAGCTGATGATTGATGCTATAAATTTAAAAAAATTAACTGCTGGTGTTACGAATTATCAGCTTGAATGTTACAAAGATTGTTTGAAACAAATGACATGCATTCCGCCTTCTTCAAAGTGTCACCTACGTAAATGTAACAAGTGTCCAGGAATTGAAAATTTAAAAGCAAAACTAAATCAATTACTAGGGCAAAATGATATTGATGAAATAACATATAAACAATGGGTAAGTGTAGATAGGGATAATTTGGAGACCATGGTTGGCCAAGCCGACGTTTTTGTGGATTCCCTATGTGAAAAGCTTGAAATTCTATTACCTCATTCATTTATTGCAAAACAGCAGGCAGCATATCTGAGCGAAAGAAAATCAAATTTGGAAGAAAATGAGTACATAGCAGTTTGCGATTTTTCAGAAAATGCTTCTTTTACTATTCAGGATGCAGTCCAGGGATTTCACTGGAACATCTCTCAGGCCACTTTATACCCAATTGCTATTTATTTTAAATCAGATGGAAAAACACAACATACAAACTTCATAATAATATCTCATTATCTTGTACACGATTCTGTAGCTGTTCACCTGTTCCATCGCCACCTGAATGTATTTTTGAGAAAAAAGTTTAAAACAACCCCGAAGACGGTAGTGCTGCCCAGTTTAAAAATAAAAAGAACTTTATCAATTTTTGTTATCATATGGAAGATTTTTGATGTAATGCTGAGTGGCATTTTTTTGCAACAAGCCATGGAAAAGGCCCAAGTGACGGTCTTGGAGGTACCGTAAAGAGAGAGGCACGTCGAGCTAGTTTACAGCGTCCATTACAAGGTCAAATAACTACTCCAAAACAATTATGTATATGAATGGTGCCTGCAAAATCTTTTGAACTGTAGTTTCGAGTTTTTAACTCTAAAAGACCACGAAGAAGAAGCACGGTTCCTTCAAATTTGTTTTAAAGATTTGCGTACAATTCCTGGAACTCAAAAGCTGCATTCTATTGAACCTGTAGATAAAAAAAATTAAAGTCAAGCGTTACTCGGCAGATGCAGATTTTTTAATTGAAATCCTTCAGAAATAAATAAATATGCTGTAATAAAGTGTTTAATAATGATAATACATTATGTTGTACTTTTTATTAAAGGTTTAGCAATGGAGAAAAAGAGTTTAAGCAAAGAAAAGTCGAAAAAGTTCCGTTACATTTGATTTGTCCTTCTTTTTGTAATTTGTCACCTTTTTGTATTTTGGTACATTTCATGAAATACATAAACCTTCGCCTGCTTTTTTCTTAATAACTCATGTTGTAATAAAGACTCCACATTGAAATTTGGCAGACTTGTACAAAACATAATAAGAATTAACATATATTTTTTTGAAATTTTTAAAAATATTGATTTTCGAGATATATCCTTTGGAAATTTTAGTCCTTTTTTTATTTGCATTATCCTTGATCGAAAATTAAAAAAAAAAATTTTTTTGAATGGCGCATGTTTTTGTCTGTAAAATGAGCCCTTGATTATTAACGTACAATGAATACTTTTCGAGATATTAAAAATTGTGTTAAGGCATCTGAGTGCATTTTTATTGATTTTTGCCAACTTGGAATGGCCATAATTCTGAAAGTTGAAAGGCTATATGTCTGAAAGTTGGCAAATATTATTGTGCCGATCCATAGATCGTGTGTACAAAATCTTATCAAATTTGGAGGTGATGAGGTCAGAAATGTTAATATTTTCGGTTGATTTCATATGTTTTTACCCATAAGTTACGTGACTGTAATGCTGTCTGGATGAAAAACATCGTATACGATATCGTAGTTGTATCTTAATTGCACCATGTTTGGGAAGACAGTGTACCCCGCCTAAGATACCATGATGTTTCAACTCTTGTGATACTTTCATAAGATTGTATCACGATACAATATAAAGTAACTTAATAGCATCTTTTACAAGTTATATTTAAAAGTCTTTCCCATGCCAACAGTTTCAGTCCTATAAGTCACGTTAATGTAACGTCGTGTGGATGAAATTCATCGTAATTCATCGTAATTATTCTCTTCAACAAAGTCAAGACTTTACAAAGAAATATTTGCCTGCGGAAAAGGGGACTAAGGGAATTGGTTTTCTGACTTCTTCTTTCTACTTTGCAAAAACGGTAAATTCTAAAAATTCAAACTGTCGTGAAGGCATATGTTTAAAAGATTAAAATATGATAGGCGTGCAGTGCATTTTGTTTTTGTAAAGTTGTTTATATCTAAAAATCAACTTAGAAAAGCGACGTTTAAGTAAATATTTAGGGATGGCGATGAAAACGATCATTGAAATGCTTGCAGGGAATGAATGTATTCTAAAACAGAGTGCATTCATGGAGGGCACAACTACATACACATATCGACACATTTATTTTTCCGTGGAGAGATAAATGAAAATTTCTCAACCTGACCTGGCCTTAGCCAATAAAATGTTCTGCCCAAACTACAAACTATTTTTGTATTTTTATGTTTTCCCACAGTTGCCATACGAACCTCGTAGCAACATCAATTTTTCATCCAAAAACCTACAAAATCAGCAAAAATAATAGCAAAAAAAAAAGAATCAACGTAAAAAAAATTATACTCTGCACTCGTCGTATCGACACTAATACCCACTCTAGTATATGTAAACATGCATATGAAGGTACATACATATGTATTAACCTAATCATACATTTTATATATACAGTACAAACATACATATGTAGTATATAATACTGTATGTATGCATGTGCCAACTCATAAATATATAAAGATACAAATGAAAAAAAAAACAAGAAACAAATACAAATTTTTTAGTGTACATAGAGTTTTTTTTTTTATTGTGTGTTCGTTATATACAAAATATGCAGAAACACAGAAAAAAAATATATAGTACATACATATATACAAAACATCAAATGTACATACATACATATATGTATATGTGTTAATATAGAGTAAATAACGAAATGAAATAGAAGAGAAAGATGGCTTAAGCGGACGGACTGACGACAACTTCAACACAACACATGCGGACGAACGACCGAACCATCATGACACAACCTCATTTAAAGTGAAAAACAATCCAAGAAGTAGCCCAAAAAAACCTAAATCATAAATTAAACAAAAAAGAAAATAACTGACAAAAACTAAAAAGAAAAAAAAATTGCAAAAAAATATATATGTATATGTATCGTATGTATACTCTAAACATTCACATGGCTTCATCATTTGCATTCATAAACCATCATTAGCATTAAGCCACACACACACACACACACAATTTCTCTGAGTGTAAATGGAGTTTCTTGATCGAATTAGAGACACAGATACAAATGGACGGAACGTCGGACAGACAACATTTACAAATTGTAAAACGCAATAAGTCTTCTCAAGAAGGGAGAAAATGTTGTTGAAACCAATAAACACTACAATGCCTCTGCGTCGGGTCTGCCTCTCCTAATGTAGCAATCATTTTGTGTTGTTGGATTTCGAAATCTATTTCGTATTTAAAAACGTTTGCAAATATTTCTGAAGCTTAAAAGTTATCATCTGTTGTTATATCTTATAAATACAAACAAATATATTAGAGCAGAGTTAAAATTTAAACATTTAAAACAATAAACAATAGTCTGAAATCACACGATTCTGAGAAATTAGTTGTGTAAACAAAGAAAAACTTTGAAATTTGAAATTGAAAAACGGCACTTATTTTGTTGCTAGCGATTTGCGTTTAAATTATTCAATATCAGCAGTAATGATCATTTCTAGGCCGGAATTGTTTTCAGATTTTAGATTTTGAGATTTTGTGTAGACAAATTTTATAAAAACAAAAATTATACTTAATGACATTGAAAAATTCAAAATAATTGTGAGAAAATTCGATCTAATATTAAGGAATCGAAAATGGACATATGTATGAGCAGAATTCAAAATGTTTTAAAAAAGTTGAAAATTATTTCTTGTGTAAAAGAAATTCGGGATACGAACGTAGATATTGAATACAGGTCTGGCCATATAACTAAAGGGTTTTTCAACAGAGACGCTACAAAAGTAAATCGATAGGGACAGCAAACGCGCAATATTTTTTCCCGCTCTTTTGACATTTCTCTTCAGTAAGGTTTGCCATTTCATCATGGAAAAATATACGAGCCAACAAAGAGTCGAAATTATTAAAATTTACTACCGAAATTTGGAGTCAGTGGCCTCAACTTTAAGAGCGCTACGATTCGGATTTTCATCGGA
This sequence comes from Phaonia tiefii, assembly GCA_963931995.1. Classification (NCBI taxonomy): domain Eukaryota; kingdom Metazoa; phylum Arthropoda; class Insecta; order Diptera; family Muscidae; genus Phaonia; species Phaonia tiefii. The sequence continues at coordinate 145,792,107 of OZ008370.1, forward strand.
AAATCATCTTCAGCGATGAGGCTCATTTCTGGCTGTATGGCTTCGTCAATAAGCAAAATATGCGTTATTGGTCAGACAGCAATCCACACGTAATCCATGAGTCCCGAAAAAATTACGGTTTGGTGCGGTTTATGGGCTGACGGTGTCATTGGGCCGTACTTCTTCCGTGATGATCAAGACCGGCACATTACTGTGAATGCGAATCGCTACCGTCCAATGATAACTGCATATTTTTGGCCCCAATTGGATAATATGGACTTGGAGGACATGTGGTTCCAACAGGACGGCGCCACAAGCCACACAGCGAATGCCACAATCAATTTATTGGAAACCAAGTTTGGTGAACGTGTTATCTCTCGAAATGGCCCAGTCGATTGGCCGCCTCGGTCGTGCGATTTGACGCCGTTAGATTACTTCCTGTGGGGCTACGTCAAGTCTAGCGACGATTGAACTTCGTACGAATATCGAACGTGAAATTGCAGCAGTATCGGCCGATTTATGCTTGAAAACCGTCGAAAATTGGGTTCAGCGTCTGGACTTCTACAAGTGTGCCCGTGGTGGCCATGCAAAAGAAATCGAGTTCCATACATAATGGCATCGAACGTACTTTCACAGGAATAAAGAATTTCATTGGTATCTAAAACCGGTTTTGTTTTATTTAAAAAAAACTTTTGTAGCGCTCTTATTGAAAAACCCGATATATCCTCTATATAAAGTCCCCCGAGACACGCCCTAAAAAAGAACAGTATGACTCGTTTGTCTTATCTCTAGGGGATAAATTCTTAGCATGTGGCGATTACAATAGTAAACATACATCATGGGGCTCTCTCTCGCCTTATAAATTCCAAGGGATGGCAAATACTCTTGTCAATTAACCATATCTCTCTTAACATCACTTCCCCACATTCTCCCACATTTTGGTCAACAGATATAAAAAAAATACTCGATCTCATTGATTTCTGTATATCGAACAACATGTCTCCCGAATCTCATAAGTGCTGCCACTGCCTGATTTCGTGGGACTATGATTAAGATAAATTATAAATCAACATACCACAAAAATAAATATATATTTGAAAAAAGAAAAATTGTCTACACGCTGAAAAATTTGTCCTTCTTTGTTGTTTGCATGCATATATAACGTGTTTGTATCTTGTCAAAAATATACTATACTTGTGTCCAAACACATTGTGTTTGCTACTCAATATAACATGTTTGGAACACAATGATTAATAGGTTATAATATATGTATTTTAGACCCAAATGTGGTTTTGTTTGTTGAAAACTGCTGAAAACAAAAACGTGACAGACAACAAAGAAACAAAACAGCAGCAGATCTTCAATTCATGAAATTTTTAACTTTAAACAACCGCACTGTGGGACAGATGATATCGTGAAAGATCGATTAAGTCAAGAACCGGGCACCGGGGATAATAGAGACAATATCGGCTTAGGTTATGTAATATCTGCCATACAAATGTTACTCTTGACATCATTTTATTCTAATTTTCAAACAAATGTTACAATTAATTGACCCAAATTCGATGTAAATACATCAAAAATAATAATGAAAAGTATAATAAGTAAGAAACTAATAAATGATTCCGAACTATTTTATCTTCAAATTTATTATATAATTTAGTTATTCCAGAATTTGTTTTTACAGAAAAAAAACTGTCAATTAGTTTGTCTGAGCTCAAAACATAAACGAACCAGCAACAATGATTTTACAAACCAAAAATTACAACATTATAAAATTCCAACAAATACAAAATCAATAAATGCGAATATACAATACAACAATACAAGCAGAAAACAAAATACAACAACTTAAATATTTCAAATTGGGGCAAATTGAGGCAAGATTTGATTACTGATTGTGAAAGCGGAAACTTCACACATTATTAACATATAGTACGATCTACAGGGTATCGCCTAAAATACTTTCAAAATCTGTACAATTCATAAATAAATAAAAATTTTGTGTAACTTTTCAAAATTTTGTTATAATATTTTTCCAAGTAGTTTTTTTAAATATAATTATACGCATTATTTACCTACATACCTGTCGTTGAAATTTTGTCTAAAAAAATTAGTAAATGTTTTTTTCATTAAAACAAACAATATTTCCCTTGCTTTGATTATAAAGGGTCCTTTTTTTTTGAAAATGCTATAAAAAAAAACTACTGAATATTTTCTCAAATTTCTTTTTTTATTTGAAAGTACAATCCTTCCGGTTAATAATGGAAAATAATTTCATTCAAATGGCTGCCTCGGCTGGCCATGCAGTAGCCTACACGATCGGTCCAATTTTTAAGTACATTATCGATTGTGTGCAGCTGTATTTCACCAATGGCTTCACGAATATTGTCCTTTAAAGCGTCAATTGTCTCTGGCTTGTCGGCGTAACACTTATCTTTGAGGGCACCCCACAAATAATAGTCCAACGGTGTCAAATAGCAGCTCCGAGGTGGCCAAACGACATCAGCTCTGCGGCTGATAATGCGATCTTCAAAAACAAGGCGCAAAACATCGAGTGTAGCTTCGGCTGTGTGGCACGTAGCGCCGTCCTGTTGAAACCAAATGTTGCCAATATCCTCCTCTTCAATTTTTGTGAACAAACCACAATCCGCACCAAACAGTGACTCGTTTTGCCCCAAATGCTACAATTTTGCTTGTTTACATACCCGCCAAGATCAAAATGAGCTTCATCTGAAAATATGATTTTTTTTTTGGCAAAATCGGCATCTTCTGTACGTCGATCGCAGGCCTATTTTTCCCATATTTCCCAGCGTTGTTCAAGCGTATACACAACCATATTCGTTCAGCGGAAGGATAAAACTAATTATCTGTCAAATCAGACATGAGCTAAGTGTTACCATTCACGAAATAAGCACTAGTTGAAAAAAAAAACGTTAGATGGAGGATCCTTCACATCTAATGCAATACATAAAATCAAACTCCTTCTCGTCTGAAATTCCTTGAAGTACTTATCGAAACTAACAAAACCCTATTTGGGTTTTGCTAGTCTAGCTGCTGTTCGGATTTTTTGGTCTCATGTATATTTTGGCTAAAACATAATTTTCCCGAAGAATATGCAATATTTCTCACGGCTATATCTCGGAAACCAATTGGAATTTTGTTTTCCTGTCTTCGCCACAATTGAAGCTATAGACTAAGAGAAGAACGTGTAAAATAAACTAACCCCAAAAAACTGCATATGTGACAGCGCATAGAGAAAGGGACCTAAGGGTAAAAAAAATCAATTTTCACTTTTTATTTTTTTGGTGTGGACAACATCTGAGCATCGAATGAGACCGATCCCATGCCCCAAAAGTGTTCCCTCCCAGAGATATGCGCGTTTTATGAAAGTGAAGTCGACGAAAGTGAGGTTATGTGAAAAAATTTTCGTACTAACGGAGTGATATTCAAGATTTAAAAGAATAATAAATGAGTATTTATTATAATTCACAATTAATAATTTCAGAAAATAAAGCTGGATTCGAAAAAACGCGAGCAAAACTGATATCAAACTCATGGAAACAGCGTGCTAGTTAGAAAACAGTAAAAACCAACTACACAAAACAAGAGGTAGGGACGACCTACGCGCGTTTTCAAGGTTGACCAACATGTTCCTGACGTCATGAGATGTGTCGCTTTCAAATGAGACCAATACCAACACGCTCAGTGATGGTACACCAAAGATACACGTATTTAAATCTTTAAAATGGCTCTCCTGAACAAAACTGGTTTTTACCCTTACGTCCCTTTCTATTTTCCGCGTCACATATGTGTCTTAAAATTGCAAAAGCTTGGAAAAATTTGCACATTTTCTATCTTTTTTTCACGCATATTTTCGACAAGAATTGCAATTTTTGTTTGGGTTGCAGAATAATGAGTAATTAATGTTTTATTTGAATTCAATCAATTTTAAAAACCTTCCCCTCATGTTATGTACCAAATATCAGATTGAAAATGTAGTATATAGTAACACGCGTTCATTTTATGACACGGATTTGGCAAATCCCTATTTACAATACTGATCTTATTCGTCGGAAAAATCACATGAAATTGATGGATGTTTTTTTTAATAATTCTCGTGACATTTAGGAACAAAGGGCGAAAACGAAATATACAATACTGGACCAATTGTTCGGAAAAAACATTTGAAATTTATGATTTTCTTTTTGATTCATAGAATTAAAAAAATTTAGTAATAAGCAGTAGAATATTTATGATTGAATTCTCTTGAAAATCATACACAAAGGTTGAAAACTAAATTACCGTTTTGTATCAGGAAACTGAAGCAGGTGGATATCTACCACACTTGACAATGGCGCCCATTCAGAATTACCTACCAGGAAAATTTTGCATACAATTTTTTCCAGGCACTTCAGTCAAAACTGGATTATATACGATACAGTAGAGTATTTATGAATGAATTCTCATGAAAATCGGTAACTCAAATCGAAATGGATTACATTGTGGCTAAGTTGGGATTATTGCAACGGAATTCAGAATTTTTGACCATATTTTTGGAGCGGAGAAACACACACAGCAGACCGGCATACCGGAAACGCCAAGCCGAATTTCAGCATTTATATAAAAATGCTTTCTTTTGCTAAATGACATCAAAGGTTAAGTGAATAATTTGGGAATGCAATATAACGCTGGCGACTGACGATTATTCATTGACGGCTCAGTTTCAAGTTTGAAGGTTGTGCTGTTGCACAAACCAAACAAAAAGCCGTCATTTCCACACTGAAAGAAAAGCTTTACATCAAATACATGATAGATGCTCATCGATTATTCTGCCTTGAATTGATGACAAATTTCATCGACTCAATGAAAAGGTTCGTCAGTTTGAATATTGTGCGTTTCTTCACATTTTGCCGCTTCATTGAATTGATGATATTTTTAACATCAATCTTCATCATTTGACTTTTGAAATAATTAGTGGGATCGATTCAAAATATGGACGTAGTATTGAAAAATAAAGAGAAGAACAAAAAACCAGTGGAAAATTTAAAATAAATACATAATAGAAAATAGTGCAATGGCCAGAAAACAATATCCGCGCTATGAGCATTTTCTATGTGGCCTTACACCCTGTTCTTGTGATTTTTTTACAATGAAAAATGGTCCATAGAGTTTGGCTACACATTGACAAACAATTAACATCAAAATGATGACCGATTTACATCAAATTGATAACAAACTCACTTCAAATTTATGACAACATTACATCTAATTAACGAGAATGTACAGCAAATTGATGAAGAATTTACGTAAATATTGTAAAAAATTTTCTACATTTTGATGACAAACTTACATTAAATTGATGAAAAATGTTTTGAAAAACAATTTAAATTGTATCATTGTGGTTGAATCAACATTGACTATTGATGAAATATGGATACAAGATTGAATCATTAATTCAATGAAATGTGTCGTAGGTTGGAAAATGAGGAAATGTGTCATGAAATTGATGAAGAACTTCTTAAATCTGATGAAGCTTCTTCCTTCAATGCATTAGTATTGGGCATAAATATGAAGGAATCTTATGAAATATTGGCCAATATATTGAAGAAAAACAAATATAATGAACATAAATGGACGATTTTCTGTGACCTGAAAGTTGTGAAAGTTAATTCAAAAGGTGGTTTCCCGAAATTCGTTTGTATCCGTTGTAATTGAGATTCGCGAAGAAAAGTCGATCACTATCAGTGTAACGACTGGAGAAAAATAACGATAAAATTATACAAAGGAAATGGATGGATTGCTTCCAGAAGTTTGTTTAAGGTATCCCAATATGAAGATGAAGACGCAGCCACCGAAATCGCGGAGAATGATAGATTTGAAGGACACCCCGAAAGAGATATGCCATTGAATGTGCTATCAAGCCCAGATGATGATGATTCAGATCATGGACTTGAACCACCAACGAAAAACCTAAGAGCATCAACTTCACAGGGTGGACCGAGAGCATCAACTTCAATGGGTACTGATTAGTTTATGTTTTTTTTTCGAATTTTCGACGTAAAATACAACTGCAAAATGAATATATTTTTATTTTATCGAATTTTCGACGTAAAATACAACTGGAAAATTAATACTTTTTTATTTTCATGGAAATAAAGTTCAAAAATAAAGTCAACAAAGATGGATTACGAGATATGAGTCAAAAATTTTCGTGTGAAAAACTGATGGAAGCCCACAGCTTGGTAGATATGGGCCGATAATGGGGGAAAAATATAGAAAAAATTTAAATTTTTCGACATTTTTGTAATTTTGAGGCACTAGATGCAGTTTTGGTGCAACGGAACGTGGGTTCGTTCCCTGCTCTGACCACCTTACACTTCTTTCGACGACGGCCACCTCGGTTAGTGACAGCAACACTGCCGACTAATAAGGCATGAAATAGCTTCTAAAAAACCCGTTCGGAACCGGTGTGGTGTGAAATTGTAGGTTCCAATCAGTGAGTGAAAACTGGAAAACTGCGTTCGGCACAATTGTAGCTATAGACTAGGAAAAAACTGCATCTAAGTAAATAATAAATATTATCCCATTACATCCCATGAAGGGATAGGGGAGAGCTTCTCACAATCAGTGAGCTGTGCGATTTCTAGTTTTTAAACACATATTTATAGGGACATACAGGTTTACACCGATACCGAACGGTAATACACTTCTATATTTCCGCCACATCCGCAAGCACTGGGATTGGGAAACATCTCTCTTGAATGCCCTTTAACCCTTTGACGAACATACATTTTCTGCCGAAGCAATTTTTTTGGATTATTTTCGTGATCTATGTATGATCTAATAGCTACTCCGCAAAAAATGGGGACACATGTCGCTAAACGGCAAACACACTTGCCAAACATTTGGTCGGTCCATGTCAACGCGTTGACATTCAAGTTTACATTTTTAGAAAGGGAATACTCGTATATGGACTGAAAATGTATCTGACGTTTCCGGTTTGACGCGACGGTTTTTTGAACTAAGATCACTTTTTCACCAATTTTTATGGCTCATATGGGTCAAACCGGATCATTTAAGATTGGCGAGTACTAGACTATTGTTGCTCATAGCCTCTTCTAAAAATCACCATGGATACATTTCTGAAAAATTATTACCAAAAACCCTGGGGCCAACATACTTGCCTATGGTCGTCAAAGTGTTAACCTTTAATAATATTAGGTTAGTTTATAGGTTCAACGAAGGGGACGGAATAGTACCTGCCGTTGTATCACAATGGTACTCATTGGACTAAATGTGTAAATAGTGGCAGCCACTTTTACCTAAGGATTTCATGTGAAGTTGCGATATGTTAAAGTTTCTGGGACATTATTTCCTTAGACGGAAAGACTCCAAAGTCGCTATGTATTTGTCCTGGGCACAGGTTAATAGCGTTCGATAGTGTTTTGAAATTGAAAATATTAAAAGTGGTCAATATTTGTCTTTAAAGGCAGAAATTTGCCGGTTGTGGTGAATACAAATTCTGTACACTGTAAAAATACTCATTACATTTAAACTTAAACATTCTGAAACACGCAGAAGTTTTGTAGCATTTCAAATGTTATGAATCTTTTTTTTTTCTACAGTCGATATGTTAGGGTTGCCATTTATATTTTTTTTTTATATTTATAATTAAAATTATGCAAATGCAAATTTAATTAAATCGATAAATGAGCACATTGGTATCTCGTCCGACCGTCGGTTGTATTCACCGATAGACTCTCAAATCATGTGAAAAGATTTTTCAATTTTTACTGTTCACACGCGCCTGTCGCGCTCTCTCCCTTATTCCCCTCCTCTGCCACTGCAAATATTGGCTACAGCCGTCACTCAGAAGTTCAGTTGTTGTTCTGGTTTAAATTTTTTTGCCTTTTTTTATTTCATTTCTTTTGATTTGTTTAATTATTCATTTTATTGTGTGCACATATAGTCAGTCACATATGTGTAAATATACATATGCACATACATACTCGTACAGGCATACATATTTGGGTACATGTTATGTACATAGGGAATTTTATATAATACCAAGTACATATGTATGTACACATAGTATGTGTTAACGAATAATTTGCGCAGTGAATTTCTCTAATAATATTGTAATAAAAAGAAAGAAAAATATTTCAAAATGATCAAACTGATTTGAACAAATCAAAGGGGAGTAAGTAGTAGAACAATTCAATTGTTCTATGAATGCAAATCGTAAAAAAAAATTATTTCGAAAAGCGTTATGGTACGGTTTTCCTTACGGGGCGAAGATGTTCAATATTTAATATATACAATGTTTAATATGATTCTAAATTCTAGTCATTGATTGCCATCATCAAGCTGTAAAATTTGCTAGGTGTCTTTAAATACACACTGAAAAAACAGTCCCTTTAAAATTATGCAGGAACCATTTATATGTTTGGAACATCCATATACTTACTTTCACGAATTGAAGATCTGCTGCTGTTTTGTTTCTTTGCTGTCTGTCGCGTTTTAGTTTTCAGCAGTTTTAAACAAACAAAGCCATATTTAGGTCACAAAAACCTATATTATAACATATTGATCATTGTGTCTCCAACATGTAATATTGAGTAGCAAACACAATGTGTTTGGGCACAAGTATTCTATATTTGCCACACGCTACAAACAAGTTATATTTGCATCGAAACAAAGAAATAGATTTTTCAGCGTGTAACTAAAAAACTCCAGTATTTATCCACCTTTAAATTTACAAGGGATAAATTTACGGCAGGTGGCGAAGGACTGCTAGCCCACATGCATTGACTTATATGCGGTATATGGCTGGGGGAATCTATGCCCGACGATTGGAGTCTCAGTGTATTATGTCCTGTATTCAAAAAGGGTGATCCGTGTGTCTGTTCCAACTATCGCGGTATCAGTCTTTAATCCATCGCGTATAAGGTCTTGCCCAGCGTATTATGCGAAAGACTAAAGCCAATTATTGAAAACCTGATTGGACCTTATCAGTGTGGTTTTACACCAGGGAAGTCCACGACTGACCAAATATTCACGCTACGCCAAATCCTGGAAAAGACCCACGAAAAGCAAATCGATACATACCACCTTTTTGTCGATTATAAAGCTACTTTCGATAGCCCCATACGAGGAAAACTGTACGAAGTTATGTCTGAACTTGGTATTCTGGCAAAACTGATCCGCCTCTGTAGAATGACGATGACCAATACCAAATCTGCAGTGAGAGTGGGGAAAGACGTCATTGAACCATTCTGTACCAAGCGAGGACTTAGACAAGGCGACACACTTTCGTGCAATCTCTTCAACATCTTAATGGAGATAATAATGAGAAAAGCTACAACTAAATACGAACAAGAGCCTTAACACGAAAAGCCATATGTTGCTGGCATATGCTGACGACATAGAAATCATTGGGCGAATTTTGCGAGAGGTTACTGCAGTATTTTCAAGAATCGAAAAGGAATCATCGAAGGTGGGTGTTGCTGTTAATGAGGACAAGAAAAAATTAATGGTGTCAACGACTAGAGAAACCTCTCAACTTGGTCCGCACTTGAACGTCGACAACCGATTTGATTTTGAAGTGGTAGATGAATTTTTCTACCTTGGATCCGCCGAAAACAGGGACAACAACGCCTGGAGATGAATAGGGGAATTGTGGTTGCAAATATATGCTATTTTGCGATCAGCAAGCAGTTTAGGAACAAAGCCGTCTCTCGACGGATAAAAGTCCAGCTATATCAGACTCTCATTTTACCAGTCTTGACATATGGCTCCTAAACTTGGGTCATATCGCAAACGGATGAAAAACACCTGGGAGTATTCGAGAGAAAAATTCTCCGTAAAATATATGGTCCTGTTAGGTACCGACGTCGCTGGAACGAAGAGCTATATAATCTGTATTCTGACGTGGATATAGCTAGGCGAATCAAATTAGGCCAATTGCGTTGGCTAGGCCATGTTACCAGAATGGATGAAGATGAGCCAGCGCGAAAGGTTTTCGTTAACGCACCCGATGGAAGAAGGAAAAGAGGAGGACCAAGACTCCGCTGGAAAGACCAGGCAGAAGAATTCCTCCGTATCCTTGGTGTTACTAACTGCCGAAAGATAGAGCCAGTTGGAAGAATATGTTGAAATTTGTTTAATTTGTTTGTTAATTAATATGTGTAAGACGTCTGACCTCATGTGGTTGTAAATTGTCAATAAAAGAAGAAGAAGAAATTTACAGGGATTATTCCCAATCGAAACTTCTATTTATTTCTAGAAGTTTCAACACAAAGAAAAACAAAATTTTAACAATTTTAAATTCCTCACAAAAAATATTATTATTATTAAAATATTAATATTATTATTATTTATTCCAAAACACCCCTGATGAAGATCTGTGGTGAGATCTGAAATAGCTATATATACGGTTTGCCGGGAATCATGAGGATGCATTTGCAAAACATAATTTCTAAAGAACTATGTCTCTATTTATAGATATATATCGTAGAATGGTCTTGAGCTTAAAAAATAAATAAGTGGTTTCCCATTACATCCCTTGAAGGAATCGGGGAGAGCTTCTCACAACCAGTGAGCTGTGCGCTTTCTAGTTTTTATACTCACTGATCTTGAGCTTAACAATAAAATAAAAAAAATATTATAAGAATATGACAGTTTGATCATTCCCAACCCAGGAATCGGTCAATACGAATGTGGGTTCGATCCGTGTTCTGACCACCTTACATTTTATTCGACGGCGTTAATTTCGCTTAGTGACGGCGACACTATCGAGTATTTAGCCATGAAAAAGCTTCTCAAAATATCGTTCGGATCAGGTGTAAAACTGTAGGTTCAAATCAGGCAGTGTAACAGTTCACTGGGTGTGAGAAGCTCTCCCCATAGCCATTTTCATATTGCTGTAGGGTGATCACGAATTTTCGTCCTTTGTGCGAGTAGTCGCACCGTTTAGGAGATTTAGCGATTATTATATTTTTGTAGGGTGATCACGAATTTTTATTGTTTTTGCGATTAGACGCACCGTTTAGAAGATATGACAAATTTTATATTTTTAGAGACGTGATAACGAATTTTCGTCCTTTTTTCGATTAGACACACCGTTTAGGAGATATAGCCAATTTAATATATCTCTAGGGTGATCACGAATTTTCCTCCTTGTTGCGATTAGACACAATGTTTAGGAGATATAGCCATTTGTATATTCCTGTAGAGGTAATGGGAAACCATTATAATTTGAATTTCGTTTCTATACTATGAAATGATTTTAAATTCTAATCTAAAGGATACAATTCCGAAAACACACATATAATATAAACAATCAAGTATAATTTAAAAGTAAGCACTAAATTTTATACTAATCTTGAAACAGGTAACTATCTATATTTTGGCAAAGTTTACGAGAATGTGACAATACTAAAAAAAAGGAAGAAATTTTTTTACTTACAGAATGGCCTCAAAATTGGAAAGAGTATATCTATTGGGCCATTAATGAAATTGTTGGATATATCTGAATTTTCATTTGATGAGGGCGAAGGGAATAATTTAAACTTCAGAACAATTTCCAGAAAACATTTTGAATCTGTTAGATTTCTCTCATTTTGTGAGAATCGCTTTCTCTCATTTTGTGAGAATCGCCCGTGAATCGCTTCGGCCAAAATTAACGCATTTCGAAGGTTAACTTCGTTAACCCACGCCAACCCAGAAGAATACTCATACAATTTTGATTACTCAATACACAACTGAAGTTAAATTTTTAACCTCATTTTAAACTGGTGTACAATTTGATGCAACTCTGCTTATTACTAAAAAAATGCAACCATAATAAAAACATACACAAAAAATCAACTGCTTGATATATGGAAACCTATCGAAAAATTGCCGACACGCCGTCGCCACTAAAAATGTTTTGAAGCTCACGCCGATATAATTGGTTCTCATCGGTTTAAAATGTGAGTCGCTTTGACCGATTCGCCCGATTTGACCGGCGGATACAATTTTAAAGGTTCAGTTATTTCAAAAACTGGCAAAACCAACAGCCGCCAATTTAATTATTTTCTAGTGCCGGCGTCTTCGATAATTTGGTTTCGGCACGGAGTTGCTCTAATTGGTCGCAGCACAAATTTCTGTGGTGACAAGACCTAACAGCATAACTCGAGTTATGCTCACATTGAATTTTTCGAGACTCGAGCTGTATATATCGTACCGCACACTATGTAATACAAATATGAATAATCCAATTTGTAGTTCCCAAGATATTGGAAAAGATTTATTAGCAAACCTCGATCAATCACTACATTACAACATTACTACTACACTACATTACATTACAACTAAGCCAAATGTTTTATTAGGATTAGAGATGGGCACGTGGGTAAGTTTTGGCTCACGCTCACACACGCTCACGAAATTAAGACGGTCCTGGCGCACAATCATGCATGAAGATATTTTCGCTACGCACGCTAACGTGAGCAAAATCTGCTCCCCTTCACATTTACGCGTAAATGACGCGTGATTCACGACAATCACCTAAACATTGGGTTTTACGTGAACCACTTGCTTTATTTTTAAATCAATATTAAAAGGTGTATCCGAAACAATTTTAAAGTGTATCCGAAACAATCTTAACAAGACGTAAGTTGTTCAGGGCGTTAAATAGGAACAAATTTTCGAATTTGGTACTAAAGGGTGTCTCAGTAAAAGTTCAGTTTTTCATTTGAAAATAAAAACACGTATTTTGAAATAGTTGTGATTTTTTGATTGGATTATAAAGGAGAAATGTTCCGATTAAGTATGGAATAAATGGAATAAAATGGCCCCCACGGTTCTGATGGCAGGCCATTACCAATTTCATGAAATTTTCCATTACTTTTTCACATAGATGGGGCTGTATCTCACCGATGACTCGTTGAGTCTCGGATTTTAGCTCAGCTTTAGTGGTAAACCGCATGATCTTGATGGCCAGCTGACATCAGAATTTCTAGAGATAATTTTTTCTGGAAATCGTTCCTGCAATAAATCGATTGTTTCATGCGCGGTATGGCAGTTGGCGCCGTCTTGCTGAAACCACATGTAGTCCAGATCCATGCCGTCCAGTTGAGGCCACAGGAACTCCAGTATCATGTTCCTGTAACGAATGCCGTTCACAGTCACTGCAATTTCGGTCTCATCTTCAAAAAAGTAAGGCCCAATCACGCCGCCTGACAAAAATTCGCACCAGACAGTTGCTCGTTGGGGATGCATTTGTATCTCATGGATTGCATGAGGATTTTCGGAGCTCCAAATTCGACAATTTTGTGTATTCACGAAGCCATTCAGATGGAAATGCACTTAATCGGAGAAGATGACTCTTTTTTTTGAAAAATTGGCATTGACTTCTTTTTGCTCCATTCCCCATTGAACGAATTGCCGGCGCTTTCCATGGTCTGCTGGTTTGAGGAGGTACAGAGTAACCTGCATTTTGTACGCATGAATGAAAGAATGGTTTCCCGGATTAGGGAGAGCTTCTCACAACCAGTGAGCTGCGCGCGTTCTAGTTTTTTTTACACTCACTGATTGGGACCTACAGTTTTACACCGGTTCCGAACGGCATTTTGAGAAGCTTTTTCATGGCTTAATACTCGATAGTGTCGCCGTCACTAAGCGAGGTGACCACCGTCGAAAGAAATTTAAGGTGGTCAGAGCAGGGATCGAACCCAGGATCTCATATACAAGAGCCGCGACACACTAGATACCATTGCACCACCGACGCATGAAGGTGGAGGTATTTAGTCAAAATTCGCTGCGCAGTGCTTCGTGAAATTTGAAGTTGTTCAGAACGATGCTGAATTGATGTTTTCGGGTTTTCAGCAGCAGTTTACAGCAGCAATGTTTTCAAGAGACCGACCGGTACGTTGACGCAGAGGAGTCTAACTGTCCATTACCGACCCAGTTTCTGCAAATTTTTGGACCACTTTTCGAATGGTTGACACATTAGGTGGACTTTCTCGACTGAAAATTCTTCGAAGTTTGCGAGCGGTCTCAGCATAACTTTCCAAATTTTTGTAATAAGTTTTCACAATTATAACGCGTTGTTCTTTCCTAAAGCGCTCAATTTTTAATAATCGGAATAAACATATGCGACAGCTGCCAAAATTCAGAGTTGCCACTTGCACAAAAAAATGGCACAAAATATAAAAAGAGCAATTCTTACTGAGACACACTTTACTATAATCCATACAAATTCGTAAGTTAAAATGGGTGTCTCTTTTAATAATCTATAGGAACAGCATTTTATCACCTGTATCTCCAAGAAGTCTGCTTCTCACTTCCAGATGTAGAAAACACTCGATCGCTTGTAGCTGAACTCCTTGGAATACAGAAAATGATTAGCGAAGCTTTGTAAGAGCGAAATGATAAACGTCTTCCAAAGTAGTAAGATAATCGAAATTAACTGAATTGAAACATTCGGAAATATCCGTGACTCACGCGTTAAGAGTACTTACGCAGCCTCCCTCACGCAAATATGCGACTGACACACGCTCGCTCACGAAGATTTTTGCGCTACACACATACACGCACGCTCACGTGACCAAATTTTGATCCTACTCATAAAGTGTGTGTTTTTTTTTACCCCGCTAAAGTTAATTATAGCTTAATTCGTACGGGACAGCTAAGCGATATTAAGTGACATTTCCATTTCCCATTTAAATTCCGACTTGAGCAATGACAACGTTGCCACATGTTCAATTTCAAGAAATGACAACAAAAAGTTATCTTAGATGGATTTTGTTATCATTTCTTGCGAACGAAAATGTTATCAAGGAGAGACTCAAAAGCAGAAATTTGCAAAATGACGTACACATTTTAAGTTCATTAAAATTATTTAATTTAATGGAAGACTACGTATACTTTTACGTCTCTAAATTTGAAGGATAGATTTTTATTTCCGATTGAAAACAAAATTGGACTTAAAATGTTCACAACAACGCGCGGTAAATGTTATACATATTGATCATGGTAGAAAATTTATATCAGGTATAGTCGTTTAAACAGGTGATAGCATTTTTTCCATGTCATTTTTCGTTTCTCTTGTCAAAATCACATGTAAGTCGCCAAATACCTTTTTTTTTTGAAACTACTATAAAAAAAAACTACTGAATATTTTCTCAAATTTCTTTTTTTATTTGAAAGTACAATCCTTCCGGTTAATAATGGATGGTTAATAATTTCATTCAAATGGCTGCCTCGGCTGGCCATGCAGTAGCCTCTGGCTTGTCGGCGTAACACTTATCTTTGAGGGCACGCCACAAATAATAGTCCAACGGTGTCAAATCGCAGCTCCGAGGTGGCCAAACGACATCAGCTCTGCGGCTGATAATGCGATCTTCAAAAACAGGGCGCAAAACATCGAGTGTAGCTTCGGCTGTGTGGCACGTAGCGCCGTCCTGTTGAAACCAAATGTTGCCAATATTCTCCTCTACACTTTTTGTGAACGGCCACTCCTTGCTCATTTTCGAAGAAAAATGGCCCAATTATGCCTCTGGACCAAAATCCGCACCAAACAGTGACTCGTTTTGGGTGCATCGGCTTTTCAATGTATGCGTGCGGGTTTTCTGTGCCCCAAATGCGACAATTTTGCTTGTTTACATACCCGCCAAGATCAAAATGAGCTTCATCTGAAAACATGATTTTTTTTTGGCAAAATCGGCATCTTCTGTAAGTTGATCGCAGACCTATTTTTCCCATATTTCCCAGCGTTGTTCAAGCGTATACACAACCATATTCGTTCAGCCGAAGGATAAAACTAATTATCTGTCAAATCAGACATGAGCTAAGTTTTACCATTCACGAAATAAGCACTAATTGAAAAAAAAAAACGTTAGATGGCGGACCCGTTATTTTGTTTTTATACCTTTTTGTATTCTTATATATACCAACATATTTGTGTAGAGTTTGACAACTGAAACGAATGAACGAAAATAGAACATTTGCTGCTTTCATGTATTTATTGGCACTGGCTACACGTGTTGCCGTATCGCATTTTTTGCACCCATTACAGCAAATGTTGCCACATTTCGTAGTATTAAGTGTGGAGAAGTTCTCCGTAATCCCCTCGTGGGATGTAACGGGAAACCATTTATGTATATATTTTAAGTGTGGATCGTTTTATTTGAATAGTCGTAAGTGTCAATAGCTTAATGGAACAAAAAAACAGCCTTATATTCATGGGTGAATCACGGAGGATTTGCAAATCACGTTATTCGCGCCCATCTCTAATTAGGACTCAAAGTCCATCAAGCATAGTTACTTTGTGTCATTTTTTCCCAGTACATCGAGGGACGTCAATAAAAATAAGATAAAAAACCCGTTTCCTATTACATCCCATGAAGGGATTGGTGAGAGCTTCTCACAACCAGAGAGCTGTGCACTTTCTACTTTTTTTACACACTGATTGGGATCTACAGTTGTACACCGGTTCTGAAAGGTATTTTGAGAAGGTTTTCATGGCTAAGTACTCGATTGTGTCGCCGTCACATCACTAAGCGAGGTGGCCGTTGTCGAAGGATATATAAGTAGATCAGAGCAGGGATTGAACCCACCGCGCACACTAGTCACTGCGCCGCCAACGGCCACCAACCACCAATAAAATTAATGCCAGCACATTATTCGAACTGAGAATTTTGCGTGTAACCCCACGCAATTTTCAGATAATCTAAAAGGCACCTAAAATAAACATGAAAGATGTTCCGCAGCACGAATGAGCTCAAGTGGTGAGTTATGAATGCATGATTATTTGAGGTAAAATTGCGTAGCTCTTGTAGAATCTACTATCTCCGTTTTCTTAAAAATATCAACCATGTAATTGGAATTGCAGTTTTGGTCCATGCTTCAGGGTCATTTCACGTTGGGCCAAATTAACAATGGTGGACATATTTTAAGTAAAGCTTGTAGAATTACTATTCCAATACAGCACCATCAAATCTCGTCATCTCGCCTCATTATAATACAAATATTTTGAAATCGTATTCCGTTAATAATTTGTCTTAACAAATTTGACAACTCATCAATGTCATACAGAAAATACAATACAAAATATGTTCACATATGCAAAATGCAATTGCTTATGGTCAGACGGTATGAGGGATAGACGGACAGAAGAGACGGCGGCCGATGGATACCTTGAGATTTCTTCAGGTTCTGTGTTTTATACAATTAATAGCCAAACCATACAACATTTTATGGCATTTAAAGTTATGCAAGTATTATTTTTTTTTGTATTGTTAATTTGTGTATGCTGTTGTTTATTATTATTATTATTGATTTATTTGCCTTCTTTTTTCTTATTTTTTCTTCTTTGTCTGTGTTGTCATCCAACCCCGTGCACTCTGAGGGGATCAGCAGTTGTGAATGTATTATGGCTAATTAAGATTTTAGTTTATAAATATTTTATAATTCTGCAAGTATTTCTTCGATTTTTCTTCAACTTCTGTCGTTTTTACAACTTTGACTTACTTTTTACAGAAATCAACACTGAGAGACTAAAAAATGTGAACAAAAATTAAAAAAACAAATCATGCTGATAACAAAACTCTGCTAAAAATAGAATATATAAAAAAATAATAAATAATTATAAAAGATATATGCAAAGAATAGCTACATACAAAAGCGATTGCAACATTCAAATGCCAGAGATTATGGTCTCATATGTGTAAGTAGTAGGAACAACAGTGATCGTCAAAAAAAGGTATCTACTCTTTAAGTAATTCGCAAATGCCTTCACAGAAATACCTACGCCGTTCATTGAGCTTCAACACGCTGAATGCAAATATAAAGTGATTGTGGCTTCTTGCAAATATAGTATATTTGTGTCCAAACACATTGTGTTTGCTTTTTAATATAACATGTGGGAGACACAGTGATTAATAGGTTATACTATATGTTTTTGTGACCCAAATGTATGGAAGTTTGTTGAAAACTGCTGAAAACAAAAACGTGACAGACAACAAAGAAACAAAAAAAAAAAATTACAGCAGACAGTTGTCCGAGGCCTTCGGCCACGGACTGTCCCTGCAGGCTGAATACGCCATCCGATAAGACAGAAAACATATATAACAATAAACTCATTTGCTTATATTATTTATCATTTATTGTTATATATGTTTTATGTCTTATCGGATGGCGTATTCTACGTTAAACTTAATGGCCGTGTCTCTGACACAGCCTGCAGGGACAGTCCGTGGCCGAAGTCCTCGGACAACTGTCTGCTGTAATTTTTATATTTACCAACGGCATTTGATTCAAGTCCGTTTAAAAAAAAAATATTATGTTCAATTTTTTTAAACTTAATTTAATTTATGTATTTTAATTAATATTTTTATTGAAATAAGTTCTGCGAATGTTGAGAGGGCCGCCCTAATATTAAAAAAGGTTTACCTTATCGAGTCTTCGCATTAGCATTCGAGCGTTGTGTGAAAGCTTTACGCTTTACAATTCAAAATTAATGTTACAACAGCTTTATTGAAGCTTTCGCAAAAAAGCTTTATTACGTTAGCTTACTGTTTGTTTCACTTTTTACTAGATACATGTTGCCAAGCAACATTAGCTTGCTGTTCGTTTCACTTTTTACTAGATACATGTTCCTAAGCAATGTTGAGCAACCAAAAACACTCAACCAAACACCACACATATGTTTGAGTGTATGTGTTTAAACAATTTTCATTTGAGAAATTAAAATACTAGAAATATGTCAACCAATATGAAATGTATATCAAACGAAAGATAACATCTTCATTTACCTACAAAAAAAAAATTTTAAAAAAATTCATCTAGCCGTTTCCTCAAATTCAATGAAATAAAGATTACAACAATAAAAACCTGACATGACTCCTCATACCGTAAGGTAAGACGTATTCTACGTCAAAAAGCTGAAGATCTTCAATTAATGAAAACAATGCTTACAAACATATACATGGTTCCTGCAGTATGATGCTGGGACCTTTTTTGCAGCGTGAATGATGTCCTTAAACATAATTGTCACTTTTGGCTGACAAAATAAAAAAAGTGATAGACAATAACGGAGTATATCATATATTTAACGCTCTTGTTCTCCTCTTCATCTCCGCAGCTTCTTGCAGGAATCATGAGCTGAGATGCCCGCACGTTGAAAAATCTGTATTTTTTGTTGTTTGGATGCAAATATAACGTGTTTGTAGCTCGTGGCAAATATACTATACTTGTGTTCAAACACATATTGTTTGCTATTCATTAGAACGTGTTTGAGACACAATGATTAATAGGCTACAATATGTGTTTTTGAGACCCAAATGTGGCTTTGTTTGTTGAAAACCGCTAGAAACAAAAACGTGACAGACAACAAAGAAACTAAAAAGCAGCAGATCTTCAATTCGTGACGACAATGCTTGCAAACATGTACATGTTTCCTGCAATATGCTGCTGGGACCGATATTTTTCAGCGCGAAGTGTAGACGCATGTCTGCTTATTAAACAATGTAGTACAGTGATCCCAGCTACTAACATAGATACATCCTGCCAATCATGCGATCTTGCGGACACCCTTTACAACCCAAACTCTGTCAGTGATTGTGAAAGCTTTCTGCGAATTCAGCCATAATTTTCTTAATTACAGCTCTGTTCCCGTTACCACTACAACTTACTAGTTTTATCACTTTTACGACTTTTACTTGAAAAAACGTTCCGTACTCAAGAAAGTAGTAAAAGTAGTAAGAACATTTAAGAGAGAACAGAAAAACATGGCGTTCTCTTTACAACTTTTTACTCGAAGAATTTTACCAAGTAAAAGTATTAAATTCTCATTCTCTATTGAATTGTCAAAATAAATTGAAAAAATAATTTAATATCGTCAAATGAATTGTTTTTATTGCTTTTAATTATCATGATACATTGTTTGATTCCTTGTATTTGTAGCACTCTCACTTAACTTGCAAAATCTGTTTTCATTACAACGATAAACTGATCTAACCTCATCATGTGCTACAGATGGTGTTTCCCGAATGATGAATGTAACACAAACTTGTCGGAAAATTTAAATAAAATTTTTGTTTTACCCAAAATATATTATGTGCTGAAAATTTGGTAATCTTGAAACTAACAATTTATATAATGTAAAAATGCACTGAGAATAATTTTAGGTGGATAATTTTAATTTTGTAAATATTTCTTAACAGGGTAAACAAAAATTTTTTGCCGAGGTTAGAATGATTTTTAAATAATACAAACAATTTTTATTTATAAACACATTACAAATGTAACAATAAAAGCATTTTAAAATAAAATTTGGTTTCCACTTTCCCATTATTTTCCATTTCGTAGTCAGAAATGCTACTATCGTGCCAACAAATATATAAAATAAAATGTATTTCATAACATCCCATGAAGGAATTGAGGAGAGAATGTCACAAGTGATGGTAAAGAAGAGTCAATTGGTATAAACTGCAGTTGGTAGGGCTGGACCAAAAAAACACGTAAATTATGTAGAATGACCCAAATGGATCGTACCCAAGGGGCGCCTACTAAGTCTAAATGAAACAGGTTATCCTAGAAACAAGGAAGTGTGGACACTCAAATTAAAGGCATTTACTTTACGAATTATGTTGCGGATTTTCTATAAAAATAAAAGACGATAGATTTTTTCCCATACTTAATCCTTCGATAACTCGCCGAATTTATAATTTCTAAAAATAATATTACCATATACGGACACCACTACGTGATAAAAAACCAAAAAAAAAGACCCGTGTCTCCCAGTTTTGCCCAAAGTCATGCACTTTTTTTATGGGGCCTCAAAGATTTGGGGCCTCGGTGTAATTTTTTCAAAAAATTTATCATTTTGTCAGGCTCATATCTTGCAAACCGTTCGGAATTTTGATTTACTCTCTGAGGGAAAGTTGTAGCACTTGACATAAAGATTTTTTAAATCTTTTTTCCCTTGTTTAGGTCCATAGGTAGCAAACCGTTCACAATTCAAGGAAACAATCAACTACAAGACTGTACCTAATATCGCAATAAACAACTTTCTAGAACATATGAACTTCCTAGGAATGATTCTTAACATTCGGACAAAATCGGACACGTCGTTCTCGAGAAATTATGACTATATACAAATGACCATTTTGAAGATACAAAGTGGTATTTATGTGCTATTTACGGTGACTAGACACGTCCAGATTGTATTAATATGTTCACAAACGTTGTTCAGCTTTACCGTGGCTACAATTTCGCCAAATATTGTGTGGGAAAAATTTGGAGTCCTTTGAAGTTATGCTGAAAAAATGCTTTGTTTTAAAAAAAAGTGCAGGAAAATCGATTAAAATTACAGATCATGGGTACCGATCAACTCGGTAGACTTTACTCTAACCGATACAATTTACTAGAACGCTGATACATTTTTCGACTACAACAGTGTAATCAAAGGAATTGTAAATCCTTCGGCTGTTGAATACAAACTCCCGTTTGAGTTTCGCAATAATGTCGTCCTTACGTTTCATTTTCTCTAGGTCAATTTCGTCTGCTGCCAGTCCCTAAGGGATCGTCTCTAGGCTGATCGTATGCCGATCTTACATTAATATCTTTTAGATTGAAACTGATGTCTTGAGTTTAAGATATAGTGTTAAATTCCAATATATTTATTTCTTTAAATTCAATCTTTGTCTATTGAAATTCAAGAAATGTAACTAAATTTCAAATGGAATTACAACTGATGATTTTTAAAATACATATGTACATATACATAAATTCCTATAAATAAGTACCGACAAGATGACCCGAAACACCATATTTAAAGACGTCTTGAGTAACTGACCCACTCAAGATATGCCATATGTCACTGTTGACAAACTGTGGAAAATTTCTGCTGAATTTTTAACAAATGTATGAAAATGTCAGGAGGTGTCATGACGTTTTTTATATGGTAACGGGTCGGAAAGTCAGCAGTGACTCTGACATGACAGTTCTTTGTCATTGATGGTGACTATAGGAAATTTCCAACTGGGAAGTAATATAATTCCAAAAAAAAAACGCCCAAAAATTCCCATACTAAACTGAAGGAAAATCTTTATATCAAATCGATTATAAATGACATTGACAATGATTATAATTGATGACAAATTTCATCAATTATTCCATAAAAAAAGTTCTTCAATTTGAAGATTGTGCGTTTTTTCATCATTTTCAGCTTCATTGAATTGATAATATTTTTTACATCAATCTCCATCATTGGGGTTTGGGAATAATTAGCGGGATCGATGATGCAAAAAGGGGTATTAAGTTGAAAATATATAAATACCTAATATAAAATAGAGCAATAGAGACTGAAAACATTATCCACGCTATGAGTATTTTACATGTGGTCTTACACCTGTTCTTAAGGATTTTTAACGATGAAAATAGGCCAATGAGTTTGGCTACTCATTAACAAACAGTTTACTTCAAAATGATGAGCAATTTACATCAAATTGATGACAAACTTACATTAAATTGATTACAACCTTATATCCAATTGACGAAAAATTTACAGTAACTTGAACAATTTACAGCAAAACGGTGAAAAATTTACTTCAACTTGATGACAAACATATATCAAATTGATGCATCATTGTCGTTGAATCAATGTAAATTACTGATGAAATATGGATAAACGATTGATGAAATGTTCTTCATCAATTCAATGAAATTTGTCTTAGGTTGGAAAATTACAAAATGTTTCATCAACTTGAAGGAATTCATAAATTTGAAGAATCTTTTTCTTTCTGTGTATAGTTTTGTATAGTTTCTGTTTACCTGGCCTTAAATGTTTTATCTGCCTCTGGTTTAGACCAGAACAATTTGTATTCAAATTAGCAGGAATCAATAATTTTTTAAATATGGGCATTTCCACAGAAAAGTCCACATTTTGTCATGCAATATCACCCTCATTAATTGCTTATATTTTTGGGACCAGGCAGTTCGTTTGTTTTGTCTTCTGTTACTAAATATAGAGGTACTTACGTTTTGTATTTAGTAAAGGAAGAGAAAAACATCGAACGGCCGAGTCCTAAAATACAAGCAATTAAGAAAGGAGATAGATATTACGTGACAAAAAGAGGACTTTTCTGTGGAAATGCACATATCCCTCATACAAATCTACATATCTGGTTTGGCATAGAGATGGGGGCGAGTCACGTGAATGGGAATAAGATCAAAATTTGGTCACGTCAGCGTGTCGGAATGTGAGTAACGAACAAATATTTGTGCAAGACCGTGTGTTAGCGACCCTTTTACTTTCATAAGCGTGAGCCAAAACTCGTGCTCATTTCTAGTTTGGACAACAAATGGTCTACTTCAAATCATATATAAGTAACATCTCAAAAGGTGACGAAAATACTCGCATTTTTGGACGAAATAAGGGTCATAACTTAAATATTTGTTGCAAACCTCTAAAACAAGTACATATTTTTAAGCCCAGGTTGGAAATCGAAGGTATCTCATAAGTTTCTTTTGCCAAAGACTTTTTCGTTCCATATCGAGTTCAATCGTGAGGAGGTCCTTGAAATCATTCACCAGGGAAGAATATAAATATTATCCATATTACGCAACATCAGGTAGTTGCCTTTGTTTTATTGGCGCTCATTGTCACTGTCGCTATGTCGCAGCTATGTTTATTGTTAGGCAGGTCTTTATGGTAGATATATAGATAAAATGTAGTTGTGTCTATTTATGTCTCCATGTGTGTGTTTGTATTATTTAAACATAATAATTGTCAATACAAGTAGATAGACAAAGTCAATTGACAAGTGGAAGACAACTAAGAAAAGTAAAAAAAAAAATCTAAATAAAAACGTCAAGAATTATTCATAATACAAAAAAAAAAAATACAGAGATAATAAAAGATACGAAACGAAACGAATTGGTAGGTAGTAAAGAGGAAAAAAATTGCATTAATGCGACACACCCAAATGTGTATGGAACTCATAGAACAGATGCAGACGTGGACGTGGACGTAGACAGACGTCCGTACTTGTCTCACTCAGATTGTTTGTCAGTTTTATCACTAGGCCAGTCAGTATGCGGCACAGTGGAAGCACAAGCACAACAACATACCAATTGCCATTGCCAATGAGATGAAAAATATTTAATTCTTGAATTGTGCGTATTATGAAATATCAGAAATCTGCTGATTTGAATAAAATACTGACTCATAAAATAAATAAAAAATCAATATTAATTGTGGACATAATTTATGCGCTTTCGATTATGCTCGTCATCAGTTATGCCTTAGGTTAGGTTAGGTGGGAGTGGCTGTCACTATTGACGCACTTAGTTCAATGCAGACCGTTGCATCCTATCGTTGAACCTGTAAACTAACCTAATGTGGTTCCGGGGTGCTCAAGCCATATGATATCTAATCACGTTGTTCCAAAATGGGAGATATATTAGTTCCTGACGAACCAATTTGTACTCCGCTAAAATAGTAATTCAACTAAAGTCCCTGAATATACATTAAATGCACAAGGAAATAAAACATTAAATATTGCCTCATACTCACACCAAATACGAGACTGAAGCATTTCAGATGTTCGACACTCTCAACATCCTCTTCATCTCTGCAGCTTCTACAGTAATCATAACATGAGCTGAGGTTCCAAGTCTAGACGCGTGTCTGCCTTTCAAACAGTCCCCACACGCTGGAAAATCTGTATTTCTGTTGTTGTTTGGATGCAAATATAATGTGTTTGTAGATTGTCGCAAATATAATATACTTGTGTCCAAACACATTGTGTTTGTATACACTGCAGACACATTTTTCTCTACTGTAGAGTCGCATGATAGAGAGCAGTTGTCGCAATGGCCGCCATCGGTTTTGACATTCTAGGTTTGTTTATTTCTCACACGGAGAGACATACTTAGACCATAGAGTAAATAGGGGTAGAGAAAATCTTTCACTCAGCAAATTTCTGACATTTGTCCTCGTGTGATGTATACGTTTGATGTTGAAAAGAATTGCTTTACCAATACCAGATAGAGGTAATGGTTCAAAACAACGAACAAAATAACAACAACGGCATTTCGTTTTGTGTGTTAAAATTAATGTGTTAAATACAACACAAATGTATGCTAACAATAACAGTCAATAAAAAAGTTTAAAACACATTTAAATTTCACAGTTTTTCACTAAAATGGCATGAAAAATTAAAGCAAGAAGTTATTGTAATTCCACCTGGTGTATATCACTTTTCGTCAAACATCTCTCTATCACATCGACCGCATCACGAAGAGTGTGAAAGAAAACGTCAGATGAGACAAATGGCGGCTCTACTTCATATTTACTCTATGACTTAGACAAGCATATACACACACATATAGACAACAAATACTTAGGTATATAGACGAACTGGAATTACATTTGTCGCGTAATTTATTCGCTGCCGATACCATATTTTGCGATAGACTGCCAGTTTTAATTATTTAAACGACATAAATTTCGGAATATGGAAGCAAAGCAATATTTCATTTAAACGAAAATCGGAACGCAAATGAATAGGAATGTCATTGCGTTTTTAATAGAAGCATCATTCGGTTGAAACAATACAAAATTTGAATGTAGATACGTTCGAATATACAAAGAGCTCTACTGTAGAGAGAGAAAACTATCAAAAAGTTTTGATAGAGCGTAGAGCATATGTAGAACTCTACCCCACACACAAAAAGTTGTGTATACACTGTAGAGTTTTTTGGGCGAGACAACTCTCGCGTAGAGTTTGTGGTTAGCTCAAGTAGAGCACTCAATAGAGTGTATCACTTCCCTACACGCCTCGACGCGAGATATTTCTCTAACTCTACGCAAAAATCTCTATAGTGGACTCTTGGCTTTAGAGATGAATAGCAGTTATAGACAACTTTTTGAGTTACGAATGCAGATTGTAGAGATTTAATAGGATTGATACCCATGGTGGTGATGACGCTATGTCCCAGCCACAGTGGAACTTCTCCGATTGCCATAACTTTTGCCTGAAAATCAGTACAATGGGCTAGTAGTTTTCATGCAAGGCCTACGCCCACCTCTTTAGAATCGACTCCAAAATCAACTTTACCATGTAGTTTGCAGCTAACAGTATCTTCTATTGCCTGATATGCGTTCCTTCCAGTCCTGTGTGTCTCGGATATGAGGGGATAAGTTTATCACAACGGTAGACGTTTGTGTCATGTAAAAAATAAATAATTGGTTTCCAATTTCATCCCATGAACAAATTGGGGAGAGCTTCTCACAATTAGTGAGCTGTGCACTTTCGAGTTTTATTCTCATTGATAGGGACCTACAGTTATATTCCGGTTCCGAACGGTATTTTGAGAAGCTTTTTCATGGCTAAATAGTCGATAGTATCGCTGTCACTATGCGAGGTGACCGCCGCCGAAAGAAATTTAAGGTGGTCAGAGCAGGGATCGACCCCATAATCTCATGTACAAGGCGCGCGCACACTACCCATTGCGACATGGTGTCAAAAAGTTAAAAATCTATAAAATAAAAAATAAATAATTCATAATGAATTGTTTCTAAATATTGCAATTAGTATTCATCTTAAATCTTCATCCGCTTAATGCCGCATATCCCATTTTATCGTACCGTGACCACAGGGACAGTACATCTTTAGTGCAGAAAATCCCAAGGTGGATTATTGACTTTGAAGACATTTGGCTGCCCAGCAAATCCAATGGTGACACGTGAAGGTTGGTGTCGTTCGAAGAGTACCGGTCTTTGGACCTTTGCCAATAGACTTAGGTAAGTGGATTTTTCCAGCATCGGCCACCAATCGACTATGCAGCATAACAATAATCTATTTGTGGGGATTGACGTTATCGGCTGAAAGCCTTTTTGTACGTATGAAGGGCGACTGTGACTTTGCTGATCATATCTATAGTGTTAAATTTGAAACTGAATGTTCTGTCCAGAATCAATATTCGGAACCTTTTGGTTCATGGTCAAGAGTACGAGCTTCTCCTCGATAGTGTCGCCGTCACTATGCGAGGTGACCGCCGCCGAAAGAAATTTTTATTTTTTTTGAAGGTGGTCAGAGCCGGGTTCGAACCCAGGATCTCATGTACAAGAGCCGCGCACACTAACCATTGCACCACCGACGGTGGTGCCATACTAAAAGGTATGGAGTCGAAAAATTTAAAATTTTAAAAGTCAGAAATACTTTGACAGCTTTCTTGGAATATTCCAATGAAAAAACGTCATCAGTGTTGCCTCTTTTCCCATTGATATACTGAAACTCTTTTTACTCACAAATCGAGAAAGGATGGAATTTTTTGTTTCATGCTTAATGTGAAAACTTTTTCGTTTCGAGAACTACAGAAACGAGGTACTGGATTCGTATTTCGGGAGCATTTGTGACCGAAAATATGAATAAATTACTATATCTTAAAAACGGAGCGTCCAATCGAAAAAAAATATAAAATATTTTTGTTTTCAAAAAATCGCCAAAATAAGAAAATCGCTGAAAGAAAAAAATGGCTATAACTCGGAAACGGTGCGTCCAATCGCAAAGATACATAACCAATGGATACGGCATTCCTTTTTTTAACAAATCGCTTAAACTAAATTTTTTCGAATAAAAACTCGCTAAAACGCCATTATGTATATATATCGCAAACGGAGCGTTCAATCGAAATATAACTAATTTTTTCGGCTTGCTAAGGGTTTTTCATAAAGTGGTCCAATTCGTATGGACTTTTTTTTCTAAAAATCGACAAAATAAGTAAATTGGTAAAATAAGAAAATAGGTATAACTCGGAAGCGGTGCGTCCAACCGCAAAAGCAATAAATGTTTTCCTCTATAAGAGACCTAGGAATGCCTCTCATACGGCATCACTTCAAATCCGTAAAACTAACATTTTTCAAATAAAAAACGGCTAAACCACACATATGTATGTGTTAGCGATTTTTTTTCAAATAAGTGATGTCGTATTAAAGACATCCATTGGTTAAAGTCTCTTAAAGAGGTAACAAAGTTATTATTTTTGCGATTGGAAGCACCGGATCCGAGTTATATATAGCCATTTTTTGTTTCAGAGATTTTCATATTTTGATAATTTTTTGAACAAAATATCTACCAGTTTATGACAAATCCTTAGAAACTCGTAAAAAAGAGTTATGTTTTCGATTGGACGCTCCGTTTCCTAGATATTGGCATAGGAGCGTTTTTGCGATTTTTGACGCTAAAAATTTTAGTTTTAGCGATTTTTAAAAAATAAAAGTGATGACGTATTGAATACATCCATAGGTGAAAGCCTCCTCCGGAGGTAAACAATTTAATATTTTTTGCGATTGGACCCAACGTTTCCGAGATATATCCATTTTTTTATTTTAGTGATTTCCTTATTTTGGCGATTTTTTGAAAAAAAAAAAATTATTTCATGTGAATTGGAACACTTTGTGAGAAACCCTTAGGAACCCGTAAAAAAATTTTATTTTTTCGATTGGACGCTTCGTTTTCCAGATACAGACAGTTTTTCTAAATTTTTCATATTTTCGACCATATGATATTGGGTATCATATGTATGTTTAAGTGAATTTGTGTCACCCAGAATAATAGGCGTCAATAGTGGCGTCATATTCAACGATTATGTTTAAAAGTCTCACCTCACTTCAATTTATGATAAATGAATTCTTCGCTGGCTGATATCTATACACTTTATTGTTTTTTCATAACTTTGTTTATCACTTTCTGTTTAAAATATTAGTTTTTCTGTACAGTCCATGTGTAACATTCTAATTTACGTAGTTCTCTTTAACAACAACGCTCAACGCTCAAGTGCGGACCAAGTCGAGAGGTTTCTCTAGTCGTTGACACCATCAGTTTTGTCTTGCCCTCATTAACAGAAAGACCCACCTTCGCTGATTCCTTTTCGATTCCTGAAAATACTGCAGTAACCTCTCGCAAATTTCGCCCAATGATGTCTATGACGTCAGCATACGCCAGCAACATATTGCTTTTCGTGTTAATGCTCTTGTTCGTATTTACTGCAGCCTTTCTCATTATTATCTCCATTAAGATGTTGAAGAGATTGCACGAAAGTGTGTCGCCTTGCCTAAGTCCTCGCTTGGTACAGAATGGTTCAGTGAGGTCTTTCCCCACTTTCACTGCTGATTTGGTGTTGGTCATCGTGATTCTACAGAGGCGGATCAGTTTTGCCGGAATACCAAGTTCAGACATAGCTTCGTACAGCTACGAAGCTGGGGCTATCGAAAGCAGCTTTGTAATCGACAAAAAGGTGGTATGTATCGATTTGTTTTTCGTGGGTCTTTTCCAGGATCTAGCGTAGCATGAATATTTGGTCAGTCGTGGACTTGCCTGGTCTAAAACCACACTGATAAGGTTAAATCAGGTTTTCAATAATTGGCTTTAGTCTTTCACATAATACACTCTACAAGACCTTATACGCGATGGATAAAAGACTGATACCGCGATAGTTGGAACAGACACAGACAGTCTTCGAATTCGAATTCTAATTCTAATTGTACTTGTGATTAGTTGTATTTTCCATTTCAGATGAATGAGGTTTTTGATATACTCAAATTAGTTAATACAACAAAAATTCGGTAGTAGCAACTTGTATTTAGTAAGACCGAGTTTTAATCTATCAATATCATCGACTACAAATAATTCTGATGTTTGACAATTACGAATTCTGTTCAAAATACAAACTTTGTCATGGAATTTCCAATGCCTGAATTCATTTCCAACTAATCTTTTCCCTGTGTGTATTTTTTATGAAGGGCACAAGAGCGTGAAGTGCGGTTTCCGCAGATTCTCTCCCCACTGTTCGACATTGAATGTGGGCAAATGTCAGGCTCTTGCTGCATCCCCAGAAAAAGATCGGAGTTAGTGGTAACCGAATTTGGAGGTTGTCACAATCACTTTAGATCAGTGATGGCCACACTAACACTAGGAAAGTACGTTTGTGTGCGTGCAATAATAGGCAACTGCGCTGTACATGAATGCCAAACAGCAACTGAGTTCATTTGAGTAAACACGTTGTTTTGTTGTTGCTACAGTCAAATGAGCATGAACGTGTGGGAGCAGAGCGTCAGCAGCATTTTTCGTTTCCTACCACATGTGGTATGTTTTTCAATTTTTGGCCATCACTGCTTTAGATGCCATCACATCCGAACTAGAGGGGTATTACATGTGAATTTCACTCGTGACCAACTCAATTCAGTGGTGGCAACTGCAAGTCGTTGACAACAGCTGAATTTACGTTTGACACAAACTCTTTTCAAACAATTAGTTCCGTGAGTGCAGTGTGGCTTACAGACGACTAATAACCACAATATCGCTTGAAAATCTTACTAATGTTAGTCTGGTAGTAACTGACAATTTTCATGTTAACTTTTTAAATTCGTTGTTAAATCAATAGGTCAACCTGCTGTTTAAGTTAACTGTCTGTTAGGCGAATTATTCGGTTGTGCGGAAAAAAATGTGTGTTTTCAAACACTGTGCGCAACATAGACAAAGAACAAATTATGTTTTTTTTTCTCAATACATAAATTCTTGCAAATAACTTGCCGTTCTATAAACAAAATACCCGATATATATTAATAAAATATAATCAACAAAGAACTAATGATTTTTATCTAAAAAATTCGTATACCTAATAAAATCAAATAGTATCATCAAAACATGTTTTCCTACTAATAACAAATTATAATTTAAATTTTTATCACATCCACTTCACTTCTTTCAATCCAACCGATGCGATCCATTCAAGTGACACACATTTATTGTTGATACGAGGGTGGGTTCAGAAATATCAATAAAACATAAAAATAGAACGTTTAAATTGCTGTTTATTTTGCATTCATATCTCCGTTTGTTTGTGAAACATCGCGTATAAAAAAAGTGTGTGAAATTTTTTTATTTTAATACCAACGAATTATAAATAAATTTCACAAAAACTGGTGGGTGTTTCGTTCATAGTCAGTCATAAGAGGTGAATAAAAATGCACATGATTGTCGACAAAGTAGAAATGTGAAATATGTGTTATTGATATATTTGGCATAGAAGTAAAAAAATGTGCTATTGAAATACTGGACTACAGGCATGGAATAGTATTATGAGAAAATATTGTAGTAGGAAAGCGTCATGGAACTCTATTACATATCATTCATTCGGAAATTTAAGTCTTTACAACTTTTCACGTAAATTAAAGCCACTATGATCTAGTTACGACAGGTCAAAACAAATACATCCGTTGAAGAGACTAAATTTAACATTTCTTAGTGGACACATGGACCTAAAACTGAAAGAGTACGCATAGAAGGATCCATATTATAACGTGGATGAATTAAGATCAAATCAGTCTGTAGGTCTGACACGATTATTTGTGAGAACTTAGTCGTCATGGCCACATCCATTCTGGTATTTCTGATACATAAGGCAAACGGCTGGCTGGCCAATAACATAACTGCGGTAATTCTCTAGCAACACATTTTATTATTTATGATATATTTAGTTTTGGACTTGATTATAGTCCTCATATCTACTCCCACTTTAGTATTTCCTATTTATAAACTTGATGATTGGATGGACGCTCGACACAATAACTTCCGTAAAACATGCAATATTGAATCGGGGAGGATATGCAATATGGTATTCGGGGATATTTTGCATAATTTAATATGGGAAATTTTGTACTCCCATTCCATACAAAGTCATGGTACGACGAAGAACGTCGCATTGCAACTGATGAAAAAGACGCCGCACGTATGGCAACGAAACAGTCAGTTACAACGTGTGCGCGAGTGAGCGATACAAGAAGCTAAGAAGGGAGAAAAACCAACTATTTAGGCGGAAAAAATGGCAGTGGAAGCAGAGAGAGAGTGAGAAAACTGAAATGTGCAGGATGAATGAATCCCGAAAATTTTTCCAGAGGGTAAGAAAATCGAATAACGGGCCTAATAATGAGCTGAACTCCTGCAAGGACGAGAATGGGAATCTGGTGACTGAGAAACAGTGTGTGCTTAAAATGTGAAGAGACCACTTTTCAGCACTACTCCACTCAGATTCTTCCACAGAAGATCAGGAGGTAATGATAGTGGAAGATAGTGTAGATTGTAGTGCCCAACCAAGGCGAGATTGGAACGGCGATCTCCCGGCTTAAGAATAATAAATCCGCTGGTGCGGATGGCCTACCCGCTGAACTTTTTAAGGCAGGTGGTGAAAGACTGATAGCCCACATGCATCAACTGATATGCGGTATATGGCTAGGGGAATCTATGCCCGACGATTGGACTCTCAGTGTATTATGTCCTGTAATCAAAAAGGGTGATCCGTGTGTCTGTTCCAACTATCGCGGTATCAGTCTTTGAGCCATCGGGTATAAGGTCTTGTCGAGCGTATTATGTGAAAGACTAAAGCCAATTATTGAAAACCTGATTGGACCTTATCAGTGCCGGTTTAGACCAGGCAAGTCCACGACTGACCAAATATTCATGCTACACCAAATCCTGGAAAAGACCCACGAAAAGCAAATCGATACATACCACCTTTTTGTCGATTACAAAGCTGCTTTCGATAGCCCTATACGGGGTGGTTATGTACGAAGTTATGTCTGAACTTTTTATTCCGGCAAAACTGATCCGCCTCTGTAGAATGACGCTGACCTGCACCAAATCATCAGTGAAAGTGGGGAAAGACCTCACTGAACCATTCAGTACCAAGCGAGGACTTAGACAAGGCGACACACTTTCATGCAATCTCTTCAACATCTTAATGGAGATAATAATGAGAAAGGTTGCAGTAAATACGAACAAGAGCATTAACATGAAAAGCCATATGTTGCTGGCGTATGCTGACGACATAGACATCAGTGGGCGAAATTTGCGAGAGGTTACTGAAGTATTTTCAAGAATCGAAAAGGAATCAGCGAATGTGGGTCTTGCTGTTAATGAGGGCAAGACAAAATTGATGGTGTCAACGACTGGAGAAACCTCTCGACTTGGTGCGCACTTGAACGTCGACAACCGATTTGATTTTGAAGTGGTAGATAATTTTGTCTACCTTGGAGCCGCCGTGAACGAGGACAACAACGTCAGCCTGGAGATAGATAGTAGAATTGTGCTTGCAAATATATGCTATTTTGGGCTCAGCTTGCAGGTTAGGAACAAACCCCTCTCTCGGCGGACAAAAGTCCAGCTATATCAGACTCTCATTTTACCTGTCTTGACATATGGTTCCGAAATTTGGGTCATATCGCAAGCGGATGAAAAACACCTGGGAGATCTTCGAGAGAAAAATTCTCCGTAAAATATATGGTCCTGTTAGGGAAAACGGCGAGTATCGACGTCGCTGGAACGCAGAGATATATAATCTATGTTCTGACGTGGACATAGCTAGACGATTCAAATTGGGCCAATTGCGTTGGCTAGGCCATGTTATCAGAATGGATGAAGATGAGGCATAACGTACCCGATGAAATCAAGAAAAGAGGACGACCAAGACTCCGCTAGAAAGACCAGGCAGAAGAATCCCTCCGTATCCTTGATGTTACCAACTGGCAAGAAAAGGCGAAGGATAGAGCCCGTTGGAAGAATATGTTGAAATTTGTTTAATTTGTTGGATTAATTAATATGTGTAAGACGTCTGACCTCATGAGGTTGTAAAATAATCAATAAAAGTAAAAAAGTATTCCATACAAAGACATGAAAATAAATTACCCTATAACTAAATAAAATTTATTCAGGATGTGGTTAAGACCGTCCCCCAAATAATTCAGAAAATCAACAAAATGTCACCTTTTAGATACATTTTTACAATTTCTAAAAAAGTAGATTTTGAAAAGACGCCGTTGAAATTTGAAAATTATGTTTGAAATTTAAACTTAGGGATGTGTGATTAATTGTTTAATCATACATTTTGAAATAATGATACCCACAATTAATCGATTAATCTGCATTTTAATTAATTAATATTTAAGATTAATAAAAACAATGGTTTCCCATTACATCCCATGAAGGAATTGGGTAGAGGCTCTCACAGCCAGTGACCTTTGCGCTTTCTAGTTTTATACTCACTGATTGGGACCTACAGTTTTATACCGGTTCCAAACAATATTTTGAGAAGCATTATCATGGCTATATACTCAATAGTGTCGCCGTCACTATGCTAAAGAAATTTAAGGTGGTCAGAGCAGGGATTGCGCCCAGGAGCTCATTTACAAGAGGCACGCACACTAACCACTGCACCACCGACGGCTACATATGATTACTTGATTAATCTAAAAATTGATTAATCCATACTTTGGATGATTGCGCAATTAATGGTTTTACTGTTTCTGAGTTTTAATTTTGTCAAATGTTCAAATGTTAATTTTTGTTTGTATAGTATGTATCTGTATGTATTCCAAAAGTTATATGCATGATGAATACAATTATTCAAATTCACTATATCGATTGAACAACATTTTAATCAGTCGATTAGTCTCGCATCCCCATTTAAAATTTATATATATATTGTATATATATATAATTGAAATTTAAAAATTTATTTTTTACAACTTTCGACGTGGATTAACTCAGCAACAGTGCATGGATGAACTTAATTCAATTTTTGGCGATGAAGCTCCATCAAGGACCAGTTTTTTTGGAAGTATGGTGAATTCAATCGTGGTCGTAGTTCACTCCAAGACGAATTTCGTGAAGGTCGTCCAAAATCAGGTGTTGTTCCGAAAACTATTGAGGCTGTGCGCGAACTGATTTTGCACGATCGTCATGTGACCTATCGTGGGATTGAGACAACCTTAGGCATTAGTGGGACCAGCATACATTCAATATTGCATAAACATTTGACTGTCAACAAAATTTGTTCGCGTTGGATCCCACACAATTTGTCAATCGCTCAAAAAAATGCTCGTTTCGATTGGTCGAAAGAAATGTTCCAAAAATACGATCGCGGTGCTTCGAAACACGTCTATGACATCGTGACAGGTGATGAATCCTGGATTTACGCGTATGAGCCCGAAAGTAAACAGCAGTCAACAGTATGGGTGTTTCAAGATGAGCCAAATCCAACAAAAGTTGTTCGCGCCCGAAGCACTTCCAAGCAACTGGTCGCCTGTTGTTTCGGAAAAACAGGACATGTCGCAACCGTACCACTAGAACAACGCAGAACAGTGAATTCTGAGTGGTACACAACCATTTGTTTGCCAGTTGTCTTCCAAGAAATCAGGAAAACCAACCGCCGAAGACGGATCACTCTTCACCAACTGAAACAACTGCATTTTTGAGCACCCAAAACATCGCTTTGATGGGTCATTCGCCGTATAGTCCTGACTTGGCACCGAATGAGTTCTTTTTATTCCCGCACGTAAAAAACAAACTGAGAGGTCAACGTTTTTCGACACCTGAAGAAGCGGTTGCTGCATTCAGAATGCATGTTTTGGAGATACCTCAGTCAGAGTGACAAAAGTGTTTCGACAATTGGTTCAAACGCATACAAAAGTGTATAAATCTTCATGGAGAATATTTTGGAAAACAATAAAGTGATTTTCGATGATTAATATTTGTTTTTGTTCTCTAATCCTGAAACATAAAGTTCAACCCTCGTATACATAGATGTTAATTGAAATTAAAACACCCAACCCGTAAAAAACATAGTTTTGACTATAAATTCTTTATATATGACCACGCCCCTTTGTCCAATCCCGCCCATATTTTCAGCAGATCTTAGAATATGTACACCTAACCAACATACCCAATTTTGTTCAAATACCGTTAACAGGAGCAAAAATAATTTTTAATTTGTGATTTTAATGGGAGGTACCACGCCCCTTTGCCCATATTTTGATAGTTAATTTTTGTCATCGTCATTAGTTTTCCTACGAAGTTTCAGCTTGATTGGTTCACGGGAAAAGGGTTAAAAATCAATCCAAAGTTTGGTGGTGACAGGTGAAGTTAATAGAAAGAATTTAAAAAAAATTAAATTTTAAAATCCGTCAGCTGAAATCTATTAAATTTCAATTGACGTTTTTAAAATTCAATTCATATCCTTTGAAATTCAATTAATGAGTTCAAAATTCAATAGATGTCTTTTAACCCGGGGTCATGCAGGTGAAAAAAGTAACACCGACAGTCAGGTGAGAAAAGATGACCCTAGCTTTTGTGCCTCTAAACTCTTATAATAATAAAATATTGCAATAAAAGATTGTTGAAACTGCTTTTAGGTCTTGAATTCAAAACGCAAACGCAAAACGTTGACAAAAGTTACACGACAATAAAATGTGTGTGCCCGAAGTTCAATAAAAAATTCACAAAACTTACCAAAATTCTGAAAGTTTTACTAAAACTTACATAAAGTATTCAAAAAGAGAAAGAGGATACCAAAGAATACGGTGTCGTAAAACTCACAGGTGTGTAATGCACCAAATACATCACAAAATTAATAACAAGTACACAAAGAGTACCAAAATGGTAATACAGTATGCTAACAACTACATACAGTGTACTAGAAAGTACACACTAAGCGTCTTATTCAAAAAAAGTTGTGGGGAGTTCGAGACCTCTCATAACTTTTTATGACTAAGGCCGTAGGTGTACTAGAAAGTACACAATGGTTTATAAAAAAAAGGAAAATTGTATTAAAGAGTGTACAAAGTGCAGTAAAAAATAAATTAAAGCGTACAAAAACGTCACAAATTGCGAAAAAGTACACAATGTATACTAAATAGTATAAATTGTACTAAAGGCTATACGTAAAATGTAGTAAAAATTGCCTGAAGTGCAGTAAACAGTATAGCGAGTGTATGCCAGTGTTGTACTAAAATCAGGACAAGGTGTGCTAATTGTACACACTTACTACCAAAATTATAAAAAGTAAGCCAAAATTAAATAAAGTGTAGTTAAAAGTACTCAAAATGTAAAAAAAGATTCGCAAAGTGTACTCGAATTATAAGACAGCAAAAAGTACACAACATTAACAGTGTGCCAAACGCTACGTAATATGTAGTGAAAAGAACATGTAAGGTAGTAACAAGCGCATGGCAGGTACTTGAAAGCACACGAAGTAACCTAACGAGTACCTGAATTATAATAAAAAGTACTGAAACATCCACACAGTGTACTATAAACAGCACAAAATGAACTAAAAGTACACAAAAAGCATTAGAATATACACAAGGTGTAGTAGAATGTACACAAAGTGTACTAAAATGTATATAAGGTGCAAACAGATGTGCACAGTGTCCTGAAAAGTATACAAAGTGTACTAAAAGTGTGCAATGTGTACTAAAAAATTTTTCACAAATTGTACTAAAAAATATACATTCAAGTATACTTTTAGTACAAAAAAGGAACTAATTAGTACATAACGAGTACACTTTGTAAAGCACAAAATGTACTAAGTACTACACGAAGTGTTCTAAACTTTGTAAAGTGGACTAAAGTGTACTAAAGTTTGTAAAGTGTACTATGGATCATAAAGTGAACTAAAAAGTAGTTTTACAATGACATTGAAAGCGATTCCAGAGACCACATTTTTAACGCTGTACTGTGACCATTTACATAAATGTACATTTTACTAAATTTTGTTATTGAAAAGTACATAAATTATTTTACAACTAAAAAGTACAAATGCAGGGTTTTCCTAATTAATAGATGTTAAAATTGAAACCAAAAAACAAGTTGCGTGTCAGATAACCGAAGGATTTTTCTTTTTACTGAAAGGCCTATCAATGAAAATATGGGAACAAATTCACTTTAGGGCCCATGGCCCTATTTTTTTTCGTTTTTTTTTGACCTGATAACAAACAAAAAGAAAAATTCTCGGTGCAAGTCCATATTTGCCGAAATATAGGCCTCCAAAGCTTGAGTATATAGTCGTTCATATCTCAGGTATTTATTATCCAATCTGGGTAAAATGGGTATCATTACAAAGCCCTTTTGAAACTCTGTGTATAAATATATTTCTTTTTATTAACCCATTGGGGGCTGTTGGAAAAAAAAAGATTTTTTAACCTCACTTTTTTGATAAATATTTATTCTTTTTCAGAAAAATGCCCTAGTATACATATATTTGTACTAGAGTCCGATAATATGCAAGTCTTCAGTCTTTTGTTTAAGGTATAACACTCAACAATAACCCTTCAAAGACCGGATATATTAAAGTCGAAAAAAGTTATTTAAGTTTTTTCTCTTATTTTTAAGATTTTTATTAAAAAAGTCTTTTTAGAAATGTTTTTCGGGAACAACTCTATTTTAGGGGCAATTGAGAATTTTTTTTCATTTTTTAATTAGAACATCAAAAAATTTTCCCACAGGCTCATATTTTCCGAGTTATGGCTCTTCAAAGTTGAGATATATAACATGTTCGGCTCGAGTACAATTTCCGTAACGTCGAAATGAAAATGAAAATAAATTTTTGAAAATCGTTAAATTTATATTCCACCTAGTCGCCAGGCCGGGCTCAGGCAGGGGTGTTCTAATTCCCTCTGTGCCTTAAGTCGATGTGTGACAAAATCAGAAAAATCGCTCTATTTTTTTGAAATAATTTTTTAATTTTCCTTAAATATGTCTGGAGTCTAGCAAAAAAAAAAATAACTTCACTAAGGATTTTTTTTTTAAAATAGTACATTTTAAAGGAAGGGAGGTTAAAACCCCTTGTTTTAAATAGCCCCCAATGGGTTAATAAAACGAAATATTTTTTTAGACAGAGTTATAGAGTTTCAAAGGGGTTTTGTAATTATACCCATTTTAATTATACCCAATTTTGTACCAAATTCGGTTTGGCCTCAGCTCGGCTGCAGTAATCGAATTTGGTATCAATTCGGTTGTAACTACCGAATTTGGTATCAATTCAGTTGTAAGTACCAAATTTGGTATCAATTCGGTTGTAACTACCGAATTTGGTAACAATTCGGTTGTAGCTCCCGAATTTGGTATGAATTCGGTTGTAACTACCGAATTTGGTATCAATTCGGTCGAAATAACCGAATTAATGCTTAAGTAGGTTGCAACGACCAAATTCGGCGTCAATTCGTTTGTTGTAACTGAATTTCTCATGAATTCTGTAGGTATAACCGAATTTAATTTTCAATTCGGTTACCACAACATAATTCTATGTATTTAAAATTTAACGTTGAAAATTATGAAAACAAATATTATATTAAAAGAAGTTAAAGAGTGTATAACTGTCCTCGTCACGGTGTTGTTGGTGGTAAGGTAAGTAAAAATATTGTAATTGTGGTTTTTGTGTTAAATCGTCTTATTTTGCAGCGAATGTCCAAGCCGATATCAAGAGTTTGGAAACTTTTCAGGTTCGGTCTGCAATAATGCTGCTAAAATCTGTGTAGGAAACGGTTTAGGATCTAAATCAACAGATACAACACGCCAGAATTGGTGCGATGACCCATGATGGCCGGGACTACAAAAAAG
This sequence comes from Phaonia tiefii, assembly GCA_963931995.1. Classification (NCBI taxonomy): domain Eukaryota; kingdom Metazoa; phylum Arthropoda; class Insecta; order Diptera; family Muscidae; genus Phaonia; species Phaonia tiefii. The sequence goes on from OZ008370.1 coordinate 145,831,532, forward strand.
GTCGGTAGTGACATGAACAATAAATGTGTTATTCATAAGATTATCCTATATAAATAACTTTATTTTCTCGCTCTCTAATGTTTTTCATAAGAATACTGGATAATAAATCATTAGTTAATAATAAAAAAATTCAAAATTCATTTCTGCCGCTATCTAAATTCGGTTGTGTCAACCTCTAATGAGGTTGCGACAACCTCTAATGAGGTTGCGACAACCTCTAATGAGGTTGCGACAACCTCTAATGAGGTTGCGACAACCTCTAATGAGGTTGCGACAACCTCTAATGAGGTTGTGACAAACTCTAAAATCGGTTACGGCTAATTCGGTTGGCTCAACCGAATTTTTCTGTGAGTGTACTCAAGGCACTAGTTGACTTACTAAATAGTTCCCTAGTATGTTTCGAAGCTAATAATATTTCCGTGGAACAGCGAAACAGAGCACCTAATAATTCTGGACAATACTAGTGCTTTGACTATAAAATCCAACTTTGTCTTGTGTGATACGTTCAGATGTCATTTTAAGAATTAAAGTACATAATGATATCTACATTAAAAATTGAAAGAAGGACCAATAAATCATTTTAAGGGGCCCCAGACTTGTTGTTCTTGAGCAAGTGCTTTGTTGAATTACTTCTTATATTGCTCGCCAAAATGACATCACTTTTAGGTAAATCGGGATAGTGAGGCAAACAAAATTGAATGCATTTCTACTTGGTATTTAACAATATTTGAAAATTTCATTCTGCTTCGCCACAATCGATAGTAGGACAGCAAAAATTACTAATATATATGTGTACATATAAACAAATGAGGTCAAATTGTTTATAGTCTATATTTTGTGTATTTATTTATTTTCCTCTTAAACAATTGAGTAACAAAATAAGCAATCACTTGACTTAGTCATAGATGAACTAATCGATATCGCTATTGACTTCGAGGTGAATTTCCAATATTCAATTTCATAAAGTCAAAAGGCTAAACATAGCAATTATTTATAGTTCAAAATATTTCAATCCTAGACATGTATTTATAATCAAAATCCTCGCTAATTTCAAACTGTCCATATTGTCCATACAACTTGTTTAAGTTGAATAGAAGTTGTACACCATCGTTTTGTTTACACCATACGGTTCTCATTTCCATGCCATCATCAAGTGGTAAGAGAAATTACTTAGTGTAAACACCGAATTATGAAAGAAAGAAAACAAGAAATGATATGAAATATTTATAAATAATAAAATTTATAAAATTTTTCAGTAAATTACAAACGGAAACATAAACAATGGCTATTGGAATAAATGAGTTGGAATGACATCACCTATTGACGGATAATGTCAAATGACATAATCCTATTGTCTTTGCGTCAATGACGTGTTCAATTAGTTGTTGGCATTCAATGATACGTTGCGTAAAGTATGTCGGTTTAATAAAAGAGGTGGTCATTGAGATTTAGCTATTTTTTTAAAGAGTCTAATGATTTTTTATGTGGTATCGAAGATATAACGGCAATTAAGTAGTTAGATGTACCTTACGTTCAAATTGCATTTGTTTTGTATAAATATATCGACAAAACGACCATCTTTAAAAAAAAATTAGTTTTGTTTGCACTAAAATTCCTGTTAAACTGACGCGACTTTACAAAGTTAGTAAATCACAGAAAAGGAAACAGTTAATTTTGTTTAACACTTTAGTTGAATGCGAGATACATATATTGGGATTAACACAACTAGCACTCATTGAAAGAAAAACACTTTCGTTCTTATTCATAAAAAGTTATTAGAGGTTTGAGAGACGGTTTATCAAACAAAAACCTCTCATATTTTTTTTTGAATAAGGCAGTTAGAATGTTTACATTACTACAATTAAGTGTTTCGTACATCCTACGATTTTGTTGTAGCTGCAACGAAACACGTGAAACACATGTTTTTACTTGAGTCCAATTTTCAATCCAGCAATGAAACGTAATAATCGCTATAAAAATAAATGAATATTAGAGGGGAGAGCATCTCACAATCACAGTTTTCACTCACTGCTTGGGACCTACAGTTTTACACCGGTTCCGAACGGTTTTTTGAGAAGCTATTTCATGGCTTATTACTCGATAGTGTCGCCGTCACTAAGCGAGGTGGCCGTCGTCGAAAGGAGTGAAAGATGGTCACAGCAGGGATCGAACCCACGTTCTCTCGCACAACAGCTATAGCTATAGTGAATCAAGTTCATCGTAGCAATGGAACATTTTCATTGCAGTAATAAGACATATTCATCACAGAGGCTCTCGTACATGAGAGCGTGGGTTCGATCCCTGCTCTGACCACCTTACATTTCTTTCGACAACGGTCACCTCCCTTAGTGAGGGCGACAATATCTACTTAGCCATGGAAAAACTTTTCAAAATACCAATCGGAACAGATTTAAACTGTAGGTCCCAAGCAGTGAGTGAAAACTAGAAAGCGCAGAGTTCGCTGGTTGTGAGAAGCTCTCCCCAATCCTTTCATGAGATGTAATGGGAAACCATTTTTTAATTCTTTATATTAACTTCACCTCTCTGTATGTAGGCATGCATGCCGAAAAAAACTTTGGATTGATTTTTAAACCTTTTCCAGTGATCCAATCGAGCTGAAACTTCGCCGGCAAATTAATGGCGACGACAAAAGTGAACTATCAGAATATGGGCGGGATTGGACTAAGAAGCGTGGATGGTATTTAAACAAAATTGGGTATGTTGGTTAGGTGTACATATTCTAAGATCTGCTTCAAATATGGGCGGGATTGGACAAAACTTCATATATAAAGAATTCATATTAAAATACATATAGTCATGGCAACAATGAAACACATTTATACCCGAAAAGAAACATTAATGTTCACACAAATGTTCATTTAGACACAAAGCTTCTTTTGAAGAATTTAGTATTTGTCTCTACACCCGTTCTGGTATCTACCAGAAAGGTCGACACATTTAATAGAAAATTATGGTTCTTCTTAAACTTTTTTCTGGTATACATATGTGATGAGCTTCAACTTATACATTGGTTAATCAGATGTAAATTTGTACATAAAGGAAATTAGCGAGGTTTCCACACCCATTCTAGCAAATACCTCCCGTACGAAAGTTGGGCAGCCGTCCTTTCGGCTTATCAATACGCTTAATCATGTAAACCACTTACAATCTTAATGACGTTTCTTATTAGGCTTAATTTTGTCAACCGCACATCAATACTCACTAAAACCACGATGATTTTGCCCCACCCATTTTGGTACCTCCCATACATAAGTTGTGCGGTCGGCCGGTTGGTCCTAAAGATAACTCCCATAAAACACAACTAATCTTTATTAAATTTAGAATTATTTAATATTTTTTTCAAACGCCAGTCTGTTGTGGAAAAAGGGTGCATTTGCTCCTCTCATTCTGGTACCTCCCACATAAATAAAGGAAGACTGTCCCGATGATTGATGCAATATCTCCCATAAACCATAACCGACATTCATGAAATTTGGTACTGGGCAATATTTTGTAAAAAGTTACTTTGTAACTAAAAATGCACAACATTGCCAAGCCCATTTTGGTACCTCCCTTACAAAAGTTGGGCGGCTTTTTGGTTGATCGCTGCGATATCTCACGTAAAACACAACTGATCTTAACCCTTTGACTATCACAGGCAAGTATGTTTTCCCTAGTGTTTTTCACCCCTATAATTGTTCAGGTAGGATCTAGAGGAAATGTATCCATGGGCGATTTATAGAAGAAGGTAGGGGCAACAATAGTATAATAGTCGTCAATTCTGTAACTTATCCGATCTGACCCCAATCAACCATCAAAGTGGGTCACAAAGTGGTCTTAGTTCAAAGGGATTTAACGGGTCGAAAAAAGGGCGCATGTGGGAGAATATCAGATACGTTTTGAGTCCATCCATTACCTTTAAAAAATGTAAAGTCGAATATCAACGGGCTTATGTGGACCGAATAAATGTTTGCCTTTTAGCTAAAATAGAATAAAATGTACTAACAAAAAAATTAGTTCCATATCTTGCGGCGTAGCCATTATTAGATCATAGATCAGAAAACAAATCCAAAAATATAGAAATCGTTTCGGCCCAAACTGTATGGTTGCCAAAGGGTTAATGAAGCTGGGTACTAGGCAATACTTTGCCAAACAGCTACTACGTAGTTATCAAAGGACAACTTTTCCATGCCCATCTTAGTGTCCTAAAATACAACTGATCCTAATCAAATTGGGAATCATTTAGCGCAATATCCCTCTATTATTGGATATTGGCAAATTCTGCAAAATGATAAAAACCTTTGTTAATGGTACTAGAACCCAATGGATAACGTAGGGTGGGGCTTTGTTTAAGTCGGTTCACCAGACTGAAATTTTTCTACTGGTTTGAACTGCTGTTATAGCCGCAATAATTGATACATTTGTTAAGAAAGAAAGAGGTAGTTTAAAGAGAATTGAGCAGGTCGTGAATGGAGGAAGTGATTGTAGAATTTTGTTCTTTGCTTAAGAAATAGTAACTACTTTGCTTCAACAAAAGTGAAAAGACACATAGAGAGAGAGAGAGCTATGTAAAACTGCTGTCAAAAATATGTCAACATTCGTAAAGGAATTATTTGAGATAATTTTCAAATTTCGACATCGTTCTAACAACCAGGGTTCGTATTTCTTAGGTAAGGTGTTAACCATTAACCATCCTCGTGGGGAATGGGTTACGATCGATTACCCCTTACACACAGGGTATGGGGAAACTAATGGGTAGTTACTACACATTTGCACTAAACGTCTTGACAAGACATTTGCTTTTTTTCAAGACATTTACTGTAGCGAAGTTGCGACATCCAAGTACTTCGGGGTACTGGCGACACAGAATTCGTGAAAGTGTATATGTGTGTGTGCTCAAAACTACAATACGATGTGAAACGAAAAAAAGTACCTATTTATATTGTGTGGAGCACAACAAAACAGGCAAATGTCTAGTCAAGACGTCTTGTACAAATGTGTAGTAGTTACACACAGTGGTGGGGAATTACCCATCACAATTACCCACAGGGTATGGGAAAAATAATGGGTTGTTATACACGACGATGAGGAATTACTCATCACGATTACTCATTACCCATGGGGTTTGAGTAAGCGGCCTTTACACATTGCCCACGGCGATGGGATACCCAAGGTAAACCACTCTCATTTTTGATCGAAAATATGAAAAATTGAGGGATAAAACGTCTACATCCACTGGCTAAAACCTACTGTGGAGGTCAAATATTTTATTTTTTTGCGATTGAACGAACCGTTACAGCCATATTTTTATTTTAGTAATTTTCTTATTTTGGTGATATTTTGTTCCATACGATTTGGAAATCCGCAAAATTTCTATAACATTTCGATTGGGCGCTCCATTTTTGAGATTTTTTTTAATTTTTCATATTCACGATCAAAACTTGTAAATATACCATTTGGTGATGGCTAACTCCCCATCGTCGTGGATATGTATTTTATTTTCCTTATACCCTGTGGGCAATGGGTGATCGTGATGGGTAACTCCCCATCGCCGTGGGTATCTATTATATTTTCCTTTTACCCTGTGGATAATGGCTAATCGTGGTGGGTAATTCCCCATCGTAACTTAACATTATTTTTCTTATACCCTATGGGTAAAGTCTAATCGAGATGAGTAATTCCTCATCGTCGGTGGTGCATTGCCTAGTGTGGTCGGGTCTTGTGCATGAGACCACCTTAGATTTCCCTCGACGACGGCCGCCTCGCTTAGTGATGGCGACACTATGAAAAAGCCTTTCGAAGCCGGTGTAAAACTGTAGGTCCCAATCAGTGAGTGAATGCTCTCCTTCATGGCTGTAATGGGAAACGGGGTTTTCCACTACACATTATTTTCCCCATGTCCTATAGTTAATGGGTAAACGATCGTTACCCATTCCCAACGGCGATGGGTATGTGTTACACATGGAAGGGTAAATACCAAATCTGCTAACAACTGTCGAAAAATTGAGATATGACAGATAAGAGACAACGAATTGTCATTCTTTAAGTTGCAGTCGCGCAGAGATGCGAATTTAAGTTGCGAGGATATAAGGTGTGTAACGTTGGAACGTTGTAGGTAGGTTGGTTGGTATTGGGGTTTTTCATGTGGTCTTTTGTTGTTGTTAAAATGAAAAGCGTTTTGCTACAAAACCACATTACGTAACGACATCTCAAAACGAACGACGACAACAACATGTGGCGGAAAGATAGATAGGTTGGATGAAAGGTATTGTTGTCGTTGTGGTTGTTCATGTTTAATATGCCAAAGTAACCAACCACCAAAAGTATTCCAATAACTATAGCAGCAACTGGCGACACGACACAAGCACCATTAGAAATGAGAGCAACAGCCACAGCAGCTGTGGTACAACAACAATTACGGCAACTACAAATACAAATATAAGGGGCCATCGGGAGGAGCTGCAGCAGAGTAGTAAGACCAAAAACGACGACAGCAACTACAACACAAGTTATAAACAATAAATACAACGGCAGCAGCTAAGGTAGAAGAAGAACTATGAGAAAATTCAAAGTGAAAAGCTGAAAAGCGCTAGGCAATAGCTGGTGTTGGTAGCCTTCATCCAAAAGCTACAGCGGCAGCAGTGACAACAGCAACAACATAAGCAACAAATAGTATTAGTAAATACACACAGATTCTCCTAACTACAAACGCAGCCACACACACACGCCCATTCTATGTGTGCATCATCATACATGGGGTAAACTACATGCAATCTATGATGATACTTGCACCAGATGAAATGTAAATACGAACGATACTCCAGCCTCTTGGTTGGTGGAGCAGGGGTAGAGATACATAGCTGTGCCGTGGCAGGCCGATGGACCAAATAGTGGTAAGGTAACGAGAGTCACGGCCACCAAAGACCTGGGCCCAGATTGCCACAAACATGCATTCATACACCCAAAACCTACACACTCATGCACAAAGGTTGTTTCCGGAATAGTTTGAATACGCAACTCGCCAAAAAAGAAAACAGAAAATATTGGAATTCATACTCAAAGATAACGCAAGTACCCTCAAACACACACACACACACACATGGTCCTCAGCACATCATCATGGTAGGTACATGGTTGGTATTTCCTACTCCAATAGCCATGTGAGGTTATTCAAAGACATATACTCGTATGTATTATTTGTCTGCATCTTCTTGAGTATTTATATATGACCACCACCCAGTTTCCATTCTTCTACTACTGATGAGAACATGATTGATTGATGGTGACGATGTTGTCCCGCGTGAGAAAATTGTACTCCGATGACGCACATGACGTACTACATGCATGAATCCATTGTACGAGTAGTTTGCCTGAACTTAAAGTTCTATTTTGAAAGCAGAAAATATGAAATGGATACAATCGAATACTGTATTCGCACGGACATCCTTACTACCCAATAAAGCCCACACACAACTCTTTTAAAAATTCCTTCATAACCATTCACCCATTAGGGTGGTACACAAATTTTCTTTGTGGTACTTAAGCAGAATCTAGAAAAACTTAGAGGCCAAACTTTAAAAATCCATATTTAAATTACGTCCAGTAAAATCTTCAGCAACAGCAATCCTTATTCTGTGAGATATCAGCTCCATTTTGAACACTCCATAGGTAACCAAAAGTATAATACAATTGCGAGCGGTACAAACGCTGGAGTAGGCTAGGTAGAAGTGTGTGTCACGATTGACGAACTTGGTCCAATGAGGCCCGTGGTGACACCACGGGTTATCATATTCCGTCCTCATCGCTGAACCTGTAAAATGACATCGCTGAAATGGCGTTCAAGCCATATGATATCACATCCCGAAATTCACGGATGTGTCTGAAGAAGAGACATTCATTAGTCCTTGGGGAACCAATTAGTACACGCTGAAAATTATGTCTTGTTTTGTTGTTTGGATGAAACTATAACGTGTTTATAGTATTCTTGTGTCCAAACACATTGTGTTTGCTATTCAATATTACATGTTTGAGACGCAATGATTAATAGGTTATAATATGTGTTTTGTGACCCAAATGTGGCTTTGTTTGTTGAAAACTTCTAAAAACAAAATCGTGACAAATAACAAAAAACAGTAAAGCAGCAGATCATCAAATTATGAAAGCCATGCTTGCAAACATATACATGCTTCCTGCAATATATTGCTGGACCGTTATTTTCCAGCGTGTAATATGCAAAAACATTCTAAGCTCATTCAGCAAAATTTCCTGAATGTCTGTTAGATCCAAGACGTAGTAAGATATAAGATATTCTTTGCTGCTCAAACAAACGGCCGGACAGTAAGTAGCGTATGAGATGTGCCCAATGATGACAGCTACACGCTGAAAAAAAACGGTCCCAGCAACATACTGCAGGAACCATGCACATGTTTGCAAGCATTGTTTTCATGAATTGAAGATCTGTTGCTTTTTTGATACTTTGTTGTTTGTCGCGTTTTCGTTTTTAGCAGTTTTCAACAAACAAAGCCTCATTTGGGTCTCACAAATATATATTTCAGCCTATTTATCATCGTGTCTCAACCATGTAATATTTAATAGCAAACACAATGTGTTTGGACACAAGTATAGCATGTTTGTGACAAGCTACAAACACGATATATTTGCATCCAAACAACAACAAAAAGTCAGACTGTTCAGCGTGTAGCACCTTACATTTCTTTCGACGACGATCACCTCAGTTAGTGACGGTGACACTATCGGAGATTTAGCCATGAAAAAGCCTCTCAATATACCGTGCGGAAACGGTTTAAAACTGTAGGTTCCAATCAGTGAGTCTAAAACTAGAAAGCGCACTGCTCACTTGCGAGACTTGCGAGAAGCTGTTCCCAATCTCTTCATGGGATGTAATGGGAAACCATTCTTTTTAGCATAGAGATATCTTGTCTAGGACTGGATTCAGACCATGACTTCACCATACTTGATTTGAGATCCTGTATTTTGTGCCTCCAGACCATTTATCTCTTGCATGGCTGAGAGCTTTGGTTTTAAGCATGTAGAAAGTTGTATACTCACATGCCCCATATCCAATGTCACAGGTAAGGAGGGTCCTAAATAAAAAAAAGTCTAGAGATGGGATGTTACACGATCTAGGCTGTCACTTTAAAAGCCCTAAGCGTGAAATCAACTGTTCAATGAATTGTTCTCGCAATAATTCCATGGTTGCAAGTGGCACCGTCTTGTTGGAACCAAATGTTATCGAAATCACTAGCTTCAATATCAGGCAGAAAATAGTCCGTTATCATGGTGCGAAAGCGGGTCCCATTCACAGTTACGTTCCGGCCGGCTTTATTTTTAAATAAGTATGGATCGATGATTCTATCTACTCCACACTTCACTCCAAACCGTTGTACACTGGGACAGAGATGGAATTTTTCGGCCAAAAGTCTTTAGACTTATCAAAGCTGGCAAATAAAAATTATCGTAAGATTTTCGGGGTCGGGGTAGGTATATACGGTATTATTTAAACTGGTTCATTCAAAACTGCATACAGGAGATAAAACTCATGCACCGACCAGAAAAACTTATGTTTTTATAGTTCAGGGATGGAAACCAGAATAAAATGTAACCCTAAAAACATATGGCAATTACTTTTCAGACTTTCAGCAACAACTATAGTTATAGAGGTGATAAAAAAAATTGCCAAACCCAAACAGTAATTAGGCACCCCTATAAATACTTGTTTTTATTTTCTTACCAAAAATAAATCGTCGCTGTGCCAGCAAAAAGAGTTATGTGTAATTTTTCAAAAAAAAAAACAAAAAAAAATATTGCTCAATTGAAAACGATGTTTATTCCTGCATTACCTATTTGCAGCGGCTGTGAAGTCTATAGTCCAAGCAAATATCAAGTTGTGGAGCAAATGTTCCAAGTCAATTTTAGTATTTTACCAATTTTACACTTTCGTTGGACATAAAACGGACAGAACTCGAAGGGAATTCGTATTTTCGTTCAATACAAACAATATAAAACATAATTTAGCTGTCATTAGCATCAATAAACACTATTTAAAATTAGTTCCTGTCTTCTTTGCTCTCTCATTCTCTATCATCGGCCTAGTACCTTTTCGATCAGCTGTGCCATAGAATCCCCCTGGAAGAACGTAAATTGCTTTCTCTTTCTCTCACTGTATACACAGTCTTATCCAGTGTTGCCAGAGACTGATTACAAAATTATGTCAAATGTCCTCAAAAATTGTGCCGTTTGCGAAACCATTATGCTAAAATTGGCATTTTAGTCTTTTTGTAATTCTGTGTCCAGAACACACAGTCACTCCAAGAAATGGGCGCTTATCTCCATTTGAAAATTTAAACAGCTGTTATAACTAACCTGACCAACCGATTGCGAGCAAAAAGCGGGACACAATGGGTAAGAAAAAACCGATTCTTTTGGTTTTAAATAAAAGTCTAAATAAAAATATGTACTTGCATTTAGTTAAAATAAGACTAAATATATAAACAAAAGCGATTTATTTTCTATAGAATCATTTTGTTAATCAATCGCATACTAGAGAGAATATTTGGCTCATCTCTCTCACTCTTCTTGAAGCGGTCGGTGTGATAGAGAGATGTTTGACGAAAAGTGACATACACCAGGTGGAATTACAATAACTTTTTGCTTTAATTTTTCATGTCGTTTTGGTGAAAAACTGTGAAATTTAAATGTGTTTTACACTTTTTATTGACTGTTATTGTTAGCATACATTTGTGTTGTATTTAACACAATAATTTTAACACACAAAACGAAATGCCGTTGGTGTTATTTTGTTCGTTGTGTTGAACCACTGCCTCTATCTGGTAGTAGTAAAGCAATTCTTTTCATCAACGAACGTAAATATCACACCAGGCCAAATGTCATAAATTTGGTGAGAGAACTATTAGGTCTACTATAATTATTAGTCTAGGAACACATACTCTATGCTTCTACCTTGTCAATATATCTTGGATGAACAATTCAAGTGTTGTAGTTTGCTGTGCTTTTAGTTGTACTTTGAATGCAAAGCGAGACAGACGTGTCATTAGACAAAATAGACAAAATAGACAAAAATTCCAACTTTTTTAGAGCTTCTGGAAACCATAAATAAAAGTTTTAATTACAACTAGGTTGCTGTAACCGAAAGAACAGTTGGTGGAATCGTTTTTCGTTTCCCACAAACGATATTCAGCTTTAATTTTGCATAACTCGTTTACTGTAAACGTTTGTCAGTTCTCGCAAACGTCTTTTTAGTTATTATCAACTACAACTCGGTTGCTGTAACCGAGGGAACAGTTGGCGGAACCGTTTATCGTTTCTCACAAAAGTTTTATTCAGCTTATGTTCTTCATATCTCGTTTGCTCCAAACATTTTTCGGTTCTCCCAAACGATATGACATGTATGGCTTAACAGAAGTTCGTTTCTCCCAACTACAGTCCCCAAACGAACTTCAGTTATCTGAGATTTCGTTTGGGACGAACGAGTTTTTTCCTTGCGTGTATACTGATATGCCAAAAGCAGTTTTACCATGTGTTGGTTTGCAATGATTCCTTCGGCGAAAGGTTTATTTAAGAAAAACACATGTTTTCCCCTTAAATAAATTGTAACTTTCACATTTATGTATTTTTTGCGACGCTTTTTGTACCACATTGATGCCGGAACTTGCTACAAGAAAACAAACATACAAATAATAATTTTGACACTCGCAGCTGTATAAAAAGTAAATAAACACATAATTTTTTTAAATTGATTTTTAAACAGATTTTTTTTATTATGGAACAACTTCCCGAAATTCCCGGTATTATTTCAATTACAAATAGTGGTTTCTGGTCGGAAATTGAGTCCTCTTTCCCAGTGTACGTCGGTTTGTCTGGATGTAGTACAAAAACAAATAGTTTCCCTTTACATCCTATGAAGGGATTGGGGACATCTTCTCACAACTAGTGAGCTGTGCGCTTTGTAATGTTTCACTCACTGATTGGGACCTACAGCTTTACACCGGTTCCGAACGGTATTTTGAGAAGCTTTTTCATGGCTAAGTACTCGATAGTGTTGCCATCTCTAAGCGAGGAGGCCGTCGTCGAAGGAAATTTAAGGTGGTCAGAGCAGGGATCGAACCCACATTCTCATGCACAAGACCCGTGAACACTAGCCGTTGCATCACCGACGGCCACGTCGTAATACCAATCTTAATACCTCTATAGGTTTGGTTTCAGCCCAAATATGGAAATTTCACGTTGTGACATAGATAAATGGGACATATGCCACATCGTCAAATATCCATATTGAACAAAAAACTATCATGACTGTTCCACAGTTTGATCTGCCATATAATATCCCTACTGGAGAAAGTACCTCTAAATGAATCACCTAATTTTAATGAACTTGTATACTTTTTGGTACACTTTATGTAGTTTGTAACACAATTACAAGTACAACTTGCATACGTTTTAAATCGGGTTTATGTACTTTTAGGAGACTCTACGTACTTTGAAGTAGCTATTTTCAATACTAAATACTAAACATAAAAATATCATGACTTTCGACAGCCTGATCTGCCATAAAATCCGTACTGGAAATAGTACCTCTAAAGTAATCACCTAATTTTATGAACTTGTATACTTTTTGGTACACTTTATGCACTTTGTAGCACAATTTCAAAGTACACGCAACAACAAGCACAACTTGGATACTTTTAGTAGACACTAAGTACTTTGAAGTACATATTTTCAAAATGAGTACTTGTCATATATCTTCTAAAACATTTGTGTTTTAGTTTAAATCAATTAAATTGTCATAAATCTTCTAAAACATTTGTGTTTAGTTTTAGTTTGTCTAATCAACTTTTGATAAAATTAACTTTTAACGAATATGTGATACTTAATGAACTTTCGGTACACTTTATGTACTTTTCGGTAAACGCTTTTGAAACAATTCTAAACACATACAATTAGGAAAATTTTGGTAAGTAAGAACACTGTAGGATATATTGGCATTTCCTTATGTTTTGTGCTTATTTTGTTGTTTAGTGTGCACTTAATGTATTTTTTAGTACACATACGTACATTATATTACAATTTATGTACGTTTTAGTAAAACAGTTCTCAAAACTTCGTTTGGCTAATAATCGTTGGGATAATGTTCGATATTGTTTATTTCTCAAGAAAGTTCATTCATTTAATACCATTTTGGTACAAGGTTTTTTGTATGAATTCAGCCTTAGGTTAATAAGTTTAAGTTTAACTATAATATAAGTTCACTAGTTGTGGGACGCTCTCCCCAATCCATTCATGAGATGTTATGGAAAGCCATTGTCTTTTTTTTTGATATGTTCACAGGTTTTGTCTACACCGAATATTGAAAAAGACGTAAGAAAACGATTTCAAGTTTTTCAATAGATTACCTATTAAATGATGTATTATTTCTTGCCAAAATTACTAGCCACCCTAATATAAATACATACATATCCTATGAGTGAGGACGTCCTACGCTATACCAAAAGTATGTTTCATTTTAACTGCAGGATATGGAATTATAGCCCTTTTGCTGAGAACACAAACATATGGAGATGCTTCTTTGATTGTGCCTGAGTGTGTTTGTTTAAGTTTGAATTTGTGTGTGTGAGAGAGCGAGAGGACCTCCCAACAAAAATATGAATATGTATAAATAAAATATTGATTATACACAATTCTGCACCAAATCAAATATGAATGTACCTAAAGCTACGGGGTAGTTAAATATAGACATTTGCATGCCGTGTTTATTAAATCTAAGTTTAAATCAAAAAGGATCAAAAAATTGAGTACGTGAGCATGTAGCAGCTACAAGGCAAAAGTGTTCGTGATTTAAATAATACGTAAAGAAGAATAAGACTGTTAATTTTGCCCAATATTTAAAAAATATTTTATATTTTAAAAAACTTTAGGACATGTCGCCTTATTAGCCACTATCACAACTCATTGTCGAGGATACAAAGACACTTCTCTAAAATATCTAAAATAATCATTTCCGTCTATATCTCATGAAGGGACAGGGGAGAGAGAGCTTGTCATAATCACTCTTCTATAGTTCATCCAATTCACTTGAATTGTCTAGCTCTTTTTCCATTAACGCCATATTGCCGAGTCGTTGGTAATACATGCAGTTTTCTTCTGACTTATATGACATCATACGAGTTCGATTATGCCCGAGTTCCGCATTCAACTTTTGTTGAAAATGCTACCGGTATTGGCCACACAGGCTTCAATCATCTATTACTATATCAATATAAAGGTTGAAGACACAGCACGATAATTTAGTATTAAAATTGGTTGTTATTGTCTTCGCCAATCTTGGCTAAAGATTTTGTAGCAAAAATGAGTCGTATTATTCTGCAAAGAAGTGAATATCACTTTAATATTGATGCCTTGTTGTTACAAGGTTACTATTTTTTGTATCGCGCTGAGACCCCATGAGTAAAAGCAGTACTCATGAATGAAAATACCCATTGTAGCAATTAGACCTCTTAGATTTCATTGGTGGGACTCCCAATATTCAGCTCCACGACTCATGTCTCAGACTTTTCGAACTTCCCTCGTAGTTATATGAAATGCAACACTGCTCCCATCAAGTACCAACTGTTAATAGACTACTGTCAAATTTTGAGCAAGTTCCGTCCTTTACTTTGCGTTTAACAGCTGTTCAAAATATACAACCTCGTGAATTTTTTTTAAAAAAGCTGTCTGCAAGATGGGTGCCGCGTTTGCTCTCAATTGACCATAAACGTACGGGTGCACACGTGGCAAAATTCCATGAATTGGGCTACGAATTTGCACCTCATCCGCCATATTCTCCGGATTTAGCCCGCAGTGACTATTTCCTATTTCCAAATCTAAAGAAATGGCTACGTGAAAAGAGATTTAGCTCCAACGATGAAATTATTGATCAAATAAATGCCTATTTTATGAACATCGAAAAATCCAATTTTTTGGAAGGGATACAAAAATTTGAAAAACGTTGGAGTAAGTGTATTGAGCTAAAAGGAGATTATGTTGAAATTTTTTTTTTGTTGCGCAAAAAAAACTGTTTCATTCAAAAAGTCACAGATTTATTGATCCGCCCTCGTAACATAGAACAAAACCTTTAATCTATTATATCGAACATAGGAGCAGATGCAGGAGTCTCACACATAAGTCCATTGTTGCCATTACCATAATCTAAAATTTGCCCGATAATGACTGCTATCAAAAACCTGGGGTACACTGAAAAAATGTTTTTCGTAAATATTACGAATACCTTCATAGATATTACGAATCTTTCATTAATTTTCAACCGAATAAACATTTCGTGGGAGCAATGCGACAAGTTAATAGATTCCATGAAACGAATCTTTCATATTATCTATGAAATTCATTACAAAATGAATTCAATGCATTCATAACATCTACGAAATATTTTCATAGGTATTTTGAACACAAAAAAAAAATCCTTGTACGAATTACATTACATTACATTACGTACCTTCTTAATTCCTTTATTAGTTTTCAAACTAAAACGTAGATTCTATGAAATGAATCGTTCTTAGAATCTATGAAATTCATCACACAATCAATACACATTTTTCATAACAGCTATAAAGCATTTCCATAGATATTTTGAAATCGACAAAAAAGATTTCTTTGTAAAAAACAAACCGAAAAAAAATCCTCGATGGGGCTGGGTTGCCCATCAGAAGAGGATCTCGTGGCATCCAGTTAGGACTCGGAAACCGGCCCAAAGAGCGGGGTGGATGTCGTAAAAAACGTTCTCCCGCCTAAACAATCAACAGATACAGCAACAAAATTAGACCAGTCCGTTAAGTCAGTCGCGACTGACTTAAAAAAAAACCAAGACGCAGATGTCCTACTGATGCTCGGAGGACACTGTACCAAAAGGCGAAGTTCATTCTTGAAAAGATTGCCGAGAATGAAGCCAATGGCACAGTGCACGAGCGTGATGAAGTGGGCAAAGCAAAATACGCAAAAATAGTTGAGGACTACGACGAGAAGAAGGCCTCCCTACAAAACAATAACAGACCCTCAACCTCAAAGGGGGAACGTTCTCGGGTAGAGGACGATGCACCCGCTAAGCGAAGGAAGGTCAAGGAGCCGTCAAGAACGACTATATCAGCAAAAAGGCTCTTCAACGAGGTAGTAAAGGACAATTTGATAATTGCCGTGGCCAACACGAATACCGGGAAGCAGGCTCCTGTCACAGTCTCGGAATGGAGTAAAATGGAGTCTAAGCTGTGCGAACTCGTGATGGAACACGTACTGGCGAACAAGGGCTCCTTGTTACCCCATTACGACTCTAGAGAGATTCATCAGCAGGAAATTCCTCTGAGGCCTCATGCACGGATTTGGTTACCCAAAATGAAGGATGAGGGTCCCCAGCTCGAGGGGTTCCTACGGGTCTTGAATCCGACTATCTCGATGAAAGACTGGTCCGTCATCCGTAAAGAGCCACCCAACGACAAGAGCAGGAGTTTAGTCCTTGCTATTACTAACGCGGGCGCCGCCGCTCTGAAAGAAGCAGGAGGAAAACTATTCTTTGGCATGAGAGAAGCCAAAGTGAAAATATTAGACGCTGCTGGAAAGTCGTGCAGATTAATCTGAAGCACTCCCGTATCGCCTCAGATAACCTGCGAATCCTTCTAGCTGAGGAGGATCAAACTTAGGCATCATCCACGTACAAGACAATGTGGTAAGAGGGCTGCATGGTGTAACCATTACCATAAAGGACAATGGTAAGCCAAGATCATATATAATTGCAAAAAACAATTTCAACATTTTTCTCTGCCCCAGCTTAGCACAACAGATTTTACCGCTGCTAAACTAAAGCTGACTGTCGATAAGAGCATTTACATAGCATCCTGCTACATGGCGCATTCTTGTGATGCCCAAAATATCATGTAGTCAACATGCATATTAGAGGCCCCATAAATGCAAAAGTTGATTTTTTTTCGCTCCCCGCGACTTTTCTAAAACCTTAAAAACACTTTATTGCCTTTTTGGCCTTTAACTCCTAAACAAACGATTTTACGAGGTTTAATCACATAAGTTATTTTGACCAAAATAAAAAAGCGGACAATTCTTCAATACAAGCTTTTAACATGTATCTAACCGTTAATGGCGTTTTCAACTATGAAAAGCAAAATTTTCCAATTTTTTGGGGCTCTTTTTTTTAAAAAAATTAACATATTTCAAAAAATTTGATTTTATTATAAACACTATTTAATTTCCTATTTAGCAAGCTATATACGTTTACGTTTACCGCCCTTCAACAGCAAAAGAATAATTTTTAAAGAAAAAAAGAGACCCAAAAATTTGGAAAATTTTGTTATATGTTAAAAGCTTGTATTGAAGAAATGTCCGCTTTTTTATTTTGGTCAAAATAACTTATGTGATTAAACCTCGTAAAATCGTTTGTTTAGGAGTTAAAGGCCAAAAAGGAAATGAAGTGTTTTTAAGGCCGGGTTTTAGCGTTTAGGTCAATTGGGACTGGTCGGTTTAAACAAGATTTGAAAAATTGGGATGCAGATATTATTTTTTAAGCCCAAGGTTTTAGAAAAGTCGCGGGGAGCAAAGAAAGCAATATACTTTTCTTTTTCATATATTTTGTGGGGACTCTAATGCATATCTAAAAGGACCCTGCACGAAGTCGTCAAAAATATTGACAGTCCTTAGAACACAAACAATATACCCTCTCGGCCTTCTTGAATATAGAGGGTGCATTAAATAATGTGAGCTCAGCGGCTATAGAAGAATCATTTGAAGATCTAGGCGTAGAAACATTCCTCAAGAGTTCTATAATGGCAATGCTACAGAGCAGAATTATCAACGCCTCTATTGGAAACAGCGAGTGAATAGAGGAACTCCACAGGGTGGAGTCATCTCTCCCCTACTTTGGTCACTCGTGATCAACAAAATACTACTGAAATCACTTAATTATTGAGCCACTGGGAGTGGTCTTGGAGTGAATCCATGGAAAACTTAGTTCATGCTTTTTACCACGAACACCAAGATACCAAAGTTTAATCCTCCTCGGCTAAGCGGAATAGAGATTCCACTGTCAACTCACGCCAAGTACTTGGGCGTGATTCTAGACCCTAAACTTTCCTGGAAGCGTAACATAGAGTACAGCGTACAGAAGGCAACCGTTGCGTACTACGCTTATCGGAAAATGTTCGGACGCCGGTTAGGTTTCCGACCGAAAATTGTGCTATGGATGTACACTAGCATAATCAGACCAATACTCTCCTATGGAGCAATGGTATGGTGGCCTGTCACAGGGAAGACGTCCACTATGAAACTGTAGTATAGAGTACAGAGATGAGCTTGCCTCGGCATAACAGGGGCAATGAGGACGTGTCCAGCTGAAGGCCTTAATGCAATGCTTCCTATTATACCAATCGACCTTCACAACACAGCTAATGAGGGCTGGAGTGCCACCCGACTAAACGCTTTTGGACTCTGGAAGAGCAACGCATATGGACATGCGAGTATACTACAGAAAATCCCAAGAGAACTCAATATAACCACCGACTACTGCACTCCCTTATTGACGTTCGATAACCTATTCGATGTCAGCGTTCCCAGGAGAATAGTGTGGGATAAAGGGGGGCCACTGACAGGTTTTGACATCAAAGTATTTACGGACGGATCCAAAATGGAATGTGGAACCGGCTCGGGTGTCTTCTCCGAAGAGTCAAGCCTCAATTTATCATTCAAACTCCCAGACAAGTGCAGCGTTTTCCAAGCGGAGGTACTGGCCAACAATTAAGCCTGCGCCGAACTTATACTACAACAGAGAACGGAGCGCATTGGAATATTTGTTGATAGCCAGGCGGCTCTCCTATCACTTACATCTAACAACACTGCATCTAAACTCGTTAGTGAATGTAGGGAAAAACTTGTCGAGCTAGGTCGACTGGACAATGTAGTTCTTACTTGGATACCAGGCCACAAGGGTCTCCTAGGGAACGAAAGAGCAGACGAACTAGCCAGGGCAGGATCCTCTTCCACCGAACTCCATATGGTGTCAGCCTATAGGGTCGGTCAAAAGAGGTATTTTCCTGCAGTACCTTGAACGAGCTAAGGCCATATGGGATAGAATGGAAACGTGCCGCTTATCCATAAACACATGGCAAGAATATAACATTCACCGGACTAACTCCCTGATTAGCCAAAATCGGGGGAACATATCAAGGCTAATTGCCGTGCTGACTGGGTACTGGCCAATCGGCAATCACGCAAGACGGCTGAATCTTCCATATAATGACCACTGCTGTGCCTGGGAAGACGCAGAAGAAGAGGAGACTGTGGAACATTGTCTCTGCAGTTGTCCCGCTCTAATGAATAGACGCCTAAAGAGTATATGTCGTCCCTTCCTACACAACCTCACTGAGATACACGAGATAGATCTAGGAGATCTAATGAGGTATCTCTGATTAATAGGTTGGATATAGATAGACACTGTACATTAGACTGTATGGAGTGTTGTGGTATGCAAAACGGTGTCCCAAGACACTAATTGATGCTAAATAGTATCTTCAGCAACCACGTGAATCAACCAACCGTTTGTATCTTTGGTTCTGATCAGAAAAAGCAGACAATTCACTGATTGCGAAAAAATCTCTCTGTACATTTTCAGGGATATACACGCTGAAAAACTGTCCCCAGCAACATATTGCAGGAAACATGTACATGTTTGCAAGCATTGTTTTCATGCATTCAAGATCTGCTGCCTTTTTGTTTCTTCGTTGTGTGCAACGTTTTTTGTTTTCAGCAGTTGCCAACAAACTTAGACACATTTGGGTTACAAAAAACTATATTATAATCTATTAATCATTGTGTTCCCAACATATAATATTGAATAGCAAACACAATGTGTTTGGACACAAGTATACTATATTTGCGACAAACACGTTTAATTTGCATTGTAGCAGGATATTGTTTAAATTCCCCTTTAGTGTTAAAGTACATACTATTGGAAAACTGGTTTGGGACATTTGGCTACTTCATTTTCAATTAATATAAGGAAAACTATACATACAATCCACAACGAAGTATAGACATACTCAGTGTGTAAATTTGTCGATTTTTGTCATTTAATATTTAGAGAAAATAAACCCCAACAACAACTGATATAGAAGATAAGCAAACAAACGAATGTGATGTACAATATTCAAGTTTATTATTGTTGCTTTTGGTGAAAATGCAATGGAAAATTTATGTATATTGGAAGTTGTTAGTGTATTCGTGTTTGTTGTTGTTGCTGTAGCGACTGAAAACTTTGCAAAATATCAAATGAAACAAAAAAGAAGAAACTGGTGAAACTTCCAGTGTTGCAGTATGAGAAACTAAAATATCTAAAAATTGCAAATATTTAGTAACTCTCGCAAAAACAATTTCCCTGGATGCTGCTGATGGTGGCGGCGCGTTGGAGTGATGAGTGTTGGTATCAACATCATTTTGTATACCTATCGAGGATGCAACCAACATAAAGTGAAACTGTTTGGGAGTATGCGTTTCACTATGTGGACTATAGATGCACTCGTGTTTTTCTGTTTGCTTTGTCTTCCTTCATTCCATTTCAATAAATAGTTTTCCGAACGAAAGTCATGACAGAGAGAATGACCGAGTGAGAGAGAGAGAGAGAGAGACAGCCAAGAGATCCCGACCCACAGCACCAGCAGCAAGGCATTACAAAAAAAGCCAAACCGAAATTTTCCAGAGCTCACAATAAGCGCTGATGTAGACCTAAGCATACGCGCTTTTCTAGCTCACCGCGCTAAATGACCAACCTTCTCTAGTTAAGAGCTGTAGGGTGGGTGGGTGAGGCGTTACAGCTACAGCAACTGAAACGCGCCACCACAACAACAACGACGACTCAACGGCAAACTGCCATTACTGACGACAATCCAACAACATCCGATACAAGAAAGACGAAACGGCCGACATAAACGGCGAAAATATTTCGTTTAATAGTTTTCGGTTTTGGTTATGCTTTAAGGTTTGCTTTAGCTTAACTGGGCATATACGATAAAATAGGTGGCAGCAGCAGTGACAACAACAGCAGCACTAAAACTGCTGCCAACATGTTATGATATGCCACCAGCAACCAACAACAACTAGCAACAAACTCAATATGTCCGTACTCCCTTTGGCCCACTCAGAAAATCTCAGCCGTAGGGGCTGCCACACAACACACGCACTGGTGGGTTGAAACGTTCCGACATTCATGTTTGGCTTTTCCTTTTCTGGGTGGCTGGGCTGGTGTTGGAATCAAACGACCATCTAACCATCCAACCAACCTACATACCAGACCGATGTTCGCTGGCAAAGAATTTAGAAAACGTAGCTGGAAATTGATTTATGCTGGTTTGTCGTCTAATATACACTATAGTCGAATTTGAATGTGCTAAATTTTAAGTCGGTGTATTCATTTTATGGGCGTATACTGTATGACAGTCTTCAAGGCATATTTAGGAATAATTTTATTAATATTTTTTAATAAATTTAATAAATTTTATTAATACATAGAACTGAAATCCTCTATACTCTATAATGCTCTTTAACCCATTGCGATTTGGTATAAGATTCAAATAATGTTAGTGTGTTTATACACTATTTCTAATTGAAATTCAAAATAAAATGACTTTAATTTAAAAAAAAAAATTATTAATTCACATTTGAAAACTCTACATATTTGAAATTTAAAAGACATCAATTGAAATTAAAAATACATTAATTGCAATTTAAAACATTTCCATTGCAATTTAAAACACATTATTTGAAATTGAAAAGACATCAATTGAAATTTCAAATACATCAATTGAAATTAAAAAAATAATGGTTTCCCATTACTCCCATGAAGGGATTGGGGAGAGCTTCTCATAACCAGTGAGGTGTGCTCATTCTAGTTTTACACGCACTGATTGGTATCTACAATTTTATACCGGTTCCGAACGGTATTTTTGAGAAGCTATTTCATTGTTAAATACTCGATAGTGTCGCCGTCTAACGAAATGTAAGGTGATCTGAGCAGTTACCCACGTACTCAGAAACAGCAGCCGTCCACACCATCATTGCACCACCCACGACCACGTTGAAATTGAAATAGAGATTAAAAGACATTAATTGAAATTTAAGCTACATTAATTGAAACCTAAAATACATTAATTGAAATGTAAAATATATTAATTATAAATTTTGATTGAATTGATATAGAGGACGGATCACTAAGTCCGTGACTTTTAGAACTTCCCTCATAGTTATATGAAATGCGACACTGCTCCCATCAAGTACCACCTGTTAATAGACTACTGTCAAATTTTGAGCAAGTCCCGTCATTTACTTTGCGTTTAACAGCTGTTCAAAACATACAACCTCGCGCATTTTTTTGAAAATGGAAAAAAGTGTATTCCGAGTGCTCAATAAAGATTATATTTTGCGAAAAAAAAAACCGTCAATCAAACGAAGAAAAACTTGATAAACACTATGGGGGCTCTACACCATCGATTACAATGTTCAAAAAGTGGTTTACTGACCTTCGTTGTGGTCGCACAAGTACAAATGACGCCAAACGTTCTGGACGGCCAATTGAGGTCAATACACCCGAAAATGTCGAAAAATCCACGATATCTTGTTGGCCGATCGAAGAGTAAAAGTGCGCGAGATTGTTGATGCCATAGGCATTTCATATGGCAGTGTGGTTTCTATTTTAAATGATCAGTTGGGTTTAAGAAAGCTGTCTGCAAGATGGGTGCCGCGTTTGCTCCAATTGACCATAAACAGAATCGTGTGACAACTTCAAAGGATTGTTTGGAGTTGTTTAATTGGGCTACAAATTGGTACCTCATCCGCCATATTCTCCGGATTTTGCCCATATTCTTTGGAAGTGATACAAAAATTGGAGAAACGTTGGACTAAGTGTATTGAGCTAAAAGGAGATTATGTTGAAAAATAACTATTTTTTGCAAAAAAAAATGTATTTCATTCAAAAAGTCACGGACTTACTGATCCTCCCTCGTTTCATTTGGTATTTAAAAGATATCAACTGAAACTTAAAAGATATCAAGTCAAAATTTAAAATTCGACAGTTGAAATTCAAATATTATTAACCGATTGCATATATTAGGATTTTAATTTCAATTGAGGTCTTTTAAAATTCAATTGACATCTTTTAAATTGCAACTGATGTCTTTTAAATGTTAGTTGATGTTTTTAAAGTGCAAGTGAGTACATTTAAAAATTATTTTAAATTCTAAATTGATTTTCTATATTTCTATTGTGTTTGTTTTTTAAGTTTCAATTGGAACTGATGCAGCTCATGGATTCTGTTTTGTACCGATTCCGAACTGTCATGTTGTCACTCGGATTTTGTCACTCGGGTGCACACGTGTGTAGTCTCAATGGTAAACTTCCACGAATTGGGCTACGACTTGGTAACGCATCCGCCATATTCTCCGGATTTAGGCCCCAGTGACTATTTCCTATTTCCAAACCTAAATAAATATCTCGGTGGAAAGAGATTTAGCTCCAACGGTGAAATTATTGATCAAACAAATGCCTATTTTATGGACCTCGAAAAATCCTATTTTTTTGGAAGGGATACAAAAATTGGAGAAACGTTGGACTAAGTGTATTGAGCTAAAAGGAGATTATGTTGAAAATAATATGTTTTTGTAAAAAAAAACTGTGTTCATTCAAAAAGTCAGGGACTTATTGATCCGCTATCGTACCGTGCGATCTCTTCAACTTCCTAGGAGAAAGTAGAAGATATTTATGTGTGTCAAAAAGGAAAACCGACTTAAGTGCTCTTAGTTAAAAAAGTTATTAAATATACTAATGGCCAGTTTTTCTGTCAGTGCTCATCTTCGTTTCATAGGCTAATGGCCAGTTTTTAAGTGGTAGTTAACTATAAAATGACTTAATCGTAATTGAAAGTTAATTTGAGGTTAACTGTGCATTTTGTTTTTCAGTGGTGAGTTAATGTAAGTCGCCATATTGTTAACTATTATGGCAACCCGTGTAATCTTATTGGAAAAAACAACTGGTTTGGGATAAACAAAGAGGAACAAACAAAATGGAATTATGTAAAATAAGAAATAGATGCATATAATCGAAGTTATTTTAACAAAAATGTGTAAAAAACTATGTAGGCGCAATCATTTAACGATCTAGACCAGTGATGGCCACACTAACACTAAGAAAGTACATTTGTGTGCGTGCAATAATAGGCAACTGCGCCCATAGAGTAAATAGGGGTAGAGAAAATCTTTCACTCACCAAATTTCTGACATTTGTCCTCGTGTGATGTATACGTTTGATGTTGAAAAGAATTGCTTTACTAATACTAGATAGAGGCAATGGTTCAAAACAACGAACAAAATAACAACAACGGCATTTCGTTTTGTGTGTTAAAATTATTGTGTTAAATACAACACAAATGTATGCTAACAATAACAGTCAATAAAAAAGTGTAAAACACATTTAAATTTCACAGTTTTCACCAAAACGACATGAAAAATTAAAGCAAGAAGTTATTTTAATCCCACCTGGTGTATGTCACTTTTCGTCAAACATCTCTCTATCACACCGACCGCATCACGAAGAGTGTGAAAGGAAACGTCAGATGAGACAAATGGCGGCTCTACTTCATATTTACTCTATGACTGCGCCGCACAGCAACTGAGTTCATTTGAGTAAACACGTTGTTTTGTTGTTGCTACAATCAAATGAGCATGAACGTGTGGGAGCAGAGCATCAGCAGCATTTTTCAAATACAAATACGCAAAACAGAAGCACATATTTTATACAATCTAACATTTCTCATTTTGACAGTCAGTAATTTGATTGTCAAAATCATATGGTTTTGACTAAAAGTTAACCAACCAACATTGGGTGGTTAAATCATAGTTAAACAATGACTAAAAAACACAATTCGATGTTTAACCACAATTTAACTAAGAAACGAAGATCACCGCTGACTGAAAAACTGGCCATAATTGTGGTTAAACATCAAAATATGTTTTCCACTCAATGGTTATCAATCATATAACCACGCAATGTTGGTAGTTTAACCTGTAGTCAGAACCATATGATATTGACAATCACATTACTGATTGTCAAAATGAGAAATGTAGTATTCTATAAAATACAGGTTCCTGATTTGAGTATGAATTTGCAAACATACTTTGAGAATAGATCGTTAAATTATTGCCTCTTCGTAGTTTTTATAAATTTTTGTTAATATGAATTCGATTTCATGCATATATTTCTTATTTTACATAATTCAATTTTGGTTGTTCGTCTTGGCTGTTTTGGTGTTTACTCCAAAACAACTGTTTTTTGCAATAAGAATACAAGGGTTGCCATAATCGTCAATAACATGACCGGTTACATGAACTCACCACTGAAAAACAAAACGCCAAGTTAACCTCTAATTAACTTTTAATTACGATTATGTAGTCCGATAGGGAACTACCCCCTTAAAAACTGGTCATAATATGGTAAATTTCATCGCAATTACAGCCAGCTTGGTCGATAGTTCAGGATGTTACACCATGGAGATTTTTCATTTATCTATTTAAATGTCAGAACTTCAGATGGAAAATACCTCCTAAAGATCATATTCCACTAAAAAATGTAGAAATGCAATTAAGTCACTATTCTTTTTCACCACGTCTACTACTTTGCTGTCAATAATTTTCTTAGTTGTTTTCAACTACTTCGATACCAACAAAACCTCGATAAATATAAAGAACAACAAATAGTTACTTACAATATTAAAGACAAATTGACATCCTTGCAATAAGTTTATGGAAATAGTTAAAAATGCTTACCTGAAAAGAAAAAGAAAACAGAAATTTTTATTAATTTTAAGAAAGAACATTTTGAACATTTTTAAGAAAGAACAATTGCAATTTTAAATACAATTGTTCGTTTTTGACTCTAACTTAATATAAGTCGAGCGAGCTATTCAAAACAATAGGAAGTGTAATGAAAATAGTGTTTGGGGGGATGTCCTTCAGGTGTGCCACCCACATGAATGATATTGCCTTCCATAACGACAATATTCGAGATGAATAGCCCGAATCACTACGAAAACTGAAGCAAAAATGGAAATACTGCGGATCTCGCTCTGGCGGAGACCAATTACGCGATATAATATTCCACAAGCGATCAAAACAAGTTAGTAAGTTTAGTTCAAAGCATTAAATTGTCCACACGAGAGATGCACGCTGAAAAATATCTGTCCCAGCAACATATTGCAGGAACCATGTACATGTTTGCAAGCATTATTTTCGTGAATTTAAAATCTGCCGCTTTTTATTTATTTATTGTCTGTCGCATTATTGTTTTCAGCAGTTTTCGACAAACAAAGTCACATTTGGGTCACAAATACATATATTACAAACTATTAATCATTGTGTCCCAAACATTATTGAACAGCAACAACAATTATATTGAACAGCAAGCACATTATTTTTGGACACAAGTATACTATATTTGCGACAAGCTACAACCACGTTATATTTGCATCCACACAACAAAAAAATCCAATTTTTTCAGCGTGTGGGCACGTGAGTAACTTTTGGCGCACCCACACTCACGGAATGAAGAGTGTCACTCACGCACGCTCATGCACGAAGATTTTTTCGGTACTCACGTTCACGCACGCTAACGTGAGCGGAATACGATCCTAATCACACTCTCCCAAGATCATTAGCGAAGCTTTGTAAGAGGGAAATGATATTAGAAGTCTACCAAAAATACTTTGTTTAATAAAGTAGGAAGAAATTCGAAATTACGGCTTGTTTCTCTATCTCGAGCGAAAAGCTAAGCGAACGAAAATCAGTCACTTAAATTCGACTCGAATTGGGTTCCTTTAAGTCGAAATTTTTGTTCGCCTGACTCTATGTTTGTACCCAAATGACAACACATTCGAAACGGAGAAACAAAAATTTGTACTGAAAAGTTTTGAAAAAATATATGTTTTCATTCGACCTAAAACGAAAATATTGTGGAACCCAAATCAACTTTCTTTCGTCTAGAACACGAACGAAACCTTCCGTTCGAGATAGAGAAACAGGCTGTTAAATTAATCAAACATTCGGAAATGTGCGTGAATCACGCGGTAATAGTGTTCATGCAACACTCACTCACGTAAAGATTGGACTGACGCAAATTCACGCACGAAGATTTTTTCGCTACGTGAGCAAAATTTGGTTATACTCCCATTCACGCGTGAATCATGCGTGATTCACTCCAATCACATGGATCGCATCCATCTCTAGTACACACGTTATTCACACCTTCAATGAAAAACAATCAACAGCTTCACTTCGATATACAAAAAAATCTGTTAAGGCGACGACCAATTTACTTGTGCCATGTAGATTTTCGGTTCAGTGCACAGATATCAAAGCAGATTTCGAAAAAATTTGGCATAATTCTGCATCTATTCGCAGACACAGAGCCCGTGATTTCGACTAATGACAGGGAGGAGTGTGAGCCCAAGTAAAAGTTGGAGTTAGAGTATTAGCGAAGTTGAAAACGTATTCTTGCAGGAGTAAGAGGCAAGCAGAGCAGGTAAATTGCCTTGATGGTTACTATGGGTATCTGTGCACGCTGAAAAAAAAACGATCCCAGCAACAAATTGCAAGAACCATGTATATGTTTGCAAGCACTATTTCATGACACGTTATATATTTGCATCCAAACAACAAACCAATACAGATTTTTAAGCGTGTGGGAACATCTAAATTAATTAGGATTATAAAGTTCGAGGCATCTGAATTCGATTAGTTAACTGTAAATAGACTTTCGCACAGAAGTGTTGTATGTTATAATTAACAACAACTGTCCCTGTAGTATTATGCAGGAACCATGTATATGTTTGTAACATCCATAGACTTCCGTGCAAGCATTGTTTTCATGAATTGAAGATATGCTGCTTTTTTGTGCCTTTGTTGTCTACCAGGTTTTTGTTTTCAGCAGTTCTCAACAAACAATATTGTATTGATATTGAATAATTTTTGAATATCAATATCAAACAGAATGTGTTTGGATACAAGTATAGTATATTTGCGACAAGCTACAAACACTTTATATTTGCATCCAAACAACAAACAAAAAAGGCAGATTTTTCTGCGTTTAGAAGTTCCGAAAGAATTCAATTTTATACGACATCAAATTAGCTGATTGATTATTGAACCAGAAATTGTCCAATCAAAAGCAACCATTCCGTCTAACTTTTAAGGATTCTTTTGCAATTTCAAGTGTCAGATAGAGGGAAAAGCAGCGCACAGTTATTTCCCTCTTTTGGTTACCTTTTAGATTTTTGCAGAGGTGTTTAATTAAGTAACATACGTCGAAAAATTGTTCATACAATTCCTTTTAACATTTCAAATTAATATTCGTCCAACACAATTGCCCTATGATTAAACCCAGATTATTCAATTACTTCAACAATATTCGTTGCCAGACATTATGGATATAATTAATTTCATTTAATAAGTTCCTGTTAAGGACACCACCCAGTGTTTTTTTTTCAACATCCACACAAATTACGTCCTTTGCCTTTTCCTCTATAGCCCAAAAATTATCTTTGAAAATTGTTATCTAAAAGTTAACAAACATTCACAGTCACACAGAAAAAGGACAACCAACAACAACAAAATGTAGACAATTACACCACACCACACCACACCACACGATGCCACCTTCACCTCCTCCCCCTACCCCACTACACCAACACCTATTAAAGCAAAACAAACCAAAAAGGACGAAATATAAGCCATAACGGTAATTTGATATTCACCACAATGTAAAGAGGGCACAGAGTAGCAAAATTGCAGGACAAAATATTTGCCCAGATTTTTACTTAAATAATAAAAACGAAGAAGCGAATAACAAAAATGGAAAAAGTGTAAAAGAAAATTATGTTTAATACATTTACTGGTCCAACATGCAAAACCCCCCTCCCATCAGAAAAAAAGAAAAGGAAAGAAAAGTCCTGGAAATGGAGCAAACTAAAGAAGTGACGATTGTGCAACAAAACAAAAAACCAAACATATCTGATAAAAAGCAGGACATTCACATATATATTAGATGTGTAAGTATGTCTAGCAAACAAATGCGTGTTTCCTTTAAAAAATAACAGGACCTAACACAATCCTGTGAGAAGGATATGTTCTCAACGCTGCATGAAACCAAACCAAACCGAACCAAAACAGACTGGAAAAAAAACCCAACCGAAACCCAACATCGCCAACAAAACAGAAAGTGAGACAATCTGTTAAGTATAAAAACCCCACGAAAGTACGAAATGTCACTCCACCCCATCACCCTACGAAACAACCCGACCACTGTTTGTAGCACACTCTCTCCCAGTGACTGTCTGCCTCGTTGTCTGGCCGACGCGTTTTTCCTCTCCTATTTAACTAAACCAAAATGCCTGTCTCTCTGTCTGGTGTGGCAAAACGGAAATTTATGTCACTACCAACACTACAACTCGTCGTTTAGCCCCCAATTCCTTTCGTCATGAGGCAACGAAACGAAACAAAAATAACTCTCTCTCTCTCTCCCCGAAATCTCGTTCGTCGTCTAGCTCTCCTCCTAGCCATCAGCCGACAAAATCCTTATGTACACTCTGAAATCGAGTAAAAAAAAGAGTAAAAAATACAACAAAAGCCAAAGAGCAACACAAAAAAGGAGAAGTAGAGCACCAAACGCAAAACAAAATAAAATTTTCCTAGTCATATGAAAATTAATGGTGTCTGTAGGAGAAAAAAAAAACAAAACTTCTACCCACAATATTCCAAGTGTCTCACACAAGACCAACACATACACAACAGCTTTGCCACACCCCCGTTTTCGTTTGGTTTCCGGTCGCCCACAGAGTTACAGACATTTCACAGTTTTATAACAGTGTAATCATGTAATCCTACCACTTAAGGGAAAACATATGATGTCTCGCACAAGGGAGGGGGAAGGAGAGAAAACACAACTGTAAAAGTCGAGGTTTCCTCACAAGAGCAGGATCAGCAACCCCCACAAGGATACACATCAAACACAGAGATGGGAAAGTTTTCCGTTCCCAAGTCGAGATAAATTTTCGAGTTATGTATTAGGATAAGGGCTAAGATGTAGCGACATCATCGAGTTTACATCATCACACGGGACATTTTATTGGAAAATTCAAAAATATACAAAAAGTTGAGATTCCTAAAAATTAGTTGATCATATGCCATCTTAATGTTAAAGATAAAACAGTGACCCAAAGGATGATACAGCGACGAAAATTGGACGTATTAGTCATATTTTATTTCTTAGTTTATAGTCTAAGGGATCTGAAGGATGTGATGGTTTCTTAAGTAGAAATGATAAATAAGACTGTCATGTAATACAAGCATTACTCATACGCACCGCACCGTTGGTCATTAACATACGTTTGGTGAGCAGAGCTCTGTTATTGAGTGCATCGAGCTCTGTTAAAGGTATGCAAATAGAAATACGGAGTCGTACACTTAAATATAGAGGTCGTCACAACCACATTAGATGCCATCGCATCCCAATTAAAGGCTGTCGAAAATTGTCACACTTGGGACTTCAGGAGAAGCAGATGCTCCCACAACGAGTGACGGATTGGGGGGGTTTTCGGCATGGCGGCATCATAGTTCCATTTTTCTTCGAAAATGACTGGCGAGCGTTGCCGTGCCATGCTCTGCGACTCTTCGAACTGTTGACACATTAGGTGAACTTTCTCGACAGAAAGATCTTCGAAGTTTGCGAGTGGCCTCAGCATAACTTGTAATAAGTTTTCACAATTACAACGCGTTGTTTTTTTGTAAAGCGCTTCATTTTTAATAATCGGAATATGTGACAGCTGTCAAATTTCAGAGTTGCCACTTGGACAAAAAAGTGAAACTAAATATAAAAAGTACAATCTAACTGAGACACCATTTAGAAGAGTGGCATATACTAACCAGTACAGTACCATCTATTTCCGAAAAATCACTTAAACATTTGATATCCTCCGATGGAGGATCTATAAGATGTTAAGCTATAAGACCGGATACAACGCTTTGATCTTTTGTGGGTGAAGATAAATTCGAATTTAACTAGCAAAGACACAAACCACTTTGGTTAGCGGAGCAGTGTTATTACGTTAACAGGTACCTGTTAAAGTACTAGAGAGGGAAGTGAAATATACAAGGTTTTTGGCGAATCAAATTATTAAAAAAATATAAAACTGACAAATCGTATAAAAAACATTACGAGCTTTCAGTATTAGTGGCACAAATCTGGAATTGCTTACCAGCAAGCATTATATTTTAGTTCAATGTATATAATTTTAGAAAGGACACTTAGCCCAAATCAAGGATTCTTCGCCAACTAAATGAATATCAAGCAATGACCTTTTGGGTTATATTACTTCCAGGTTTCAGACGAATTTCAGAATACAACAATTTTAGGCGTTTTCCTTTCAGCTCTTTACTTTACATTTGAACACCTCACTGTGTCCAAACTAAGGACTCTTGATGGACAAGACTTACACCAGATTAAAGCCCCTTGTTAGTGCTTTCCAAATTTACCACACTTGTATTTCAGAGAAATTTCACAACAGCAATATTTGGAATTTAGTATTGTCCCATGTCTTAACATTTTGACCCACTGTGCCCAACTAATGGAAGACTTTAATCTGGTATAAGTTTGATCCGCGGAGAATTCTTAGTTTAGGCACAGTGGGTTAAAATGTTAAGACATGGGACAATACTAAATTCCAAATATTGCTGTTCTCAAATTCCTCTAGGCCGAGAAGAAGAACACATATAGCAAATTTAAATTTGTCTAAACATTCGGTGTTTTCCGACCATTACTAGCCGCCTCACCTTTTGCTTTACAAAAACGACTTTAAACACCATCTCAGTAAGGGCACACTATAACATAACACTTATAGACACTTCCCATCTCTGGATGCCAGTTCATGTAATAAAATGTTGTTTTACATTCCTGCAATGAAAATTCACCTCAAATGAACAGTGACATCGAAAAATCAATCTATAAAACAGCATTTGTATAGGGGTTTCCACATCTTTCTCAAACATTGATTCGTTGAAATGGCAAATGTGATTATGTCAAAATATAATGTTTTATTTTTTTTTGTTATAAATACAGTTTTTTTTGAATACATTTTCGTATTAAATCGAAAATAAGAAATACAAAATTTAGCTTTAAGAAATTTGCGACAACTTGATTTGCTGTAAAGTTTAAAGTGACTTATGTCCAGTTTCACAGTAGAAAATTATCCATTTAAATGGACTTTAAATGCCCGATGTACATATGTCATTTAATATGTATATTTTCTGTGAATTATGAAATTGAGCTTTTAAATGTCGAGTGTGAAACTCGCCCTAAGTGAATAATTTAGAAATCCTTAAAATATAATAACTGATGTGGTATCTGAAAATACAAATTTGGATAAATTTGAAATACATTTTCAACTTAACTACTTTTTCCGTTACAACATATCACGGTCTAGCTGTCGAAATGAACATTTCAAGACAATAAAAAACTTTCCAAATTAACAGCCATAAAATACATTGTCAAAATACATTGTTAGGTTTTAACTTTATATATTTTCTATAAGAGAGCGAGAGAGAGGAGAGTTGTCCTTCCTAAGACTACACAAAACTGCGATAAGTAGGAGAAGAAGAATATTCCATCAGAAGTTAATGTCTGTTTAACGTCGGACTTGGAATTGAACAAAAAAAATTTCCGTCATTGCTGGTTGGCGTGCGAAAAGGTAATAGGTACATGGAACCTGCTCGGTCATGCCGTAGTATGGTAACTGTTTCATTTTGCCACTTTTATTTCATTTTGTTCTTGTTGTGGCAATATTATTTTTCCGTTTTCACTTTAAGTCCATAAATAAGAGAAGGGGTGAGCAGTTGTGTGTGTGTGTGTGTGTGGAAACAGGATGCATGCCGGAAAGAAAATATCCACAAAATGAAAAAGAGAGCATAATAATGAAATATTTGAATGTGGTTGTACGAGGGTAGCGCAATAAGATTAAATAACAAACAGCGTATTTTTCTATATCCCGCTAAAGTAATTTTTCGACGGCGCTTAAAATCGCTTAATATCGCTAAGCTTCCCATACAATGTGGTCGAAAAATTAATTGAGCAGGGAATAAATAAAAATAGGCCTTAAGGCTTAGAGAAGACACTTGTAGTATCGACATCTTGTTACTGATGGTTTCGTTACTCTTACAACCCTTCACTTACCGGAAAGGAAAACTTCGTTGCCAACAAACGAAATTTTCGACACAAAAACTTTTTTTGACAAATTTGTTTACGGCAAACGAACATTACTGCTTACGAGAAACGAAGGACGTGTCCTGGCGGCAGCATATGAACCTACAAACTTCAAATCCCCGCAGATTCAAAAAAACTGTAAGCTTTTGTTTACAATTTTTAATTGTTCGGTGGTTTTGCACCCATCACTATTGTGAAAATTACCCTGACTGGGGTTAATTTTGGATGTGATTTTCTTTAAATGCAAACCAAAATTTATTTTAGTTCTTACACTTTTTTTGAATTGGAGTTCAACACGGGCTCCATTATTGCAAGTCCTTGTGCCTATACACCCAGCGATTGCGAGGCATTGCGCGAAGACGAAGAATGCCCTAACATTAGGAGTTCCTTGTTTGTTTTTGTAGAAAGAATAGAGTTGTAATTCAAGAGAGAAACATACACCTGTTCGTTATACACATGTTCACAAACGTGTTCCACATTTGACGTAAAAGAAAATTATAAATTTTTTGGGGTAAATAAAAGTTTGTTTACAACAATATAAACAAGTTTTGCGCTTAACGTTTGTTATTTGTGGGACACGTTTCCAATATTGCGATCAAATGAAACGAAAAGCTGAGCGAAGGAAAACCAGTCACTAATATTCGCATCAAATTGGGTTCTCCTAAGTCGAAATTTTAGTTCGCCTGTCTCTATGTTTGTTCCCAACTGACATGACAGCACATTCGAAATAGAGAAATCAAAATTTTTACTGAAAATTTGTTGAAAAATGTTATGTTTTCATTCGACTTGAAACGACAAGATTGTGGAAAACAAATCAACTTTCGTTTCTCTAGAACACGAACGAAAACTTTCGTTCGAGATAGAAATACACGCTGTTAGTTTTAGTTAATGTATGAGAAGTTCATACTACAAGCTTACAAGGTCAGGGTTTTTTGTTTGTGTCCTGGGTTCGTATGTCGTGGGTAACCCATTATTGTATCCGTGAGGAATGGGTAGTAATCGATTACCCATTACCCACAGGGTAATGGGGAAAATAATGGGTAGCTACCCACGACGATAGGGAGTTACCCATCACGATTACCCATCACCCAAAGGGAAACGAAGGGTCCAATCGAAAAAATAACCAACTTTTCCCGGTTTCTAAGGGTTTTTCATAATTCGTTGGAAAAATTTTTTTTTATAATAAAATCGCTAAAATAAAAAAGTGGCAATAATTCGGAAAGGGTGCGTCGAATCGCGAAAATAATAAGTTTTTTTTTACCTCCACGGGAGGCTTTAACCAATGGATGTCTTCAATATGGCATCACTTTAAAAAAAATTGCTAAAACTATAATTTTTTAAAAAAAAAAAGTCTCCAAAACGCCCACATGTCTATATCCCGGAAGTGGAGGGTCTGTCCGAAAAAGTAACCAATTTTCCAGGTTTCTAATGGCATTTTATAAAGGGCTCGGAAACGTCTAATCAAAAAAAAAAAAAATTCCGAGTTATAAGCACTTTTTTATTTTAGCGATTTTCTTATTTTGGCGATCTTTAAAAAAAAAACTAATCTTGAAACGAATTGGACCACTTTATGAAAAACCCTTAGAAACCCTCAAAAATTGGATATTTCTTCGATTGGACGCTCCGTTTTCGAGATATAGAAATTTTAACTAATTTTAATGGGGATGGGTTACCCTGCGTAGCCCATTACCCATCGACGTAGGTAACTACCCATTATTTTCCCCATTTCCCTGTTTATTTCCCCCATTGTCGTGGGGGAAATATTACCCTCTGAGAAATGGGTAATCGTGATGGGTAATTCCCCATTTCTGTGGGTTGCTACCCATTATTTTCCCCATAACCTGTGGGTAATGGGTACACGTTCATTACACATTCCCCACGACGATGTGTATGGCTTACACATGGGGGTAAATACGAACTCTGTTTGTGCCAAACGACCTCCAAACGTTATGTTCTCTCCGTGTATGAAGGTGACTGAAGCTCGAACAGCTCCAATCCTCAAAGAGACCAAGTGGTGAAATCTGCAATATGGCTGCAAAGTTGGCTTTCATTCTCGTCTCTGATGAAACAATGCCCACACTATATAATGGGACGTGGCTGTTAGGAAGGTGTAGGCCAGAAATGTGCAGGTAACAAAGTAAATTGATCTACCACCGAATAACTGTGATCTGAACAATGATCCGTTTGACAACTTTCCGATGCATATCAGTCGCTACATATCGGTTTCCAAAACATGATTTGAACTTGGCGAAAGTGATGAAATCATCAACAAGGTAAAGGCAATGGTGAGACAGTTGCTCTGTATATTGGAAAAGATTTTACATAAACTATAATTAGTGGATTTTATATAGATTTTAGCTAATTAAGAAATTTGTTACCTGAAGCACACAAATTGTAGGCCGGTAATTGAATATACATATCTCAATTAAATTCACAATCACCTTAAGTATGAAGTTAACCAATCCTTTATAATATATTCGATTATATGTGTACTTGAGTACTAAGTTAATCAAAACTTAATTTATGTGTTCAATTATGAAACGTAAGGTGGTCATAGCAGGGATCGAACCCACGTGCTCATGCACCTACAGTCAAGTAGGTAATCAACTTGAGTCCAAAATTAATCAACATTTTGTTTATATTTTCTACTACATGTATCGTATAATCAACATGATTACGATGTTAATTACACTGTGTGTAATTTTTTAAATCATGGAAATATAACCATATAAGAACACCACTACGTGATAAAAGACCACAAAAGGACTCGTGCCCAGTTTTGCCCAAAGTCACGCACTGTTTTTATGGCCCCCCAAAGTTTTGGGCCCTCGGTGTCATTTTTGCAAAAAAGTGATCATTTTGTCAGACTCATATCTTGGAAACCGTTCGGAATTTTGATTTATTCTCTGAGGCAAAGTTGTAGCTCTTGTCATAAGAAACAAAAATTGTGAACATATAAAATATAAAAAAAAGCATATAAAAAACTTCATCTGCAAGGTCAAAATCGCAAAAGTATTTAAAAAAATTAGATTTTTTTCCTTTTTCCCCTGTTCAGGTCCATAGGTAGCAAACCGTTCAAAATTCAACGAAAGAATCAACTACAAAAATGTACCTAAGATTTCAATACACAACTTTCTAGAACATATGAACTTCCTAGGAATGATTCTTAACACCGTTTAGGTAGCACTTAGGTAGCCGCAAAAATGAAAAATTTCCCAAACATTTTTTAATTTCATTTGTTTTTTCTTTACTTCAACATTGAGATACTATGCTATCTATTGCAAAAATAATAAAAAAAATATTCGTATTATGTTTAGAATGTTGATGGCCCTGGACTTAAAAAACCCCACTCTCTTAAGTTGTGGATACAAATCGTCGTCCGAATCGTCCGGATCTGACTCTGTTTCAGAACTTATGGTGTTCACAGGCACGTTGCTTCCGGACGATATTTCGGTCCACACAAAGACATCTCATCAGCTGCCGTTTTATTAAATATTTGGGTACATCATCACTCCATATAGGGATACACAAAACTCAACTTGATCAGAATTCTTTCAACACAAACTAGTACGAAAATTTCCAAAATACTTTCGTACTAAATTTTATTTAGTTTCTTAAATAAAGAATTTTGTAATTTCATTGTGTTTATTAATATTCTGATTTTGGCGTAAATTTGTTCAGTCAAGTACTCGCGTAATTGGAGAAAAGAGAAAAAGAACTTAAGGAGAAAAAGTTGTCAAGCATTGATCAAACGTGTTGTACGCCTAAGTATTATAATACTCGTATAACAAGAATTAGTTAGATGGGTGCCGCGTATGCTCACAGTATAAAGGCACATAATTTTGATGAATGAATGGCCAGTTCTGCGTCTTTGTCACACCAATTCTAACGAGTTTTGCCAAATTAAATGTTATTGAAAACCATTCAGACTCTGCTTTAAGTTTTGCATTTGAAAGAGCCGAAGTTGGCGAAGTGTAACGGCAGGCTGAAGACCACGGTTTCAGAAATGAACTGGATAATACTTCGGCTACATGGACAAAAGGAAATTGGGAGAAACAATTTCTAGGACATCAAGACCGTTCTGGTTGAACATCGAGTTTTTGCACAGAATCGAACCGAAAGACGGGTCCAACTGAACCGAAAACGGGTTGAAAAGCAGCGTAGAATCGTTCCTGAATTTCCTGAGTTCCTGAGTTTCCAAAGGAACCAAAAGTGTTAACATTTGGTGAAGGTACGAAAATGTGTATTTTTTTATCAAAATTTTCTATTCTTATAATAAGAATTTCACTTAATTATTGGGACATCAACTTATTAATTGGGACATCAATTTTTTGAGAACTGAAACCGGTCTAAATACCCGGCTTTTCTCGGAACCTGACTCGACGGAACCGGTTCTGAAAATACGCGGAACCGTAGACTGCCGCGTTTGTTCACAGTAGAAATAAACGCAACTATGTGGTCGAAACCGAAACCGTGGCCGCCGGTGGTGCAATGGTACACCGGTTCCGGACAGTATTTTGAGAAGTTTTTCTCGGCTGAGTACTCGATAGTATCACCGTCACTAAGCGAGGTGCCCGTCGTCGAAAGAAATGTAAAGTGGTCAGAGCAGGGATCGAACCCACGATCTCTCATAAAACAGCCACGCATACTAAACCATTGCACCACAGACGGCCACATCAAAAGATGCCATATCTTTTTAAAGTGAAGAAATACATACTACAAACTTACAAGGTGAGAAACATTTTTGTAATTGAAAAATGGTTGGGTTTTGTTGGAATAATAGGCAATTCAGTTAAGCACACTCACTGGCATGACTAGTTTTGAAATCCGTGATACCATCGGTTGATCCATGAATCGTATATATGCAAACTGAATTATGCAATTTACATATGCGAATTAGTATCGATCGAAGATCCCTAAGTATCAACACACACTGAAAGCTCTATAATTCTAAAACAAGAACAGATGGATTTTTTCCACCATATTCTTCGTTTCCTCTTGCGTACTCACATTGTTGCAGTGCTTTGAGGTGAGTTTTTCTCACTATATCACTGAGTTGAATTTTTCTGTGGTGTAGATTTTTTGAGTGTCTGTCTTGTTTTGATATTCGTGAAGTAAACAAATACAGAATACACGTTGTTATAGTCCTCAAGAACGCGGAATACTCGTGACTATTTGTTTATGGAATAATTTATCAGTTATTTTGGCGCAATGTGAATTTGGCGCAGATTTCTTCCCTTCCCAAGCCAACTGGCAAAACACTAGTACGTTTAGTTATCCGTCTCGAAGAGACTGTAACAACACGTGACAGAAGATACATCGGAAGTGCTCATATTGCTCGTTTCGCCATTATAGCTGAAGTCGTGGGTGAGCCGTCAACGTCGATCAGACGACGCACAGTGTTGCAAAATGCAAGAAACGCTCGCATGACACCTTTTTTCAAAAATTTCCACTTTTAACGTATACAAGTTTTGAAATTAACTTCGCTTACAGTGTAGATAGCATTTGCGAAACTTTTTCATGGCCGCCACTAAGCGAGGTGGCCTCGGTCGAAAGAAATTTAATTTGGTCAGAGCAGGAATTGAACTCACGTTCTCATATACACGACCCGCGCCCAATACCACTACGCCACTGACGGCCTACGAAGATCTATTACATCCACATAAAGTCACTGCATGGTCATTTACGCCTGAGATGTTATCGGTCCTTAGTTTGTCCAGGACGCGGTGGGTAACACGGTTACTCTGACTGCACTCACAAAACTAAGGGTTTGAAAAGCGGTTTTTGCAGCTGTAAATTCTGATGTTGCCACCGAATTGCAGTTGCCACAACCGAATTGACGTTGTCTCGACTGAATTTAGAGCCCACAACTGGAATTCGGTTGCAGCCGTCTCCAATGTGGTTGTGACAACCTTTAAATTCGGTTACGGATAATTGGATTATATTTTCTGTGGATGTGGCAAGCGATAGTGAATCGTGCTCAGCGGGTTTGGGGGCGGGAGGACATCGATGACTGGAGGACAATGATGAATTGGGACTGAGAGACATGTGCTTCCAACAGGACGGTGAAATTGCACAAACAGCTCGCTCGACAATGGACACTTTGAAATATGCGTTTCCAATTCGCCTAATTTTTTGCTTTTTGCAGCGGCTGGCAGATCGCCCGATTTAGAGGCTCTAAACATTTTCCTTGGCGTCTTTAGAATTCACGGGTCTATGGGAACAAGCCACAGACTCTTGAAGCTCTTAAAGACTGCGACCACTTATCGCCAGGACGAT
The DNA here is from genome assembly GCA_963931995.1 of Phaonia tiefii. Lineage (NCBI taxonomy): Eukaryota > Metazoa > Arthropoda > Insecta > Diptera > Muscidae > Phaonia > Phaonia tiefii. Next base: position 145,871,183 of record OZ008370.1, read on the forward strand.
TGAAAACGTGGTAACAAAAAAGCCGAATTCTCTTAAGAATGGCGGCGCCTACTTGATCGATATCATCATCAAAAAGTAATGGAAAGAATGTCAAAGATCCAAATACACAAAATAAAAAGATATAGCAAAACACCATCGGATTTTATTTGCGAGAAACATCTCAACTGTTGGGGACAAAAGAGATGTCTTTCCTTAGCAAAATAAATGTTGTTTGGGCCACCCAATATGAAAAAGAACTAAAGGTTCGAGCAAATAAGTTAGGCAGCAAACATACGTGTATCTGAGCAAATATTTCGACAAGGCAAGACGGGAAAACGTGGCTGCCGCGTGTGCTCACAGCGGAAAGAATGCTACCCATGTTTACAAATCATATATTAGCTTCAGATTTGGTAGTATGTTTTTTGATGAACGAAGAGAGAAAAAGTAATTCTCGAGAGAGAGAGAGTACACTTTGGTGAGTATGCGTGATTGTGTGCATACACCTAACCATTTTACACATGTTTACAAACATTGTCTCCATTTGCCGTAAAAGTAAATTATAAAAAATTGTAGGATAAATGAATGTTTATTTACAACACACAAACGTCTATTGCGGCGAACGTTGTTTTATTTGCGAGAAACATCTCAACTCTTGGAGTCAAAAGAAATGTCTTTGCTTAGGAAAATAAATGTTTCTGTAAGGAAAAATATTTTTTTGAGGACAAACTACCTTCAAACATGTTTCCGTTTTGTTTTTGGGAGATGATTGAAGCTTAAATAGGTTTAATTTCACTCTGGTTAAACCCGATAAATCCAAGTCAGAATCCAGTTCTTCAGCAGTATTTAAACGTTAAACGTTTGCGTTAAAAAATATAGTTAACTGTATCAACCCAACATGGACCCAGTAAAAGGTTTTTCTTTAAAGTACTTGTTGAACCGTCTTCGTATTTATGTTTAGTCACCTCAAGCATACAGGGTGCAATTCTGGATGGGGGCCTTTATTTCAAAATAGGAAGAGAGTGGTGTGTGACAGTAAAGGAAGTGGTTTCATAATCGTAGGTGGAGGTTGGGCAAAGGACCTCCGCGCTATTCATGTACAACTTCTATATTACAGAATGAGTTCTTTATTTGAGTTGGAATTTTTTTCACGTTCATATCCTTTGAATAGACAGTTTATAAGGGGGAGGGTGAAGGTGGCGGTGGCAATATTTAAAGCTGTATTAAAGTCATAGGGGAAAATTCATTACAAAAACAAAAATGAAAAAGTTCAGTAAAATCTATAAAAAACATGAAGAAGAAACATAAAATAAGTAAAGTAACGAAACAGAGAAACGGAAAAAACTTGTATAAAATATAATAAATTCTGGAAAGGAAAATAAACTAAACAGAGGAAAATAAAAAACAACTTCATGGCAACAGCACAATTTTCATCTGAACTGGAGTGAATCGTCCGTCGTGTCTGGTAGAGCAGTTTGTAAGAATTTGCCGCTACTACTGCATCCTGCGAGTTCAACTACTAAATGTTAAGTGTGAGGATATATGAACAATAGGAGGCAGGAGGCAGGGAGGTGGGAAAATGAGATGGTCTTGTTGTTGTTGTCGTTGTTGAGGTGGTGCACCCCATCATCACAACACATTTCACCACCAGCCACTGGATGTGGAAGTATTTTATCATGTTTGCATGAAAAATCAGTAAAATGTTCTTCTCCTGGGAAAATTTCTGTTAAAGTGAATAGGAAAGAAAACACTTCAATTGTGTAGGAAAATACAGATTGTTTGTATCTATTATAAAAATTTTTAGGTTACACAGAAATAACATTATGTGTTGGTTTATTTATTTATTTTATTGTTGGTTCTTTTCATCAATTTCTTCTTTTTCTTACATTCAATTATTTGTGTGTTTTCCAGGGGATTTATATTCTCGTATTCTTGATTAAAAAACATATCCGATGTTATTGTGAAAAATAGTTTTGTAACCAAATAGAATTTAAAATTTGCTTTTAAACTGCATGAACAAATCACAACGTTAAAAATTAATATATTTTAAATTTAAAAGAAGAATTTCCAGGTTTTTCCCCTTTTTAGAGGGCAATTGTGCTTAGCAATGATTTCCCACTCACATGCTCGGCTTTACGAACCACCCTTCTTCGCCCTTTCAGTGGAGTTATCCAGTGATTACATTTTCTAGATCGAATACTCACTTCATGAAGCCAATGAAGAAAATCCGAAGCTCGCATGGCGATGCTGTAGTAAGTTGCAACGAGTTTTTTGAGATCGGTTTTGGGCACTCTAGATGCAATGCAAACCTGCCGTTACGAGGCTAAGGAGAAAATAATTGAGTGCCTAGAATTAAACCCTTACACTGGTGGCGAAAAATTGTGAGGATAAACGAAGCACCCATGGCTGTGATGCAGTCAGTTGCAACGAAAGCGTAACAAAATCAAATGAAGAGGGAAGAAATATGAAGAAAGAATTCTGAAGAGGTATCACGGTGTGAGGCTCCGTGACTAAAATAGTGACCTTTGCGAGACTAAAAGGAAGGCCTTTGCGCGACTAAAAGGAAGGTTCCTGATAGCTAAAGTTCCTGAAACTTACATGATTGTGTAGAATATATTCGACCTATCCAAAAAATTTGCATTTGACGATGATGTGCCATTAGATCTGCTGAGATGGGAGTTTGAAACCAGTAAACCAAATCAAAGCACACGATTTTTGGTATTATTTTTCCTGCGCAAGTGGCAGCTCTGAAATTTGACAGCTGTCATTTACGATTGTTCCGATTATTAAAAATGGGAGCGCTACCCAAAGGAAAAAATGCATTATCATTGCGAAAACCCATTAGAAAAATTGGGAAAGTTATGCTGAGACCGCTCGCAAACTTCGCGGAATTTCCGCTCGTGGAAGTAGAACTAATGTGTCAACAATTCGAAGAGTGATCGAAAATGGGTCGATTATGGACAGTATGTCTGCTTTGCGTCGTCGACGTGCCGATCGGTCTCTCGAAATCATTGGTGTTGTTTCTGAAATACGGAAACATCAATTCGGCATCGTTCACAACAACTTCAAAATTCGTGAGATCAGAGCCGGGGGACCATTTGCCGGATATTTTAATCCGTACTTTATTTGAATAGAGGTTGTCACAACCGAACTAGAGATTTTCACAACTGAACTAGAAGTTGCCACAACCGAACTAGAAGTTGACACAACCGAACTAGAAGTTGGCACAACCGAACTAGAAGTTGGCACAACCGAACTAGAGGTTGTCACAACCGAACTAAAGGTTGTCACAACCTAACTAGAGGTTGTCATAATCGCATCAGAGGAATTGATGCCACATTCGGTTGTTGCAACCGAATTGAATCCACATTCGGGGTTTTCAAGCGAATTGCTACCGAAGTCGGTTGTTGCAATCTAAATTGTTTCATATTAGGTTGTTGCAACCGAATGGATTCTGAATTCCGTTGTTGCAACCGAAGTTATAGAAAAGTTAGTTGATAGAATAAATATAATTGAATATTCAGTGTGCCGACTGAATAGGTTATGAAACGAAGTTGTTTTAACAGAATTTTAGTTGGGAGTATTCGCCGATAGCAGCCGAATGTACGAACCAACTAGAGGTTGTCATAACCGAACTAGAGGTAGTCATAACCGCATTAGAGGAATTGATGCCACATTCGTTTGCTGCAACCGAATTGAAGCCACATTCGGTTTTTCCAACCGAATTAGTACCGATTCGGTTGTTGCAATGGCATTTGTTGCAACAAAATGGATTCTGAATGCGGTTGTTGCAACCGAAATTATAGAAAAATTAATAGATGCAACGAATGTAATTGAATATTCAGTTGCCACAGCCGAATCAATTATGAAACGAAGTTGTTTAAACAGAATTTCAGTCGGGGAAATTCGCCGATAGCAGCCGAATTTACTTAGGTGGCTTCAAACAACCCAGAGGGGTCAAGGGCCTTAGAAAATGAGGATAACATGTTTCTCCAACCGATTCGATCTTCAGCTTTTGGTTAGTACTGTTCCATTCTACGGGCATGGTCTATCCAGCATAAACGCGCTATTTCGATACGTAGAACTACAACGATGTCGGGATACAGATTATACAGCTCGTGGTTCATCCGTCGTCGATACTCGCCAATGTCTATTATAGTACCATATATTTTTCGGAGCATTATCCTCTCTAAGACTCCCAGTGATATTTCATCAGCATGCGATATGACCCAGGATTCTGCGCCATAAAGCAAGACAGGTGTATGAGAGTCCGACACAGTTGGATCTTCATTTTTCGAGAGAGGTTTTTATCTCTGAAATGCTTGGTTAGCCCGAAATAACTAACACCTGCTTGCAAGCACAATTCTCCAGTTGATTTCCAGGCAGCCGAATTTACCGCTGCTTATTTTGGGAAAATTATGAAGGAATTCATAGAATCTATGAAGGATGTCATAATGTTTATGAAGATCGATTTTTTAATGTGCGAAAACGAGCAAGACGTAAGTCTGCGTTCGGTTGTCAACCACCTAGATCTTCACAAACGGTGATAGTTACTTTTTGCATTCATGTCTAAAACAACCGAACTAGAGGTTGTCACAACTGAACCAAAGGTTGCCACAACCGAACTAGAGATTGTCATAGCCGTATTAGAGGAATTGATGCAACATTCGGTTTTTGCAAACGAATCGGCACCGATGTCGGTTGTTGCAATTGAATTTGTTTCAAATTTGATGGTTGCAACCGAATGAATTCTGAATTCGGTTGATGCAACCGAAATTATAGAAAAGTTAGTAGATAGAACGTATATAATTGAATATTCAGATGCCACAGCAGAAACAATTATGAAACGAAGTTGTTTAAACAGAATTTCAGTCGGGGGAATTCGCTGATAGCAGCTGAATTTACTTGGGTGGCCTCAAATAACCCAGAGCGGTCAAAATACAAAATGAGGACAACTTGTTTCTGCAACCGGCTCAATCTTCAGCTTTTCCCGTTCATTTGGTAACACCAAACCAAGCTCTCGGGAGGCAATATTCCACATGGTCTTTCCAGCGAAATCTTGGTCGTTCAATTGTTCGATGTGCTTCGAGTACGTCTTCGCATACCTTTCGCACTGGTTAGTACTGTTCCATTCTACTGAAATGTCCTAGCGCGCAAACGCCCTATTTTGATACGCAGAACTACAACGATGTCGGGACACAGATTATACAGTTCGAATTTCATCCGTTGTCGATACTCTCCAATGTCTATTATAGGACCATATATTTTTCAGAGCATTTTACTCTCTAAGACTTCCACAGAAAAATAACCGAATTAGCCATAAACGAATTTGTCTCCTACCACATGAAATACCATAACATTCGAATTATATGTTGTTACAACCTATTAGAGGTCGCTTCAACCGAATTTCAGTTGTGGGGACTAAACTCAGCCGTGACAACCTCAATTTGGCTGTGTCAACTACAATTCGTTGGAAACAGCAACAGAATTTGCGGTGGCTACAACCTCTTTTCAAACACTTAGTTCCGTGTGTGTACTTGACCATGAAAAAGTTCATTAGGTCACAGATAAGTTTATTAAGCCAATACAACATTGAATATGAATGACGTCTTCTTGGAAAACAAAATGCCAACTAATTGCTAGAGGCCACTTCACATTTCATCAAGAGATTCCCAGAAAATTGCATGGATTATAATGAAAATTCATTGATATTTGAAGTTAAAGGAAATATCCTTATGAATTTCATCTAAAATTTGCTAGATTTAGGCATAAGGTTATGGGTAAACATAGTAAACATAATACCTGTCATTCTTCATACTTACTTCCTAAGTACATTTTGACAGTGACGAGCACGTAGCTGTGTTGTGACAGCTGTATTGTCTCTACATTACCACGCTGAAGATGGCAACAGTCTGTGACAAATGTTGATAATTTAATAACAATTATATTGCAGTTATGGTGTATCCTTTTTCATTTGTCCTTTTTGATTAATTTCAAACAGTTGAGATTTCCGTTACAGCCGCCATCACTAATCAACGTCATTAACATTGTCCTTATTATCGACGCATGGGAATCTGGACCATTAAACGCTTACCCAGCTGATTTATTGTGACTACTGAGTCAAATGGATTGAAATGATGGATACATACAATTTTTGCTCCTGGTCCTTGTTCTGGTCCTGGTTATGTTGCACAATTATAAAAATGTAAATTTTCATGCACACGCGATGAAGAACGACTTATTGTACGTATGTGATGGGTTGGTATGAGATATTTATTATGGTTGTTGTAGTACGAATTCTTGTTGCCGTGTTTACAACAACATCCGATTCACTGAGAATGGTAGAACGCGATTTCTGTATCGCCGCGATGCGATAAAACCGAAAACCACACCCAATGCCGCCGTAACACGTATGTCAGTAGTACTCGTACTATTTTCAAGCTGCCGCGTTATTAAAATGGGACGACACAACAACGAAACTTATGATGATGATGATGATGATGAAGACGCGGACGAGGTCGCGGACGAGGACGAAAAGGACACATGGAACGTACTGGCGGCTGGGTCTGAGGGCGAAAACGCAACTTTCTATTATTATTTCTGTTTCTGTTTCCTTTTGTTTCTTTTGCTGGAATTGCAACCAAAAACGAGAAAATTTTAAATGCAAACTTTCCAGCAGCTGATAAAGTAGCTGGTGTTTGTAGTGTTGCTGCTTTTCTCAATGTTTCTGTTTCTGATGTTGTTGTTTTCTGTTGAATCCTTAACTGTATGGAGAATCGCAGGTTTCGAATCCTTTTGGCGCTTCTTAAACTTTAGCAAAAGTATAATGCTATGCTTTGTTCTTGTTTCTCCGAATGTCTTCTTTATTTCCTTTAAAACTTGTTGTAGTTGGTGTTGCTGCTGCTGCTTTTCTTTAAAGAAAATAATGTCCTTTTTTTGAAAGTTATTGTAGTTGTTGTTCTGTTTAATATTCACAACGAAACCAAATAAACAACTTTCAACAACAACAACAGACGGTTTTTTTGCGGGGGGCGAAGGAGAAGGAGGCAATGCTCATCGTGGGTTCCTTGTCAAAGGATTACACACGCTCGATATATTCAACGTGAAGAGGTTTGTGGGTGACAGAAAGAGAGAGAGAGAGAGAGAGAGAAAGCACAAAAAACAAGGACTAAAATGAAGACACGAGAGGGCAGAGATTTGGGTAAAGGTGGATATGGGTGAGAAGTGGGTTAGGGCGTTTTTTGTTTGCTTTATAAAAAAGGATGGCCCTTTGGGTTGTTTTATTAAAAAATGTTTGAAAAATGAATCCAGATCCTTTATATTTATGTATCGTGCGTGCTCTTTAATTTGCAGTAGGATTATTTTGTCCAAAATTAAGAAAATTAATTCTTAAAATATTAAATAGCACAACATTTACAAGCAGTGTTGAAAAAAAAATTTAGTTTGAAGTAAATACACTTGTCAACAAAAGTCTGTCGCAAAGGGGTTTGTTGCCAATTCAGATGCACTAAAGAAGTCATTGGTTTCTTATTTTAATGCAACATAACTACACTATTTTGAGTTAAAATACAACAAAAATATTAATTTAAATTCAAAAATATAAATTACAATTAAAACAATACTAATTGAAATTAAAAAAATATTAATTGAAATTTATAAATCCCTCTGCAAAACAGTTACCCATAGAAATTCAAGAGCCGCCACTAGTTGAAAGTTAATACTAATCTATTTACATTCAGAAAATATTAATTCAAATTCAAAAATATTTATTTTGGATTCAGTTAATTAAGAAAAATTTGAAACAGAAAATAACATGAAGGGAGATATTATTGTGTTGTACATTGGAAAAATTTAAAATTAAAAAATGTCTTTTGTCAACTATCCTGTAATTAGTCAGCAATGATACCAATCGGAGAAGGTGAAAAACTGTAGGTCCCAATCAGTGAGTGTATAAAACTACAAAGCGCACAGCTCACTTAGTTGTGAAAAGCTCTCCTCGATTCCTTCATGGGATGTAATGGGAAACCATTTTTTTTGTATGCCCAATGAAAAGTCAAAGGTAACTTTCGCTGATTTCTTTTTCAAAACTGAATATCCCAAAAATCGTGTCTCAATTTTCAAAAAAATATATATAAGCTAATTTTTCAATAAATATTTACCACTACTGGCATTGCTTGCACGCTAAAAAATAACAGCCCCAGCAATATATTGCAAGAACCATGTACATGTTTGCAAACATTGTTTTCCTGAATTGTCTGTCCAATTTTTGTTTTCAACAAACAAAACCACATTTGGGTCAATATATATATATATATATATATATACATATATATGTATATATATATATATATAACCTATTAATCATTGTGTCCCAAACATGATATATTGAATAGCAAACACAATGTGTTTGGACACAAGTATAATATATTTGCGACAAGTTACAATCACGTTATATTTACACCCAAACAACAAGTGTGTGTATATCTAACCTGACCAACCACCCCACATTTGGTGGGATTGTCCCGCTGCTGGCGAGATTGTCCCGCTTTTTGCGAGATTGACTCGCATTTTGTTGTCTCATCCCGACTTAAATCTTAAATATCAAAATGATTATATACAAAATTAAGTTTTATTAAAACCAAGTACATGTATTTTTATTATTTTTTTTTAAACCAATAAAATCCACTTTCTACCCATTGTGTTCAGCTTTTTGGCCACCACCAGTTGGCCAGATTGTATATATCCCAAGTTCTCGGCAAATATACACTCACAGAACTAATTGTTTGCAAAGTCGCCTAAACTGCATCTCGATTGAAACAACCTCGATTCATAATTAATTTGCTTGTGCCAACAGATTTTCTTATTAATTTCGTTCAATCACAGAAATTTTCTATACTTTTGGTTGCAACAACCGAATTTTGCTTTACTTCGGTTACAACAACTGAATTTGCGATCAATTCCGTTGCAACGACTGAATTCGGCAAAAGTTCGTTTGCAACAACGAGGTAGTGGACGAGTTTATTTACCTCGGATCTGCCGTGTACAGAAGCAATAACGTCAGCCTTGAAATCAAACGATGAATTGTGCTTGCAAACAGATGTTATTTCGGTCTAAGCCAGCACTTCAGAGATATGATTATTATTGTTATTAGCAATAAAATATTCAAAAACGACTTTAATTTATAGAAAAAAATATAAAAATTCTTTTGGAACACTCTCTTTATAGAACTAATTCGAGAACCAAACACTTCAACAAAAATTTTGATCAGATTGTTATAACCTCAAAATTCGGTTGTGACAACTTCTAAATTTGGCGGCAGTAAACTCTAATTCGGTTGGTGCAACCCCTAAACCAACTAAATAATATAGATATGTTTAAAGAATTAGATATTTCTCTTCCGATAATATTATTTATAAAATCTCTGGATGAGTATTATTGATAATTTTTCAAGCTATTCTGTAATCATTGTTGTCATCCATAGACTGAATAAAGAATAAAAATATGTAATCTATATCGATTGTGATCATCTCTAAATGTGCTGGTGATAACAGCTAAATGTGGTTATGATCTAAATTCGGTTACGGTAAATTCAGTTACCTAAAGGTATTTCATCTGTTTCAGTATCAGCTGATATTAATAAAACTGTGCGACACAAAAAAAAAATTATGGGGTTCTGTCAACGGATTCTGGTAGAAAGGTCTAAAAAAAAATATGCATGTTTCGGCGTTTTGCCAGATCTGATCAGAATTTTTTTAGGGCGGGTCAAAGTTTCCGCCCCTCGGAACTTTCCTGCAACATATCGGCATGCAAAATTGTGTGTTCCTTACTTCTGAGGTACAAAGAGTGTTCAGAAGTTTTATAGAAAAGATTCCGATAAACATTTTTGTGGAACAAATTAACCCTCTAACTGTCACGTATAACCATAATTTTTACTTTTTTCTGAAAACTCGGAAAAAACTGCTTCACGGCAGATCCGAGGTATATAAATTCGTCTACCACCTCGAAATTATAACGGTTATCAACGTCCACGCTTTGGTCTAATCGCATGGAGGTCCTGCTCGTTGAAAACATTAATTTTGTATTGACCTTATTTACCATCAGACCCACTTTTCCTGACGCCTTCTCAATTCTCGAAAACACCGCAGTAACTTCTCCAACTGTGCGCCCAATGATATCTATATCATCAAAATACGCCAGCACAATGTGACTTTTGCTGCTGATGATTTTATTCATGTCGACTGCAGCTTTTCTCAGAATAATCTCTATTAAGATGTTAAAGAGATCGCACGATAGTGTATCACCTTGTCTGACAGGTCTCGGTAGGTTCGGTAGGAAAGGCAATTTAGAACTGTCCACACGCTGAAAACTCTGTGTTTTTTGCTGTTTGGATGCAAATAGAACATGTGTGTAGCTTGTTGCAAATATAATGTACTACTTGTATCCAAAAACATTGTGTTTGTTTTCCGATATTAGAGACACAACGATTAATAGGTTATAATATATGTCTTTGTGACCCAAATGTGGCTTTGTTTATTGACAACTGCTGAAAACTAAAACGTGACAGGCAACAAAGGAACAAAAAACACAGCAGATCTTCAATTCATGACAAAAATGTTTGCAAACATATACGTGGTTGATCGAATATGTCGCGGGGGCCGTTTTTTTCAGCGTGCAGGTCAAAAAAATATGTTGCGTTTTAGGAAATATACCTTTTTTATTGATTAATATTTTCAGTTCTACCAAAAGAATTTTTTTAATTTTTTAAAAATATTGATGCTTCAAGTTTTTTGCATGTATTTGAATAAACTTTTAAATTTTAGAAAATAAAAATATTATAAATTCAAATGTGGAGAAATATTTTGACTTTTATACTCTCGATTGCAATACAAAATTAATCATGTCTACAAATCGACTATATAAAAATATTGAAACTATTTGCTTTCACAAGCCTTCTTTCTGTTTCATATAGAATATTCATATGTAATGGATTAGAGTGGTGAATTTTGGATTTTTATTAGAAATTCGACCTTGAATCAAAGTACCCCGCTCTATTGAAATTAGATGTAATGGAAATGACACGTATGAATTAATTATTAATAAAAATTCCTACTTATTTTAACAAAAACCCCGAAATTGTTGTTTGAAAAAAATTTAAATATTAGGTCGAAATAAAAAAGTAATTGTTAAAGAAATATTTTGTCAAAATCTTTAAAATGCACATAATGTATGTACGAGATGTACATATGTATGTATATACGAGAATGCACATAAGCTCGTCCCTGGGTCACACGACCGTAACACGAAATAGACGAGCACGAAAAGGGGGAAGTCGTATGTCCTGTGGAATTTATCACCGAAAAGTATTCTGCCAGAGTTGGAGAGGTCGGGCTACACAGTCGTTGCATATGCTGACGACTCGGCATTTTCAGTGCAGGGTAAATACCCCACCACGTTGAGAGATGTGCTCCAGAACTTAATCAGGGGAATACTCTCTAAGTGGGCCACTGAGAATGGACTGGCTGTACAGCCAGAGAAACCCGAGCTCGTACTCTTTACCAGGAAGCAAAAGATTCCGTATGTTCATCCATTGTATCTATGTGGTAGATAAATTTAGATAGTGCAAGATATCTAGGTGTGATTCTCGACAGCAAGCTTGATTTCAAGTCAAACACTATGGATAGGATCAATAGAGCCACAGTGGCTCAAATACTATGGATAGGATATACACCATCGGCTGACGATGGGGCCATCCACAAAAATAGTTTACTGGATATATACAGCTGTTTTTCGACCGATATTGCTTTACGGCATTGTTGTTTGGTGGCCAGTACTAGAAACATCCAGTTACCTAAGTTTGTTGATACAAGTTCAGAGAATGGCAATAGTGTATATCACGGGTGCCTTTCGCACAACCCTAACCGAGGGTTTGGGGGTTATCCTACACCTGTTGACTAGATTTTCTGGGAAGGCAAAAGTCGGCAATCCGCCTAGGACATTGTTTGCAATTGATCACATGGTCATGGGTCGATTTTGAGAGATCTGCGGCTATCCTTCTTGACAAAAGTTCAAAGAATGGCAATGGTGTGTATCATGGGTGCCCTTCGCACAACCTCTACCGAGATCTTGGGGTTGCCCTACACCTGTTATCGCTCGATTTAGTGGAAAGGCAAATGGCGATACAGTCGGCTTTCCGCCTAGGACATTCGTTGCAATGGATCACTATTCCTATGGTCATGGGTCGATTTTAAGGGATCCTCGGCTATAGATTCTCCACTCATATCCTGGACACACGGGACTGGAAGGGACGTATACCACGTTATAGATGGTATTTAGGCATCTACCTCCAAACTAGATGGCAAGATAGGGTTTGGAGTATGTTCTAAAGAACTGGGTCTAGACCTTGCGCAAACACTACCAGATCATTGTAGTGTCTTCAGACAGAAGTCATAACAATCGGAGAAAATGCCCTTGGGCAGGGACGTAACGTCATCACCACCATGGTATCAGTATCTACTTTGACAGTCAGTCAGACTGCTATACCTGACAATATGCAATCTGAATACCTAACATCAAGAACTGCTGCGCATCTCCAAATGAGATGGCCAAACAGTTCGTTATTCGACTTCTGTGGGTGCTGGAACACAGAAACATTCCAGGAAACAAAAGAACGGATGAGCTGGTAAGATTAGGAACTACGTTGCCTGTTCCACTGGACATGGACCATGTGTATATGCCTCTTTCTGCATGCAAGTTCATACTTGAAATTTAAGCCCTCAGACATCCGAATGATAGATGGTCTCATGGCACAAATCCCAGGATCACCAGGCAAGTGTGGTCAAGTTATTACCCAAATCGTACGCTACACCTAATATCCATTTCTACATGCTAAGAAAAAAATACGTTTATTGCTCGGTTGCCGCAACAATACTTTGATTGATTTGTATTAATTTATTAATCGCAACCGTTCATGTAGTTCTCCCACATAAACTCATATAACGCAAATGTGTATCATGCTGTTGCAAAAACGAGTTCTCGTTTGCATCAAACACGTACAAAATTACAGTTGCCGCAAATTTAAAAACGTTTGCGATAACTGAAATTAGTCATTTTCCTAATGCGAGCCCAGATTACGACGAACGAACGTAGAGAGTGAAAAATAGACAAAAGTTCCAACTTTTTTTTAAAGCAAACTTTATGGATAAAACCAAAATCATAAAAGTTTTAATTACAACTTGGTTGCTGTAACCGAAAGAACAGTTGGTGGAGCCGTTTTTCGTTTCTCGCTAACGTTTTTTTAGCTCTAATTTCTCATAACTCGTTTACTGAAAACGTTTTTCAGTTCCCGCAAACGTTTTTTTTAGTTAGGATCAACTACAATTCCGTTGCTGTAACCGAGGGAGTAGTTGGCGGAACCGTTTTTCGTTTCTCGCAAACATTTTTTCAGCTTATATTTTTCATAACTCGTTTGCTGCAAACATTTTTCGGTTCCCCCAAACGAAATGACATGTATGGCTTTACAGAAGTTCGTTTCTCCCAACTAAAATACCCAAACGAACTTCAGTTATCTGAGATTTCGTTTGGGAAGAACGAGCTTTTTCTTTGCGTGTAGACCATATATCTCTATGCAAGCAGTTGTGATCACAGGACACTGTTTAGTTGGTAAACATTCGTCTAGACTTAGAATCTCAGCTCATGCTTAGCTCAGAAGCTGCGAGGATGAAGTTGAAGACAAGAGTGTCGAACATCTTATAAGTATATGCTGCTATTCTGCCTTTTGTATGAGTAGGAGATCTATGATATTACGTCATGTTGGATCTAATAGACTTTCAGGAAGTTGCGCTGAAGGATTTTTGGATTTTTTCTGCAATCCTTTTCTTTCTTTTCTTCAGCCACATCCTGGAATATCAGGACGAGGTATCATATGACTAGCACGCCCCTTAACTATATCGGTTAAATTTACAGGTTTAACGATGGGGACGGAATATTACTTCCCATGGTATCACACCTGTCCTCATTGGACTTAGTGTGTCAATTGTGACAGCCATTTCTACCTAACCTAACCTAACTGACATGTCAGGCCTGTTAAAAACAAAAGAATTTTAACATTTTTAAAGATTTTATATTTTAAAATTCAAGTTTAACAGTCAGAATCAAGTTGAGACAATGTACATTAATCAATCACTATTATTTACATTAAAACATTACCTTAAAAATATTAAACAATAAAATCAGGTTGGAATCGAAAAAAAACTCTGAATCTGTGGAATATGGTAACTCTATTCCAAGCTAGTCAAAAAAATTAGAATTTAGTTTTCAAACTACTAGTGTAGAAATTACCAAAATGTTATCAGCGTCGGCCTACTTCGATCCTTATCGCACGTTGCGGGATGGGGGCTAAATGAAAAAAACTAAACAAATTTTTTTTAACAACTTTATTACCCCAGTATTATCAACTACATTGAGTAATTTTGCTTTGGTTTGTGTCTAGACTAACATGGTGGAAAATTTCTTGTTTAATGGACCAATATTTAGTGTATATTGTAGTTTTGAACCCAATAAAAAGTAAATAAAAAAAAGTAAAAAAGTGAAAGATGTTTAAAAAAAGAAAATTTTCTTAAATAAAAGTCTCTTCTTAAAAAAGATAAATTTTCTGAAAAAAAAATACCTTATCTTAAAGAAGTACGTTTGCTTAAAAATGTAAATTTTCTTACAAAAAGTACCTTCTCTTTAAAAAAGTAATTGTTTTAAAAAAAATTTTAAAATTTTTTAAAATTTTTAATTTTTTTAAAAAGTAAATTTTCTTACAACAAATTGCATTTCCTTAAAAAATTGTGAAACAAAATAACTTTTCTTGAGATAAGTACCTACTTTTAAAAATGTACCTGTGCTTGAAAAAAATTCCAATTTCTTACAAAACATTTTCTTCAAAAAAAAAACAAAATTCCTTTTCTTAAAAGTACCTTTTCTTAAAAATAAAATAATACCTTTTCTTTTCTTGAGATAAGTAGCCTTTCTGGAAATATATAAATTTTCTTAAAAAATTAACATTTTACTAAAAAGAGTACCACTTCTTTAAAAGTACCTGTTCTTACAAAAGTACTTCTGTGTAAAAAAAAGTCATACTCTTATGGTTTTTTCGTACAAAAAGTACTTCTAAAAATAGTACCTTTTCTTAAAAACACATTAGGTTTTATTAAAAGAAGTACCTCTCGTTAAAAAAGGCCCTTTTCGGGAAAATATAACACAGATTCTTACAAAAAGGACCTAACCATATAGTTTAAAAAAAAATTCTATAAAAAAATTTTTCTTAAAAAAGTTTATCATTTTACAAAAAGTATCTTTTCTTATAAGATCGATCCATTTAAATTATCGTATTTATCAACGGGCGCCTTGGCGTCTTGGAACTAACTAGTAAATACTATATAGCGAAAGAAACTGCGTTCCAACCGGGTATCGCCTGACACTTTATGAATTTTTTTTACCGGAACAGTTCACCTGCTTCGCCACATGCATTTGTCTATAGATATTATTGGAATGCTATCCAACATTTAAAATTGTTCACCTGCTTCGCCACATGCATTTGTCTATAGATATTATTGGAATGGTATCCAACATTTAAAATTGACGAAACACAAGCGCTCTTGCAAACAAGTAGTTGTAATCAACGACGTTTCTACACCACGTATTGCAACTAGTACATTTTTTTGCAACAATGCGCAAAAACATGGACAGAAGAGGAATATAATAACAAAATAAATTCTATGTCTAAGAAATGTTGTATTTTCCATTGAAATGGAAACAGTGAGAAGAAAGTATATAGTAAGCAGAAAAAGGGGTGGGTGTGGAAATGATTCAGAAGTTTCGTGAGATACGAATGGTAGTGGACAACAGAAGCCATTCTAGTTCCTGCCAAGGTGCACACCTTATAATTTAGCTGCATATTAATTTCGCTCCCATCATTCTTCAGCAATTATTCGCAATATATATCAACGGACCGGGGTGCTCTACCGTGGCCTGATAATGTTACTTAAACCACGATATTGGATGATGGAAACATATACATTGTCATGGCGAAACAAAAAAAAACAAATTCATCGTCGCAACGATTCATATTCATAACAAAGAAGTTTCTTTATACGCGAATATTGCACTCATGCAATTATATATAACAATTTGAATACACACTCTAAAATATCAGTCTTGTTTTGTTGTTTGAAGGCAAATATGGAATACTTGTGTCCAAACACATTGTACTTGCTATTCAATATTACATGTTTTAGATACAATGATTAAAAGGATATAATATATGTTTTTGTGACCCAAATGTGGCTTTGTTTATTGACAACTGCTGAAAACAAAAACGTGACAGACAACAAAGAAACAAAAAAGTACCAGATCTTCAATTCATGAAAACAGTGCTTGCAAAACATATACAAATTTCCTGCAAAATGTTGCTGGGCCGCAGGTCCCACTCACTCTGTGAGTTTAAAACTAGATAGCACTCAGCTCAATGATTGTGAGAAGCTCTCCCCCAATTCGTTCATGGTATGTAAAGACAGAGTATGTATTTGTCTATTTAATGAAATGTATTCGTCACAGTGAGGCAACTTTGACAGTTAATGAAACAATTTCCGTTGCAGTGAGCTCACTTTCGATGACAGCATTTGACGAGACAATGACGATTAATTTCACTTGTGTATCGTAGCTTTTCCTTTCGCAAAATGTTTTTTTTTAAAGGAAACAAGTCTTTAGTTTTATTAAAAACTTAAGTCCGTGTCTAACTTTTCTGTTTCGACAGAATTGGAAAATTTTAAGAAAAAAATAAAAGATTGATCGGCATTTTGTAGATATGACATTCCTGACCCTTTCCACATGGGCTGGGGTGGCCCGTGAAGGACTTCTACTGCTTTTGCAAACAACTGAAATCTACTTCTTTAATAATCAGAATTTGAAAAATATTAAAACACTCACACTACTCAGAAAGAGAGAAAAGAGAAACACAATACAAAACACTCATCCTGACTGTCGCGGTTAAATCGAGTGTTGGGTTTTTTTCCTTCTGCCGTAAATGAAAATCGTTATCCTTTTCCTCGAGCCCTCAGACGACAACACTTGCTTTAAAACACGCGTAATAACTTGGCACGAATTGTTTCTGCTTTTTGTTGTCGATGGTAATGGAGTTGTTGTTGGTGTTGCTCCATTATTACCCAAAAAAAAAACACAAGGATATTGAAATAAAGAGGACGAAAAAGGATTCGAAATGCCACACGACGACGACAACACAACACCACGATTCAAATGTTGCAAGTCGACTGACAACAACTACACCACACTTTTATCGAGTGTTGAATGTGATTATTACCATGTTGTTGATGTTGTTGTTGTTGTTGTTGTTGTTGCTGCTGCTGTTGCTTGTACATCTGCTACAGAGAGTGGCTGGCTGGAACAGCAGCTGTTTGTTGTTGCTGCTCGATGCGATAAGGTGGCAGAAGTTGATTGTTGTACGATTTGGTTGTGCAACAACATACACCCACCCACACATACACTCAGCACATGTTTGTATGGTGGAAAATGAAAAATTGAATGAATGTCCTTCGAAATATGACACCCAACTGACCAATACCCACAACCACCACCCACACACGCACACACACACAACCTTTAATAGGACCAGCACAATAGGAATCACATATTTACAACAGACCCATTATGTCCACAGGCTACACAAGACACGGCCCCCAAAAAAACATGAAGGAGTGAGGTGAGAAATTGTTATCAAAAGGCAAAGAGAGTCAACGAATTATTTTTGAATATTTTGGTCTATTCAATGGACAAATCGCGTTGAGTTGCAGTGTCCTGATTCAGGTTTAGCCTAAGCTTTTTCACTCACCAACCACATACATCAAAAACACACAAACACATTTCCTTTGTGTCCTTGCACACTGAGCCCAGAGAGATTAAATTTTTTTTCAATATAGCGCAGACATCAACGCCAAAAGCTTAAACTGTCATTTACATTTTAAGCCTTGCACCGTATAACTATTCAAAATTTCCAAAAGGATTCTTCCTGCTTAGATTCTTTAAATATTACTGAGTAAAAATGTTTGTCAACTCGAACTGGTTGGCGAAATATGTTATATTCTTTTTGTAAGGTCCCTGTCCCCCGGGGTTGTTCGAGGCCCGATAAGAAGAATAAGAAAATGTTTGTAGCAGACATGAAACGCCACCAACATAGAGTAATTACATCTAGAGTAGCGTTTTGTCTCAGTAAATTTAAGAAGTTTGGTGTGGTTGCATATGGACGTTGCATGTTGAAAAGTATTGCTTTAATAATACCAGATAGAGGCAATGGCTCAAAACCAACAAGAATATAGCAATGGCATTTCGTTCATTTGTGCGTTAAAATTTTTGTGTAAATACACCACAAATATATAAATTACTACCAATAAAATATATCAAAAAAGTCCAAAATACGTTTAAATTTCACAGTTTTTCATCAAAATGATATGAAAGTTTTATGTCAACAATTTTTCTAATTCCACCTGGTGTCAGTAAATTTAGTTAAATAACTCTCTATCGAACTGACCGCACCACGAAGAGTGTTAGATGAGAAGAGAAAACAAACGTTAGCCGAGAAAGATGGCAGTTCTATGGCCACCACATTGCGGGAGAGAGTCTCACAGGAGCAACATAACGTTGTGTTACATTCTTAATAACTGGCTATTAACATAAAATTTCTGTGATAATTAAACGACTTGGTCGGATGGGATTGCTCCGGCCCTTAGGTATGGGCGCAGAGGCCTCATGATCAGTAACCTATGCGCTTTCTATTTTTAGACTCACTGATCCCAAACTTTTATATCGATTCCTGATTTTGAGAAGTTTTTTGTGGCTGATTACTTGATAGTAGGTCGTCAGAGCAGGTGTTCAATCTACGTTTTCAGGTTAAAGAGTTGTAAACACTAATCGTTGCACCCTCAACGTTTAAAATTCATTTCTAGACCCAACTGCTCATAACATCGTTTTACCGAAACTCCAAAACGTGCACCAAAAGCATCAACATTTCTGCTCATCGTAGTGTTCGAGCAGAAAGTGTTACATGCACTCTAAATGATAAACTATGTAAACTCTGTGTCGAGTTTCGGAACGATGTGTGCTCGAAAATGAACTCGATATAGAGTTGTTGGTTTGCATTGACTTCGTTTGTAGTGTATCTTCGTCTACCCAAATCTTGACACTTGATCCCCATAGAAAAAGTGTTGAGTCGAGATTTTGTGAGACTCTCCGATGGCTGATTTATACCTCAGCGAAGCTTAATCCAGCTATTCAGATATATGAATGGAATGTTCACGCTTCATTCAGTGTGAAATTTTAATGGACAAATTACCTGTTAAGAGGCACAAGCATCACAGAAATTTAGGACAATGTGGAACATGTTGTGATTTTGGGTTTTTATCACTTTCCAAATAAAATACTACAATTCCAATACTACGAAATGTGGCAGCATTTGCTGTAATGGGTGAAAAAAATGCGATACGGCAACACGTTTGTAGCCAGTACCAAGAAAAACATGGTAGCAGCAGTTGTAGGCAGCAACAACAGACATTTTATTTTGTGTTCATTCGTTTCAGTTGTCAAATTCTACACAGATATATACCAGAGAAAAATACCAGAATACAAAAAAGTATACAAACAAAATACATATGATTTTGGCAAGTAAAACGAAAACTGACATGGAAAAAATTTAATCACCTGATAGATAATCTACCATGATCAACATTTGCCGCGTGTTATTGTGAACAATTCCATTCCAATTTTGTTTTCGATCGGAAATAAAAGTCTATACTTCAAATTTAGAGATATACAAATTTAGAAATATAATTTGAATGAACTTACCATGTGAAAACCATTTTGCAAATTTATGCTTTTGTGTCTCTCCTTCTTGATATGATTTGCATTCACAAGAAATGATAACAAAATGTATCTAAGGTAACTTTTTGTTGCAATTTCTTGAAATTGAACATGTGGCAACATCCTCATTGCTCAAATCGGAATTTAAGTGGGAAATTGAAATAACGCTTAATATCGCTTAGCTGCCTCGTACAAATTAAGCTATAATTAAATTTAGCGGTGTAAACAAACATACTAATTACATTGTTGACCGAACATTACATCGCCACCATAGTCAAAGTTAAATATATCGGCTCACGGCTAACGAGCCGGTTCACAAATTCCCACTTGTCGGGTCACGGTTCCCCAGACGCAACAATTTGTGCAGCCAGCTCGCGGGCCGGGTGCCAACGCCCAGAACCGCATGACTCAACTTTTGCTCTCGACTAATCACTTCATTGCTAGTGTAATTCTAATGGACAAATTACCTGTTAAAAGGCACAGATATCACTGGCATGTAGGAGACTAAAGAACCTGCTGTGAACCTAGGTCAATAAGTCGTGTTTAGTTTGGTGGAAGGCAAAAAGAATTTCAAGCGCACTTCCAGTACTACATTGTCAAGCGCCGTTGGACAATACGTGGGCACCGTTTTGCCGCTGCAAAAGATTTGTGGCACAGAAATGTCGTACATTCTCCGTATTTTACGATAAGGTAACTGCACTGATTGTCAGAAACACTGGTTGTGAGTAGCTCTCCCCAGTTCCTTCAAGCACGCTGAAATATCTGTCTGTTTCATTGATTGGGTACAAATAGAAAGTGTTTGTAGCTTGTCGGAAATATTATATAGTTATGTCCAAACACATTGTATTTGTTGTTCAATATTACATGTTGGAGACACAGTGATTAATAGGTTATAATATTTGTTTTTGTGACCCAAATGTAGTTTTTTTTGTTGAAAACATAAACGTGACAGTCAACAAAGAAACCAAAAAGCAGAAGAAGCGCAAGCGCATGAAAACAATGCTTGCATAAATATATATGGTTCCTGCAATATGTTGCTGAGGCGGTTTTTTTTTCAGCGAGTAAATATTTAATCTTCTCTTGCGGATTAAATAATCAACATCGAGGGAAAAACATTTGATAAAATGCCGAAGACACATTTTTCATTAAGTCAACGAAATGTATCGTTAAGTACAAGTACACGCTGAAAAATCTGTATTTTTTTGTTTGGATGCAAATATAACTTGACGCAAATATAGTATACTTGTGTCCAAACACATTGTGTTTCCTATTCAATATTGCATGTTGGAGACACAATGATTAATAGGTTATAATATGTAGTTTTGTGACCCAAATGTAGTTTTTTTTTGTTGAAAACAGAAACGAGACAGTTAACAAAGAAACCAGAAAAGCAGCAGATCTTCAACGCATGAAAACAATGCTTGCAAAAATATACATGGTTCCTGCAATATGTTGCTGAGGCGGTTTTTTTTTCAGCGAGTAAATATTTAATCTTCTCTTGCGGATTAAATAATCAACATACAAGTACACGCTGAAAAATCTGTATTTTTTTGTTTGGATGCAAATATAACTTCTCGCAAATATAGTATACTTGTGCCCAAACACATTGTGTTTCCTATTCAATATTGCATGTTGGAGTCACAATGATTAATAGGTTATAATATGTGTTTTTGTGACCCAAATGTAGTTTTTTTTGTTGAAAACAGAAACGTGACAGTTAACAAAGAAACCAAAAAGCAGCAGATCTTCAACGCATGAAAACAATGCTTGCAAAAATATACATGGTTCCTGCAATATGTTGCTGAGGCCGTTATTTTTTCAGCGAGTAAATATTTAATCTTCTCTTGCGGATTAATTAATCAACATCGAGGGAAAAACATTTGACAAAATGCCGAAGAAACATTTTTCATTAAGTCAACCAAATGTATCGTTAAGTACACGTACACGCTGAAAAATCTGTATTTTTTTGTTTGGATGAAAATATAACTTGTCGCAAATATAGTATACTTGTGCCCAAACACATTGTGTTTCCTATTCAACATTACATGTTGGAGATACAATGATTAATAGGTTATAATATGTGTTTTTGTGACCCAAATGTAGTTTTTTTTTTTGTTGAAAAGAGAAACGTGACAGTTAACAAAGAAACCAAAAAGCAGCAGATTTTCAACGCAGGAAAACATTGCTTGCAAAAATATATATGGTTCCTGCAATATGTTGCTGAGGCCGTTTCTTTTTTCACCGAGTAAATATTTAATCTTCTCTTGTGGATTAAATAATCAATAGCAAACATTTCGAATAGCAACATTTTTGTTAATTGTAAATATTTAATGACATAAATTAAAAAAAGCCGAAATTAATGAAGATTTTCAAGTAAAGACCAGCAATCTTTGAAATAAACAGACACAAAAATGTTAAAAATTGCGGGGCACGTAAATTTTTCGGATTGGGGGTCGGAGGGTAGTAGGGTAAAATTGCTAACTTCTGAGCCAGTGGTCAGATTTTTGTGGCTGAAGAATTGGCTGAACTTTGAAACGGTAAGACCTCTGGGCTTCGTTTACGGCATTTTGGAAAGGTAAGCGGTAGGGCTATCTTTTAAGAAAAAAAAACATGTTACCTGCCATCTGGCTGAGCAAATGGAGGTTATGTGCACATTCTTATGTATTTTTTTTCAATTTTTTATTTGAAAGCTCCGTATCTCGGCGATTTCACTCTTTTTTTTTAATTTTTGATGATTCTGAAAGGTCTCTTAAAGGCCTTTCCAACAAGCCCAAAAAAACCCTCCGACCGCCAATCCGAAAATTTTCAAACCGCTGCCATTTCGCCCCCTTGCATTTTCGGGGATGGTCGTAGAGTTGGACATGTTTTCATGAAATGAGCAAAGGAATACGCTGGTGAAATTTGTCCAGTCCTGACTGAACCACCCTGTATATATGAATGTCTCTTAACTTTTTTACATATTTACTCACCCTCCTGTAAATTCTCGATTAATATAATATAAAAGCGACAAAACTTGAAAACTCGTACTGTATGAGCAGCACTGGGAACCGGTTTATATCTACTTATATCGACCTTAAACACGCACTGAAAATTTCGTTACACGAAGTTTATTCCCAATCTGATAGGCTTAAAATCGGAGGCGGAGAATACAAACGAGAACACGGGGAAAATTAAATCGTCCATGGTGGCGAATAATTTTTAAAAAGACGTTCCAACTAACGATACACACATAAACTTATACATACACACAATACACTACATAACTAGGCTAACAGAAACGAAAGGATTCACACCCACAAATGTAGACAAAAAAAAGAATAAAGGACTCGTATGCAACACTTGTGATGGAAATGGAATTGGAGGGTATAAATGTGGATAGGGATGTTGGATGCTGTGTTCGCAACGAAACATTAAAAAACAAGAAGAAAAAAAAACACAAGACAAAACATAATTTAAGCTAAAAAAAAGCACAGAAGAAACGAAAACTCAGAAAGGCTAAGCTGAGCTGAAAAGCGCAGCGCATCTTCAAAAATTA
Organism: Phaonia tiefii; assembly: GCA_963931995.1. Lineage (NCBI taxonomy): Eukaryota > Metazoa > Arthropoda > Insecta > Diptera > Muscidae > Phaonia > Phaonia tiefii. Next base: position 145,894,605 of record OZ008370.1, read on the forward strand.
ACGAATATGAGGAAAACAAAAACTTTTAAAATTTTCAACAAAAACTGAATGCACATAAATGGAGGAATGGGGATAATAAACGAATACGCGAGTACAGGAACTCCCGATGAACGAAGAGTATCACAAACTCGTTAAATACATATAAAAGTTGATATGAAAATCTTTTACGAAATGTTGATAAAAAAAAGTTCAAGAATATTATTTTTGCACTTGAAGACAAACAAAAACTCAAATTTTGCATAAACTTTTTCAGAGAGCACACACAAAAATCATGTAAACAGACTCATTGAAAATGTATAATTATTTTTCAAAGTTGTACTAAATAGTTTACATACTTGTAATTGTTTCTTTAACGCATCTGTGCAGTACTAAAATATGCACAAAGTATACTAAACGATACAGTTGCGGTCAAAATAATAGTTGTGCTATTACTAACCGCGAATAAATGCTTGATGCATTGAAGTTTAAGCTGCAATCACACTGCCAGCGACATTTTCAATAGGCGTTCGCAATGTAAGCAACAACTTACTTCGAATCGTCATGTTTTTTATGACAGGTGATACCAGTAGTACGGCCAATATATCGAGGCAGCAATAAAGGATATTTTGTTTCCGTGTCCTATTCAAGACAAATGTACATCAACAATAAAAGTTAGCCAAAAAGTACAAATTCAAATACATACAATTGAATTTGATTGTTCATGTAACGAATAAAAAGAAAAGCAAACAATTTAGGTTGTTCTTATAACACAACCTCTAGTAGCTGAATCATGATTCGAATGCTACTCCCAGGTTTATATTTAGAATGTTAAAAAATTGTATTGCATATACACATATTTTCCATTTAAAAATCCTACTGATAAAATTATGTTTTATAACACAGTGCAACACGAAAAAATATAACCATATACGGACACCACTACGTGATAAAAGTCCAAAAAAAAAAACGACCCATGTCTCCCAGTTTTGCCCAAAGTCATGCACTTTTTTTATGGGCCCCCAAAGATTCGGTGTAATTTTTGCCAAAAAAAGTGATTATTTTGTCAGGCTCATATCTTGCAATTCATTCGGAATTTTGATTTACTCTCTGACAGAAAGTTGTAGCCCTTGTCATAGAGAATACAAATTGTCAACATATAAAATCAAACAAATATCATCTTCAAGGTCAAAATGGCAAAACACTTTAAAAAATTAAATTTTCCCCCTGTTCAGGCCGTTAGGTAACAAACCGTTAAAAATTCAAGGAAACAATCAAGTACAAAAATGTACCTAAGATCTCGATAAACAACTTTCTAGAACATATGAACTTTCTAGGAATGATTCTTATATTGTGTGCTTCGTCCCTTGTTGCGTGTGCTGAGCTTACTGCTTTGCCTGTGCTGCTGCGGTCGGTGAGATAGCATAGTATCACCATGTTGAAGTAAACGGTGTTAAGAATCATTCCTAGGTAGTTCATATGTTCTATAAAGTTGCTTACTGAGATCTGAGGTAAATTTTTGTAGTTGATTGTTTCCTTGAATTCTGAACGGTTTGTCAAGGGCTACAATTTTCCCTCAGAGAGTAAACCAAAATTCCGAACTATTTCCCAGATATAAGCCTGACAAAATGATCACTTTTTTTGTAAGAATGACACCGAGGCCTCAAATATTTGGGGTCCCATAAAAAAAGTCCATGACTTTGGGCAAAACTGGGTGACACGGGTCTTTTTTTTGGTCTTTTATCACGTAGTGGTGTCCGTTTATGGTTATATTTCCATGACTTAAAAAATGACATACAGTGTAATGCATCTTTTGACACAAATGCTTTCCAGTTTCATTGATGTTTTTAGGTTAGAAAATTAAATTCGAGGTACAGCGCCATCTACTCCTTAATAAAGGGTTTTCCACTAAGAGCGCTACAAAAGTTTTTTTAAATTAAACAAAACCGGTTTTAGATACCAATGAAATTCTTTATTCCTGTGAAAGTACGTTCGATGCCATTATGTATGGAACTCGATTTCTTTTGCATGGCCTCCACGGGCACGCTTGCAGAAGTCCAGACGCTGAACCTAATTTTCGACGGTTTTAAAGCATAAATCGGCCGATACTGCTGCAATTTCACGTTCGATATTCGTACGAAGTTCATCAATCGTCGCTGGCTTGTTGGCATAGACCATAGACCATAGAAATAATCTAACGGCGTCAAATCGCACGACCGAGGCGGCCAATCGATTGGGCCATTTCGTGAGATAACACGTTCGCCAAACTTGGTTTCCAATAAATTGATTGTGGCATTCGCTGTGTGGCTTGTGGCGCCGTCTTGTTGGAACCACATGTCCTCCAAGTCCATATTATCCAATTGGGGCCAAAAATATTCGGTTATCATTGAACGGTAGCGATTCGCATTCACAGTAATGTGCCGGTCTTGATCATCACGGAAGAAGTACGGCCCAATGACGCCGTCGGCCCAAAACCCGCACCAAACCGTAATGTTTTCGGGATGCAATGATGACTCATGGATTACGTGTGGATTGCTGTCTGACCTATAACGCATATTTTGCTTATTGACGAAGCCATTCAGCCAGAAATGAGCCCCATCGCTGAATATGGTTTTCCGACTGACTCCAAATTTCGGTAGTAAATTTTAATAATTTCGACTCGTTGTTGGCTCGTATATCTTTCCATGAGGAAATGGCAAACCTTACTGAAGAGAAATGTCAAAAGAGCGGGGAAAAAGATGTCGTCATTTGCTGTCCCTATCGATTTACTTTTGTAGCGTCTCTGTTGAAAAATCTTTTAGTATATTATTTATTCGCACAAAATTGTAGCTGGAGTAGAAATAGAACATTCTACGACAAAGTTAAACATTTTTGTAAAAAAAAAAAGCTTAAGGAGAGATCCCACAACAGCGCTACAGGATAAGAATAACAAATTAGTGGATAAACTATACGAGGGACAATTTATTGGCGCCCATACTAGGAGGAAATTGACCACGAGAACTGCCACTGCTCCCAGAATATACTTATTACCTAAGACCCATAAAGATGGTAATCCATTGAGACCCATTTTTTCATCAATTAACGCACCGTAAATAGCACTGTGACGCAAATGAACTGAATTTGTTTCGGGCCTCAACCAAACCTAAAAATTGAGAAAGTACTTGGACGTGGTACCACAAAACCCAGCTCGGTTTTGCCACTATACGGAACAATTTTACAGGCCGAAGAAAATTTTGGAGGTGGGTCAGGGCCTTATTTCACACTTTACTTCAATAAATCCTAAACAACTTGAAATATTGCATTACAACCTTTGGCAATATTGTAGGGATTTTCCCATTTCATGAATCGGTGGAAAAAGATTTGCAAACAATGAAGAGCTGGAGTCTGTGGTTGATGGTTATTTTAAGGAGTTTGACAGTTCTTGCTATAAACAGGGTATCGAAGCTATAGAAAATCGCTGGAAAAAGTGTATCGAGCTAAAACGGAGATTATATTGAAAAATATAGAAAATATTTCCCAACATTTTTGTGCCTTCTTTGTTAGGTCGCCAAGTTTTGCGACCGCCCTCGTAGTTCAAAGTTTTCATGTAGTCATTTCATTTCTGTTGCCGTTGCAGAAATTTATTCTAAGCATATTTGTGCTATCAAAAATTTGATTTTACTGTAATTTTCTTCACAATGTGTAGTCATTTTCTATGTATAGGCTGCTTTAACAGACAAGGATTTTTAACACCTATAATTGTTCAAGTAGGAGATGGAGCAAATGTATCCATGGGTGATTTATAGACGAGAGTAGGGGCAACAATAGTGTAGTACGAGTCAATTCTCTAACCGATACGATTTGACTCCCATGAGCTATCAAAGTTGGTCAAAAAGTGGGTCGAAAGGGTCGAAAAAACGGGCCAAACGTGGGGGACATGCCAGGTACGTTTTGAGTCCATACCTTATCTTTTAAAAAATGCAAGGTCAAATGTCAACGTGCCTACATGCACCCAACAAACGTTTGCCAAGTATGTTCGCCTTAAATTGAATAAAATGTAAAAGAAAAATTGTGGTCCCCTTTTTTTACGGCGTAGCAGTTACTAGGTCATAGATCACGAAAATAATCAAAAAAATTAAATTGCTTCGGGTAAAAATGTATGGTCGTCAGAGGGTTAATACCAACTCTCTTGCCTACAATCATGTGGTTTATTACCGAGTTTAGTTAAACATTTGTTCAGACTAATCTACGTATGGAAATGATGATTTGGAACGATATTTTCTTTACCAATACCGAATTTTGTATACGAGTATGATGAGACATTAAAGACTTCATCACAGATTTCTCATTTCTTTACCGAAGTCGAGAAGTGGCAGAATTTGAGTTTTGAGTCTCACAGCAACAACAACAACAACAAAAAACAAACACAAACCAACTAAAAAGAAACAAGGATACAAATACACGAGAAAAAAGGTTAACGATACAAAACAAAATGCGAAAATTCTGACTAGCAGTCAGTTAAAAGGACACCCAGTACAAAATCAAAAACAAAAACGAAAGCTGGGAAAAGTGGGAAACTCTGATAAAAACTGTAAGAGTGTAAGTGTGTGTATGTTCAGATATACATACATATCAATATAAAGGCGAGAGTGTAAGTGTGTGTGTGTGGGTGGTAGCATGGGTGTTGTGTTGGGAACAGTATCCGCGGCAGGACATGTTACTTGGGAGCCCATTTGTGGGCCAGTCGCGCTAACCCGCTCACACACCAAAACATATACACGCTTAATTCACTTTAAACCAAGTAGAACAAATAAAGACCTTTCGTTGGCGCTCTTGCTGTTAGTGTTTGTATAATGTAAAATATATGTTGTTATTGCCGTGGAATATGTTGCTGCTACTGCGGTTGTTGTAGTTGTTGTTGTTGTTGCATTTTCTCTTAAAGCTGCGTGTTGCTGGGAAAAGCTGTGGCTTCACTTTATATTTAGTAGGCAAAAAGAAAAAAAAATAACAGAGGAACTCTTTATTGTACTTAGAGTACTAGAGTATTCAACATCACCAAATACATTCATGCAAACCCACACACACACACACACACACACATGTAGTTGTTAGTGCACTACATTTTCGTAGCATAAACTCTCATGTACGCATACGCATACATATGCACATGCCCATGCACTCATCAGTTTATAGTGAACATTAACGCCTACACATGCATCTTAATCGTCGAGTACTTTATGTAGGATACGCAATACACACGCACACACTCACAGAAAGCAGGAAGGATAATTGTGCACAGATGTTTGACTCTAACAAAATACGAAAGTGTAGATGAATGTAGACGATTCTAGAACCACAAATAGATAACTTTTCTTCACACAATATTGTTGTCTGACAGGTATTCTTTGGAAAATATAGTTGTTAGACTGTTTTCTATAGAAAATATTGTTTCTCCCAAGATTTCTATGGAACATATTGTAGTCAGATACATTTTCCATAGAAAATATTGTTGTCAGACGTTCCGTTAGAAACTTTTGTTTGTCAGACAAATTTATTTAGAAAATATTTTTATGAAAACTTTTCTTTAGAAACAACTAGACGTTTACGGCCGCCATTTTTTAATTTTTTGCCGCGCCGCAACCTGATCACGTAGAAATCGGTGCGGCGGCGTATAACTTTTTGTTTAATATATCATACAATCGATCAATTAATGTCATTGCCCTGATTTACAATTCGTTGCAACCAAAATAAGCAAACAATTGTTTCCGACGTGTCGAACGTCTGTAAGTTCTCTTAAATTATATCAGACAATTAGCCGAAATATCTGAAATTCCTTCAATCACTTAAACGAGGTTTCTGTACATTCTCTGTCAGCCGCTTCTGCACATTCTCTGAAATTCCATACGAAAATCATGCGACGTTTCTGCACATTCTCTGAAGGGAATATTTTATTCTATTCGATTTGGATTTCATTCCGCCACCATGCGCCAGTAAGGGAATTCCCCGAAAATGTTTTTACTGTATAGTTTCGGTGAAATGAATTGTTGTTTTTGTTTTGTCTGCATCATTTTGTTTGTTGTCTTTAGTTACAAACGAGCTTAAGAAGTCGCGGTCGTTAAATAAAAATAAGAATTAAAGTTGTAATTTCCTTTAAGGCTAAGAGATCATGTTTTCTCCGGTTAGCAATAATATAATATTTATGTAATTTGTACGAGCACCAAAAATTTTGTAGGTGGTACGAAAAATCTAACAGATGGTCAGAAAATGATCCGAAAAGACGTATCATTCTCGCATGCTTGCTTAGGCGTCGCACCAAAATTGCCACGGCAAATAGTACAATGTGTCAGAAAACGATCGGAAAAGTCGGGCCATTATCGGATGTTTTTCAGATTTCTCTCCGAAATTGGTCCGACAAATCGGACAAAGGGTCAGAAAATGATCGGACAAGTCGAACCATTATTGGATGTTTAATTACACTTTATGCCGATTTCGTTCAACTACGTCTACAAATCCTTCAGAATTTCCCTCAGAATTCTCACAGAAATCTGTCCGATAACTCTGCACACTCTTCCGAATTTCCTCCGACAAAACTTTCCGAATTCTTGTCAAGCGCCCATACGATTTTCTTCAAGTTGTCTGACCGACAACGGCATCAGACTCGGCAGCTTGTGCAGAGTGTGTGCCAGATTTCTGACCGAATTCGGAACAAATTGTTTACTGGGTATAAAATACACACAAACACAATCAGAATATTTTCCAATAACTGTCAGCGTAACTTTCCAAGAAATAACGTACGTAGTTAAACGACAATTTGAATTTTGCATAACAACAGCCAAACGAAATTCCACACGCTACAGCACCAACAGGCAGTCCCACTCCCTAACAGGTTACATAACACATTACAAGTATAACAGCAGCAGGTCAAATTTCCTAAGAATTGAACTCTGCACAGCAGCAGCCTGCTAAATTTCCTAATAATTAGGACAGGCCGCCGCCGCCAGGTTATCCGACCAAGTCGTCGCTGCTGGTTCCCATGTCCCTACACCGCCGCCGAAGCAGAATCAATCGGCGTAAACCTCTATTGTCGACAGCTTTTCTGTACAAAATCGCCCTTATTCCCGTTGTCGTCGTGGACATCAATACAATATCGACACCATTTTTGTTGGCGCCTTGAAGACATTTGGGCAAAAAAAAATTTGCGTAATGTTTTAAGAGGGTTGTTTTTGGATCATAGAATCAACATATTTGTTGTTGTCGATGTGACAATACATTTATAACGTTCTAAAGTTGGCAAAAATCTGATGACGACGTCGACGACGACAACGGGAATAAGGCCCAATATTGTTGTCAGAACATTTCTCTATTGAAAATATTGCCTTCTGACATATTTTCTGTAGAGAATATTGTTGTTGGATAACTATTTTTAAAATATAAAATCGGTATTTTTTTCATGCTTGCATGCAAATATAACGTGTGTTTGCCGATTGTCGCAAGTATAGTATACTTGTGTCCAAACACATTGTGTTTGCCACTCAATATTACATGTTGGAGACACAATGATTAATATGTTTAAATATATGTGTTTGTGACCCAAGTATAGCTGTGATTGGGATACAAACATAGCTGTGTTTGGTGCACTATTTACTCTCTAATGAGAGCAAGAGAATAAAAGTGGTAGAAGGAGAGATTATACACACTCAAAGTTGTATGTGTGTAACTGAATTTTTGCACTATTTTTCAGTCAGTGATTCATAACAATTTCAGAATGCGATGGGTGTAGAAAATGCATATGAAGTGAGTATTTCTTACATCTGTTGCGTTTCAGTTTTGATGTTGATGAAATACGCTTGGTTGATTAAGTAAGCATGCTGTGGAAAAAATTTATATTACACGCAAAACAAAATTGTATTTTTCTTGTTTGGTTTTTGAGTTTGCTAATCCACATTACATGTTGGAGAAACTATAATAAAAAATTTTATAATATATGAGTTTGTGATCCAAATATATCTGTGTTTATGATACAAATACAGCTGTGTTTGTTGCAGTGTTTATGCTCTCTCGAGAGCAAGGGAATAAAAGAGGGACAAAGAGACATTATTCACAGTCTTACTTGTAAGTGTGTTATTATTGTATTTTTGCATTATTCTTCCAGTCAGTGATTCATAAATATTCCTGAATGTGTTTGTAAATTGCAGATGAAATGAGTGTTTCTTATTTTGGCTGATGTATTGCATTTTCGTTTCATGCATTGGTCGGCGTCGAGCAGAAAATGTTTGTGATCAATAAAAAAGAATAAACAAAGGCTCGCTCGGTTAAATGATTTGTGATGTTGCTTTGGTTTCTGTGAATGGCTTTCGAATATATGTCTGCTACCAAAGCGATAAACAATTTTGATAAAAGATACTCAAAATAGAAAAAACGTGGAGCACTTTTCTGCCTGCCCGAGCCTTTACTGCGAAAAGCGGAGCGGCCATTTGGGGAATTTAATAAAACAACACAAGTATTTAAGCCGCACTTGGCTTGCATAAATTAGCTGTGTATAAACATAAGTATACTGTTGTTGTACCAGCGGATAGTGATAATCGTGATTGTAGCGTTTGCCGAAGTTGAAACCTACTGAAAACCCCAAGAGAGACAAGGAAGAAAATAAGAAGCAAAGGCGCAGCAGATTTTCATTTCATGAAAAAAACAAATAGTGCATTCAATGCAAGTAAATGTAAAAAGGGACGTTCTAAATCTTTTATTTTTCTTAATAAATTGGCTGTAAATGTAGATTTATATTGGGAAAACTATTTATAATAAATAATATATATGTATATGTACATTGAAATCAAAAAATAATTTGGTCCCATTATGTTTGGAAGGAAATACGCATATGTTTCCACGTATGTATGTATATGGAGGTTTGGAAGGAAACACGCGAATGCTTCCACGTAAGTATATGGATGTTTGGGATGGACGTTGGGGATGAAGCCTCGTAAAAGCATGCATGTTTGCTAGTAAACATCCTAATGTTTACATTTCAATACAACTGAGTTTTGGGACTTTCAAACATATGAATATTTGGAATGTGTTCCAAACTTGAACACGGTTTCTGCGGAATATGTTTGGGAGAATATGTTACAGAGGCCATTTTTCAGCGTGTAGGAAAATATTGTTGCCAGACAAGTTTTCTTTACAACATATTGTTGTCAGATAACTTTTCTTTAGAAAATACTGTTGTTCGAGAGCTCTTATTTAGAAAATTTAGTTGTCAGTCAGTTTTTCTTTAGAAAATATTGTTGTTAGATCTTTTTTTAGAGGAAACTGTTGTCAGACAATTTTTCTTTACAAAATATTGTTGTTGTCAGTCCAATGTTGTATTGAAAAAATTGTTGCCAGCCTAATTTTCCTTAGAAACTATTGTTGAGAGACAACTTTTCTTTAGAAACTGTTGTTGAGCAACTGCTTTTCTATAAAAAATATTGTTCCCCCACCCCAACTTTTCTATAGAACATATGGTAATTTTCCGTAGAAAATAATGTTGTCTGACAAGTTTTTGATAGGAAATAATGTTGTCAGACAATTATTCTTTAGAAAAGATTGTTGACAGACAAACTTTCTTTACAAAATATTGTTCTTAGACTATTCTTCGGCTAAAATAATGTTGTCAGATAACTTTTCTATAGCAAATATTTTCAGACAAATTTGTTTACAAAACATTTTTTTGAAAACTTTTCTTTAGAAAATATTTTTGTCAGATTGCTTTCAGTTAGTCTATAGAAGATGTCGGCTAACTTTTCTATATAAAATATTGTTTTCTGATAATTTTTCTATAGAAACTAATGTTGTGAGAGAAATTTCCTTTGTAATATATTGCTAAATAAGATATAGGAAATTCGTACTTTTCCTTTAGAAAACATGGTTGTCAAACAACTTTTCTATGAAAAATGTTCTTTCACAAATTGTGGCCTGAAGCAGTGCTTGGAGTCGGCGTTGAAGTTTAGTAGTCGGAGTTCAGGTAATTTGAAATGGAGCTTGTGTCAGCCGAATAAGAGATTGTCACTAAAGAAATAGAGGTTGCCACAGCCGAATTAAACGTTGTGACAACCGAATTAAAGGTTGTCACAGCCGAATTAAAGGTTGTCACAAATGAAATGGTTGTCTCACAACCGAATTCGACCGGATTTGAGGTTGCCACGGTCGAATTAGAGGTTGCCACAACCATATGTGAATTTTGTCACAACTGAATTTTGAAATTTGTTTCTATTAATTGAGTGATGATCTATTTTACTGTATTCTCATAAATAACTACAAAGCGAGGAAATAATTTATACGTGGCAAAATCGTTAGGCTAACAAATTCAGTTTGCATCCATTTTCGACCGTTTTTGAAGTCCCGTTCATCAGGGTCACCGCACCAATTCTGCCGACTTGTGGCTTTAGAACGTACAAGATATTTGTGGGAGAGGAATTAGGTTATTAGAATATAGTATTTTATAGGCAGCCTGTTTCAACGTACGTTGTGCTACAGGGTATCAAAATTGAGCACATTGGTGACGTTTAAATTTTCATGGCCTGTAACTTCTACACTTGTGAGCCGAATTGAAAATGTAAATGGAAAATTGAAAATGTAAATTTGTGGCCGTCGGTGGTGTGCGCGGCTCTTGTACATGAGATCCTGGGTTCGAATCCTGCTCTGACCACCTTCAAATTTCTTTCGGCGGCGGTCACCTCGCATAGTGACGGCGACACTATAGAGTATATAGCCATGAAAAAGCTTCTCAAAATACCGTTCGGAATCGGTGTAAAACTGTAGGTCCCAATCAGTGAGTGAAAACTGAGAAGTTCTCCCCGGTCCCTTCATGGGATGTAACGGGAAACCGTTTATTTTTTTTTTAAATTTGTACACTGTCATCGTTTAATATTTTGGTAATAACTTGATCATTATGAGTCAAAATTTAGGTTCACACAAAATGTAAAATGTAAGTTGAAACGTTGAAAAAGATTTTAAATTATGTCAAACCCTTTGGTAACAACAACTTTCCAAAGTTGACTTTTTTTCAAATGAAAATAAAAAGTGAAATTTGTTTGAAAAAGTACCACCATTCTTTCAGTATTTTAATAAATTTTTTGTATGAAAGGATATAAATCTTTTAGTTATTTTAATCAAACCAAACAATAAATCTTTTAGTTATTTTAATCAAACCAAACAAAGTCAGCAATTTAATTAACAATTTAAATTTTTGATTCGAAATACCTTTGTGACGGTTAGAGATATCACACTCAAGTCAACATGTTTTTTGTTTGTGCTGTTTAGTAGATTCTCAGCAACAAAACATCTTTGAAATCGCCTTACAAGAGTACAAGTTACAGGGCATGAAAAATTGAACATCACCAAGATGGTCTATACTTTGACACCCTGTAGTACAAAGTATGTTAAAACAGGGTGTCTCTAAATACCATATTCGGATAACATAATTTCTCCCCTAGAAATACCTGTTACATTCTAAAGCAATCATACCAACAGTTTAGAAGTTCTGATATTATAAACACTTTTTGTTGTCATATTTTAAAAACCGGTATTTTGCTTGTTCGAAATTTGAATTTTTCAAGAAACCGGTTTACGGGTTTTAAGTCTATCAAAAACCGGTGGAATCGTTTAAATTTAAATTTAATTTTAATTACACTTATTTAAATTTAATTACACATATAGCAGATACAATTAGAGGTTTACGCCGATAGTTTCTGCTTCAGCGGCGGCGTAGGAATCTGCGAAAACAGGTGGCGGCGGCTTGATCGTCTAAACTGACGACGGCAAGACCAGCGCGCTCTAATCAGTTAGGGATTGGGACTGGCTGTTGGAGTTATAGCGTTAGATGAAATTCCTAACTTTTTTTATGCAAAATTCAAATTGTCGTTTAACTCCATAAGTTAATTCTAGCGAAATTAAAGTGAAATTGATTCCTCAAGAAAAGGTGGCGGCGGATCCGTGGCGTAAAGATCTAGTTACAATACATTTGTTTACTCATTCGTATTTAATACTCACAATTTTACAGATATATTTAAACTTGGGAACCACGATTTAATTTTAAATTAAAATTTGAATCACATTCCAATTTGGAATCCGTGTTTATTATAAAATTTAAAAGATTTATACAAATTCACATTCGACTGATTTAAATTTCAAATTCAAATTTGAAAAAGATTTTCATATATAAAAGTTCAAAAAATTTATTTAAAAACTAATTTACATTTGAAATTTAAAAAAAAATCGGCGAAGAGCTGTATTAATCCTAATTCAAATCAGAAACTATTTCCAAATTTGAAGGAAAAAAATGTTTGGAAATGTCATTTAGAACTTATTAAAGCATAAAATCATATTTAAAAATGGAAGTCACGTTTCTCGATTCCAAAATTTCATTAAAATTCGAAAATTATATAATTTATTATTAATCTTTTTAATAACATTTAACACAAATTGATTAAAAAGCCGGTTAACCGGCGTCAAATAGCCGGTTACCGGTTTGTTCGAAAGATAGGTTTCTTAAAAAACCGGCAAATGGTTAATAGCTAAAACACTTTTTAACCGGTTTCACGGGTTTTTAGGTTTCGGGTTTGGACACTCTAGCGTTGCCACATGCCATACACCCCGAGAATAATGCAATTACAATTCAATCTTCCGTGAAGTTTGGGACATCCTTACAATCATATTAGTGGTATTCAGGTAATCGCGAAAACATCGAAAACATGCACAAAAATGTCAAAACAAAACAAAAATGTTCTCATATAAAATGACTTGCACAAATGTCTGACGTTTCGTTTTCGATGTTTATTCGGCAAAATTGACTCGAAACTGTTCTACATTTGTGCGAGTCGTTTTGTATGACAACAATTTTTGGTTCGACGTTTAGTTTAGTTTTCTCATAATTTTTCTATACACCTCAATTTGAAACAGATTTTCCAGTAGAACTACATAAATGTATAGGCCAACTTTTCAATTCAAATCTATTAAAAAAATCTGTAAATAAGAAAAATTTTATGGAGATATGCTTTTATATGAAATACAGGACTGCAACCTCTCGTCATTTATATGAGCTACTCAAAGGACAATTGATCCAACTCCACAAAACAAAAAATGATGAAAATTGGAAAGTAAGTTTACGACTTCTGTCCAGTCTCATTCAAAACTAGACTATGGGGTGCTAAATATGACAATATAAAGATGTTTTAGGTCTAATATCATTGCAATCCTAAAATTTTTAAAATGTAGAGTTATATTAATTGGCATCTGAGTAGCTCATAACGTGCAACGTGTTTTTCAAAACAAATTGCTACTTCCGACCAGATTTTTATAATCCTGAAAAAGCTTTCATAAAGCTTATGAAATACCAAGTTAACAATTTCATTTCCTACATCTGTACTGTATTAGCTATTGATTTACTATGAACTCCGAATTAATTGGTTATATTACAATACAACAAACTTTTCCTCCCTATTCCAATTTGGCAACCCACACCGGGGACCTTGTGTAAATCCTATGGTCTGAGCAATGACAACCGCGTTGCATCCGCATTTAAAATCCCTCCACACTCCTTAGCATAAGTTACGAGGTGACGGTTGGACAGTGAGATGCAATGTTAAGAAAATGAGTGAGTAATTTGCAAAAGCATACGCATGTGGCCTCTCCACTCATGCACATCCCATTTTGGACTCACCCAGTTGGAGGAGATCTTACATCACTTCATATGCATGCATCTTTTGTCGGCGACAAGTTAAGCGACAAAGCGGCAAAGTGAATGCTTGTCGAAGCTGTGGTGGTTCGAGTTGCAAAACTAAACGAATGTAGTTTGGAAATAAAAGGATTTCACAAACAATTCAAAAACAACAAACACAACATCATCAAGGAAATTTAGCAACCGAACGAATGAATATAATTTCAACCAAGAAACCACCAAATCTACCAGCCACCCATAAATTTAAAATACCACTAATACTGAATCTGGTGCTGGCTCTCTCTCTTTAGGGAGGCAGCAGAACGGCCGCATTTCGGATATACTATTCTATATTCACCACGGTAATACTTACCATGCAACAACACCAACAACAACATCGGGAATATGTGAAACCAATTAGACCACGAAATAGGTTCGCATGTATACGAAACTGTTACACTCCAGCAACATGTGAAAGGACATTCCGTCCCTCATCACTACCACGCAAAAGATACATAAGTAAGATTGTAAGGCGAATTTATAATGGCCAAATAATTAAATACAACAAACATGAGGCAGTGGAGCAAGGAATATGTGTACCCTATCCCAAAATGCATGTGTATTAGGGTGTATCGGATTTTCAACATTTTTTCGCTTGAATCCCTTAATTTTGGGCGGAAAGTTAAATTTCTTATATTTTCCAGAATATTAAATAGTCTACATGTTGTTCTATTATTTATACATAAAACGCAACATAAATTTGCCACGCCCATTTTAGTACCGTCTATACAAATATGGCTGTCAATGGTGCAATGGTTACTTGAGTATCTGGGTTCGATCCATGCCCAGACCACCTAATTTCGACGGCGATCATCACCTCGCTTAGTGACGGCGACACTATCGAGTATTTAGCCATGAAAACGCTTCTCAAAAATACCGTTCGAAACCGGTGTACGACTGTAAGTCCCAATAAGTAAAACTCGAAAGCGCACAGCTCCCTGATTGTGAGAAACACTCCCCAATCCCTTCATTTTTAAATGAAAAATGTATTTTTTTATTATGAATTCAAGTTCAAAATTTAAGATTTTTAACAAAGAAACACCCTAATGAAGGTGTATGCAATAAATGCTTCGCTGACGAGTGTCAGGAAGAGAGGTGAGCTTTAGGGACTTCTTGCATGCAGGTGAAATGGGAATGATATCCGCAGGTGCAGTGACTTGTTTACAGTGGTACCCAAAATTAGGCACCAAAAGATTTGAAATATATGTGCGAAATAAGAAAAAGTACTTAAGAGATCTTAGGACGCAATTGGGATTAAGGGTATCAAATCTTAGTTGCCGTCATTTCCATGACACTTTTGATTTATCTTAATTTAATCGAAACCTCTTACGAAATAAAATAAATAAATAAATGGGTTCCCATTACATCCCTTGTATGGACCGGGGAGAGCTTCTCACAATCACTGAGCTGTGCGCTATCCAGTTTTCACTCACTGATTGGGACCTACAGTTTTACACCGATTCCGAACGGTATTTTGAGAAGCTTTTTCATGGCTATATACTCGATAGTGTCGCCGTCACTATGCGAGGTGACCGCCGCCGAAAGAAAAAATATTTTTTTAAGGTGGTCAGAGCAGGGTTCGAACCCAGGATCTCATGTACAAGAGCCGCGCACACTAACCATTGCACCACCGACGGCCACGAAATACACGCTGAAAAATATAGGCCCCAGTAACATATTGCATGAACCATGTACATGTTTGCAAGTATTGTTTTCGCGAATTGAAGATCTGCTACTTTTTGTTTCTTTGTTGTCTGTTACTTGACATTAATTTTAAAATTTCACGAAGCACTACGCAGCGAATTTTGACAAAAGACCTCCACTTTCATGCGAACAAAATTGAGCTTACTCAGGAACTCAAACCAGCATGCCATGGGAAGCGCCGACTTGTTTCGTAATAATCTTTCTTTGAACTGTTCGTTCAATGGGTAATGGAGCAAAGTGAAATCAATGCCCAATTTTCAAAAAAAAAATCATCTTCTCCGCTGAAGCGCATTTACATCTGAATGGCTTCGTGAATACACAATATTGTCGAATTTGGGGCTCAAAAAATCCTCCTCCATTCCATTCGTTACAGGAACATGATGGCCTCTTGTGGCCTGAACTGAACGGCTTGCATCTGGACGACTTGTGGTTTCAGCAAGACGTCGCCACCTGCCACACCGCGCATGAAACAATCGATTTATTGCAGCAACGATTTCCAGAACAAATTATCTCAAGAAATTCTGATATCAACTGGCCACCAAGATCATGCGATTTAACGCCGTGCGGTTTCTTTCTTTAGGGTTTTGTGAAATCTCGGATTTATGCGAATAAACCAGAAATAATACCTGAGCTCAAACCAGAGATCCAACGTGTCATCGGTGAGATATAGCCACACTCTGTGAAAAAGTTATGGAAAATTTCATGAAATAGTAACGGCCTATCATCAGAGCCGTGGGGCCATTTGACGGATATTTTGTTCCATACACGCTGAAAAATAAAGGCCTCTGTAAAATATATTCTCTCAAACACACTTATATTTAAATGTATTCATTACAATGTTTTCTTGCAAAGATTCATACTTTTACGTAGAGCCATCTGTGTGTTCCATCCCAAACATCCATATACTTACGTCGGATCATTCGTATGTTTCCTCCCACAACGAACGATTGACGACTACACGCATGTGACTGAAACGTAACAGATGAGTCAATATAAGAAATACTCAATTCATTTACACACACATTCAAGAGTAGTTATAAATCACTTACTGCAAGAATAATGCAAAAATACAGATATGCACTTGCAATAACTTTACCTTAGACAGAGAAAAATATCTCTGAGGTAAACAGTGCACCAAACACAGCTGTATTTGTACATATGTACATATTGTAACATATTAATCATTGTGTCTCAAACATCTAATATTGAATAGCAACCACAATGTAGTTGGACACAAGTATACAATATTTACGACAAGGTCCACGCACACGTTATATTTGCATACAACCAAGAAAAAAATAGTATTTTCAGCGTGTACTTAATCGGAACATGTCTTTTTTACAATCAAATAAAAAAAAATACAATTATCTCACCAATACGTGTTTTTATTTTAAAATGAAAAAGATCATTCTTACCCTTTACAATTCTTGGCAAAATGAGATACCTACACCAAATTGTGAATAAGAGCGAAACGCGTCCATTGATTTTTATGACCTATGCGTCATTTTATTCATAGGTCATGTGACTTTAGGATTAACTGATATTATTTTACACTTTTTCACGTTTCTTTTGTTTTTGTTTTTATAATACTAAACAATTTCAAGTTTCTAAGCAAAAAACAATTTTTTTTCACCGTTATTTTTTTTATAATTGAAAACTTTTGATTGCATTGAGAAATAGGGTAGAGGTTAAAGATGCTGTAATTGTAAATTTTTCTAAATTTATTCGGAAAAATCGGATACGTCTTTCTCGAGTTATGATGACATATAGATACATACCAATGACCATTTTTAAGATACAATGTGGTATTTATGAGCTATTTAGAATGACTCGGCACGTTCAAATTGTATTAATATGTTCACAAAAGCTGTTCAGCGTTACCACGGCTACAAATATTGCCAAATATTGTTAGTGAAAAATTTGGAGTCCCTTGAAGTTATGCTGAAAAAAGTGATTTTTTTTTGTTTCAAAAACAGTTCAGAAATTCTGAGAATTGGTAAAAATTAAATTTTTCAAAAATTTTACGTTCTAAAGACATTTCTTGGGGGGGGGCGTTGCTGCACCATGATCAATGATTTTTTGTTTGAAAATATGGATGACATTGATTCGGGCGAGATGTGGTTGCAACAGGATGACGCTATGTACCATACGGCGACAGCAATCATCGATTTATTGAACTCAAAATTTGGCGATAAGTAACCATTGCACCGCCGCCTGGAGGCCACAATTGTTCATGTATTCGTGACATTCCGGTCGAAAAAGTGACCCAAAATTGGACGTCCAGAATGCGATTCGTCATTTACTGCCGAGGTGGTTAGTTATATGCCCGAAATCGTTTTCAAATGTTAAAGCCATATATTTTTTAATTTTTATATTTTAATTTTTATCTTATTTTTCACAAGTTCAATTTCTATGGGACTTAAAAAAACACCCTCTACCATTTTTTATACCCATTTCAAAATTAAAAGATATCTGACAGATATGTCAACATTTTTTGGTTCTCCTCATGTTTACACTATCTCATTCGCTTAGTGCAACTGAAAATGTTAGCATATTCCAGAATGTATCTAATACTGTAACAAGGGCTCCAGCGGATACAAACCATACAAGCGGATACAAACCAAATTAATTATATGACAATTATAATTTGTAGTTAAATTTGAATTACCTTTCGACGTGCAACTTCAAAAAAAAATTTCAATACCATTGGCAATTGTGCTTACTTTCAAAGCATTTCCTTCATATCTGGCACTTTTGGTTTTCAAATACTATATAAAGTAAAGGTTTATGAATTTGAAAGTACTATGAGGCAATACCTATCAAAGCCATAAACCTCTACATATAAAATACTTAAAAACCAGAATTGCCAGCAGTCAAACAAATTCAAAACAACTAAAAGCATTCCCATATTTTATTACAATTGGCATTCGATTCCACAATCTGCATTTTTTAATTGCCATTGCGAACAATATTAGTTCTTTTGCATTAGCATTAGGTAAAGTAATGCAAATTAAAAACACCCATGTATGATAGAAACGCTCGCTCTTGCTCTCTCTTCGTTGAATTTTAAGGAGTGAGAGAATAGGTCTAAAGTCCAAGTCTCGATCGGTCTAGTATACAAATACAAACCGGTCTGTAAACAAAATTGTTAGAAGGTCTTCACAATTCTTCCATGAAATTCAGGTGATGAAGCGAGCTAAGGATCTTTTCAATATGTGGAAATTGTCTTCTTTATCTTTTATATAAATCTTTGTCGCCCCAAAGGCAAATATTCCCTTTGTCGTTAAGACTACACGCTGAAAAATAACGGTTTCTCTAACATATTCTTCCAAACATATTCTGCAGGAGCCATGTATCTGTTTGGAACATACTTCAAACATTAATATGTTTGCAAGTCCCAAACTCACTTGTGTTTAAATGTAAATAGCATCAAGTTTCCTGGCAAAAATGTAAGATTTTACGTGGAAACATATGCGTATTTCCCCCCAAACATAATAATATTTATAAACAAATTATTCTTTGATTTCTATATATAACGGGTTTTTCAATAAGAGCGCTACAAAAGTTTTTTTTAAATAAAACAAACCCGGTTTTAGATACCAATGAAATTCTTGATTCCTGTGAAAGTACGTTATGTATGGAATGCCATTATGTATGGAACTCGATTTCTTTTGCATGGTCACCACGGTCACGCTTGCAGAAGTCCAGACGCTGAACCCAATTTTCGACGGTTTTCAAGCATAAATTGGCCGATACTGCTGCAATTTCACGTTCGCTATTCGTGCGAAGTTCATCAATCGTCGCTGGCTTGTTGGCATAGACCATAAACTTGACGTAGCCCCACAGGAAATAATCTATCGGCGTCAAATCGCACGACCGAGGCGGCCAATCGACTGGGCCAATCGACTGGGCCAAACTTGGTTTCCAATAAATTGATTGTGGCATTCGAACCACATGTCCTCCAAGTCCATATTATCCAATTGGGGCCAACAATATTCGGTTATCATTGAACGGTAGCGATTCGCATTCACAGTAATGTGCCGGTCTTGATCATCACGGAAGACGTACGGCCCAATGACGCCGCCGGCCCATAAACCGCACCAAACCGTATTTTTTTCGGGATGCAATGATGACTCATGGATTACGTGTGGATTGCTGTCTGACCAATAACGCATATTTTGCTTATTGACGAAGCCATTCAGCCAGAAATCAGCCTCATCGCTGATTGTTGAGGCCTCTTAAAATTGACCTCTTAATTTTAATAATTTCGACTCGTTGTTGGCTCGTATATCTTTCCATGATGAAATGGCAAACCTTACTGAAGAGAAATGTCAAAAGAGCGGGAAAAAATATGGCGTCGTTTGCTGTCCCTATCGATTTACTTTTGTAGCGTTTCTGTTGAAAACACCTTTATGTATGTATTATTTATTATAATTAATTTTATCAATATAAATCCACATCTATAAATAACACTAGCCAACAGTCGTTTTGTTATTTGGTTCTAGCATAGTTTTTCTCATTGATTTTGACCTACTGAACACGTAAATGAGTTTTAAAAATTTTTCTGTTGATTGGTTTTCGAGATACAAATTTTTGAACTTTTTTTTTTTTAAATTTTTGGAGGTACACTTACAATTTTGAGCATATCTTTCGTCTTCTTTGACGTATTTGATCCTACTACTACTCAAATTAAAGCAAATTGAGCCGTCTACAACTCATTCTCAGAAAATTTTCAAATCGGGTGAGTAGTTTTGATGTTGGCGGCTTAAAAAGGTTAAAAAACTGCGTTTTTTTAGTAAAAATGTGGCAGAAAAATTCATATAAAAATTCATATAAAATATAAAACGCGATGCTAACAGCGATTTTGGTTTTTTTACGTATAGCTGGCATTTTTCCGAAGAAAATAAGCACTTACTTAACAAAATCTGACAACAAATGGCGGACTTATAATTTTTTTGGTAAAACACCGAAATTCCGCTATTTCACGATATTTTGATTTTCATTATTTGCACAGCTTACCTACCCAACGCAAACGAATAAATACATTTGAACTTAATTTAAAATAAACAAATTAGTCTTAGTATATTATTTTTTAATTTATTTAGAGCACTACATACTCAATGTATGGCACAATTAGAAATGGATGTGCCAGGTTAGCTAAACTAACGAAATTAACCAAATCAACGCCCATAAAAAATGAGTAGAAACAAAGATATAACTGTACATTTTATTCCATGTGGAAAAACAGCTGACTTCTTCTTTGTTTTTTGTATTCGCTGCAATTGGTCTCACGTATTAGGGTCCAAATGTAGTCACCCATCATAGCCGTGTCATAGATGCCCTGATAGCGTCGTTCCATAGCCTTCAATTCCTGATGAAAGCGCTCGCCGTGTTCGTCGCTCACGTCTCCTAAATTCTCAGGGAAAAAATCCAAATGAGAATGCAGAAAGTGTATTTTAAGTGACATGTGCACTCCTACCCAAAAATGAAAAAAAAACGAGAATTAAAACGCTATTTAAATTAACATTTGTTTCAAAAAAAACCTACCCATTGCTTCATAGTTCTTTACTAGATCCTCAACTATGTCCTTATAATTATGGCTTTTGTTGTTTCCTAAAAAGTTTTCCACAACAAGCCTGAAGGAATTCCATGCTGCGGCTTCGATGGGTGATAACAGCTTCGGGAATGTTTCATCTTTGAACATTTTTTTTATATCGGGTCCTGCGAAGACTCCTTCTTTAATTTTTGCCAGCGAAAGGTAAGGGAAAATTGACCGTAAATAGGCAAAAGCTTCACCTTCTTTGTCCAATTTTTTGGCAAAATTTTTTATCAAACCCAATTTTATGTGCAGCGGCGGAAGTATTATATTTTCACGGTTCTCTATTAGTGGTTTGCGCTGAACATTCGCTTCTCCAACTACAGGTTTCGTTCGTTTCGGCCATTTTTTTGAATATAATGCTGATCATCAGCGCGGCTATTCCAAAGGCACAGAAAACAGCAATGTCGCGTAGAGCCTCCTTGGAGTCCACACAGAATGGCCACAACTTTGAGGTCGGCGCATATTTTCCAATTATATTTGCTATACTCTATATTTCAGCAAAATGTTCATAGTTTCATAGTTCTCCTTTGAATGAACCGCATGAGCAATAGGAAGAGATGGCTTTTCATTCCCATTATGTAAGAGAACTGCCTTCAAGCTCTCTTTGTTGCTGTCAATAAACAACCTCCATTCATTGGGGTTGTGAATTTCGTGAAGCTCTTGGAACAAGCCGGAAATGTCGCTGCAAAAACATATTTGGTCTTTCTTTGTATAAAATTTTGCATACTGCTGGTGACGCTTCCTGTACGCTGTTACTTTCACTTCTGAATCCGCAAATCCACACTGTACCATCCGAGACGCAAAAAGTTCGGATTTCTCCTTAGTGAGACCAAAATCGCGCACCCAATCGTTTAGTTCGGCCTGTGACAGTAATTTTCGCTTTCTGCACGCCCCAAATTCGCTTGCACTTGACTCGGACTCTTGATCTGACGATTCTGCTTTTTGAAGAGATGCACCAGGGCACACTGGATATGGTACATCATTCGAATGTGGTACTGGAAGTGCAAACGATCCCACTTGAGCGTAGTTCCATTTTAAAAATCTCCCTACCCCACTGTTTGTGGTGAGGCAAAAATAACAGTCTGTGGAATGGCATAGCGGCTTTTTCCACATCATTGGTGTATCGAATTTCATATGGCGCCTAAAATTAAAATAAATTACTATATTTGCTTTGCTTAATGTGTTTAAATAAAAATTCTTACCTTCCGCCAGCTGCCCAGTTGGTTAGGATTATATAGCAAAGATCACATAGCGACTTAGGTGTCCATGATTCTGTGATATTTGGTGAAATACCAAAATAATTCAAATAGTGCAATTGCACTGCTGGAGTAAACGTGTGTGCGTGATTATTCTTTATAAACTCGCCACAAACATTGCAGAAATTGTCTGGATTGTTCAAACACTCGAACACACGTAGTCTTTTACTCATTGTCTTACTTGTTGGGTAGGTATTATATGCACTTAAATTCAATTTGTTTCACTTTTTACTCGTACTACTCGCGTTTGTAGACACTTGTTGAATGACAAAAAACGAAAAATGAACACCTATGAATACTATACCTGGCTATATACCTGATTCAGCAAGTGTGCGTTTGAAATTGTGGAAAAGTTTCCAAATAATGACCACTCACAAATGTGGGGGGAATTTCTGTAAAAAAATCCGATACAGGTAGCCATCGGGAAAAAACACATCAATAAAAAAGTGTAATTCCCTTTAATTGACTGTGAACGGAGTAGCAGTCATAAAGGAACACGAAGAGCGTCCACGCACATTCAGAAGCGTATATTACTCTGCAACCACAATCATAAAAATTAAATAACTATTTGTGTATTACTTATTTTTTTTAATTCTGAGAATCATAAAAATTACGTAAACGTTTTTTCCAAACAATTTTGTACATGTAAAGTGGGTTTGCCAAAATTCGTATCGTAAAATGCACCTGTGTTTCTATGTTCTGCATTTGCATTATACCATTTTCTTAAAAACATCGACGAAACGTCCCTACGGTATTGTAAATAGGTTTTTTACAATTATGAAATATTTGTGTTATTAATATTAATTTAAAAATTTTATCAAAACTGCTAAGTGCTGTGACATTTGAAAAAAATTTCCAAAAAAAAAATTGCTGATTTCACTAAATTTTTGAAATTTCACGTCCCTTGCCAGAACAGAAGACATTAACCCAGGGTGGTGAAATTTTGAACAGAAGTAACTTATGTATAGGAGCAACTGTTCCGTTCTATTCCAAAAGGATTATAAAAAACTTGCTTTTTCGATCCCTCCTAGTAGGTTAGCTGTGCAAATAATGAAAATCAAAATATCGTGAAATAGCGGAATTTCGGTGTTTTACCAAAAAAATTATAAGTCCGCCATTTGTTGTCAGATTTTGTTAAGTAAGTGCTTATTTTCTTCGGAAAAATGCCAGCTATACGTAAAAAAACCAAAATCGCTGTTAGCATCGCGTTTTATATTTTATATGAATTTTTATATGAATTTTTCTGCCACATTTTTACTAAAAAAACCCCGTTTTTTAACCTTTTTAAGCCGCCAACATCAAAACTACTCACCCGATTTGAAAATTTTCTGAGAATGAGTTGTAGACGGCTCAATTTGCTTTAATTTGAGTAGTAGTAGGACCAAATACGTTAAAGAAGACGAAAGATATGCTCAAAATTGTAAGTGTACCTCCAAAAATTTAAAAAAAAAGTTCAAAAATTTGTATCTCGAAAACCAATCAACAGAAAAATTTTTAAAACTCATTTTCGAGTTTAGTAGGTCAAAATCAATGAGAAAAAGTATGCTAGAAACAAATAACAGAGAAAATTTTGTTATTTGTGACCTAGTGTAATTAATACAAAAAATTAAAAGATTTAAAACGGTCTTTTTTACATTTAGGTGCATTGAATGCATAATTTGTTTTTCTTCACGAAATTATAATCTGCTGCTCTTTTTTTGCTTCTCCTTTCTTTGTTGTCTCTCACGTTTTTGTTTTCGGAAGGTTTCAGCTATGCGATGGTTATCACTATGCGTTGGTACACAAATAATGTATTTATATACAAATATAGTTCATGCAAGCCAAGCGTTTATTTCACAAATGGTCCGCCGATCCGATTATCGCAGTAAATGCTCGGACAGACAAAGGGCTTCACGTTGTTGCCCTTTCCAGTTCCTTTCCTCAAAACCGTTTCTCACTTTGGTAGCACATACATATATGAATGCAATGAATGATGAATGAATACATGAAACTGAAACGCAATACATCAGCCAAAATAAGAAACACTACACTTCGTCTACAATTTGCACGCACATTCAGGAATATTTATGACTCACTGACTGAGAGAATAATGCAAAAATACAGATACACACCTACAATATAGACTCTCTCGTTGCACCTCTTTTATTCTCTTGCTCTCGAGAGAGCATAGACAGTGCAACAGACACAGCTGTATTTGTATCACAAACATAAATATATGTGGATCGCAAACACATATATTCTAACATGTTAATCATTGTGTCTCAAACATGTAACATTGAATAGCAAACACAATATGTTTGGACACAAGTATAGTATATTTGCAACAAGCTCCAAACACAGTTTATATTTGCATCCAAACAAGAAAAGAATACAGATATTTCAGCGTGTAGCAACCAGGAAGTTTCTATGTGCTCACACTTTTGTGCAACAGTGTGCAAGCAGCTGAGACCATATTTTACTCACGCTCTCTCTCCCTCTTGCCTTCGCATGCTCTAACCACTCTCTGACCCTTTTGGTAACATGAAAAATATAATTAATTGCAGTTGCAGTTTTGGCCAAAATCACACTGCTGCGTATGTAAAGAAGAATGACGTCTAAACACGAATCGGTAAATACACGCAACAAACAATTCTCGGCAAACTGACGGTTGGTTTGACGCATCCGTTTGGTATTAGACCAGGTCGTGTTTGGTTGGTTAAGTTAGATTGGGTGGTCTTCTTGTACATTCGTAAATCAGAAAATTATGGTTGGCTCAACGAGCTCATACATGGTGGAAAGGGAGGGGAGTCCACATAAAGCTTAGCATACGGTTTAACAAGAAGAAGGTGGTATTAGGCGAAATTTGTCATCTAGCTTGACATGGCGATGATTATGGGTTAGGTGGTTTCCTCATAATCACCACCACACTAAAGGATAAGCGCAGGTGAACTAACTATGTGTAAGTACCTGTCTCCGTCGCCCAATTGTACATAAATATTGCAATATGAAATAATGAAAACTAATATTATAATGAATCCCTGCAGGACAAATAAATGTTGAATACTCAACATAAACACAACGCAAACCCCAACGCAGTGGCACTTTAGCACCGAGATGGTTGTAGCATAAAGACGTCAGCAAAAGACCACAAGTCTCATCACTTTGAAAGTGTTGCACAGTGGTGTGTGTGTGTGGGGTTTGTTACATATGTGATCAATTTGCAGCTAATTAAAGCAAACTTTCAGAGTTTACGAAAATTTTAAGTGCAATTGTGAACCTTTTTCTTGAAAAATTCGTACCTTCTTGCATTTTGGCGAATTTACTCTTTTGTAAAATGAACTTAATGCATTAACACAACTGCAAAACACCGAAAGCGTTAAAACATGTGTACCACACTGTGGAATTGTATTGTAATAATTTTCGCAAAACACTGAAAATAAATGATATATAGTATTAATGAAAAAGTGCATCTTGGCAAAGAACCATTTCATAAAAAATCAACCAAAGAATAAAGTCCTTAACATTATCAATCACGTTTATGAAAATTATTCATTAATAAAAAAAAAATACGAAACTTTCGGAAAACTTAATGCAAACATTCATATATTTAATGAAATTGTTCTTTGGTTGCTCTTTCATGAAATCGTACATAAAATTGTTCATAATTTTAATGATGTCTTGTTTGTTTGTCTTTTTATGAGAACGTTCAAAAACTATGAAGTGTTCACTAAGAGAATTAAATATTCTTAAACAAAAAGTTCCTCAAATTTTTTGGTTAATGTATGAGAAATTCATACTACAAGCTTACAAGTCATGAACATTTTTCTAATTGAAAAATGGTTGGTTTTTGTTGGAAATAATAGACAATTTAGTTCAACACACACTCACTGGCATGACTAGTTTCAAACTCCGTGACAAGTTCATCATCAGATGCCTAACTACTGTGCCTGAATTGATACTATCGGTTGATCATCAATCGTATATATACAAACTCAATTCTGCAATTCACATGTGCGAATTAGTATCGATCGAAGATCCCTAAGTATCAACATCACTGAAAGGCTTATAATTCCAACAACAAGAACAGACAGAATTTTTCCACCATATTCTTCTTTTCCTCATGCGTTCTCGCATTGTTGCAGTGCTTCGAGGTGAGTTTTAATCTAATCAATTCAATTCAGTTCATTTATTTGTTCATCCAATTTTACTTACTACAATTCAGAATAATGATATTGAAACAATCATTAGGTTATATGTAAGGAAAACACTAAATGCAATGAGAATTTTTTAGTAGGCCAATGATCCCAAAAATTTCCAAAAGCTGGAAAAAAAAAAATATTGTGTAAACAAATTTATGAAAAAATTAATGGATCTATGAACTTTTTCAATGAATTGATCATTATATAATAAGAACCATTCAGAAGTTTATGGAATTTTTTATGAAATTAATGAAAAAAGTTTATGAACAGATATTATTATGAACAGATATTATATTATTTTTTCAGTGTAAAATTTTTTTTTTAAACATAAAAAATTTAATCTTTTAATGTCTTGTTTTCGTAAATTTGGAGCACGTTGTGTACTTCTTGCAACACTTTGAGTACCTTTTGGTAAAGTTTAACACAAAGGATAACAATGTACACATTGTTCCAAAGATAAGTAGACAAACTATACAGAAAACAATTTGTGTACTTGTTATACTTTGTGCACTTTTTGGTTGAATTTATGTACTTTTTATTACCATTTGTGTACTTTTTGTACACAGTGTTCCAAAGATAAGTATACAAACTACACCAAAAAAAGAGTTTGTGTACCTGTTGTTATACTTTATGCACTTTTTGGTTAAATTTTTGTACTTTTTGTTACCAGTTGTGTACTTTTTGGTGTAATCTGTGTACTCTTTGGTGTACTGTAGACACTTTTTGATGTACTGTGTGTATTTCTTGGCGACAAGATGTGTGTACTGACTGGTAGATTGTGTGTACTTTTTGGTATATTCGTTGACCTATCTGGCACACTTTGGGTACTTTTTATTACACTTTGAGAACCTGTTGATACACGTGTTAAATAATTTCGGTGTTGCAAAGGTTTATGTTCGCTGCTATTGTCCATAAGAACGCGGGTTCCATTCTCACTGCACACATTGATGGTGACACTATTGAGCCATGAAAAAGCTTCTCAAAAAGCTCTAGGAATCGGTGTGAAAGTGTAAGACCCAATCAGTGAGTCTAAAAATATATAGCGTACAACCAGAAGGTTTCCAAGGCACAGCTGATCAAAAAGGTACTAGGGAAATATTGTAGAATGAAAGGAGACATAGAGATTATAGACTAGAGTTGGGTAGCTCATGAACTATATAGTTTATTTAGGGTAACCAGATATCACCTTCACGAACATAATGTACGTGTATGTATGTTCGTTTAGTATGCTCGCGATTGTTATGTCCGGGCACCTTAAATGAACGAGTTCGACAACTAGTGAACGAGTTCGACACAAGTCTATCAAACAGGTTTACAGCCAAAAAATACCAAGAACGCCACATACCTAGATAAGTTAATTGGGACCTACTGAACACGAAAAATGCTGTAATTTTTTTCTTCTAAGTACCGTTTTATAGACAACGGTACTTTTGTGTTTTTCGGTGTACGGTCCCTCTCAAACCCTTGTGGAGCCCAACCGAAAACTCTAATCGAGATAAGTGGCATATCGGTGGAAAGGTAATTGAATGTCCTTTCCGTCGATATGCTGTAAATTTCTATCTGATAAGAAATGGCTGAGTCAAAATTTGCCCTTTTTTAACGTTTTTTTTTTCAAAATTTTTCATTTTTATTTCGTTTTTTCTACGTTATAGTCAAGATCTGGAAGGTTTTATTTTTTTAGATATAGTTTATTTAATTACCAACATTCTAAGCGTAATTTGAACAAAATCGGAAGAAAAATACAGTTTTTGTTATGAATTTTGTGGAACGACAATATTTTCAATTTCAATGCTCGGCGTTAATTCCAAAATTTTCAATTAAAATGACGAGGGACTTTTGAATTTTGAGGTGCTATAACTCAGCCATTTCTTATCAGATAGAAATTTACAGCATATCGACGGAAAGGACATTCAATTACCTTTCCAACGATATACCATTTATCTCGATCGCACTTTTCGGTTGGGCTAAACAAGGGTTTGAGTGGGACCATACACCGAAAAACACAAAAGTACCGTTACCTAAAGAACGGTACTTAGAAAAAAATTACAGCGTTCTTCGTGTTCAGGAGGTCCCAATCAACTTATCTAGGCATGTGGCGTTCTTGGTATTTTTCCAAATTTAACATTTGTAAAGCAGTATTATAGACCATACAGCAAATTAAGTTTGAATAGTGTTTGATTGATACTAATGACAACTAAATTGTGTTTTATGTTGTTTGCATCGAACGAAAATACGCAATCCCTTTTATTTCTACCCATATTATGCCCAACCAAAGAGTAAATTACAAATGCAACTCGAACTCGATGAAATGGCCTACTACCTCCCTCGTCGTCATCAAGTGAACGTGAAGACAGGTATAGCGGCTCTTCTCTATTTCTCTATGGTACAACCCACTGCTTGTGAGAATTTCTCCTCTTTTTCTCCATATAATGTAATAGAAAAAAAAAGATTCTTTCAGGCTTCGAGACAATTTTCCGGATGAGAATATCGTCCCTTAAAAAAAGTCAATTAAAACCCTAAATTCTTTCTTTCTTATTTTCCGAGGAATAATCGTACTTCGTAGTAGCACATTAACTTTCAAAAATGTTCTGGTAAATTGTTAAAATTGTGTTTAAGCGCGCCACAGACCTGTCATTAATAAGCATGAGCTCATGATTATTGCAAACAGAAAGTTTAGGAAACAAAACCAACAAATTTGGATCACTTACAGCAGTCCATTCCCACGGAAATTGAGGCAACTCCCGCTGTAACGCTCCAGCCAGTGATGATTAATTTTTGACACGATGTGGCATCCACGCTGAAAGATTGTTCTTTTTGTTGTTGATTAGCTGCAAATATAACGTATTGGTAGATTGCCACAAGTATAGTATACTTGTGTGCAAACACATTGTGTTTGCTATTCAGAATTACATATTGGACGCACAATAATTAAAAGGTTATAATATATATTTTTGTGACCCAAATATGAATTTTTTCGTTGGAAACTGCTGAAAACAAAAACGTGACAGACAACAGAGAAACAAAAAAAATCAGCAGATCTTCAATTCATGAAAGCAATGATTGCAAACATATACACGCTGAAAATCTGTCTTTTTTTATTGTTTGATGCAAATATAACGTGTTTGTAGGTTGTCGCAAATATACTATACTTGTGTCCAAACATATTATGTTTGCTACTCAATATAACATGATTCAGACACAACGATTCATAGGGTATAATAACTATATGTTTTTGAGACCCAAATGTGGCTTTGTTTGTTGAAAACCGCTAAAAACAAAAACGTGACAGACAACAAAGAAACTAAAAAGCAGCAGAGCTTCAATTCATGAATACAACGTTTGCAAACATTAGAGTGCTTTTGGCAAAAGTTTCCCCGCCCAAATTTCTATACTTTTTCTCAACTTTTATTTTTAAGGTTTTTTTTAGTAGGTAACACTCACAAAAATGAATTATGCTTTGTTTTTATAAAATTTTACCAGCATCATGAAACTTTATTAAAGAGAAAGTGCATTAAAAGAACACGAAAAACGTTGTGCAGGCAATTTTGCAAAATTTTTGTTTTAATAAAAATTTCAATAACTCAGTCAATTAATATCGGATTTTTAAAAACAAAGTTGCGTTTTGCTCATTAGGAAACGTCCCTTTTGAATAAATTTAAGAGTATTATGATTTATTTATAAAATAACGTGTGGCATCATCGCCAAAGTTGAAAAATGGTGAAAAATTTTTTTAAAAATATATTTGTTTGGTGGACGAATACACATGGACTTCTCATATTTTCTTAAATAACGTATATGTCGTCTGACAGGCCTAAGTTTCTTCTTTCTAAGTCCGGTGAGAAAATGAAAATCGGTTGATAATCAACTAACTTACAGGCTTATAAGTGCGAAAAGGTACGCAAACCCGGATTATTTTTAACCGGTTTTCAAGATTTTGAGGGTGTTTGAGAAATTTCATAAGCAGATTCTTGTTTCACTCGAAAGTACCTACTGGGAAAATACTATCACTTCCGAGGTATTTTGGACTGTCGTAGCGTGTTACCTACTGAAAAAAACCTTTAAAAATAAAAGTTGAGAAAAAGTCAAAAAAAAAATACATCGAAATTCGAACTCGAAAATGAGTTTTTTGATATGTGTAGTGGAACTTTATTTTCCTGATGCCAAAAGCTATCGAAAAATCGATGGCACACATATCGACAAATTTTTATTCTTACAAATCGACCCACTCCAATGTACATGTTTCCTGCAACATGTTGCTGGGGCCGATATTTTTCAGCGTGTACATGGTTCCCGCAATATGTTGCTGGGGCCGTTATTTTTCAGCGTGTACGCGTGAGCGTGGGGGTTATATAAACTCATTTATTTTTAAACCCTATTAAACAAACTTAATTCAAATTTATTATTTTTCAAATAACTAAAAAACAATTAATTTATGCACGTTGAAAAAACCGCCCCATCAATATATTGCGGGAAACATGTATATGTTTGCAAGCATTGTTTTCATGAGTGCTGCTTTGCTTCAATGTTATCTGCCACGTGCTGCTGCTTTGCTTCAATGTTATCTGCCACGTTTTTGTTTTCAGCAGTTTTCAACAAATCCTCATTTGGGTCACAAAAACACATAGTATAACCTATTAATCATTGTATTTCAAACATGTTATATTGAATTGCAAACACAATTTGTTTGCACTCAAGTATGCTACATATGCGATAAGCTACAAACAAGTTATATTTGCACCCAAACAACAACAAAATACCAATTTTACAGTGTGTGTGAATTGTGCACCTTGCACAACTTGAGTAGGTGCCGTGTAAATTTTGCACCTTGCGCAACTTGAGTAGGTACCTTTTTGGTGTACTTTAAGTACATTTAAGGTACGCATTAAGTTTCTTTTTTCATACATTTTGAGAACATCTTGACATATTACAGCTGTCTTAAAAACATGAAAACCATTGCATAGTTTTCATAGACGTTTTGTACTTTCCTGGTAATATTTGTGAACTTTTTGGTACGCACCGAGTTCTGTTCTATAAATGTTGATACAAATTTGGTATATATAATCACCAACATACAATCACGAGAACGACATTCGTAATAAGGCTAAATGTAAAAGAAAGTACATAAAAATTTGAAGTTTTTAATAAAAAAAAAATAAAATACTTTTTGGCAATATTTGTGCAAAGTATTTGTTAAATGTACTTTGAATTCTATTTCCAAACTTTGATAATATTTGGATACATATTTAGCACCTTAGAGTATTTTGGCCCAATTTTAGTTTGATATCTCGTTGTAGCTCATTTAAAAACTTGTTAAATATTTCATAATTTTAGGTAAACTTTTGTACATTCCTCGCAAATTCTGCGTACTTTTAAATACACTTTCTGGTAAATACTAAGAATTTTTGTTTTGTTTTTAGAACTTTTTTTTGGGAAATAATGACGAGTTATTAGAACTTTTGTTTGGAAATAAAAAAAATGAAAATAATTTTGGAAATAATGTTTAAAGTTAGCTTTTTGAAAGTGTCCAGTACAGTTGTATAAAGTCAACTTTTTAGACAGCTTATTTCAAGTGAACTTTTAGGTACATCCATCTACGAGTATTGTAAATCGTTGGCAGTTTTTGGCCGTTTTATGCATAATGTAACTGCCACAGTGCATTGCGTTGAAACTTTGGTAAAAGGAACAAAGGTGATGGTGGTGGCCTTCCAGCAATTTCTTTAAATTCGAGATATTTCTGTATTCTTCTCACTCGTTGTCGCTGTCGCTGTTGTTGTCGTTGATGTGAAAATGTGTAAAATCATTTCGTTATTTCAACAAACGCGCATTCGTGTGTGCGTTGAGCTGGTGCGTTTGCACTCGCTTTTTGGGATGTATGTAACGCAAATACAACAATCTTTTGGTAGTTGGAGTGCACTTGGCAACACAAAAAGCCAACTAGTTGTTTGGTTGGTTGCCAGTCCTTACAGTAGAAACTTTGGTGAGATGAGGGCTGGGGACGGCACCAGGCCGATGGTGATTACTTTTCATTTACACAACAGCAACAACAACAACATTCGTGGAAATTGACATTAGATTGCGTATACAGAATTTCAGTTGTGGCAAATGCCACCACGTCGTCGTCGTCATCATCATCATCATCATCATCATCTTTGAGAGATGTTGCACGAAAGTACAAAATACATACATACAGAAAATCGATTTTTCCGAGGGCATAACCACGAAAGGATGTTGTAACCTGGGTATGTACAAGTAATTTTGGAATATTAAAGAATTTAAACTACATATTAACATATTTTCGCGTTTTAGTCCTTAACAACCAACACTCGGCATCACGGTAATTAAACTCAAAAAAACTGTTTCCAATTTGTTTCCAAATATTCATTCATAGGAAAATCGTGGCAAAAGAATTCCTGAAAATATGTAAAAAGGCCACACTCTTTATGCTAAAATAGGAAAAGCAAAAGATTCCACACTTGGTCAGACAACAATTTCGGCAGAACCCATCTGTTCTACAAATTGCAAAACTAATTTCAATTCTTGATCTTACTGATGACTTAATTTTTTTTAGAAATTTTCT
This sequence comes from Phaonia tiefii, assembly GCA_963931995.1. Lineage (NCBI taxonomy): Eukaryota > Metazoa > Arthropoda > Insecta > Diptera > Muscidae > Phaonia > Phaonia tiefii. The sequence continues at coordinate 145,927,627 of OZ008370.1, forward strand.
CAGCATAAAAAAAAATCCATTACCACTACATCCCATGAAGGGATTGGGGAGAGCTTTTCGCTTCCTCAGCATAGTCAAACCCACTTGACGAATTTATAAAGCGCCATCATAAAGACTACAGAGTTGGCTCATAAAAAAGTCAAACATTTTATTAGATATGTCTATGAAAACTTTTCGTACATTCACTCAAATATTTTTGCAGATTAATGAATGTTTTCGTAATCTTCATATATTTATGAAATGCTAAATTATATTATCAAAGGATAAGAATGTTTATAATTACACTGAAAGAAAATCTTTATAATAAATCGATTATACATTTTCATCAATTGTTCTTCATTGAATTGATGACAGATTTCATCAATTCAATGAAAACGTTGTTCAATTTGAAGAATTTGCGTTTCTTCACCTCATTGAACCGATGGTATTTTTTACATCAATCTTTATCATTGGAATTTGGAAATAGTTAGAGTGATCGATTCAAAGTATCGACGTAGTATTGCAAAAATAAAGGCAAAAAGTAAAAAAGTAGTAGAAAATTTTAAATAAATACATAATATAAAATAGTGCAATGGACAATATATTCTACGCTCTATATTATCTACGCTCTGAGCATTTTTTATGTGGTCTTATTCCCTGTTCTTGTGATTTTTTTACAATGAAACATGGGCCAACGATTTTGGCTACTCATTAACAAACAATTTACATAAAATTGATGACAACATCAAATTGAAGAGAACCCAACATATAATTAATGAACAATTTATATAAACATTTTTCATTAATTTGCAGTAGATTTTTCATCAATTATACGTTGGGTTCTCTTCAATTTGATGTAAGTTTATCATAAATTTGATGTAAATTGGTAATCATTTTGAAATTTACTTCAACTTGATGGCAAAACTTACATCAAATTGATGAAAAATTTACATCAATCAACTTGATGTAACATTGTCGTTGAATCAACGTAAACTATTGATGAAATATGGATGAAAGATTGATGAAATGTTCCTCATCAATTCAATGAAATGTGTTGTAGGTTAGACGACGAGAAGATGTTTGGTGCAATTTGATAAAGCTTTTCTTTCAGTGTACGAAGAAATTGGTAATATTTACGAAAAATTTCATTACATATTTACTAAGTAAGTATTTCGTGTTGTTTGCGAAAGATTCTGTAGTACTCACGAAGAATATCGTAATGCCAGGGGGTGGATAGATTCTGTGTCAAATGAAAGCTTTAGGTGAGTATAATAATACGAGGCGGATCAATAAGTCGGTGACACAGTTTTTTTTGGAAAAAATAATTATTTTTCAACATAATCTCTTTTTAGCTCAATACACTTAGTCCAAAGTTTCTCCAATTTTTGTATCACTTCCAAAAAGTAGGATTTTTGGAGGTCCATAAAATGGCCATTTGTTTGATCAATAATTCCATTGTTGGAGCTAAATCTCTTTTCACCGAACGATTTCTTTAGGTTTGGAAATAGGAAATAGTCACTGGGGGCTAAATCCGGAGAATATAGCGGATGAGGTACCAATTCGTAGCCTAATTAAATAACTCCAAACAATCCTATGAAGGTGTCACACGATTACGTTTCTGGTCAATTGAGAGCAAACGCGGCACCCATCTTGCAGACAGCTTTCTTAATCCCAACTGATCATTTAAAATTGAAACCACACTGCCAAATTAAATGCCTATGGTATCAACAATCTCATGCACTTTTACTCTTCGATCGGCCAACACCATATCGTGGATTTTTTCGACATTTTCGGGTGCATTGACCCCAATTGGCAGTCCAGAACGTTCAGCGTCATTTGTACTTGTGCGACCACAACCAAAGTCAGTAAGCCACATTTTTTCAATTGAAATCGATGGTGCAGAGTACCAATAGTATTTATCATGCTTTTCCTTGGTTTGATGGACGGTTCTTTTTTGCAAAAAATAATGTTTAATGATCACTCGAAATTCACTTTTTCCCATTTTAAAAAAATGCACGAGGTTGTATGTTTTGAACAGCTGTTAAACGCAAAGTAAATGACGGAACTTGCTCAGAATTTGACAGTTGTCTACTAACAGGTGCATTTCATATAACTACGAGGGAAGTTTTAAAAGTCACGCACTTATTGATCCGCCCCCATATAATTGTTGTGTTTCTTCCTAAATTTTTTCACTAAAAATAATAGTGTAAATCGAAAGCAGAATGATGGTACGTTTCCTTTCAAATGGAAGATAGATTCATCCCATTTATCTCTCAGCGAAGCGTTCCATTTGCACTAATAGTCTAAGACGTGCTTAACCGGTCTTCCGTGAAGACTGATATTTGGCACTACTTACACGTTGCTTTCCAACTTGTACGCACTGGTGCCGAAGTTTTGAAAGTTATATCTATAGAACCCAACAATTCTTATTATAGTTTGAGTTCGGTTGAGACAACTTCTAAATCGGTTGTGACAACCTCTAATTCGATTGCGACAACCTCTAAATCGGTTGTGACAACATCTAAATCGGTTGTGACAACCTGTAATTCGGTTGTGACAAACTCTAATTAGGTTGTGATGACCCCTAGATTGATTGTGACAACCCTAAATTTTGTTGTGACAACTTATAAACTTGGGTTTTCCAAATCCTTTAGGTATTTATTGTTAAAGCAATGAAAATGCCAAGAATAAAAATGCTCTCCATTATAATTATCCTACACATTTCAAAAACGGTAGTCGAAAATAGAAACCAGGATACCTCCAAAATGTACCACTCCTTTTGGTTCATTCATTCCAATTAATAAATACATGATTTCAATACCATACTTTGCCTGGCATTGTGGTCTCTTCCCTCCGGGACTTGAACATAGATTTAAAATTTTGAATATTAAGGGGGGGCTTCTTTTGTAACATCTTCGACCTCATTATAATACATATCCTCCCAAGAAAGATCCCTGAATTTTCAAAGCTAATATGCACATATTTAAATGTGCATATTGTATATAACTGAACACATTTAATTATGTACGTCTTATGTACTACAGATTATACATACATAAGTATATACTTAATTCGTAATCAGAATACCTATCTATGTATGTTCATTATGTTAATAATATGAGAAATAGCAACAACAACTTGTAATATTAATTATAATAATAATATTCATCTACAATGGCTCGTAAAATTACCTGCCTCGATAATGAGCTGTAACAGTAGCAGCTCTCTGCTGGCCAACCTACAAGTGGTGTAACCACCCCGCAACAGAAATCAAGAATTGGGAGGCCTTATTGCAGGCCTTCTTTTGGAGGTGTAATGCCTGCAATCCCCTTAACATCTTCATTTCGTAATAATAACACATCATAAGACGGACGGGGTAGGTTGTCAGTCTCGTTACTTTTAGAGGGCCGAATAGAAGGTCTTCTGAAGAAGGCCGGAACCGGGTAAAACTGTAGGTCCCAATCAGTGAGTGAAAACTGGAAAGCTCACAGCTCAGTGATTGTGAGAAGCTCTCCCCTATCCTGTCATGGGATGTAATTGAAAATATTTTTTTTAAAAACCCAATAGAAGACAAAGATTCAAGGATTATTATTGCGTACAGGTGGTAGTGAAATTCATCAAAAAGCAAACATTTGTGCACATTATAATCTCTTATAACTGAATACCAATAAAATGCACCTCAATGACCATAAAAATCGTCCACGGATGTTTGTGTGGCGAATTTTATTAGTATTCAGGTATACACAAATTATAATAATTAGTTTTCTGACAAATTTCAGTAGCACCCTGTATACAAGTCACCCGCAGTAATTCGATTTGTATGTTAACTCCGGCAAATGAACTGCGATTAGTATAAATAACTACCAAAATGAGTAATAGAATTTTATTACCTTGTTAGCTGCGTACATACTTTTTAAAAGTTAGTGATAACAAAATAGTTACTCACGTTTTGGGACAAACAATTTTGAAATTTTTCGTTAAATTTCCTATATCTTCAGGGTTCAGTTTACAATTTACTGAGGGTTCAATTTAGTGCAGGTAAAAGTTACCCTAAGAAATTGGACAGCACATCTACCTTTCCAACTATGTATCTATCTTCTATGTATATAAAAATGGATGTATGTATGTTACGAGTGGACTCGAAAACGGCTGGACCGATTTTGATGAAACATACATACGCTATACAGCCAGGGTGAAAGTGGGCGGTGACACGCCCCCTTTTCAAAAATCGCTCTGACGGCTTTTCTAATAGAGCAATAGACCGATTGTTATGAAATGTGGTACCGGCGACCTGCTGATACTCCGTGGCTGTACTTGGTTGTGATTAGATAAAGGGGGCGTGGCACCGCCCATACAACTTGAAATTCAAAATGGCTATATATCATGAACTGTCAGAGGTGTGAAGATGAGATTTCGTATGTATGTTGTTGGAACAGTATGAATTACAGCCAGGGTGGAAGAGGGCGGTGCCACGCCCCCTTTGAAAGAAACCTTTATAAAAGCCATAACTATAGTTTGAAACGTAATGGAACAACAAATTTTGTTCACCCTTTGGCATTACAAAAACTTTGAAGTCAAAACGTAGTTTGTCGGATCCAGCCAGTGTATTATATTCATAAAAGGTTTCTGATCCACAAAACTTATCTAAATCCAAACTCAATATTTTTTTCAAAAACTATAGTTTTGAAATATTTATTAGTGCCAAACTATATTAGCTACAAACAAAACTTAGTCGTCGTGTCGAAACCACAAAAACTACTAAATATTTTTACTGAAGGAAATTTGAGTGTAATATCTCCAAAACTGTATGAGATACACTTCAATATAGTCGAAAAACAAGTAAATTTTGATCGATTTCTAATATCCGAAAACAGCGAATATCTGTAATCAGGTAAGTACGCAGGCAAGTAATCAGGCAAGTACCAATTATGCGATTTTTAGTCTTAGTATATGCAAATAATCCCAGACTCCTTACCTACAACCGGTTTTCTACAGAACTTTAAATTGTTTACTAGATCAAAATATATTAAAGATTGGCCAAAGAAAATCGATTCAGACCCACTGTACACCGATGCGTTGTCAAGGTGGAAGATCACTTTTTTCTTCGGCAAATGGGATCATTTCTGTTTCAATGTTTGAATCTGTCCTAGATCTGTGAATAATATTCGCCGGCGATAGTTTTCCCTTTTCAACTTATCAATGTGAATGCTGCCGCATACAAAAATACTGTCACCATGCCCTGGTTATCTGACAGACCCACACCATGGCCTACTTTGGTATACGTTCACTCGGTGAGGTCCACTGCTTCAACTGTTTCTTGGTGTCTGGTTTATTGTAATGGGTACACGATTAAGAAACGCCACAAAAACTACTTCAGATTAAGGTTGACCACCGCCACCACAATTCCTTGATCGAGTGTGAGACGAGTGTGAGTAATCACGGCACCCGACTGATCGAGAGTGTTTAGTCATGGTGCCCATCGCGCGAATAACTTTTTCAGGCCTAAATATTCATGTAAAATGTGATGTACCCGCTCAATTGAGATGCCTAAGACCTAAGTCACCTCATGCACTTTCATTCTCCGATCGCCTAATATCATTCCATGAAAATTATCCACGATTTCTTGCGTGGCGACCTCTTTTGGGCGGTCTAAACGCTCGCCGTCACTTGTGCTCATACAACCACAACGGAATTCAGTAAACTAATTTTTAACCATTGAAAGTTATGAAGTTAACCATAGTATTTGTCAAGGCTGTTCATGGTGTCGGTGATGATTTCTTCTACTTTCCTCGAAATTCACGAGTTTGTACACTGAAAGAAAATCTTTACATCAAATCTATGATAAATGTACATCAATTGTTCGTCATTGAATTGATGACAAATTTCATCAACTCAGTGAAAAAGTTCGTCAGTTTCAAGATTGTGCGTATCATCACATTTTTCAGATTCATTGAATTGGTGACATTTTTTAAATCAATCTTCATCATTGGACTTACGAAATAATTAGTGGGATCGATTCCAAATATGGACGTAGTATTGAAAAAATAAAGAGAAACAGCAAAAAAGAGTAGAAAATATAAAAAAAATATAATAGAAAATAGTGCAACGGACAGAAAACAATATCCACGCTATGAGCATTTTCTATGTGGTCTAATACATTACATTACTAACAATTTAATTAACATTAATAAACATCAATTTAATAAAAACTACACATTAATAAACAATTTACATCAAAATGATAACCAATTTACTTAAAATTTAAAATTTATTTAAAATTGCTGACAAACGTACGTCAAATTGATGACAACCCCCACATCTAATTGACGAAAATGTACAACAAATTGGACTAAACAATTTTCATCAAAATAGTGTAAAACTTACTTCAACTTGATGACAAACTTACATCAAATTGATGAAAAATGTACATCAACTTGATGTAACGGTGTCGGTGAATCAACGTAATCAATTGATGAAATACAGATGAAAGATTGATGAAATGTTCTTCATTAAATCAATGAAATGTGTTGTAGGTTGGAAAATGAGGAAATGTTTCTTCAAATTTATGAAGGAATTTCAGTTTATGCTTCTATAGCAAACACAAACTAAATGACGCAGCTTGCTCAAATTTTACAATAGTCTAGTAACAGATTGTAGTAGACAGGAGCAACGTTAATTTTTATTTAACCACGAGGGAAGTTCAAAAAGTGACGGAGCTTATTTATCAGAAATGTTCGACTCATCAGACAATTACAATGCTGATACAAAGGTGGGAAGGACATTCCTAGAGTTCGAACTTACGAGCATGGGATTGGTAGTCTGATATGCTAATACATAGTCCCTTTTGACGACCATAAATTTTCTGGCGTACTGATTTAATTGTTTTGATTATTTTCGTGATTTATGACCTAATGCTTCATTGATAAATTTTTACCATTTTAGCTAATAGGCACACATACGAGGGCGGATCAATAAGTCCGTGACTTTTCGAACGTTCCTCGTAGTTATATAAAATGCAACACTGCTTCCATCAAGTTACACCTGTTAATAGACTACTGTCAAATTTTGAGCAAGTTCCGTCATTTACTTTGCGTTTAACAGCAGCTGTTCAAAACATACAATCTCGTGCATTTCTTTAAAAATGAAAAAAAGTGAATTTCGAGGGCTCATTAAACATTATTTTTGCGAAAAAAAACCGTCAATCAAACCAATGAAAAGCTTGATAAATTCTAATAGGGCTTGATACACCATCGATTTCAATGGTAAAAAAGTGGTTTACTGACTTTCGTTGTGGTCGCTCAAGTACAGGGTGGAGCGCGGAAAACTGAAAGGCAGACGAATACAAATCTCCCGTCAGCCACTATAAGCCACGCACACTCTCTTCGACCAACAGTGCTGCCACAGCCTGCAGTGCAAAAAAGCAAATTACCGCGCTCCACCCTGTACAAATGACGCTGAACGTTCTGGACGGCCAACTGAGGTCAATACACCCGAAAATGTCGAAAAAATCCACGAAGAGTAAAACTGTCTGAAATTGTTGATACCATAGGCATTTCATATTGCAGAGTGATTTCGATTTTATATGATCACTTGGGTTTAAGAGAGCTGTCTGCAAGATGGGTGCCGCGTTTGCTCTCAATTGATCATAAACGCAATCGTGTGACAACTTCACAAGATTGTTTGGAGTTGTTTTAACTGCAATTCGAAGGAGCTTTTGCGGCGTTTTGAAACTGTGGATGAAACATGGATCCATTACAACACTCCGGAGATCAAGCAGCAGTCTAAACAATGGGTTTCTCCGGGTGAACCGGCTCGGAAGAAAGCCAAGGTAAGTCTGTCAGCCAATAAGGTGATGGCAACATTTTTTTGGGATGTACGCGGGATAATCCACAAATCCACAAAAACAATAAACGGCGATTATTATGCCAACTTATTGCACCGATTTAACGAGCATTTAAAAAAACGACCCCAAATGGCCAAGAAAAAAGTTCTGTTTCATCAAGATAATGCACGGTTGCACACGTGTGTAGTCTCAATGGCAAAATTCCCTGAATTGGGCTACGAATTGGTACCTCATCCGCCATATTCTCCGGATTTAGCCCCCAGTGACTATTTTCTATTTCCAAAACTAAAGAAATCGTTCGGTGAAAAGAGATTTAGCTCCAACGATGAAATTATTGATCAAACAAATGCCTATTTAATGGACCTCGAAAAATCCTATTTTTTGGAAGGGATACAAAAATTGGAGAAACTTTGGACTAAGTGTATTGAGCTAAAAGGAGATTAAGTTGAAAAATGTTTTGTTTTTTAAACTTTGTTTTATTCAAAAAGTCACGGATTTATTGATCCGCCCTTGAATTTCACAAACATATTTTCGGTCCATGTAAGCACTTTTAAATTTGAACTTAAATTTTTTGAAAGTTCAGGTATGAACTCAAAACCTACCTGACTATTTGTTGACCTGCTTTGATGGCTCATAGGCCTACCACACTATTTTTGCCACTAATGTTCTTTATAATGTTCCACTAATGTACAATTATAGGTGTCAAAAACCCTAGGGAAAACATATTTGCCTGTGGTCGTTAATGGGTTAAAAATTACAAAATCTGATACTATGTCTCGTCTAAACTCCTTCACCTTCAGTTTAGCTTTATGCTTGAAGGTCTTCCTAAAGAAAGGCGCATAAAATGGCCATCGAGCCTTTTAAAAATCACAAACAAATCCTCCTGCTGGGATTTGAACCTAGGTCCGCTAAAAGATATGGGTAACATATGCATATGAAAGATAATGGGTAGCATATGCTAAACTGCCTACTTTTGGAATGACCTGCAGCATAGGTCCAAAAATAAGGGAATAATAATGTGTAACACAAGCTCTTTCGCTACTATAGGAAGACCTTCCGTATTACTCCTAAACGAAGGCAATGGGAATGAACGATAACGTACATGAGCACCGGAATTCTGTAGCCCTTTAATGAGAAAAGTCGGTAGTAAAATTTTCAAAATTCTTATAATTTCAATACAAATTTTCCGAATGTTTTAAATTTAACTACCGATTGTTGTCGATACAAGTTACAGAATTACGGTGCAGAAAGGAAGAAGTAGACCTTCTGGAATGCCTTTATATAGGTCTCAAATTGGCAGGTGTATAGAATCCCATGGAAGGCCTTCGGAAAGACGTGTTTTTTAATGAGGTCTTGCCAATTCCGTTGCTGGGAAACGCAAACACACATACATATCTACTACCTCTTACACTTGCACTTGCACTCAACTGGCTACAAGTCCATATGTCAATAGATTATTTGCAAACATTAGCATTGTCTATGTATGGGCGTATCTATATCTATAATTTACATTTATCGTATCTACCATTCATTGTATTAGTATAGAGATTTTGCACTTTGTCCAGTAACTATTGATTTTTCGATTCCTTAATGCCACGTACATAAGTAATTTGACCGAACAACGCGCAACGGTTTCATGCGAAAACAATTTGTGTAACCAAGTAGTGGCCATTTAAGGTTGTCTGGTTATTGGATTACTTTTCCAGATTATATTTTACAAGATTGTGTTTCATATTTTAGGGTAACCCTTGCGGGGAAATTGGACCAAATCTTGTAAATATTTGCTACTAGCGGAATATTCACTTTGAAACGAGCCCAAAAAGCCCTTTGGCGATAGTTTATCTCAAAGTAGTACCAATCTACTAACAACCAATTATCTATGGAAAATATTAGCATTTCAAAGATGTAACATGTTTTCAATTCGCATTGTCTTCACAGTAAATGAAAAAAGTTACATTAAATCAATGAAACTGTTTTATTAATTGTTTTTCACAAAAATCGGTTCACATTTGAATTTTCAATTACACAATTTAAGGTTGTCTGGTTATTGGATTATTTTTCCAGTTTATATTTTACAAGATTGTGTTTCAACACTGATTTTCTGATTTTTCATGCTGGCAACTTTCTGCCTGTTTCAACCAGAAATGCATATAAATCATCTTCCTCCAACGCAAGGTTTGTAGTTATTTTTGCAAAAGTTTATATTCCTCTCCTTATCTTTAAACTCACAATAACAACATCCAACACAGCTTTTCTGATTTGTTTCAGACTGGTAACTTTATGCCTGCTTAGGACTGAAATGGAAGCGGTAACTTCAAGTGACGCTTAATATCGCGTAGCTCTCCATACAATATAAGTGATAATATAGGCAAGCGGTGTAACCAAAACACACCTATATCTTGTCCGCCGAGCCAACCACACGAATTAAATTGTATTCAACTATTAATAGGAAGGATTGCTTTAGCTAACAAAGCAATACACAATTACAAAAGTATTAATTAAACATATTCGTAACAACAATGAATAATATTCACCCCACTAATGAAACATTTGAAACATATTCATCTTATTAATAAAACATATTAATTGCAGCAATCAAGCATATTTATCACAACAGTTAATCACACACTGATAGATAATCTTTACATCAAATCGATGGTAAATGTACATCAATTGTTCTTCATTGAATTGATGCCAAATTTCATCAATTCAATGAAAAAGTTTTACAATTTGAAGATTGTGCGTTGCTTCAACTTTTTCAGCGTCAATGAATTGATGATCTTTTTTTCATCAATCTTCATCATTGGAATTTGGAAATAATTAGTGGAATCGATTCAAAATATCGACATAGTACTGACAAAATAAAGAGAAAGAGAGAAAAAGTAATAGAAAATTGATAATAAATACATAATAGAAAATTGTGCAATGAACAGAAAAATTTACACTGGTTTACAGCCGAAAAATAGCAAGAACGCCACATGCCTAGATAAGTTAATTGGAACCTCCTGAACACGAAAAACGCTGTAATTGTTTTTTAAGTACCGTTTTTTAGATAACGGTATTTTTGTGTATTTTCGGTGTACGGTCCCGCTCAAACCCTTGTGGAGCTCAAAATTTGCCTATTTTATGATTTTTTAAAAAATTTTAATTTTTATTTCATTTTTTTTCTACGTTATAGTGAAGGTCTGGAATGTTTTATTTTTTTAACATATAGTTTATTTAATTACCAACATTTTAAGCGTAATTTGAACAAAATCGGATGAAAAATAAAGTTTTTATTAAGGATTTTGTGGAACGATAATAGTTTCATTTTTATCACACACACACTATATTCGGCGTTAATTCAAAAAATTTCAATTAAAATAACGAGCGAAAAAAACGTAAACAAGGCAAATTTTTAACTTTGAGGTGCCATAACTCAGCCATTTCTTATCAGATAGAAATTTACAGCATATCGACGGAAAGGGCATTCAATTACCTTTCAACCGATGTGCCATTTATCTCGATCGGACTTTGGGCTCCACAATGGTTTGAGTGGGACCATACACCGAAAAACACAAAAGTATTTTTCCAAAATTAAAATTTGTAAAGCAGTGTCATCCACGTTATGAACACTTCTTCTGTGGTCTTGTACCCTGTAATTGAGGATCTTTTAGGATTATAAATAGTCAAAAGAGTTTGGTTACTCATTTACAAACAATTTACATAAATATGATGACCAATTTACACCAAATTGATGACAACCTTACATATAATTGATTAAAAATGTACAGCAAATTGGTGAACAATTCACATCAAAATGGTGGAAACTTTGCTTCAACTTGATGACAAACTTACATGAAACTTATGAAAAATGTACAGTAACTTGATGTAGCATTTTCGTTGAATCAACGTAAACTATTGATGAAAGATTGATGAAATTGTTCTTCATCAATTCAATTAAATTTATCGTATGTTGGAAAATGACGAATTGTTTCATCAAATTGAGGAACGAGTTCATAAATTTGATGAAGCTTTTTCTTTCAGTATAGTCACCGTAGCAATAGAACATATTACAATTTGTTAGCGTTGTTTTATTTGTGAAAAAAACGAGATTCTTTGTAAATTACGATAATTACTCTTTATTTGCACGACATAAAAATTAGCACATTACCTAATATTCAACAACGTTCAGCACTTTCTCTAATACTCCATGATGTTAACTGTCGTCTGTTAATACCTACTATATTCCACAATAACATATAGTTAGCGAATTCCCTAACGTTTTAATATAATCCACAAGCAAAAAAACTTGGAATCCAGCACATCTATGCAATTATCAATAATACCCCAGTTGGCCGAGTCTTTGTGCCATCTTAAACGATGAGTGCACGACCATACTAAATCGCTGACGACATATCAGTGACAGTCCATGGCAATCGTCGACGAAATTTTCATACCAGTGGCCAGCAAGTGGCACACGATCAAATGAGCGACGCTTCGATTATTGCGTCGTTGACGACCCAACTGATTGGAAAAATGATCTTTCGAACAAAGCGAAAACCGGTTTTTAAAAAAATTCCGGTTTTTTTGGATACTCGAGTGTCCACCAAAAATGTTTATAAGATGTTTATTTTTTTTTTTTTACCTTTAAACCCTCTGTCGATTAAAGGGATATCAGACAAACCAACGGTTCAAATGAAAGCTTAAAGTCTTGGCTATTGGTGTGTATTCACCAATACCTACATAAATATCACGCATATTTTAAGATATTTGGGAAAGGTAGGATTAAAAACCTAGATAAGACTTAACGGATCGACGATATACGTATGTATGGCATTTGAAAGATATTGTAACGAGCTTTCCAGCACACTGTTGTATATCAGTCAGAACATATAAATAATTTATATATCCCAACTTTGAAGATATCTAATTAGGAACGATTGGACTTGGCTCCAACATTTTTTTTGTTGCTTTGTTTCAGAATATACAATTTTTTCTGTGGTAGAATTTGAAGAAAAATCCGAGTTATTTCCGTAAAGCAGATTTAAGCCAACTTTGTTTATTTGCGGGAAAAGTGTCAACTTTTGCAGGCAACCATAAACGAAATATATTTGCGGGGAAAAATAATATTTTTGCACCAAACATTATTTTCTTTGTGACATTAGACGCAGAACTTCTGTTCTTCTTTTCCGTGGGTACTTATCAATTGACGTTACTTTTATGACTTAACCTTTTTTGGGTTGTAACAAGGGTAAGTGCTTTGTGATGTCGGAATCGATTACAATTCTGGGGCATTTTCTCATTCCTAAAAATTTTAGTCGCCTAATAAAAATGTATAACTGTTTTGTGGAAATGTAGACTTATCATATATTCCAATGTGTGTATATTTTTGTTGCAGATAAATCTTATATCAATAAAATATTGTGCAGACGAAGCAAAAACAAATTTTATTTTGTTGACTCCTTTTAAAAATTATCCTTCAATTCGTATATGTACAGACATTCCACCACCACCCAGCAAATATCAATAGATGTGGACTTAAGATATCCATCCTAAGCCTTAACTCTCCACAAATGTTAATAGGAAAAAAAAACACTGAAATGGAAACCAAATGTCGTCAAAACATTACAGCCAACATTTGCAGGGAGCTACAAACAAAAAGCTGGCTGGCAGCTATAAAAGAAAATGTAGAGAAATCCGTGAGATATTGAGAAAACAAGTAAAACTGGAAAAGTGTAGGAAGAATAAAAACACCAAAACGATGATAATAACATAGACGTAAGTGAGGAAGGAAGGCAGGAGATAACAAATGTGAAAATGAAATAATGAACGAGGATACAAAATATGCATTGGCCTGAGAATAATAATGTTAAAGCTGACGCGCCACCCAGCAGCAAAGTTCGACAGAAATTGGCCAAAAATTCATTTAAAACGAGAAGATACAAGACTGTGGTGATAAGGTGAGGTGGTGTTTAACACCGCCACTTAACAATCTTGGCAAACACTCTATGTTTGCTGCTACAAGTAACCCCGGACTATCTCTCAATAGCAGCGTAATGTGGTGACCAATGTGTGCGGCTAACGCCAATGGGATCTAGAGGTGGAAGATTTTTGGATTTCGTGTTATTATTTTTTGTTTCTTTGTTGCTGCTTTCCTTGTTTCTAGTAGACATCTACGTAAGAGCTTAAATTGGTTTATTTCCACAACTTCGCATGGTGGCAGAGCAGAGACAACAGATTGTTTTGGAAGAGCATTAAAGGTTTCACCCGCCACATTAGTTGATTGTGCCGCTGCTATTTCACTTGGCTTGGTTAAATTGTAGCAAATGGCTGTTAAGGCGGTTAACTTCGAACGCCTTCAAAATGGTTGAAAGCCAGAAGTATACAAAAGTGGAATATATTAACAAAAACAAAAAACACTGGGCTTTTGGAGAGTACGGATGAAACGAGGTGGGCTCAACAAATTTGGTTGGTGTTGAACAAGGCAGTTATTTTAGCAAACATGTACAATGGAATTGTTAATTTGTTATTAATTTTAAGTTATAGTCCATAGTCCATAGACTGTATTAAGTAAATAAAGTCATGCAACACTAGACGTCAATCTGGAAACATTTAAAAAAAATTTAACTAGAAAAGGGAAATAGTTGCGTTCCAAAAATTCTCAGTGATTACGCCAGGGGTGAGAAGTTTTCCTAAAATTTTAAAAACTCCGACACCAACTCCCCAATTTTAAAATTCTAAACAGGGACTCCCATAGAGTAATGACGTATAGAGTAGCCAACTCTCTTAGTAATTTGATGACATTTGGTGTGTTGCAGACGGGCGGTTGGATGTTGGAAAGTGTTGCTTTAATACTAACCGATAGAGGCAATGGCTCAAACCAATCAACAATAAATCAGCAATGGCTTTTCGTTTTGTGCGTTAAAATTTTTGTGTAAATACAACAGAAATATATTCTAAAATATAACAAAAAAAAGTCCAAAATACGTTTAAATTGCAGAGTATTTCATCAAAACGATATGAAAAATGTAATTCAAGAATTTTGCTAATTCCACCTGGTGTAAGTCAATTTACGTCAAATAATTCTCTATCGCACCGACCACACCACGGATAGTGTGGAAGGAAATGTCAGATGAGAAGAATGGCAGCTCTAAATGACATTACTCTATGGGACCTCCTACTCCTACGCCAACTCCACAAACCAATATAAAAATAGTTTTTCCTACTAAATTATTAGAGAATTTTTCATAAATCATTGCGTAATATATATTAATTGTAAGCTCGTCCATTTTCTCAGCAGTACCAAAAGGGTATCCACTTCCGGTAACTGACCTACATGAATGTCCAACATTCTACGTCTTAAAGATGACGCCAAAAGATTGTGTATGGTAAAATATCCATACACCCACGGACCTAAATGTTTGAAAAGGTTCCCCATGTACACAAAACGGATGCGGATCCGTGTCGAACCCGTTACAGGTCCGTAAAAGCCTAATAAAGCGAAGTTCAAGTTGTGGGGCTCGTTTCGAACTCGCTACATGCAAAAACATAAAAAAGGTATAAAAAAAATTAATGCAAAAACATAAAAAAGGTATAAAAAAAATTAAGGACTCGTTACGAGTCCATAACAACATAAAAAGGCAAAATGCGAGTGTGGGGAAGAAAATTAGAAATTGCAAACATCTTGTGAGGAAAACAAGCTCGTGCATTTGTGGTTAAGGTTCAAGAGGTGGCCGACAACAACAATCTCTCATGCGGTTGCCACAACCTATTAGAGGTTTCCTCAACCGAATTTCAGTTTCGGGGACTAAATACAGTCGTGACAACCTCAATTCGATTATGTCATCTTCATTTTGGTGGTCTAATACGGTTGTGATAACCGTTAATGCAGTTGCGACAATGCGGGTTTGACAACTTCTAACGTGGTCGTGACAGCTTCTACTGCTGTTGCAACAAACTCTAACGCGGTTGCGACAATATGTAATGCGGTTGCGACAACCAATAATGCGGATTTGACAACCTCTAATGCGGTCGAGACAACCTCTAATGCGGTTGTGACAACCTCTAATATGGTTGTAATAATCTCAAACTTCGGTTACAGCTAATGCGGATATTTGTTCCGTGGGTGTATAGTAATACTATTTGAGAAAAATACGTATGTATACATGTTTCTCTAGCTTGTACTAATCAAAAAATATCCATCATTAAAACTTCATCTGTAAGACCCCTTTCACACTCGGCAAGTTACTTGCGCAAGTCTCTTGCCCAAGTCTTGGTTTGTTGATGACAGAGGTAAGGTCGGGATACGGGAATAAATTTTGAGTACAGACTTGCTTGTACTCGGAAAGTTGAAAAACTGACTTGCGCAAGTAACTTGCCGAGTGTGAAAGGGGTCTAACAGATATCTCTAGAACAAGGCCACAGTAAAAATTTTCTGTTTCCAAACTCCAACATAACTGGTTCATTAACCATAATTCACATCGCAAGAAAAACATTGTATTTAGGGGGGTCGGGAGTTCAGCGCTAACCTACGAATTGCTTGTATTAATACCACGCCCCAATTTGCGCCGACAAATTTTGAATGTTGAAAAATATAGGGTGGCGCGCGAATCGTGCTACCAAATCAAAACGTAATAACTGTTATATATAATATATACATAATATATACAATGTATATCATACATATTGAAATCAGAAACTAATTTGTTTCTATTATGTTTGGGAGGAAATATGCACATGTTTGGAGGTTTGGGAGGAAACACGCGAATGCTTCCACGAAAGTATATGGATGTTTGGAATGAAGTACGCGTATGTTTCCACGTAAAATCATACATGTTTGCCAGTAAACATTCTAATGTTTCCATTTGCATACATGTAAGTTTGGGACTTTCAAACATATGAAGGTTTGGAGTGTGTTCCAAACATATAATTGGTCCCTGCAAAATATGTTTGGGAGAATATGTTGCAGAGGCCGTTTGTTTCAGCGTGTGGTGGTGTACTGACATAAAAACTTCTTACACTGAGGTACGATTTTAAAAGAAGGTAAAAACCCGAACACACTACATTTTGCACCTACCATTCCAAACGATTTTTCCAGAATTTGTAAGTTGCCGTCTTTTACTCACATGTACTACTTTTAAACACTATTAAACAGTTATATACGGTGCTTTTCATGTTTATAAGTTTTACCATTTGTTGGATTTACGTTGTACTATTTTATAAACCCCGCCAATCAATCCTAACCGAATTTTCTTGCATTTTGTGTGGTTACCCTTTTGAAAAGCAATTTTCGCCCTCTCCGAACCGATTTTTCTAACATAACCCACATTACAATTAATAGTTTCCTTACGCAATTTGCTTCAGGAGTTATAGGTTTTTTTATTAAATAAAATATTTATAATACTTACAATATTTTGCAATTGATAACAGTTAAATGCCACAGAACTCACCTGAAAGAAAAAGAAAACAAATTAAAATTTATAATATAATTATTGAGATTATAATATTTACTTAATACAACATATTGCAGGAACCATGTTCATGTTTCCAAGCATTGTTTTCGTGAATTGAATATCTGCTGCTTTTTGTTTCTTTATTGTCTGTCACGTATTTGTTTTCAGCAGCTTTCTTCGCACAAGTCCACATTTGGGTTACAAAAAAGTATATTATAACCTATTAAACATTGTGTGCCAAACATGTTATATTGAATAGCAAACACAATGTGTTTGGACACAAGTATACAACATTTGCAACAAGCTACAAACACGTTATATTTGCATCCAAACAACAAAATAAGACACATTTTTCAGCGTGTAGGTGAATAAGCTTCTATAACCGCTTTATATTGAAGGGAATAAATTTTACTTTTGGCAAGTGTAAAATTACTTACACGGGAATGATGGCCCAAGTAACTGGGTTAGTTGCAGAAATTCACAAGAAGACACAAAGACGAAAATACCCAACTGGACGAGGACTGGACTACGTGTTAGTCCAGAGTCAAACAGTTTAGAAGGAAGTAATAAGGCAAAACTAGAAGCTTGCATCAACTTATGTGAGTCAATACTCTTCTAGTATTATCTAAGGAGCCCAGGCTTTCAGTGTCATTATGCGAGCAGATAGGTCATGGCGCTGAAATAATTGCGTTCCCTTCCTGAACCTTCGGACCATATACTGAATGTAGAGAAGTTTTTTTGATTCGACCATTACACGCTTGAGGCTGATTGATGACGTGGTCGATGGGACAAAACTGCATAGCTTTAATCCATATTAAACGCCCTGTTCTGATGGTATATAGGCTATTATGCAGCAAAAGTGTGACAGCTTTAACACCATATCTTTTAGAAATGAGTACATAAGTCTTGTCTCAACTTATCCCATCTCTTGTTTCTTATTTTCGTCGAGCAGCCTTTGCAAATGACAAAACTTTATTAGCAAAATGGGTGTTCTCTTGTGGCAACGATTTCACAAAAAATCATCTTCAGCAACGAAACCGATCTTTGGATGAACGGTGGATTGTAAATAATTTTTACAGGACAGCTTTAACCCATGTGGACCTGTGTCAATTATGTCCCACTTTGGAAAGACGACCCTTAATGCGGTGTGCTTCGTGGAACTGTTTAAATAAAGGGTTTTTCAATAAGAGCGCTACAAGCGCCTGTGAAAGTACGTTCGATGCCATTATGTATGGAACTCGATTTCTTTTGCATGGCCCCCACGGGCACGCTTGCAGAAGTCCAGACGCTGAACCCAATTTTCGACGGTTTTCAAGCATAAATCGGCCGATACTGCTGCAATTTCACGTTCGATATTCGTACGAAGTTCATCAATCGTCGCTGGCTTGTTGGCATAGACCATAGACCATAGAAATAATCTAACGGCGTCAAATCGCACGACCGAGGCGGCCAATCGACTGGGCCATTTCGTGAGATAACACGTTCGCCAAACTTGGTTTCCAATAAATTGATTGTGGCATTCGCTGTGTGGCTTGTGGCGCCGTTCTGTTGGAACCACATGTCCTCCAAGTCCATATTATCCAATTGGGGCCAACAGTATTCGGTTATCATTGAACGGTAGCGATTCGCATTCACAGTAATGTGCCGGTCTTGATCATCACGGAAGACGTACGGCCCAATGACGCCGCCGGCCCATAAACCGCACCAAACCGTAATTTTGACTCATGGATTACGTGTGGATTGCTGTCTGACCAATAACGCATATTTTGCTTATTGACGAAGCCATTCAGCCAGAAATGAGCCTCATCGCTGAAGATGATTTTCCGATGAAAATCCGAATCATTTTCAAGTTGTTGCTCAGCCCAATTCACGAACATACGACGCTTGTGGTGGTCAAGCGACTTCAGTTCTTGCGTCAATTTGATCTTGTAAGGATGTAGGCCAAGATCTTTTCGCAAAATTCGCCACAACGACGTCACAGAGATTCCCAACGCTTGAGAACGACGTGTGAGAGACACATTTGGGCTTTCTTGAACTGAAGCCTCAGCGGCAGCAATATTCTCGGCACTACGGGCACTTCTCTGTCTCACTGGCACGGGAACATTTTGTACTGTGCCTTTGGATTCAAATTTTTCCACTAGGCGCTCAATTGTTGATCTGGTAGGACGATTATGACGACCATAAATTGGACGTAGCGCTCTTAAAGTTGAGGCCACTGACTCCAAATTTCGGTAGTGAATTTAAATAATTTCGACTCGTTGTAGGCTCGTATATCTTTCCATGATGAAATGGCAAACCTTACTGATGAGAAATGTCAAAAGAGCGGGAAAAAATATGGTGTCGGTTGCTGTCCCTGTCGATTTACTTTTGTAGCGTCTCTGTTGAAAAACCCGTTACATTCTACACAAACCTTGAGTACCTTTTTTAAACCTTATGTTCTTTTTTAACTAAACTTTGTACACTTTTTTAAGCGCAGTGTATGTGTTTATTCAATACACCTTGTGGACTTTTAAGAATATTCTGGGTACTTTTTAAGTAAATTGTTGATACTCTTTTAGCCCACTTCGAATTTTTGTTCCTTTTAAAATGTCAAACATTTTTCAACCCACCCTCGTAAATAGAGCATTTAATAATAGTGTCTCAATGGTAGTGTAAAATATGTAAAAAAAACAAGGAAATATGGATACATACAAACACTGCAGAAGATATCACATTACGTACATACGAGTTATATGTTTATTGACAACCATCCAACCAACCAACCCAAGGATGACACTGAAAAATAAAGATGGCGGCATTCTACTGGTAGGCGACTGTCATGGATTTGTAGATAATCACGAAGAAGAAAATCAAAAGAAAAACAATGTAGAACATCATGTGTAAAATCCATTCGATACTTAAGATGGAAAAAAACCATTAAACAGAAAAAAGAAAGAAACGTGTAGTAAAATTTTGCGAACTTTAATTCTATGTCCGACAGCTTGACGGACCTTACGGAATTGGGATATGAATTACAATTGAATACTGGGGTAATGCTTTATATAGTATCGTATATCTATAGTTACAGCAGTTGAAAAACGTTGGCCCGGTCCGGACCAAACTTGCTACTGACTACATTTTAATATCCGAAACATTTAAGCATTACGTCACGCTGATAAAATACGGTTCCGTAATATAATGTAGGGACCATGTATATGTTTAAAACATTGCTTTCATGATTTGAAGATTTGTAGTTTTTTGACTCTTTGTTGCCTGTCACGTTTTTGATTTCAGAAGTTTCAACAAACAACGCCAAATTTAGGTAACCAACCCATATATTATAACCTATTAATCATTGTGCCTCCAACATGTTAAATTGAATTGCAATCACAATCTGTTTGGACACAAGCGTACTATATTTGTGTCAAGCTACAAACACATTGTATTTGCATTCACTTAACAACAACAAAAAGGATTTTTCAGCGTGTTGTGGTTTACATGTACCTCCGGACATTTTTTATTTCGTAATGATGGCGACCCTACCGAGAAATTAATTGTACTAAAACATAAATGTTCGGAATCGGTTTAAAATTCTACATCCTAATTAATGAGTATAGAATCATTTGCCCTTTTGCAAGGTGCTCATCCAGGTTTCGTAGTAACTCGCTTCCAAGCCATAAACTGGCTCGCGAAACACGAGCAGTTATACAAGCCGGACGATCTCGAGCCGACGGCTTGGCGGCGCCGAGTATTTCGGGCGCCAATAGTCGCCGCCATTTCCATCGGCTTATATCAACTGGAAACACGAGCCGATCAAACAACAAAGCCGCTGATAACTTGTTCTACGTTTAGAACGTAATTTGTTACTATTTCACCCAACCATGTGAAAATACACAAATGACACTTTTTTCGGATATATCGGGAGGAAAAAATGACGTTTGAAATGAGTTTTGACGATTAAGATGAATATTGCGAATTGCAGATGTCAAATATTCACTATTTTTAAAATATTCCTCACAACGCGTTGTTGTTGGCCAGAAATTCAATTCTTGCGTGAATTTTTTGACACCCTTTATAAAGTAGCGGTATCATGAATGACTATTTACATCGTTTGTTGGTTGGAAATATTATATTTTGAAGAACTTTTAACATCTTAAACCTGTGCACTTCATAAGTTGTATAAATTTGTGGGAAACTGTAGGAAAGCTCCTCCGTCATTACTAAAACTAAATCTCAGTCTTCTTTGGTGTTTCCAAAATGGAACGAGTAAGAGGCGAGTAAGACTCAAATTTACTGATGCGTGCAGGAACACGCTCATTGAATCCTGCAAGACCAGTGGTTATAATGCTGCCAAGGGTAACAAATAACCTCGTTGGTGGAACGTTGAGCTTCAGGATCTAAGAACGTATATTAGGCGGCTTTTCAACAAGGCCAAAAAGAGCGGCGACCAAACGGATTGGATATATAAGGGTGAAATCAAGGAGGGCAAACGGAAATCCTTGCGAAACTTCTGTGAATCCATAGAGGGAACCAACCAGACTGCACGCTTAAGATGCGTGCTCGCTAAAAACCTACCGTGTGCGGGGTTCTTAATGAAAAACGATGGAACGTGGACGTATTCGTCTGAAGAGTCTCTTGGGATTCTCCTGGATACCCTCTTTCCCAACGATGACAGGAATGTTGGTCATCAGCTAGAAGAGTTAGGCGGAAACTCACATAGCATAGAAAAAGTTCGCTCAATAGTGAGCAGAAAGAATCTGATATGGGCCATTAGATGCTTTAAGCCCTATAAATCAGCCGGACCTGACCGGATAATTCCCGCGCAACTAGAGGAGGCACTATACCTATCTTGTAGTTGGTTGCAGGCAATCTTCAAGGGCTGCCTTATGCTGGGAGTCATTCCTAGCATTTGGAATGTCAAACCAAAGGACTTTAGGTCAATCAGTATATCGTCCTTTGTTCTTAAGACATTTCAAAGGTTACTGGACATTCATGTTCGAAGTAATCTTCCACATAATCTACTATCGAGTTCTCAGCATGCTTATATCAAGGACAGGTCCACTGAGACGACTCTCCACTCTATAGTCAGCATAATATAAAACTCTCTTGAGAATAAGATCTTCGCTCTAGGGACCTTCGTGGACATCGAGGGAGCCTTCAATAACATTCAACCTTCGGCGATTCTTAGGTCGTTACAGAATCTAGGAGTCGACAGCTTAGTGACACGCCTAATTGGGAAGCTTCTGGTGGATAGATCCATCAAAGCTGATTGGGGGTGGTGTTACAATTGCTAGGAACGTTAACAGGGGGACACCGCAGGGGGAGTTCTGTCACCACTATTATGGTTAACTTCTGGCAATGAACTGCTTCTTGAATTGGACAGGGCCGAATGCCAGGTCTTTGCCTATGCCGATGATATTGCTATCATCTGTACAGGTGGAAACCTCAATTTACTTAGCATTCGTACAACCAGCCTACTTAGCCTGATTTCGAACTGGACCGCTAACATCGGACTATCACTTAACCCACTTAAAACCGAGCTTATCTTGTTCTCTGGGAAATACAAAATACCCGCATTTAAACTGCCGTGAGTTAATGGGGTGCAATTACAGTTGACGGAAAAGGTCAAGTATCTGGGAATAATTCTCGACAGAAAACTGTCTTGGAAACCGAATGTGGAGGAGAGGGTGAAAAAGGCGTCTGTTGCTCTTTACTGCTGTAAAGGGGCGATAGGAAAGCGCTGGGGACTGTCTCCTAAAATCACCATGTGGATTTATACGGCAATAGTCAGACCAATACTTCTCTATGGCATCGTAGTTTGATGGAGGTCCCTCCATAAGAAATATATTCTGAATTACTTGATGAAAATTCAAAGATCAGCACTGATTAGCGTTAGTGGGGCAATGGGGTACGACGTTAGGCACTGCACTTAGTGCTATCCTGAACATCTGTACTACATCCCTGGTGAGAATCAGAGATTGTGGCGCTTTGACATCGAGGCATTCCTGGCACGCTGAATTACTACACCGGATCAACTCTAGTCCCGTAAAAACGGACTTCTGTATCCCCTACCTTCTACCAGCGACAAATCTAAGGACTTCTATTCCGAACAGGAATACCTGGGAAAAGTCACTGGAAGGGGTCACCAGTAGTATCAGATTTTTCACGGATGGATCAAAGTTGGACGAGCAACTAGGCTAGTGTGTCCATTCACCGGACCTAAATGTAAATATCTCCTTCAAGCTGCCTGATCACTGTAGAGTATTTCAGGCGGAAATTACCGCCATACTGGAGGTTGCTGAACTACTGAAAAGTAGTGTCACAACCCTCCGGAAAATATGTATCTACACAGACAGCCAGGCAGCCATAAAATCCCTGGAAGCCATGTTTGCTACGCTGCCGTGATTAGACAGAAAGACTCAACACCATTTCCACAAATTTTCAGGACAAGCAGATTTCTAAAATTGAAGACTGCAATTTCACTTTAAACAAAATAACCAAAATATAGCTGATTCTGGCAAATTTAATTCATTGAAAAACTCATGAAATATTAAAAAACTTAAATTTGTTAATATTTTAATTGGTAAAAGGAGATGAGTCTTTTAACAAGTTATCAAAGCTTAGTAAAAATGACTCATGTCCACAATCAAGACCTTGAGTCTTTTTAAATAAGTAGTCAACTCCGTTTTTAATCAAATTGATTAAGATAAAAGACTCAAGTCCTATTTTTTGCTGACAAGCAATCCCTTTTTTATTTTTTGAATTGATATAAAAAACATAATTTATTACGTTTTTATGCTTTTTATTATTTAACAGCCCAAGTTGCTTTTTTTAACTTTTGAAAAATTAAAATATACTTCTTTTTATCTAAAAATTTCAGTAAACGTAAATTATTTTAATTATTAATACATTTCACTTCAAAAATAAGTAACTAACCGATTTTTTATTATTAAAAAATTATTAAATTATTCTAAAAAAATAAAATATATTTCAGTAAACTTAAATAATTATTAATAAGTATGTAGGTTTTCCTGTAAAAGTAAACAATTAAATTTTTTTATCTTTCAAATTATTAGATAAAATTCATTTAGCTTTAAATCCATTTTACTGTTGAAAAAATAAGTAGGTAATTCATTTTTTTTTATTATAAAATACATATTTGTTTTTTACTTTTAGTCAATTCTTTTACTTAAACAAAGCATTAAAACAGCATTAAACTAAATTATTATGACCAAAGAAATAAAACTTACTACTAGGAATCATTTATTTGAATGATTTGTAATATTTTTGTGACTTACTCACTGTCACTAACACCATCATGTTCTGCTACAACTGGCAAATGAGTTTTCCACTTGGTGATGAAACGAATCTGCTGACATAAATGTATGACCACTTTCAAAATAAAATAACTCGACTGTTTCAACTGCCCAGTCAGAATGGTTAACCACATAAACAAGATAGGTCAACAAACACCAATTTTTGTTTTGGGCTGAACAGTTGTCCAGCCAAATACTGAAACGTGGACAGTCTCTATTTTCTGAAAAGAAAGCATCGAAACAGCTTGTAATATCTTCCTGTTTTCTTCCTGATATAGCTTTGTGCCAAAGTACGGCCAGAGGTTTGACATTATCTCCATGTTTTGAGAGGCTGCCTATTGGTACAAAACTTTCGTTGTATGCAACAAGTCGTTCCGTAAATATTGCTGTTTTGAAACATTCTAATCTAGGTAACATAATCACCTTTTGAAGATCAGCCGAAACTTTGATATGTCTAGAATCTGATAAGCTTTTCTTTTGCTCTTCATAAAGTTTTCGGGCGTCTGTTGCTCTGGAAAGGTGATCAGTCCACCTTTTGCAATCATCACAAGAAGAAATGTTACTATCCTTATTTTCGAGATTGTGATCTGGGTTATGGTTTTGTAGAATGTAGCATAGCTCACACTCTTCGTTGCCAAGTTTTGTCCACGAAATGTTCATTTCCTTAACAGCGAGTCGAAATACATTGTAAGGAGCATTTTATGTTTGGATTTAATTCTAGGAAATCGTTACGCATTTTTTTCAAGGTGACATCGGTTGGCAGATACCTTCGGTTTGGTGCATGCTCCCTTCTATAGTGTGAAATTGAAGGTTTATAAAGCTCTACATGCTGAATGATAAGATTTTTGTCAATCTTCTTACTACTGTGCCTTCCTCTACCGTACTTGGTTCTTTCAGAAGATTCGTCGTTTTATAAAAAATAACTCAACTCCAAAAAATGAGGAGTTGAGCCCTTTTATCTAAGCATCAGCGACTTGAGTCTTTTTTTCTAATCAGAGCAGGTTGCTTGTGGACTTGAGTCCTTTTTAAAAACAAAATAAATAATATTTATTGAAATTTTCAAACTTTTTCAATCATACCAGAAGGTGCAGAATGTTGTCAACTTTCGAAAAAAAATAAAAAACAAAAATTGAATTTTTTGAAGATGAGTCCTTCTTGTTAAGCACGGCAGTACGTCCCTGACGGTGAAAGAATGTCACTCGTCACTTAGGGTGATGGCAGAGTATTTCGACATCAGGCTCATCTGGGTACCGGGACACAGCGACATTCCAGGCAATTGCGTAGCGGATGCGTTAGCTAGACAGGGCACTACGGCACAGGTTCTTCCGGCAAAAGAAAGTGTTAGTATGCCAATCTCTACCTGCCGTTTGCAGATCAGGCAGTGGGCCGATAATATGTTCAAGGACAAGTGGAGACTTACTTCAACTTGCAAACAAGCCAGGGTCCTCTGGCCACAGGTGGACAGGAAGAGGACTAGGCAACTACTTAACTTGCCGAGAGGCAGGTTATCCATAATGATAGGAACACTTACGGCACATTGTGTTGTAGGAAAACACGCCCTAAGATTGGGACATAGAAACTCCACTCTCTGTAGATGGTGCATGGAAGAGGATGAGGAAACGACGAAACACCTTCTCTTGGATTGCCATGCTCTGGCAGGACTGAGAAGTAGGATATTTGGAATACATCCAGTTAGCACCGTAGCCCTACAGGATATTACTGTAGGTCTCATAGACAAATTCATTGAAAGTGCGAATTGGCTAGACGACTAGTCAATAGTTGCTATAGAGGAAACTGCAGGTATCACAATGGGCTTCTTTCGCCTAAGTGTGCTAGACAGCGTGCTGTCTTGCAGCCTTTTCAACCAACCAACCAAGACTCGGTCACGATCAGTACACGATGTCTTCTGCTCATCAAACAGAAGATTTCCCATAGGTTCAGTATGAGTCAGTTAACCTGTCTAGATGGTTTATGTCGGGTCTATAAAGAAAAACATTTTTCAAATGATCAATTGAAGCAGGTCCTCTCCGACTACCATCTGCATCTACGTGGGTACTCGTAGTTTTGCGTCTTTTCCTGGGTCTCGGTTAAAAAAGAAAACCGTGGAATTAAAAATAGCATTAAATCTGTCTTCGGGCATGCAAACTTGCTCCCCTAGATAATGCAATGTCCTGGTAATTAAGTTGATAAAGAAAGACGTCACAAAAGGTTGTATATTTTAAGGTAATTTCTTGCAAATTGAATCGTGTGTCTCCGTAAACTCAAAAAATCCTTTTTAGGTGCTAGAGGTAGGCAAACCATTAGTCTCCTCGAATATTCTACGAATTTCCTAGGAAGATTAAAGTATGTTGCTAATATGTTGTATCCATGAGCTTAAGAAAAACTATCATTTCCAACATCATCTTGTATGTATCCAACCTTTACTTGCTGTTTCTTTGTTATTAAGTCAATATAATTTTACATCTTAAATCTTGGACAAAAAAAAAAATTTATACATATATCGCAACTGGAGAAAACAAAATCCAACCATATCCATAAAATAGCAGGAAACGCCCTTATTTGCTTTTTGTGAACAACCTTTTAATGACGGTGACTCAAGGAGAAGGAGGATAAAGTACATCCTCTTAAATACCCACTGCTGCTGCTGCTGCCGCACACATCCAAACACACCAAGTAGAAGAAGAAGCACGTTCCTCTAGTGTTAACGTCATGTTGTTGTGCTCATATTACTCACTATCCTTTAGCGCTGAATCCTGCCAAAAAGGAGGACAAGTGAAAAAACTACCTGCAATTTTTGAATGAAAAAGACAGATACAATACACAAACATTATGACTTGATTACTTGAAAGGTGAGGTTAAAACACAGGTTAGCCAATTTTTTCCGCTCCAATACAAACAAGAAACCTCCTAAGAATCCTCGTTAATCCCAATGGTTTAGCCTAATTTAAATATTGTCAAATATATTTTACTTTGGTTGTGTTTTACGGCTGCAACAGCACATGCCAGGATATTTGTATTTACTTTGGTCCTGTATTTTAAAGAGAAAATTGGTTTAACTTGCACCTGCCGTTCATTCATATTGAGTTTATTGAAAATTCCTTAGACTTATTGTGATTCACAAATGAAAAAAAAACAAGCAGCTGCTTTACAAAAACATTTGCAAATGTTACAGGGGTTTTCTGGTTTTCTTGAAATAGTGTTTTCTCCCTAATTGCTAACATTTCTGGATGATTAACGATACAATGATCAGGTACTCTACGAGAAAGATTCCACCTTTTTGATAGAGTTCATACTTCGTTCTATTTTCAATTTTGTGAGGTGGCGTACGCATCTTACCTTTTTTCAACACTCATCACTTTTCATTGATCTGTTAGCATTAAAACTTCGCTATCACCCCTCATTCATTTGCATACTATGTATATTTTCACCATACTGACATCTAGACATTTCTTGTATTCTTTCTTGCGAATCAATAAAATGATGGCGTCAGTGTCATTCCGCATAAATATGTCTGTTCGTCTGTCTGTCGATTTCGAGCAGCTCAATACTCAAGGGCAGTAATAAATGCAATTCTAAAATATTTTACTGACAGTTCTGTGTTGTTGCTCTTGTATTATTTTTAATTAAATTTAAATTATTAACCTTGAAAAAAATACAACTACAAACTGTTGATTTCTCTAGTTCAAGTTTTTATTTTGATTGGGAAGTTTTAAGTTTAAATTTATTTTAATTCTATGAATAGAACCTCTTAAAGAGTGTTCATCAAGAAGAGTGATTGATTTTGTTAATAGTAAGACTTTAAAGTCGTTTCTCCACCGACAACTCTATTTAAAAGCGAAATATTTTTATATTTCCCTAATTTGTGTGCATGCCCCGACAGAAAAGAAAGATGATGATGCCAAAGACATATTCTATGAGCTCCTAGAGGAAACGTATGACCGCTGCCCTGACCATGACATTAAGATTGTACTAGGAGATTTTAATGCTAAAGTTTCATTCAACTATTGACATTTTCAGTCTACATGCTGACAGTTCCGAAAACGGTATGAGACCGCAGCAAAAACATGGTGATTTGTGGTACAAGATTCCAGCATAAAGACATCCACAAGGCTACTGGGGTATCCCCTGATCAAAGAACGACGAACCAAATTGATCACGTGGTAATTGATGGAAGGCACTCATCCAGTGTAATGGACGTACGAGTGATCAGAGGAGCTAAAAGCGATTCTGATCACTACCTGGTAGCAGCAAAGGTTTGCACAAGATTCAAAAATCGTACGAAACCAGACACAGAGAATGCAAGACATCGGAAAGCTGCAATTACCAGAGGTATCCACAGCCTACTCAAGGAAGCTCTCGCAACTTCTGGCACAGAACCCACCCCCTCCCGATGACGATGCTGAAGCGCAGTGGAAACCCATTTCCGACTCTATAAAAACTGCCGCAACAACCGTACTTGGTTTCAAAAAACCGCTTCGCAATAAACCGTGGTACGATGAAGAGTGTCGCATTGCAAATGACGAAAAGAACGCTGCACGTATGGTACTGCTTCAGTCAATTGCAACGCGAGCTGCAACTCAGCGATATAGGGAGCAAAGACAGTATCTTTAGGAGTAAGAAATGGCAGTGGAGAAAGCGCGAGAGTGAGAAAATTGAGACATACAGAAGGAAGAACGAAGCCCGAAAATTCTACCAAAAAGTTAAAAACGGAACTAATGGACATGGTTCAGGGCCCCCCTTCTGTAAAGACAAGGCCGGAAATCTCATAGCAGATGTGCAGAGCATGCTAGGAATATGGAGCGATCATTTCTCCGCGCTACTGGTACCTGAGATATCAAATGACAAAGGAACAATCGATCACAATGTGGACGGCGACGTTCTATCAAAGACTAAAACCAATTATCTCTTACCTGATTGGACCATACCAGCGTGGCTTTAGGCCTGGCAAATCGACAACTGGCCAGATTTTCACGCTACGCCAAATTCTGGAGAAGACACACGAAAAACAAATCGACAACTATCATCTATTTGTCGATTGTGAGGCGGCCTTCGATAGCCCGATACGGGAGAAACTCTACGAAGCAATGTCTGAGCTTGGTATTCCTGCAAAACTCATACGCCTTTGCAGGATGGCCTTGACGAACACCAAATCCGCAGTGAAAATTGGTAAGGATCTTACCAAATCTTTCGAAACGAAGCGAGACGTCAGGCACGGCGACATCCTATCGTGCGATCTCTTTAACACCTTAATGGAGATCATTATGAGAAAAGCTGCAGTCAACATGAATAGAACCATCAGCAGCAAAAATCACATGCTGCTCGCGTACGCTAATGATATAGATATCATTGGGCGCACAGTTAGAGAAGTTACTGCGGTTTTTTCGAGAATTGAGAAGGAGTCAGCAAAACTGGGTCGACGGTAAATGAGACAAAATTAATGGTTACAACGAATAGGGGCTCCACACGATTAGACCAAAGCGTGAACGTTGATAACCGTTATAATTTCGAGGTGGTGGACGAATTTATACACCTCGGATCTCCAAAACAAAAACAACAACGTCAGCCTTGAGATCAAGCGGAGAATTGTGCTTGCAATTATATGCTATTTTGGGCGAAGCAAGCACATTAGAGATAAAGCCCTCCCTCGAGTAACAAAAGTCCAGCTGTACCAGACTCTCATTCAACTGTCATTCCTATCGCAAGCAGACGAAACATCTGTAGGAGTCTTGGAGAGAAAAAATACTCCGAAAAACTTATGACCCTCTAGTGCACAACGGCGAGTATCGGCGACGCATGAACCATGAGCTGTGTGAGTTTTATTCTGACATTGACATAGTTAAGCGGATCAAAGTAACGTGATTGCGCTGGCTTGGCCATTTCAGTAGAATGGATGAAGACGAACCAGCACGAAGGGTTTTCGAAACCGAACTCGAAGGAAGACGAAAAATAGGAAGACCAAGACTCCGCTGGAGGGATCAGGTTGACGAATCCCTGCGTACCAACTGGAGAAATAAAGCAAAAGATCGAACTGATTGGCGAAATATGATATCTTCGTTTTGTAAGGTTAATGACCCCCCGGGGTTGCCCGAGACCGGATAAGTAAGTAATTAAGGAGAACGCCGCGGTAGATATCGAATTACCGGTAAATACAATATTATTGGCTCAACCCTTATCTATAAATCACCCATGGACATATTTACTCTATCTATTACCTGAATAATTCTTGGGTCTAAAAACCGTTGGGGAAACATATTTCCATTGGTCTTCAAGTAGTTAAACGCCAGGGAGAGTTGGTACAGTCGAAAATTGGTAGCTGTACCCAAATTATTCCGAAAAGCAGCACCATCTATTCATAAAATCACATTCTTCTAAATGTTTCAAGTTTTAGTTTAGTTCAAGTTTTAGTGGCGCGAAATAAAGACAGGACCTAGTCTGTTTAAAATTTAGTGTTAGTAAAACTGAAATAAATTAGAGTTAATAAAACTAAAATAAGGGTTTGAAAACCACCTTACATCAATTCTATGTTTTATATTTTTAACTTGTTTTATAAAGGGTGTCTCAATAAGATTTCAATTTTTAAATTTTGTGTAATTTTTGTGTTGTGCAAGTGGCAACTCTGAAATTTGGCAGCTGTCACGTATGTTTATTCCGATTATTTAAACTAAAGCGCTTCACGAAAGAACAACAAGTTATAATTGTGAAAACTTATTACAAAAATTTGGAAAGTTGTGCTGAGATTGCTCGCAAACTTCGAACCATTCGAAGTGTGATCAAATAATTTGAAGAAACTGGATCGGTTATGGCCAGTAAGACTCCTGTACGTCAACGTACCCGTCGGTCTCTTGGAAACATTACTGGTGTAAACAAGACTAACGCCGAAACCCCGAAAACATCAATTCGGCATCGTTGTCAGCAACTTTAAATTTCACGAAGCACTACGCAGCGAATTTTGACAAAAGACCCCCACTTTCATGAACGCACAATTCAGCTTACTCAGGAGCTCAAACCAGCAGACCATGGAAATCGTCAGCAATTCGTTAAATTGGTAATGCAGCACAGTGAAGTCAGTGCAAAGTTTTCAAAAAATAGTCAACTTCACCGATGAAGCGTATTTCCATCTGAATGGCTTCGTGAATACACAAAATTGTCAAATTTGGGGTTCAGAAAATACTCATGCAATCACAACCAGCAACTGTCTGATGCGGATTTTGGTCAGGCGGCGTGATTCGGCCTTAGTTTTTTGAAGATGAGGCCGAAATTGGAGTGACTGTGAACGGCATTCGTTACAGGAACATGATAACGGTCATGTCATAAACTCTCTTATATTTAAATGCAATCATTACAATGTCTACTTACAAAGATTCGTACTTTTACATAAAGCCATATATGTGTTCCATCCCAAACATCCATATACTTACGTCGGAGCATTCGTATGTTTCCTCCCAAACGAACGATTGACGACTGCATGCATTAAACTCTAAAACGCAACAGATGAGTCAACATAAGAAATACTCAATTCATTTACACACACATTCCAGAGTAGTTATAAATCACTGACTGAAAAAATAATGCAAAAATACAGTTACGCTTTTGCAATAACATAAACATAAACTGAGAACAATCTCCCTTTGAAGCAAACTGTCCACCAGACACATCTGTATTTGGATTACAAACACTATATTATAACATATAAATCATTGTGTCTGAAAAATGTAATATTGATTAGCAAAAAATATGTATTTGGACACAAGTATACTATATTTGCGACAAGCCCCAAACACACGTTGTATTTGCAGCCAAACAAAAAAAATACCAATGGATGTTCATAATTATGCACCCTTCCCTTCCTTAGGCAGGTCTGTTGGCGACCTTCGAGTGGAAATCAGAATGGATACGCATAAGCACTGACAATTGTCTCCTTCAAATAGTCCTGTTGGCAGACCTACACGCTGAAAAACACGGCGGCCCTGTAACAGTATGCTGGAACCATGTATATGTTTGGAACATCCATATACTTATGTGCAAGCATTGTTTTCATGAATTGAAGATTTGCTGCGTTTTTGTTTCTTTGTTGTCTGTCACATTTTTGTTTTCAGCCGTTTTCAACAAACAAAGCCACATTTGGGTCTCAAAAACATATTATAACATATTTATCATTGTGTCTCGAACATGTAATATTGAATAGCAAACATAATGTGTTTGGACACAAATATACTATATTTGCGGCATGCTACAAACACGTTATATTTGCATCCAAACAACAAAAAAGACAGATTTTTCAGCATGGAAGAAGGAACGTAGAAGGCACAATGGTCGCTCAACAGGCCAGTTGGCAAGCCAGTTAAGGGAACGCGAGATATATGTGGTTATTCATGAAACTGTTTTTCACAAATTGGCAATTCGTCATTTCAGAATCATAACTTGCGGTAGGCGAATAGCCAACACGCTTGTCTATAATTACTGAGGTTGTGTGTTCGATTTTGAAAAATTGGAATTTTGAAAAAAAAACACTTATTAGTATTGAAATTGGAAAAACTTAAATATTGTATTAACTTTTTTGCTCGCAATATTCAAATAATTATAAATATATGTAGTTAATTATTTGAATATTTTGAACACAAAAATAATTTTTCCTTAAGTCCTTCTAAAAATATTCCTGTAGTACATTTGGGATACCCTTCATTCTGTACGGTCTGAAAGAGAATGCCTTCTAAGAGGCCTTGTCATTGCAGGCTTGTCGAGAGAAGGGAAATATGTAAGCCTCCCTTTCCTATGTTGCCCAATTTTACTTTGGAATGAGGATTGATACGAGGTCGGTTCAATAAGGCCGTGACTTTTCGAACTTCCCTTGTAGTTATAGAACAGTACCACCTGTTAATAGACTACTGTCAAAATTTTGAGCAAGTTCCCTCATTTACTTTGCGTTTAAAACAGTTGTTCAAAACAAACGTTTTCAAAACGTGAATTTTTTTAAAAATTGAAAAAAGTTAATTTCAGGTTCTCATTAAAAATTATTTTTTGCGAAAACACCCGTCAATCAAACCCAGGAAAAGCTTGAAAACAACTATGGGGACTCTGCACCATCGATTTCAATGGTAAATAAGTGGTTTACTGACTTTCGTTGTGGTCGCACACGTACAAATGACGCTGAACGTTCTCGACGGCCAATTGAGGTCAATACACCCGAAAATGTCGAAAAAATCCACGATATGGTGTTGGCCGATCGAAGAGTAAAAGTGCGTAAGATTGTTGATGCCATAGGCATTTCATATGGCAGTGTGGTTTCGATTTTAAATGATCAGTTGGGTTTAAGAAAGCTGTCTGCAAGATGGGTGCCGCGTTTGCTCTCAATTGACTATAAATGGAATCGTGTGACAACTTCAAAGGATTGTCTGGAGTTGTTTAATTGGGCTACTAATTGGTACCTCATCCGCCATATTCTCCGGCTTTAGCCCACAGTGACTATTTCCCATTTCCGAACCTAAAGAAATGGCTCGGTGGAAAGAGATTAAGCTCTAACGATGAAATTATTGATCAAACAAATGCCTATTTTATGGACCTCGAAAAATCCTATTTTTTGGAAGGAATCCAAAAATTGGAGAAACGTTGGACTCAGTGTATTGAGATTATGTTGAAAAATAAATATTTTTTTTGCAAAAAAAAAATTGTGTTTCATTCAAAAAGTCACGGACTTCTTGATCCGCCCTCGTATGTTGATATTGATATGTTGATATTGATATTGACGATACTTTGAAATAAGGATGGAACTTTGAATAGTTCCTATTATTACTTCTGGGGTGATTCGTACGTTTGCAGTAACTTGATAAAATCTCTGGAGTTTATTATTATATGATTGGCAAGCTTGTGGTCGCTAGATCATATAGTTCGTTGAATTCCTAGTCATTCTTGTTGGTAGTATGATCTGGAATATTACTCGGTTATAGTGTGAGCATTATCTATTCAAATTTACGATACGACATTGATCCACAGGAATTAGGCACAAAGGGACAGAGAGAGGACAGTGATTTTTAGTTGGATAATTTTTAACTAGAGGCGAAGAAACCTACAAATTCTACCGGATAACACAGAGTGGTCGTGGTAGTGTTGGTATTGGTATTTGCCATCGAATGAACTCAATACAGGGTGAGAACTATATCCGTTCAACCTAACCGTCAGAGACATCTTTTTCGAATACAAATCAGACATTGTTAAAACAGTTATAGATACACATCACCTATAAAAATGTGTTGGAGATAAAAACAAACAAACAAAAAGCAGCTACACCATAAACGAGTAGAACGAAAACATCATGAAGATGATGATAATGATGATGATGGTGCCAATGAGAAGAAGAAGAACGCCAAGAAAAAAAAGTTAAAAGTACTACAAGTATTTGTGAATGTATGAACGACTATGAGTAAATGTTTAGACATCTACGTGATACATGATGACTCTTTCCTAGCCAAAGTGGGAGAGGGGAAGGGAATTAGAGTTGGTGGTGGGGAAGTTGGCAGCATCATTTACCATAGGTATTGGGGAAGGGTGAGACAAGTGGTGGGACATAATGGGTAGACATATTGCTTTTGTTCTTGTTTTTTTTGTTGGTATGGAGTAGAAATGTGGAATTCTTAAAGCAGAAGCAAAACTAATATTAAATTGGAAAATATTTGCAAAAAGATATACAAAAAAAAAAAATAATGTATATATAAAGTACAGATACGAATACGAATGCTACCCCAAAAGATAGTTACCATTTTTTATGGAGATAATATTTGCAAGCAAACACTCGAGTAATAATGTTAGTTCTAACTACGAAGTTGTCACTTCATCAGGATGAATTCCACTGTGCAACAGTGGATTTCGGGCCTCAACCAAACCCAAAAATTGTGGAAGTGCTTGGACGTGGTATCACAAAACTCCGCTCAGGTTTTGCCCCTATACGTAACAACTTTTTTTTACAGGCCGAAGAAAATTTAGGAGGTAGGTCAGGGCCCTATTTCAGATTTTACTTCAATAAATCGTAAACTGCTCGAAATTGCATTACAACCATTGACAATATTGTAGCTATTTTCCCACTTCACAATTCCCTCGAATATAGTTCTGTCCCTCTAATATATCTAGTTCTCCTCTCGAGAGATTAATCAGGGGGTTTTTTCTATGGCACAGCTGATCGAAAAGCCACTAGGGAAATGATGTACAACGAGAGACCAAAGAAGACATTCAGATTACAGACCATCAGGGGGATCCTAAGGCACAGCTGATCGAAAAGGTACT
Source organism: Phaonia tiefii (assembly GCA_963931995.1). Lineage (NCBI taxonomy): Eukaryota > Metazoa > Arthropoda > Insecta > Diptera > Muscidae > Phaonia > Phaonia tiefii. Next base: position 145,963,452 of record OZ008370.1, read on the forward strand.
AGGCCGATGATGGAGAATGAGAGAGCAAAGAAGACAGGAACTAATTTTAAATAGTGTTTATTGTAGACTTGTGTCGAACTCGTTCACTAGTTCTCGAACTCGTTCATTTAAGGTGCCCAGACATAACAATCACGAACATAATTTCCATTTCGAACATGTGCATTATGTTCGTAAGGGTGCTTTCTGGTCACCCTAAATTAACTATGTATATAGTTCATGAACGACACAACTCTAGTTTATTGATACTAATGACAACTAAATTATGTTGCATGTTGTTTGCATTGAACGAAAATACGCATTCCCTTTGATTTCTGTCCGTTTTATGTGCAACGAAAGTGTAAAATTGGTAAATTACAGCAGCAAATAAAACTCTTATGAAGAGGCATCGTAGAGAGTAATGGAAACTCTTAAGTGTTACTCTATGAGACCATGCAGCAAACTAAGTTTAGAAGTGTTTGATTGATACTAAAAATTATGTTTGCATAGAACGAAAATACGAATTCCCTTTTATTTTGGTCCGTATTATGCCAACCAAAGATTAAATTACCAAAGCAACTCGAACTCGATGAAATGGCCTACTACTACCTCGTCGTCATGAAGAGGCATCGAAGAGAGTGATGGAGGCTCTTTAGTATTGCTCTGTGGATGAGTCTTAACCTACCTCAAAACAATGGGAAAAAGTGCATTCTCGCTTTGACGAAACGTCATGACCGTCCTCGGGTAGAAACATTAACATTAACTAGCCAAGCACATAACGGGTGTTTTTTTAGCTGCATGAGAACTATACATATCGCTAACTATGGTCTCACAGCTGAGAACGTCAAACTGTATTGACATTTCTGTTCAGTAAGGTTTTGCAAGTCATCATGAATCGTTCTTCCAAATTGTGGAAATTTACTTTGAAAAAAATAAATCTGTTCGCGAAGTTCGTAGAGCACTTCCTCCATTTTACGGTCCAAGAATTGTGTTTAGTGATGAAGCTCATTTCTGCCAACCGAAGACTCAACCTCGATTTATAATTTATTCGGTTGTGACAACTGAATCCTCAATTACATTCGTTCAGTCAACTAAATTTTCTAAAATTTCGGTTGGAACAACCGATTTTGAAATTAATTCGGAGGCATGAACCGAAATTGGTACCATATTCGGTTGTAGTAACCGAATATAGACTTAATTCGGTTCTCATGAATTCTGTTGGTACAACCGAATTCATTTTCAATTCGGTTACCACAACATAATTCTATGTATTTAAAATCTGGCGTTTAAAATTCACGATTTTTTTGTTGTTGTTAAGAATGGTAAGTAAATATGCTTTGAATTAAATCATCTTATTTTGCAGAAATTATTCAAGCAGATATCAACAGTTTTAAAGTCTTTCAAGGTCGGTCATGTGAGATATGCTGCAATTGTCGGTATACAAAATGGTTTAGAACTTAAATCAACGGATACAACATGTCAGAATTAGTGTGGTGTCCCATGATGGCCGGGACTTGAAAAATGTCGGAAGAGGCACGCAAAACAAATTTAGTACCCTATAGATTACCCCAAATATAATGACTTTATTTTCTCGCTTTTTAATTTGTTGATACGAATACAGGAAAATAAATCATTAGTTTTAAAGAAAATTCTAATAATTCATTTATGATACTATCTAGATTCGGTTGTAACAACCTCTAATTCGGCTGTTACAACCTCTGATGATGGTGTGTCAACCTCTAATGAGATTGTGTCAACCTCTGATGACGTTGTGTCAACCTCCAATGAGGTTGTGACAACCTCGAATTCGGTTGAGACAACCTCCTAATTCGGTTACGGCTAAATTGACTGTCTCAACCGAATTTTTCTGTGAGTGTGTCGACAAACCAGCAACTCTTGACGCATTGTAAGCCAGTATTCAAGCCACCATTGGCGCCATTCGGCCAGATTTATTGGAAAGAGTAGTTAACAATTGGACTGATCGAATGGACCATGTAAATCGTAGTCGCGGCGGACATATGCCGGAAATAATATTTAAAACATAAAACTCATGAAATTATGTACCAGATTATAATAAAAAAGTTTCATTCCAACAATAGTTCTGTCTTGTATTATCATTTTAATTTACATACAGCTAAAAAAAACACCCTTTATAAAGTAATACCTAAGCGAGGAGATATGAGATGGATAAGCAGTGTATACGATAACCACCTCATATGGGTGCCGAGGCACGGGTACATTGCACGCAACGAGTGAACTGACCGGATTTGTGATGACCTTTTATGTATTACTGGATCTGCAGCACGTATGCCTCTATCACTTTGGTCTGAAGACATAGTATATAAATAAATGGTTTCTCATTACATCCCATGAAGGAATTGGGGAGATCACAACTAGTGGGCTGTGCGATTTTTGGTTTTATACTCACTGACTGGGACCTACAGTTTTGAGAAGCTTTTTCATGGCTAAATACTCGATAGTGTCGCCGTCACTATGCGAGAAATTTAAGGTGGTCAGGGCAGGGATCGAACCCAGGATCTCATGGGTTTGTGCCATTGAGAGATATTCGACGATAATGAACTTCCACCAGGTGGAGTTACAAGAACTGTAGACGTATAGCCTGTTTCTCTATCTCGAACGAAAAGCTAAGCGACCGAAAATTAGTCACTTAAATTCGACTTCAATTGGTTTCCTCTAAGTCGAAATTTTCGTTCGCCAGACTCCATGTTTGTTCGAAGTGACAGCACATTCGAAATATAGAAACCAAAATTTGTACTGAATAGTTTTATATTTTCATTCGAGTTGAACCGACGAGATTGTGAAACCCAAATCAACTTTCTTTCGTGTCGAACACGAACGAAAGCTTTCGTTCGAGATAGAGAAGCACGCTGTTAACTTGTTCATGTCGTTTTTATATAGAACTGTGGAATTTAGATGTATTTTGCACTTTTTTGTTAACTTTTATAGTAGGTATATATTTGTGTTGTATTTAACACAACTATTTTACCATAGAAATGCGAAATGACGTTGGTATTATCTTGTCGAATCCCAGCGGCGGAAGTCATGACCTGGAAGGCATGAAATCATGACCAAACAGGCCTTCTTTAAAATACGGAAGGCCTTCCCTACACATTACCTCCTCCTTTATTTTTAACATTGCATGAGATTAGGAGGCAATGCCTTCCTTGTCCATTGCCTAAAGACGAACTTAAAAAGCACGCAAAGATGCCTTTAAATGCCGTAGAAGGCATTTACTTTAATTTATTTTTGTTAAACAAAAATAAAATTAAAATAATTTATTTTATCTCTATCCACTTCTACATATTTATTTATAAAGTATGTATGTATCTCTCTTATAAAGTTGTACCACGCCCAACTTCAAATTGAAAATTTTAAAAATACATTGAAAAATATTAAATAAAAAATATAATTTTAAAATTTTTATGAAATTTTCCAACTAAATTACGGTTAAAAAGAATCGGAAAAGATATTTCTCAAAATTTTGAAAATGTTCTTCTTGATTATATCTGATGAAAAAATCATGCATTCCGCAGGCCTTATTTTAGGAAGGCATTTCAAAACAACAATTCCGCATGCCTTATTTATGTAAGGCCTTGCGACTTCCGCCGCTGGGATGTTTTGCACAAATGCCTATATATGCAATATTGAACCCATGCATTCCACCATCCTACGTTTACGTGCTATTGAAGTTAAAATTATTGAGAGAATAAACTTCTATACTTTGTTTTACTCTATGGATATTGGTGGCATATTTCTGTATATTTTTGACAAATGACATTGTCATATAGGAAATTGGCATTTCCTATAAGGAAGCAACCGATAATCGCTGGATTTTTACCAAGTCACGTCTATTATGTCCAAAAAAAATGATCTTGAAGAGGAAGTATTTTAATGGTAGTAGCAGCGATCACTGGGAACTGTTTGACACACGCAAAAAAGTAGGAATCTCAGCCCATGAATTCTGTATGATTTCTATGGCGACGAAGACATGGTCAAGATCGTCAAACATCTTTGGCTTTTTGTATGAGAGGGGAAACATTTGTATGACGTTATTGCACTGTGGAACACAAGAAAAAAACAGATTCTAACAACGGATTCTGGTAGAGAGGTTACAAAAATACACTTGTACCGTCATTTTGAAAGTTTACGTCTGTGTTTCTTTTTTAAGAGGGGGTGAAATTTTCCCCCTTTTGCACATTCTTATGAGGAAGGAATTCATAAATTTTACCCTAACATTTAGGGTATAGGATGTGTTCAGCAATTTTATGTAAAATTTACGGGAAACATTTTTGTGGAATACTTTACCCCCTCTACCAGAATCCATTGTCACCACAACCTTGTTATTTTCGAAAAGGTTTCATTTCGCTCCAGAGTGTTGTCAGAAAGTTAGAGGGAATAGAGTTTTGCTTGTAGTAAACACTGGTTAATCGGGGTAAATGCGCGTGATTCTCGACGTGAAGTCCTTTACCATAGGTAGGCATTACCCCAACGGAACATGCTTTGTGCGAATGTTAGGGTTCAAGCGCAACTTCTAACTCTTCATGGATAAGATTATTTTAATCTGGTGATTATTTTAGTCTTTTCGATAACAGGAAAATTCATTCAAACTTCCAGTTTAGCTGCTGGTCAACCTTTAAAATATTAACTTAGAATTTAATAAATTATCGGAAGACAGGAGGCTTCCACCTCATTGCTAACCTTTACTCCGAAATCAAGAACAACAAACAACAATGGTTTCCCATTACATCCCATGAAGGGATTGGGGAGAGCTTCTCACAACCAGTGTTCAGTGAGCTTTCTAGTTTTACGCTCATTGGTTAGCACCAACAATTTTACACCGGTTCCAAACGGTATTTTAAGAAGCTTTTTTTAATTGTTAAGTTCTCGATAGTGTCGCCATCACTAAGCGAGGTGACCGTCGTTGAAAGACTTGCAAGGTGGTCAGAGCAGGGATCGACCCACGTCTCATGTACAAGAGCCGCGCACACTAAACCATTTCACCACCGACGGTCACACTCCCCCATCTACACTCAAGGTCCAATTAGTCTTGACGGTTGACGGTAGAGGTTGACGGTTGACGTTCTACTTAATGTTGCTCGGTTAGTTATGACGGTTAGACGGTAGAAAGACAAAAAAAAAACTGATCGAAGAGCATTTGTACATAATATAATTTGCCGGCATGAGTTTTGGGTTAAAAAGTGATTGTGTCAAATAAAAAAATTAAAAATAAAAAGAAAATTGTGGTTGCCGTGTAATTGTGTATTGCCGCGCACAAAATGTCGAAGTAAAAGCAATAACAATAACAGCTGATCGGTCTTGACGGCTGACGGTTGACGGTTGCTTCTGCAACCTGCAGAAGTCTACCGTCGTGACCCGTCAATTTTAGTTTTCTCTCTCTAACACATGTAAAATGCAACGCCAACTCAAACAGCTGATCGCTTACCGTCAACCGCCAAGACTAATTGGACCTTCACAGTTAAATACGGTTGAGACCGCCGAATTAGCAGTAACCGAATTTAGAGGTTGCCACAACCCCACTAGAAGTCATCACAGCCGAATCAGAGGTTGTCTCAACCGAATTAGAGGTTGCCGGTTGTAACAACAGAATTCGTGAGAAATTCGGTTACAGAAACAGACTTGACGCCAAATTCCGTCGTTGCAACCGATTGTTGCACCTGAATTGATGCCACATACGGTTACTCCAACCGAATTTGATACTAATTTCAATTGTTGCATCCGAATTAATTCCAAATTCGGTTGTTCTACCCGAAATTTTTTAAAATTTAGTAGACAGATCGAACATTTTTGAAGATTCAGTTGTCACAACCGAATCAATTATGAAACGAGGTAGCTTCCACCGAATTTCAGTTGTGGGGACTAAAGTCGTTCGTGACAACCTCAGTTCGTTTGTCGCAACCGCAATTCGGTATTAACAGCCGAATTTACAGTTGCGACAACCTCAAACAATTAGTTCTCTCAGACAAAACATCAGGAATAGGAACCCATCGCCTTTGGCAAACCAGTTTACGGAAGTACGCCATCATCGCACAATCAACCTTCAGCAATTACGACCTCTTTTTCCGCCCAAGACATCGTATATCAATTGATCAAGAACCAGTATTTAAGTTACTCGCCCTTGGTTAGAGGTGAGAACTATCCAAACCTACTTAGTGATATGAGTTACAGACCCTGATTGAGAGGCAACTCCACCTCGAGCATACGTGCCTTCATATAATATTTCGTAAAATGTCGGGAATGTCACACGGCGGGCGTAAATGCGGGCAGGACAGCGGCCACTTAGTGGTAAGCGTGACCGAGAGATTTGATTAAACTTCTCAGTGGAATGCGAAAATACGGATTTTTCTTTCTGGAGCAACGTTTGGTTTACTGTCGAGGGCAGATTTAATGTATTTGAGCCAGATGGTAAACTTAATGTTTGGAGAGGCAAAAATCAGGAACATCGTTGCATTTCATTGATGTGATTATAGACCAAAACGTGTATCGTGTAGATATTCTAAGGGAGGAAGTGCCGAAAAATTGGGCCTTACCGGAGGCTGGCACTTCTATCGGGATAATGACCAAAAGCACAAGGCCAATAAAATACACGCTGAAAAATTTGTTTTTTTTTTTGATTGTTTGGATGCAAATACAATGTGTTGCCGCAAATATAGTATACTTGTGTCCGAACACATTATGTTTGCTATTCAATATAGCATGTTTGGGATACAATGATTAATAGGTTATGATACATGTATTTGTGACCCAAATGTGGCTTTGTTCGCTGGAAACAAAAACGTGACAGACAATAAATAAACAAAAAGCAGCAGATCTTCAATTGACGAAAACAATGCTGACAAATATGTACATGGTTCCTGCAATATGTTACTGTGGTCCTGGCTTCTGTCTCCCCGGATCGTACACGCTGAAAATGTTGCCATTTTTTGTTGGTTGGATGCAAATATAACGTGTTTGAAGCTTGACGCAAATATAATATACTTGTGTTCAAACACATTGTGTTTGCTATTCAATATAACATGTTTGGAGCACAATGATTAATAGGTTATAATACATGAATTTGTGACCCAAACGTGGGTTTGTTTGTTGAAAATTGCTGAAAATGTACATGGTTCCTGCAATATGTTGCTGGGGCCGATGTTTTTTGTGGGATTATCTCGACAGGAAAGTTCAAGAACACAAGGGTTTCCAGTAGATTGGAGTTGAAAAATGTCATTCTGGGAGAATGGAAAAACATACCACTTGACTTGCCGAAAATTAGTCAAGTCTATCGCCAAGAGACTGAAAATGATTGGAGATTTACAGTGGGAGGACACCTGGAACCGAAGATCATTGAAAGTGTACGAGTTTGACTTGCGCACTTATTCTCAAGTAGTTCAGGTTTATTTAGTTTAATTTTATAAAAAAACAATGAATATTAATTTTGTTTGTCTGATAAATGCACAATCAAAATTCATATTACATATGATTTGACTATAAAATTAATGTAGAGCAGTGTCCGAGTTTGGCTTGGAGTGACTGTATATCAGAAATTTCTGGAAGGCTTTCAGTCAAACATATGTATGTTTGCCCATAGACAAATCAGCTGTTCTCTCGCTTAAAGGCTGGAGATGCGATATTTCGAATGCAATTGAAGCATCATACAACGAATTTTGTCCCCCCCCCCATGTAAATGAGTGTAAGGATTTTCGTCTTCAAAACAAATGGGATTGTTTGAATGCCTAACTATTTTGCTCGAGTGCACTTTGCAGCGACTACATTCTATGGCAATGCAATTGCTTTTTGGTGGGCTTGGTTGGGAAGGAGTCGTCCTACGAAGGAAGTTTGTTCTCTACTGTCTTTAATACTTTTTATTACATTTTCCGTATACACATACATGCATACATACATACATCTGTATACACATATGTATGTACATATATATTTTGTATTTTTGTAGTTTGCATTTTCTTTTGAGTTGGTGTTTCTTCTTTTACATATTACGTGCTTGTTGTTGCTGATTTCGCTTTGGGTGCTCATTTATCAATGGGTTCTCTTTCGATGCACATCTTTATTCACATTTATACTTTCAATGCGTTTGTGTGTTTGGTTTTCAAGTCACTTTAATAAAAATAGAATTATATGAAATGGAGAAGGGGGTGGAGGGAGGGGTAGAAAATGATACCAAAAATGGAGAAAAACAATATAAACACAAAATTAAAACAGAATATGAAAAAAAAACGAAAAGAAATTAAATGAAATAAAGTGAAAACAAAAATCTATAATTCAACAATAGTAGAGAGATTGAAGGACGTACTGACACAGGGGTATGTAGGGACAGACGGACGGAAGCATAACTCAGGCTAATGCAGTGGCAATGGAAATGGAAGTGCCTCTGACAATGACAATTTATTTAAATATTCACAAACGTCATGGAATTTTTTTTATTATTTGTTTTCATTACAAGTGAAATATGGTTATAATTGAAAACACGTGTCAAATGTATCTGCTGCGACGTAACATGCATAGTATTTACAAAGTACATAAATACATATGTATGTACATATCGGGCGAGTACCTACCTGCAAAAATAGCAAGTACGAATACACAAATTGTAGCCACCTGACAAGTCAACCTAAGTACCACATGCTTCCTCTACTTCCCTCTAGAGGCGTGGAACCACTACCTCATCGGCCGTCTCTGTTTGGTTTGATTTCAGTTTAGGAATGATTTCAAGGTAAATAGTTGTACTGCATTAAGTTGGTTACTTTTTTTGTTCGAATATGAATACACACGCAAAGAAAAACCGTACGAGCTCGAAAAAATATTAAATCTAAAATATTTCATATTTAACTTGCGGAGATTTCAATTCTGACAAAAAAAATCGATTTCGATTCTGAGAAAAAATACTTACCCCCCTACTTAGTACGAAGTAAAAACTGGGAGCAGCTTCACTGCGAAACTCAGACCAGAGAGAATGCCTATCTGCTAGCACGGGTGTGGTTGTCCCACTTGTGGAAGTATAGTGCTGGCTGTGGTTGCCACCAAAATCGCTGGTAGAGGCTATGTAGTTGCCTTGTATATGAGTTACTTGTAAGGAAATATGCCAGGCAAGTGCATATCTTCGAAACATGGGATCCTGGGCCTTATCACGGAAGAGGTTTGGATAGTACGACATTCCATACCAAGGAGGAGTAGTTCACGTACAGAGGGTTGCTCAATTGGTAGCTCGTGACCGGAAGAAAGAAGTCGCGCTGGCGGGTATACGAATACGGCGCGTTCGTTCTCCCATGTAATCATGTAACGGGTTTTTCAACAGAAACGCTACAAAAGTAAATCGATAGGGACAGCAACCGACGCCATATTTTTTCCCGCTCTTCTGACATTTCTCTTCAGTAAGGTTTGCCATTTCATCATGGAAAGATATACGAGCCAACAACGAGTCGAAATTATTAAAATTTACTACCGAAATGTGGAGTCAGTGGCCTCAACTTTAAGAGCTACGTCCAATTTATGGTCTTCAGCGATGAGGCTCATTTCTGGCTGAGTGGCTTCGTCAATAAGCAAAATATGCGTTATTGGTCAGACAGCAATCCACACGTAATCCATGAGTCATCATTGCATCCCGAAAAAATTACGGTTTGGTGCGGTTTATGGGCCGGCGGCGTCATTGGGCCGTATTTCTTCTGTGATGATCAAGACCGGCACATTAGTATGAATGCGAATCGCTACCGTTCAATGATAACCGAATATTTTTGGCCCCAATTGGATAATATGGACTTGGAGGACATGTGGTAGCAACAGGACGGCGCCACAAGCCACACAGCGAATGCCACAATCAATTTATTCGAAACAAAGTTTGGTGAACGTGTTATCTCACGAAATGGCCCGTCGATTGTCCGCCTCGGTCGTGCGATTTGACGCCGTTAGATTATTTCCTGTGGGGCTACGTCAAGTCTATAGCCTATGCCAACAAGCCAGCGACGATTGATGAACTTCGTACGAATATCGAACGCGAAATTGCAGCCGTATCGGCCGATTTATGCTTGAAAACCGTCGAAAATTGGGTTCGGCGTCTGGACTTCTGCAAGCGTGACCGTGGTGGCCATGCAAAAGAAATCGAGTTCCATACATAATGGCATCGAACGTACTTTCAGAGGAATAAAGAATTTCATTGGTATCTAAAACCGGGTTTGTTTTATTTAAAAAAACTTTTGTAGCGCCCTTATTGAAAAACCCGTTATATCGTACCAACGGTGTAAAGCTTCCCTATTCCTGATCCCTTGGCTGGCCCTCAATGCGGGGTAGCACGGATATCTTACGGGCGGCACTAACAGTCGTATCAAACATATTATTGGGGGGCGAACTTCACGTCGAGAACCACAGTAAATCACCCGGACTCTGTCCTCTAACCTAAAGTGCGTTTTAGTGTTAGTTTGTAAACAAAATTGCAACCCTACTTCAAGGTTTTGTGTTCTGTTCTGAGAATGTTGCACTCAAAAAGTGCAACAATTTAGTGCTCGTATTTTCTGTCACGGGGGAGAATGTTGCCCGTTAAAATGGCTGCGTTTCTAACACTTGGTATGGGTCCTTTGTCCTCGCTAAGGTAATTATTCTACCTTTTGTGTGGGCATCTAAGCGATTTTAACTGAACGCGCTTAAAATCGCTTAGCTCCCCACAAATAACTTTTCAAACAAAGTTGTCGAAATATTAGTTAAGCGGGAATAACAAAAAATTCGAATGCTAAAAAAGCAAAAGGAAGAATACAGCTGTGAGAAAATGCAACATTTCTATGTTCTTTCCATTTTTTAAATGTTGCCTAATACAACGAAAACGCCGTTAGTTTCCTGCAATGGTGCCTATTCCCGAAAATAGTTTACTGCATGTTTGTGTACAGCTGTTGCCCGCCCGATACTGATCTTCGGCGGCATACTCTCATAATGGCGGGTACTGGAAAAATCCATTTACCTAAGTATGTTGACAAAAAACCAGAGAATCTTAATGGGGGATATTATTACCTTTATTTGGCGGCTTATAACTTTTGTTTAATCTTTCATATAATCGATCAATTAATGGTATTGTCCTGATTTACAACACGTTGCAACCAGAACAAGCAACAAACTAGAAACTACACCCAACCACAATCAGAATCAGAATATTTCCTAATAACAGTCAGCTTAATTTCCCAAGAATTAACTTATGGAGTTAAACGACAATTTGAATTTTTCATAACAACAACCAGACGAAATTCCACACGCTACAACACCAACAGACAGTCCCATTCGCTAAAGGGCACCTTAGATCTGTGGACCAGTCACCTTAGACCTGTGGACACTAGCCGACTTTCCGGCTGACTTTCTGAAAATCAAACTAGTTTTGATTTTTGCCCGACTAGTCGGTTGACTGCCCGACTTCACCTTGCACTGGGAGATGAGTCGGCCCGACTCGAAAGACGGCCCGACAATCCGCTGGTCTAAGGGGCCCTTAACAGGTTACAGCACACATTACATCTATAACGACAGCAGGTCAAATTTCCTACGAATTGAACTGTGCACAGCTCCAGCCTGGACAATTTCCTAATAATTAGGACAGGCCGCCGTCGCCAGGTTATCCGACCAAGCCGCCGAAGCAGAAACTATCGGCGTAAACCGCTAGAGGATATCACCATTTCAGTCTTCGCATAACACCTACCCAGGGTCTAGGGGTAATCCATCACCTGTTACCACTATGGAGGTAAACAAATTTAATTTTTGCGATTGAACGCACCGTTTCCGAGGTATAACCATTTTTGTAATTCAGTGATTTTCTTATTTTAGCGATTTAAAAAAAATCCTGTCATACTTTATGAAAATAAAAATTATTTATTTTTTCAATTGGATGCTCAGTTTTCGAAATAGAAGGACATGAGGGCGTTTTAGCGATTTTTTTATTCGATAAATTTTAGTTTTAACGTTTTTTTTAAATAAAGTGATGTCATTTATTATGTATGATGTCAATTATAACCATTTTTATATTTTAGTGATTTTCCATTTTTGGCGATTTTTAGAAATAAAATTCTTCCATACGAATTGAACATCATTCGGAGAACGTCTTAGAAACCCATAAAAATTAGTTCGTTTTTCGATTGGACGCTCCGTTTCCGAAATATAGACATGAGGGAGTTTTAGCGATTTTTTATTCGATAAATTCAAATTTTTGCGATTTTTCTAAAAAAAAATAAAGTAATGCCATATTGAAGACATCCATCCATTGCTTTGCTTAAAGCCTCCTACGGATGTAAAGCCTCCTATGGAGGTAACAACTTTATAATTTTTGCGATTGGACGCACCGTTTCCGGGCTATAACCATTTTCGTAATTCAGTGATTTTCTTATTTTAGCGATTTCTTTAAAAAAAAAAAATCTTGCATACGAATTGGTCCACTTTAGGAAAACCCATAGAAATTAGTTATTTTTTTCGATTGGACGCTCCGTTTCCGAAATATAGACATGAGGGCGTTTTAGCGATTTTTTACTCGATAAATTTAAGTTTTGGCAAATTTTTTTTAATAAAGTGATGATTCGTTAAAGCCTCCTATGGAGGTAAAAAAAGTTATTATTTTTGTGATTGGACGCACCGTTTCCGAATTATAACCATCTGTGTATTTCAGTGATTTTCTTAGTTTTGGCGATTTTTGGAAATAAAATTCTTCCATACAAATTGAACCACTTTCTGAGAACCCCTTAGAAACGCATAAAAATTAGTTAGTTTTTCGATTGGACGCTCCGTTTCCGAAATATAGACATGAGGGAGTTTTAGCGATTTTTTATTCGATAAATTCAAATTTTTGCGATTTTTCCAAAAAAAAATAAAGTCCCGTCCATTGCTTAAAGCCTCCTACGGAGTTAATTTTTTTTTTATTTTTGAGATTGGACGCATCGTTTCCGAGTTATAGACTTTTTTGTATTTATTTGTTTTATTTTGTCGATTTTTTGAAAAAAAATTCTTCCATACGAATTGGATCACTTTATGACTAATCCTTAGAAACGCTCAAAAATGAGCTATTTTTTCGATTCGACCTTCGTCTCCGAGATATACAGCCTTATTACGAGTGTCGTTGTCGTATTTCAACTACGACGATTTTGTAAAAGATTAAAGATAACACGTCAACTTTGTCTTTAATCTTTTACAAAACTGTCGTAGTTGAAATACGAGGACGACATTCGTAATAAGGGTGATAGACTTTTTTCAACATATTTTATATTTTCGATCAAACATAGGGTAACCCATTACCCATCGCCGACGCTTACCCATTCCGCATGAACGGGTAATCGTGATGGGTAAATTCCCCTTCGTCGTGGGTAACTACACATTACTTTACCCAAGGTTACACCTGCCTTTCTTATGTATATTCGTGTGTAGCTACCCATTATTTTCCCTATACTCTGTGGGTAATAGGTAAACGTTCATTACACATTCCCCACGACGATGTGTATGGTTTACACATGGGGGGTGAGTGGTAAATTCGAGCTCTGGTCGATAAATCCGAACTTCCTCATTCTTAATTTTTTCATATGTTTATTTGTTAGAAATAACTACATAAGTATGGATATGGATGCACTCAGAGCTTTTGAGAGAAATATTCGAAAATTTACCACCTACAAACACATGGTTGAACTAGTCAAGGTTGTGCTGTTTAGAACAGCTGATTTGATTTGTTTCTTACCATGGCACTACAACTAAATACAGTACAACTACGATAATCCGGATATGGTATAATCCGGAATCTTTCTGTAATCCGGACAGAGTTGAAAAATTAAAAATATCTATTATATACCTTGTAATCCGGACCAACCACGGTTTCGCTAATCCGGATCGCGTGTTGTGTAATGCAGTGTTCGATAATTCAATAAAATACAACACATTCATGCTATTTTCACTAATACACATTATTTGATATTCTTTTATTCACATTATTTGGCCTTTTACGTACACATTATTCCATGGTATAATGATCTACGTGGTAGTAGCTGTAGACCAGCTGATTTGTTTTTTTTTGTTGCTACATATTCTTTGTTTTCATTTTCTAAGAGAGTTTGACATTCCACGCCTGCACAACTGCCTCTTATTGTTGGCTAAACCAGCAACAACGTCGAATGCTATTACCACGAAGATCATTATACATACCATGCATTATTACATACAAACTTGCAACAATATTGAACAATGACACACATTTTACAGCGCATCACTATGTAGCTCGGGGATTCACCGAATATAAATAAAGTTGAATTAGACAGTTTGACTATTCTTAGAACGCTTCGGCAGCGTGCAATGGAAGCTAAACAAAAGTGTATTCGGCAAACAATGGTATCCCAATTTTTTAAATAAATTTTAAGTTAATATACCATTACTATGTACTTTTAACGTTTATATTGAAGTGATTGTTATAGTTTTTTTTTTATCATAATAAATTGAATTATAAGTGTTTCTCTCTCAATAATTTTAATGCCTTTGGTAATCCGGATTCCTGCGTAGTCCGGATTGAGTTGGTTTTAATTGATGCGGATTAACGAAGTTCTACTGTAAATAGTTTCCCATAACATCCCATGAAGGGATAGGAGAGCTTCAAACAATCAGTGATGGCAACTGTCAAAATCGTATGTATTTTGTTTTTGTGCTTTGTGTTTTACTATTGTTGTGTGAATACATTTGTGGTGTATTTAGCAAAAGCCAAGTGCGCAACCATAATAAAATTACTGTTGTTGTTGCCAACAAATACAACAACGACTCCTGCTACTACCGTTCTTCGTACCATGGGTACACCTGCCTTTCTTATGTACCACCACCGCCTTTTCTCACCATGGGGTGAGAAACTATTTCAAAACCTAATTAGCGTCATTACAAACAAATATGTACATTGTATACGCTTTTGTTAATGATTTCTATACTTACAAGTTTCGTTTTATTACCGTATTCTGGACTAGAACTTTTAATTGCTTTCACAACTTACCTGAAATTAAACAAAACATATAATTAATTAATTTAAAAATTTTATAACAAGAATATCTAATATTTGGCTTTTAAAACTTAAATTAATCAACTTCAATAATTAAATTTTTTGCCGAAGTCATATTTGAAAGTAAATACTAATACAGATCCACAGTAAAGGGCACCTTAGACCTGCGGACCAGTCGGCCGACTTTTGTGGCGGGCATTGTTTCGCTTTACACTAGCCGACTTTCCGGCCGACTTTCTGAAAATAAAACCAGTTTTGATTTTTGCCCGACTGCCCGACTTCACCTTATACTGGGAGATGAGTCGGCCCGACAAACCGCTGGTCTAAGGTGCCCTTAATTGTTTATTTTGACTTCGGGGACCCTCTTGACACGTTTACCTTTTGTATTCTGCACCGCTTTCGTTTAAAGTCTTTAAGGACAAATTTAAGGGAATTCGGCACCCAACTTTCAAAAGAGGAGGTATTTACGAAACAAACTCCCGTTTTCCAGAGCGATCGAAATCTTTTTTCAAAATTCTGATAGCCACTCACTTGGCAGTGACCAGAAATGATTTCCTCATATGGCAGTCCAAGCAGGTCACTGCTTCCGGTCTTAGATTACGTATGTCCCGGGCAATGGGTTTATAGGAACCCTCCGTTTGCTAGCTAGATAGAGAAAGTGCAACGAATGAGCAGCCTGATTGATAATGGGATCCCTGATGCGTCTCAGGTTAAGTAGGTGACCCTGTAACTTAAGCTTTTCGAACTAGTGGAACTATTCTTTTGTCTTTGAAAGCGGATGAGCCAACACTACTTAATGCTAAAGACGGCAGGAAAAATGTCCTTGAATCAGACATCAGTAAATACAGTATACACGCCATCGCGGCGAAAAACATGATTGACAGTAGTACGATATTCCAACTTAAAGACATCCATAAAGCTACTTGGATATCCCCTGATGAATATTGAAATTCGATTACAGATGAATAACCCGATTGATCACCTGGCAATTGAGGGAACGCACGATACTAGTGTAATGGACGTACTTGTGATTCGAGGAGCTAATATCGATTCGGATCACTACCTGGTTGCACGACAGGTTCACACAAGGTTAAGCCGAGCGAAAGCCATAGGAAACTACACATATAGAAAGCTGGACATCGGAAAGCTGCAATTACCAGAGATACCTGCGGCCTGCGCAGAAAAGCTCACTCAGATACTGGCGCAGAATACACGCACGTCGCATGATCCTGAAGCGCAGTGGAAGTACACTTCCCACTCTATGTAAACTGCTGCAGTGACCGTACTTGGTTTTGAAAACCCGCTTAAAGACAAACCGTGGTCGATCAAGAGTGTCGCATGGCAAGTTATGAAACGAACACTACACGTATGGTAACGCTTCGGTCGGCTCCAATGCGGACCGCGACAGAACGGTATACAGAGAAAAGGAGAGAGGAAACTCGTGTGTTTAAGAAGAAAAAAACGGTTGTGGAGAAAGCGAGAGATGGAGAAACGTGATGGATTGAAATTGAATCAACGGAACTGGATAGAGTTTTATAGAGATAAGGACGGGAAACCTGTCAGAAATGTGCAGAGTATGTCGGGAATATCTGATGTACTTGTCCCAGGAGACTTCAATATATGGTGTTGAGCGAATACAGGACGGTGGTGTCGACAGCCAATAAACTGCAATTTTACGGCTTCAGAACAACACAGCCGCTGGTGCTAATGGGCTGAGCTGTTTAAGGCTGCCGGCTGTAAAAGGTGCATGCATCAGCTCATATGCAAACCGAATGCCTGCCCGACGATTGGAGTCTTAGCATACTGTGCTGTGTTTTTTTGAAAACAGGCGACCCGAGTATATACACGAACTGTATCGTGGGATAAGCCTTTTATCCATCGCATACAAAGTCCTGTCGACCAAAATGTGTGAAAGACTAAAGCCGTTTGTTGCAGACCTGATCGGACCTTATCAGTGTGGCTTTAGACCTGGAAAGTCAACTATCGACCAGATATTCACATTGCAAAAAATCGTGGAGAAACCCACGGGAAACAGATAGACACCTTCCAGCTCTTAAGATTATGTAGGTTGCCTTAGGTAGCCCGATAAGGGGAAAAAGCGATGACGGAGCTTGGTGTTATTGCTAAGCTGGCACGCTTTTGTAGAATGACACTGACCGATACGAAATCCTCAGTAAAGTTTGGTAAAGTTCTCACCGACCTATTTGGTACGATGCGAAGTCTCAGGTAGGGCGACACCCTATCATGCGATCTCTTCAACATATTAATTGAGATCGTCGTGAGAAAAACTGCAGTCAACAGGAATAAAACTATCAGCAGCAAAAGAAAGTCACATGCTGCTCGCGTATGCTGATAATTTAGACATCTTTGGGCGAAATCTCCGAGAAGTTACAGTTGTATTTTCAGGAATCGAGATGGATCCAGAAAAAGTGGGTTTGGCAGAAAATGAGCACATTATAAAATTCCTCTAGACAAAATCCTCAGTAAAGATCTCACCGAACCATTTAGTACAAGGCGGGGCCGAAGGTAAGGCAACACCCTATCATGCGATCTCTTCAACATATTAATTGAGATCATTGTGAGAACTCTACGATAAGTTACAGCTGAATTTCCTAATATTGAGACGGAATCAACAAATGTGGGTTTGGCTGTAAACGAGGAGAAGACAAAATTAATGGTTTCGACAAGCAGAACATTCACCCGAATGGATGAAACGGTGAACGCTGATAACCGTTAAAATTTCGAGGTAGTGGACGAATTTATTTACCTCGGATTTGGCGTGAACAGAAATAAGTCCCTCGAGATCCACGATATCCGACTATCATACAACGTGTCTTGGTATATATCGCAGAATCCTGGATCATAGCAGAAGCTGGGAGTCTTCGAGAGGAAACTGTGCCGAAAAATATATGGTCCTATGATATAAAACGGCGAGTATCGACGACGGATCAGGCTCGAGCTGTATACTCTGTATCCCGACATCGTCGTAGTTATGCGAATCAAAATAATGAATTTATGCTGGCTAGGCCACGTCAGTAGAATGGATCAGAATGAACCAGTTCGGAAGGTATTTGGAGACGTACTTGAAAAATAGAATGACCAAGACTTTGCTGGAAAGACCTGGGGCCTAATTACCCCATCCGTTTCGTGTCGTACTGTCAACAACAAAAGTTCTTTGAAAGGCAAATTTTTTTGAAAAATTCACAAACAACTTCCACTTCTAAACAACAATTTTGATGAAATCCTATTCCACTATTAACTTGATTTATACTATCGTACTATTTCTTACGTTTTAGTTCCAGTTTCCATTTTATCGGACTTCCAAAATACCGCTTACGACACGAAACGGATGAACTTGGTGTTACCAACTGTAAGAGGGAAGCTACAGATCGAGGCGGTTGGAGAAACATGTTATCCTTATAATGTAAGGCCCTTGAACCCTCTGGGTTGTTTGAAGCCACCTAAGTAACTACAGTTTTTTGAACCCTTTTTTGAACCCTCTGGGTTGTTTGAAGCCACCTAAGTAACTAGAGTTTTTTGATGTATTATTTGACACAATAACCTGGAGATACTAAGGATAAAAACTGTATACGTGGCCAGCATTCAGTCGGGCTTAACAACGCTGGCTTTGAAGGGCACCTTAGACCAGCGGATTGTCGGGCCAACTCATCTCCCAGTGTAAGGTGAAGTCGGGCAGTCGGTCGACTAGTCGGGCAAAAATCAAAACATTTTCAGAAAGTCGACCGGAAAGTCGGTTAGTGTAAGGCGAAACAATGCCCAACACAAAAGTCGGCCTGACTAAATGTCGCCCGACCAGTCCACAGGTCTAAGGCGCCCTTGAGGCTTCGGCATTAAAGCTTTCGGCGTGGTCGAACTTAAAGATTTTGTGTACTGGGGTGGTTCTAATACCGGTTTCGGCAAACCTCATCTCAGACCTCCAATATTATCAAAACAGATTTTTCCAAATTGTAAACCGCGATATCTCGATAACTAACCGAATTTCCGAAAATTATATATAATTTGTCCATCTTATTTTGGGGTGTGCTACCGTAAAACATAGCACGAATCGAGGGATATTAAAAGTTCGAGCCGATTTCTGCCGGACCGCCGACCAACAATTGGTTCAGCCGCCGCCGCCGCCGCTGATAATATCGGGTCGGCTCCATTCTGTGAGATTTTCTGTGTGATTCCACGTCTAACCACAATTTCACTAAGAACCGACTATGACCAGTTGCCGATATGCTGGTGATTAGAGAATCTGGATACTCTACATTAAATGCATTCAAACAAACTGAAAAAAACTAAATCTAACCTCAAACCAAATCTAACCTCAAAAATCTTGATGCTCAAGCCGAAAACGATCAACATAAAGTAAATAAGTTTGTAAATTGTAAAAATGGAATTTTGAAAGTTTTAAAAGAACTACAGAACTTCCAAACTCTTTTAAAACACCAAAAAATCAAACAAGGGAGGTGGTATTGAAAAAAAAATCAAATTCTACCTGGCTTGAATTGGTATACAACTGGCAGCCAGCAGCACCCAATACGATTTGGAAGCGTTTAGGTGCTCATACAAATGTAGAGCGAAAAAAAGCGAGTGAACGAACGAACGAGTGAGTGAGTAAGTGTGTGAAACGAAATGTGCAATGCTTTTGGTTGGAAGATAAAGAAAAGAAGCAGAATAAAAACACAGTAACGAATTTATATTAAAATGTTTTTGGATTTGTTTCCATTTCCAGCGAGTCGGTGTATAAATATGTACATAGTACGTCGCCTTTGCCCCCTTCTGGACGACTCTTCATACGCTGTCGGCCAACGTATGTCGTTCGTCTGTCTGTCTGCCTGCCTGCCAGTCTGTCCGTCGTCGTCATCATCATCATCCATCCATCGGCTGTGTTGCCAAATTTCACTAGAGTATTACAATTAAATAATTTTACATTGAATCAAAACAGAATAAACATAATCGCTTGTCGCTGATGTTGTTGTTGTTGCTGTGTCTGTTGTTATTGTTGTGGCTGACTGTCGTACAAAGCAACAACAACCAAAGACACTGCTGGAAAAGGAGAATAGGAAGACAGACGCAAACACAAAGATGAAATGTGAACAAAAGCAAAATTAAAAAAACTGAAACAAAATAAGTTCTACGATATTATGGTGCAATGTTGTCACATTTTTTTTCCTCTTCAAATGTTGGTGACAACAACTTCAAATTGGTATTTCCCCCCACCCATCTTCAAATCTAAAATACAACGTACGTACATACATATATTGTATTACAGCAGCACCACATCTAAAACAATAGGTATCAAAGCAAGGCAAAATATGGAAGAAAATATGCAATGCATCTTCTTTTCTTCATGTGTATGTACCTACATATTTCTCTTAACGTTGATAGAGTTACACTTAAGCAAAAAGCGAAAAAAAAATGTACACTCGTTAGTAAAATAGTCAAACACAATGGCAGTTCACACCCAAACTCTTTCTATGTACATATAAAACCTTAAGAAAATCTGAGGATGCTCTTATAAATAACTGCAGCAAATTCATTTTGCAGGGGGTTCTTCTATCTGGTCCTTCAAGCGGTGTCTTGGTCGTCTTAAAGGCACCTTAGACCAGCGGTTCGTCGGGCCGACTCATCTCCCAGTGTAAGGTGAAGTTGGGCAAAAATCCAAATTAGTTTGATTTTCAGAAAGTCGGTTAGTGTAAGGCGAAACAATGCCCGACACAAAAGTCGGTCTGACTTAAGGGCACCTTAGGCCAGCGATTGTCGGGCCAACTTTCGAGTCGGGCCGACTCGTCTCCCAGTGTAAGGTAAAGTCGGGCAAAATTCAAAACTAGTTTGATTTTCAGAAAGTTGGCCGGAAAGTCGGCTAGTGTAAGGAGAAACAATGACCGACACAAAAGTCGGTCTGACAAATAGTCGGCCGACTGGTCGGCAGGTCTAAGGTGCCCTTAATAGTCGGCCGACTGGTCCGCAGGTCTAAGATGCCCTTTAGGGCCTAACGCCCTAGTATTCACTTTTCACATTCACATTTCGGTCGCCATACGAAGTACGTGTATAAACAATAACGAAAATTTGATGAACCGAATATTTCTCTCACTTTTTTTCATTTGCTAGTACTCAGGTCTGTGCAGAAATTTCGTCAACAAAATCAATTACAAGGTTGTTATGCCAAAGTTATTTCGCACTAAATAAATTTGTCTTGTCCATTGCTGATTTCTTATAGAATCTTAGAAATACTGAAACAACATCAGTTAGTGTTCGCGCAACGATATACATACCTATACAGTCTAGAAAAAATCTATGTTGATTTTCAAGGTTTACAATATATGAAAACAATAAACAATAAGTGCATTTTTTACCCCGCTAAAGTTAATCATAGCTTAATTTGTATGGACATTACACTTTCCCACTAAAATTCCGACTTAAGCAATGACAATGTTGCCACATGTTCAAATTCAAGAAATGGCAACAAAAAGTTATCTTAGATAACACAGTGCAACACGAAAAAAAATAACTATATACGGACACCACTACGTGATAAAAGACTAAAAAAAAAGACCCGTGTCTCCCAATTTTTCCCAAAGTCATGCACTTTTTTTTTTATGGGCCGCCAAAGATTTGGGGCCTCGGTATCATTTTCGTAAAATGTGATCATTTTCTCAGGCTCATATCTTGCAAACCGTTCAGAATTTGCGAACATATAAAATCAAAAAAACTTCACCTTCCAGATCAAAATCGCAAAAAAACTTAAAAAAATTCGATTTTTTTTACCTCTTTTCCCGTGTTCAGGTCCATAGGTAGCAAACCGTTCAAAATTCAAGGAAACAATCAACTACAAATGGACCTGAACAGGAGAAAACACTTCTGTCTTATTTACCGACTAATGTAAGTAGAATATTTTCGGACGTGATGACCGATCCAAAGTTTGGAGAAAACCAAACACTGCACTTGATCCAAAGAACATCATACCTACAGTCAAACATGGAGGTTTGGAGCACCATTGCGTAATCTGGAGTGGGTCGTTTGGTTTTTATCGAGGCTAAGCTGTCAATATAAAACATATTGGAACAAAATCTGAAGGAATCTAATAGCTTGGCCATGAGAAATGGATGAATTTTCCAACAGGATAACGACGCATATTATTCGAGTCTGGCTTATTTACTATGCCCCAAGATAGCTGAATTCACCACCCAAGTCACCAGACTTAAACCCAATAGAGCACATACGGAACTGTTTGGAAAAATTGGTACCAAAATATGACATTAGTTGCCGTGAATCATTAAAAACCCCCCTTATTCGAGCATAGGCCGAAATAACACCCGATACGAACATTTTCGTAAGATCAATGTCCCATGTCTTAAGACAGTTATTGAAAAACTAATAATAGATTATATTTTTTTTTTAATTTTTTAAATAACATTTACTAATAACGTCCGAGCAAGTCGGGAAATTGCTGTAGAAAAATCACCTTCGAGAAACGTTTCCTCCACATACTCCAAACTCTCAATAGTCACTAACAGAAAAATTCGGTTGAGAAAGTCGAGTTAGCCGTAACCGAATTTAGAGCTTGCCGCAACCACACTCAGCAGAATCAGAGGTTGCCCCAACCGAATTAGAGGTTGTCTCAACCGAATTAGGGGTTGTTTGAACCGAATTAAAGGTTTAACAACCAAATTAGAGGTTTTCACAGCCGAATCAGAAGTTGTTACAAGCGAATTTGACGTTATCACATCCAAATTAGAGGTTGGCACAACTGAATTTGACGTTATCACAGCCTCAATAGAAATTATCTCAACCGAATAGAAATTATCACAGCCGAATTAGAGGTTTCATGAGAAATTCGGTTACTGCAACCGAGTTAAAGCCAAGTTCGGTCGCAGCATCTGACTTAAATCCTGATTCGGTTATTGCGAACGAATTGATACCAAAGTTGATAGCTGCAACCGTATTGAGTCTAAATTTGGTATCAATTTCGGTTGCTACATACGAATGATATCAATTTCGGTTGATGCATACGAATTAATTCAAAATTCGGTTGTTGCAAACGAAATTGTAGACAAATTTAATTGACAGAAGGAATATAATTAATGCCCCTATTACGGTTCTCAACTCTTTTGAGAGTTTGGTCGTAAACGATGAATTGGCATTGCCAGTCTCAACTCAACGGCAGGCTCAACTCAACTGAACAACAGCTGATTTGATGGTTGTGTTCACTTACTTTTGTCGTATTGCCGTTGGCAACTCTGTGCCAGTTTGGTCGACAAATGCGTTTACATTTTTACATTAATTTACACCACTGCCTGAGAGAAGTTGAGTTTACAGTTGTGCGTGTTTTTAAGTTGATAAGAAGATCGTAAGTAGATATTATTTTGGTTTCAAATTATAATTTTTATTTAACATTTGAACATTTTTATTTAACAATAATATTTTATATATTTTAGAAGTAACGGGTTTTTCAATAAGAGCGCTACAAAAGTTTTTTTAAATAAAACAAAACTGGTTTTAGATACCAATCAAATTCTTTATTCCTGTGAAAGTACGTTCGATGCCATTATGTATGGAACTCAATTTCTTTTGCATGGCCACCACGGGCACGCTTGCAGAAGTCCAGACGCTGAACCCAATTTTCGACGTTTTTCAAGAATAAATCGTCCGATACTGCTGCAATTTCACGTTCGATATTCGTACGAAGTTCATCAATCGTCGCTGGCTTGTTGGCATAGACCATAAACTTGACGTAGCCCCACAGGAAATAATCGAACGGCGTCAAATCGCACGACCGAGGCGGCCAATCCAATAAATTGATTGTGGCATTCGCTGTGTGGCTTGTGGCGCCGTCCTGTAGGAACCACATGTCCTCCAAGTCCATATTATCCAATTGGGGCCAACAATATTCGGTTATCATTGAACGGTAGCGATTCGCATTCACAGTAATGTGCCGGTCTTGATCATCACGGAAGACGTACGGCCCAATGACGCCGCCGGGCCATAAACCGCACCAAACCGTATTTTTTTCGGGATGCAATGATGACTCATGGATTACGTGTGGATTGCTGTCTGACCAATAACGCATATTTTGCTTATTGACGAAGCCATTCAGGCAGAAATCAGCCTCATCGCTGATTGTTGAGGCCTCTTAAAATTTACCTCTTAATTTTAATAATTTCGACTCGTTGTTGGCTCGTATATCTTTCCATGATGAAATGGCAAACCTTACTGAAGAGAAATGTCAAAAGAGCGGGGAAAAATATGGCGTCGTTTGCTGTCCCTATCTATTTACTTTTGTAGCGTCTCTGTTGAAAACCCCTTTATCAAAATCACAAAAAAAGGCTCAGTTTGAGAAACTTGTCCAGCAAATGGAAAGTAATCCAGCCATTGTCCGTGGAAAACCACAATGTGGCACCACGCAGAACCAAGTGCGAGAACTATGGAAAAGATTAGGACCAGCGTCCAGAACCTTACATGAATGGCAATGTGTATGTATGTACAAATACATACCTTGCACTGGGCAGTTCAAGAGGGTTGTATGCATCACGAGAATTTCTTGTTAAATGCAGCACATCTATATTCGCGTTCTCGACTCCATCTTAATAAAACAAATCTATGCTACTTATATCCATTTCGATTTTGCAAGCACAACACAATTGTTAACTTCTTTTATTTTCAAATAAATCAGCTGCTTTTACTTGTCAAAATGAATATTTCGGGCTGGCAATACCATAACAATTGCAACCAAAAACAGTTGTGAACCGCAATATCAAATATAAGTTTGGTCGTGTTGAAGTTGGGTTGTCTCTAAGTCGACCAAAGTAAGTTGAGTGGTGAACGGTAATATGGGCATTAAGATTCAGTTGTCACAATCGAATAAATTATGTACCGAGTTTGCTTCAACCTAATTTCAATTGTGGGGACTAGATTCAGTCAAGACAACCTGAATTCGGTTGGGGCAACCGCAATTCGGTCTGTCATCCTTGCTCTTTCTTATAAATTTTGTAAAAATTTTAGATTTTTGAACTTCTACAAAGATGGTTAAAAACTTGACGATAATGTTCGCTTTGGTGTCTTTTGCAACGACCTAAGGGTATCCCATTGCGAAATAACCGCCTGTTCACTGTAGTGTCTACCCAGCATAAATCTTAGCTATTTTGGAAGTAGCGGAAAGGCTGAGAAGTAATATTCTAACTAAGGTCGGAATCAGTATTTTCTCTAATAATCAAGTTGCCATCAATTCCATGAGAACTGTCTTCCTGAATTCGAGAACGTCCTCGATTGTCGCAGGTCTTTTAATGACATGGATCTTTTAACAGTTTAATATTCACCTTATTTGGGTGCCGGACCAGAGGTCACGCCAGGCAACTGAAACGCTGATGAACTTGCCAGCCTGGGGACTACCTTAAATGCTCGAGGGGAACTGGAACATGTGGGCATGCCTCTAGCAACTTGCAAGCTTTACTTGAGGAATTATGCCCTTACGCAACTGACAATAGGTGTTCACTAGTAGGGAACTGTGTACATTCCAAGCTGATGTGATCCCACCTAGACTTGAAACGCGCTAACGCCCTGCTGGTGCTATAAAGGGTTTTTCAACAGAGACGCTACAAAAGTAAATCGATAGGGACAGCAAATTTTTTCCCGCTCTTTCGACAATTCTCTTTAGCAAGGTTTGCCATTTCATCAAGTAAAGATATACGAGCCAACAACGAGTCGAATATATTAAAATTTACTACCGAAATTTGGGGTCAGTGGCCTCAACTTTAAGAGCGCTACGTCCAATTTATGGTCGGCATAATCGTCCTACCAGATCAGCAATTGAGCGTCTAGTGGAAAAATTTGAATCCACAGGCACAGTACGAAATGTTCCCGTGCTAATGAGACAAAGAAGTGCCCGTAGTGTCGAGAATATTGCTGCCGCTGAGGCTTCAGTTCAAGAAAGCCCAAATGTGCCTCTCACACGTCGTTCTCAAGCGTTGGGCATCTCTGTGACGTTGTTGTGGCGAATTTTGCGACAAGATCTTGGACTACATCCTTACAAGATCAAATTGACGCAAGAACTGAAGCCGCTTGACCACCATAAGCGTCGTATGTTCGTGAATTGGGCTGAGCAACAACTTGAAAATGATTCGGATTTTCATCGGAAAATCATCTTCAGCGATGAGGCTCATTTCTGGCTGAATGACTTCGTCAATAAGCAAAATATGCGTTATTGGTCAGACAGAAATCCACACGTAATCCATGAGTCATCATTGCATCCCGAAAAAATTAGGGTTTGGTGAGGTTTATGGGCCGGCGGCGTCATTGGGCCGTACTTCTTCCGTGATGATCAAGACCGGCACATTACTGTGAATGCGAATCGCTACCGTTCAATGATAACCGAATATTTTTGGCCCCAATTGGATAATATGGACTTGGAGGACATGTGGTTCCAACAGGACGGCGCCACAAGCCACACAGCGAATGCCACAATCAATTTATTGGAAACCAAGTTTGGTGAACGTGTTATCTCACGAAATGGCCCAGTCGATTGGCCGCCTCGGTCGTGCGATTTGACGCCGTTAGATTATTTCCTGTGAGGCTACGTCAAGTCTATGGTCTATGCCAACAAGCCAGCGACGGTTGATGAACTTCGTACGAATATCGAACGTGAAATTGCAGCAGTATCGGCCGATTTATGCTTGAAAACTGTCGAAAATTGGATTCAGCGTCTGGACTTCTGCAAGCGTGCCCGTGGTGGCCATGCAGAAGAAATCGAGTTCCATACATAATGGCATCGAACGTACTTTCACAGGAATAAAGAATTTCATTGGTATCTAAAACCGGTTTTGTTTTATTTAAAAAAAAACATTTGTAGCGCTCTTATTGAAAAACCCGTTAGATAACTTGAGAAATGACTTGTGCAGAAGGTGCGGTGACGAAGTGAAGGTGGAGTCGATACAGCACCTTCTGTACTACACTAGGCTCACATTTCTTTGGGGAGTTAGTAAATCTGGCTGATGTTAGCATCCGTCAACTCTTGAGCTTTTGAAGCAAACGGGAGGGATTAGGAAAATTTCATTTTCCTTTTATTCCTGTGGTATCACAATGGATTAGAGTTGGGAATTTTAGTTCATTCAAGTGAGCGCTCTTTTTAGTTCAGCTCATCAGAATGAACTAGTTCATTCATTTAGTTCACTAGTTCATGGTAGCATTGTAGCTCTGAACTAAAGAGCTCATTTCAGTTCAACTTGTAGTTTTAGTTCAATCGGAGCGAATAATCGTGAAAATGATATGATTTTTGCAGATTTCTAAAGTGTTTTGGATACTGTGAAATTTGTTTATACTAAATCGCCCTATTTAAGGGCGACTTAACGTTATGTTATTCCGTTTCTGAAATATTGGTGTTTCCATAATCTTTTTATATTTTGGAAAAAAAAGTGGTGATTAGCCCTGTAGTTATTGTGTAGACGCCGGATACATATCCATATCCAAAGATTGTAACATTAGGCACCGTTGTGCAAATTGAGTGAGACAAAAAGAGCATGAACTAGAAAACTATACAACTGCATGAACGAAGAGAACTACACAACTGAAATACAAAAAACTGCTGAAATAAGTGAAGTACTGAAACAAAAGAGCGGAACAGTGTGAACTAGTTCATCTAGTTCACAAGAGTGAATCGTTCAATTGAACTAGTTCGTTCGTGAACTACACAACTCTACAATGGATCACCAGGTCTAAGTGAGCCTGATATTCAGACTGCCACTCAAACCTTACGTAACCTAACCACAGTTAAGGTCAAACTTTGAAATAAATTATCTTAAAAATAAATTTCTTTTCATTTCTTTTAAACGATAAAGATTATCGGATACAATTTAATTGGAGAATTAAGGTTACCGATAAAAATGATTTTTTCTATTTTTGGAAATAGAAAAAATACCTATAAATTAATCACCCATTAGTATTATTCATGCATGGGTAAAAAAAAACGTGTCACTCCAATGCACAATAGACCACTTCTAGAGCTTAAAATTTAAACAATTAAGAAATGTCAATCATGAAACTGAACTAAAAAGAATTGAGGGGAATAAATGCAGGTAGTATGTGAAACTTAGAAAACCTAAAACAACAAAACTTAGAATACGAAAAAAGCAAGATAAGATGAAAAACAAATTTATGTAGTTACGTATATAATTTGAAATAAAAATACGTACAAAACAACAAAAACGATGTGACAAATAATGCGGCATTCGATGAAGAAGGGAGGTCGAAAACGACAGCAACAAAATCAGTATAGAAATCGGAGACGTCGTAGTAATAGCGCCAGAATTCATACATTCCAAAGGCTGATGATCACATGAGAGAGAACGGACAGACGAGCGAGCAGAAGGCAACACAGCAACCAACAACTACAAATACGATAATATCCGAGAATGAAAGCGAAGGAATGGAAAAAAACTATGGAAGAACAAAAATCTATAAATGTAAATACAATTATAATGGGAATCCAGTGAAAAGTAAAAAAAAAAGAAGCGATAGGGAGTAAAGGTGGCGGTGGGTGTTTGGATTGCAATGCAGTTGGCTGAGAGTGAGAGGAAAAGAGTATTCATTTGAATGCAAAGAAAATCGAAGGCGACAGAAATCTAAAGATACATCAGAAAGGCTACAAAAATGCAGGCAATGAGTAACTTGGCATCAATGGAAAGTTTTTGGAAATTTAGTGCTGTGAATAATAGTTAGACACATATGTATATACGATAGAGTGTTATGTTAGGCTGTGCAAAGCAGCTTGAAAATTTTCTCAATATTCTCCAATCCATTTTACCTGAGATGCTCTACACTAGGTACGCATCATCAAGGATCCTTAATCTCACGGAAGCGGAAAATGGCAGACACGGATTTCCATAGTGTCGCTTGCCTTCGCACACGCCCTGCATACGTTTGCGTCGCATCAGTTAAACAAAATTTAGATGCGTCCTGAGAGTAAAGTGCAAGGTGAGGACACCCACGAATTGAAAATTTTTAATTTGTCCAGCGTTGATGCACATGACCAAGGGCATAATTCTTGTATACGTTTCGTATTGAAATTTGTGGGTAATTTTAATGAGTAATAAAAGTCTAAACGTCGTCAGAATGTACGTTAATTTATTTCAAAAATATGATCAAATGTTAAATTTCGATCCAACTATTAAGGGAAAAATTCACTCATTCAGTCGACAACTCTCATTTACCATTATTTTCAGACGAATATTTCCCATTAAAGAGATGCCGATGATTCCACTGGCCATAATTCACAACAAACTGTTGCGTTTGTCTGACTGTAATGCCAGCTCTTGAACCTCTTCAGGTTGCTCTTCAGCCTAAAGAAGATAATTTTGCTTATGGACGTAGCCTTTAACACAGAAACGGACCTCTGCGATGAACAACACGTTGGCTGAAAACAGGTGATCTTCCGATGATGATAAAATGTTAACAAAAACTGAACAAAATTATGAATAATACTGAACAAAACTACCAGGATCTGTCATAAAATCCCCAAAGAAAAAAAGTACCTCTAAATGAATCCTATTTTATAGAATACCGCAGTCACATTATGGTGTGTAATCCTTCATATACGTTGTTCAACTATTCTTGCCCATTGTTAAAATTCAAAACATGTAAAGGGTGTCTGTTGGATGTAAAAAAGATTCGCGTTGGACCCCACATAATTTGACAATCGCTCAAAAAAAGGCTCGTGTCAATTGGTGTAAGCAAATGCCGGAAACAGCAATCGACCGTGTGGGTCTTTCAAGACGAGCTAAATCAAACAAAAGTAGGTCGTCTAAAGGGCACCTTAGACAATCGGATTATCAGGCAGACTTTCGAGTCGGGCCGACTCATCTCCCAGTGTAAGGTCAGAAAGTCGACCGGAAAGTCGGGTAGTGTAAGGCGAAACAATGCCCGACACAAAAGTCGGCCGATTGGTCCGCAGGTCTTAGGTGCCCTTTAGACCTGTGGACTTTCGTGTCGGGCATTGTTTCGGCTTAAGGGCACCTTAGACCAGCGGATTTTCGGGTCGACTCATCTCCCAGTGTAAGGTGAAGTCGGGTAGTCGATCAACTAGTCGAGGAAAAATCAAAACTAGTTTGATTTTCAGGAAGTCGGCCGGAAAGTCGGTTAGTGTAAGGCGAATGCTCGACACAAAAGTCGGCCTGACTAATAGTCGGCCGACTGGTCCGGAGGTCAAAGGTGCCCTTTACACTAGCCGACTTTCTGAAAATCAAACTACTTTTGATTTTTGCCCGATTAGTCGGCCGACTTCACCTTACACTGGGAGATGAGTCGGCCCGACAATCCGCTGGTCTAAGGTGCCCTTAAGAAGCACAGCGAATCAAATGGTCGCGTGTTTCTTCGGCCGAATGGGTCATGTGGACACTTTTCTGCTTGAACAACGTATGTTGGCCATTTAGTTGCCGGAAGTCTTCGGAGAAATTTGTAAAACCAACCGCCAAACACGAATCATTCTCCATCATGACAATGAGAGCTCTCACACATCTTGTCAAACAGGTGAATATTTGAACAGTCAAAACATCGAATTCAACATCCTCCGTACAGGCCCGATTTAGTACCCAATGACTTCTTCATGTGCCCGAATATCAAAGAGCGCCGAAGAAGCAATTAAAGCGTTCAAACCCCATGTTTTGGAGATGTCTCAAGAGGAATGGAAAACCTTCCATGACAAATGGTTTGAACGAGTGCAAAAGTGTATTGATCATCACGGAGAATATTTTGAAAAACTATAAAGCCATTTTAATTAAAAAATTGTTGTTATTATTTGCTATTCCCGAAATATAAATTGCAACCCTCGTATTACAAGATTCCCGTCCATATCTCGACAAAAGGGGGGCCCTGATCTATTTCCTTTCGATTCATTTTCGGTTTGTACTTTCCGGTAGATTTTACGGGCCTTATTCTTTCTTCCGTAAGGTTCAGTTACATTACAATTACGTAAGATACTATCACATTTAAGATGCTCAATACTCAGGTCCTGCTCAATATCCTACCCAACTCTTGGTGGGATAATAGTAAAACAGTTTGCCCCAACCATTTGCTCTGGAATGATACTCTGAGAAAAACCCGCTAGATATTCCATTATGTGCTGGCGAAAGGGTCTAGTATGAGGGTCTAGTGTTTGGCACACGCTTGAAGATGCTGTTCCTAATCGTAACAACTTCTGCAAAAGTAATTTGCATGATCTTCAGACTCGCCCCATGCCTGAGAGTGACTGACTCAAGTATTTAGGCCTTAGGCCTAGATAATAACAGAAGATTCTAATGTGGGACATATTTGTCTTGAACGTGTCAATCTCGCCAACCTTTTGTGTATTATCAAGTTAGAGCGTTTACGCATGATATGCTGACAACTTGCCCAACATGTTCAAGTTTTTGTGGAATATGTAAGGTAGTAGTTAGTCTTACCATCCGCACTGCAGTTTCGCGCAATGTCCCTGGCACCCATATATGGTAATTATCATAGTGCTGAGCTTTTGCGTTAAGGGATCTGCGGCAGCCCTGTGCAGATGTTGAGTTCAGGAATACAGATTGCAGGGACTTGAGGGACCCGACTGTCACAGAGAACAATGACCTCCAGCAGTGCAGGGCTATTATCCCTCCGACAACCGGTCACAAAACTTAAGGTTCTGGATAAAAATTAACCAATGAATGAACCAATGATCATTTAGTGTGACAGAGATAGCCATAGTACCCTAGAATATATCCCATACCCCACATGTCCATTCCGTTTCGAACCATCCACGCATATCCCTCTACTATAGAAACTCCTTGCTTCCAGGATCCCTGTCCGGTATCAGAGTGCAATATATCCAATAGAATATTGACGCCGCTTTTGCACAGTCGGCATATTCAGAAATGTTCACTACACCTTCAACACATCACTAATCATGCTAAATTGAGGCAGTTACCCTAACCTGATGGCAGTCGTAGAAACAATCTCCTTCCACAATGAGTTTCAAAAGAAAATTTAACATTACGTTTAGTGCATCAGAAGGAGTGGTACGCAACGCAAACGTGATGAATATGGTTGCCTTTCTCTGAACCGTAGCATTATCGGTCTCGCCACCGCTGTATGGATCCAGTGAATAATCCCCAGGAGAGTCCCCATTTGCAAACTATAGCCCTATTGCAGCTTTAGTGGGATATCGTATATTTCATCATTCCATCTTCTCACCTCAGTATTGGAGTGATACATATGCAACTAAAATGTATTTTATCTCACTCCAATACTGAGGTGACGAATTGTTGGGGCTGAAGCTAAATACTATAAAGTTTTCCATTACATCCCATAAAGGGAAAGAGGAGAACTTCATACAATCAGTGAGCCGTGCACTTTTTAGTTTTACACTCCCTGATTGCGATTTATAATTTTACACCGGTTCTGAACGGTATTTTGGGAACCATTTCATGGAAAATTGCTCGATGGCGTCGCCATGACTAAGCGATGTGTGACCAACATCGAAAGAAATGTAAGATGGTCAGAGCTCTGCCAAGCTTAATTATAGACCAGTTCAGTGTCTGGTTTTTGGGATTGTATACGCTCTAGTAAAAAGGACCAGATCGGCCTTGGAGGGTGTTTCACCCAGTGTTTCGGCACAAAGTTTGTGGTTACTATAGGCACAAATTTTGTGGTTACCCTTAAGAATATCTCTTAGGGTACTGGGATACTTGCCACGTCGCCCGCATAATCAATAACTTTTTCACCTACATGAGTGACCAGTATGCCATTAGGAGACAATACTCCTTCTTAAGGTGTATCTCTGTTGGTATTCCTGGTAGACCCCGAAGTGCCCAATTCACCAGTGATTCGTCTCCTAGTGAGCACTTCGTAATTAGCCCCATTAAGATATACATCCACCCCAAAGGGTCAATAGCGCCCATGATGTCACACTGGGTGTTAACGCACCCTCCATATGAAAAAAGGAAACAAACGTTTTCGTCTTTATGAATCCCACAGCTCCTGCAGGGTTGTCTTCGTAGATTTGCCCTTCCAATACGAATGCTATGCACCAGTTAGTAACTTGCCTGTAAATGCCCATCTATCAGCCATTTCAATGTATTTATCAGGAACGACGAAAAGTTTATAGGTCTAAAGTCTTTGGGAGCTGTATGATAGGATTTCCCCAATTTGGGAATTAATACGACTCTTATGTTCCTCCATCCTTTAGGTATGTGACTAAAGTTCATTCAACTTTCGGCGATTCTTAGGTCGTTACAAAATTTAGGCGTCGACAGCTTAGTGACACGCCTAATTGGGAAGCTTCTGGTGGATAGATCCGTCAAAGCTGAATGGGGTGGTGTTACAATTGCTAGGAACGATAACAGGGCGACACCGCAGGGGGGAGTTCTGTCTCCACTATTATGGTTAACTTCTGTCAATGAACTGTTTCTTGAATTGGACAGGGACGAATGCCAGGCCTTTGCCTATGCCGATGATATTGCTATCATCTGTACGGGTAGAAACCTCAATTTACTTAGCATTCGTACAAGCAGCCTCCTTAGTCTGATTTCGAACAGGACCGCTAACCACTGACTATCGCTCAACCCACTTAAACCCGAACTTGTCTTGTTCTCTCGGAAATATAAAATACCCGCATTTGAACTGCCGTCAGTTAATGGGCTGCAATTACAGTTGACGGAAAAGATCAAGTATCTGGGAAAACTGTCTTGGAAACCGAATGTGGAGGAGAGGGTGAAAAAGGCGCATGTTGCTCTTTACTGCGCTGGGTACTGTCTCCTAAGATGACCATGTGGATTTATACGGCAATAGTCAGACCAATACTTCTCTATGGCATCGTAGTTTGGTGGAATTCCCTCCAAAAGAAATATATTCTGAATTCCTTGATGAAAATTCAAAGATCAGCACTGATTACCGTTAGTGGGGCAATGGGCACGACGTCTGGTACTGCACTTAGTGCTATCCTGAACATCTGTACTCCTGATATCATGACCGAATCGGCAGACGCTACATCCCGGGTGAGAATCAGAGATTGTGGCGTCGTGATATCGGAGCATTCCGGACACGCTGAATTACTACACCGGATCAAACCTATTCCCGTAAAAACGGACTACTGTATCCCCTACCTTCTACCAGCGACAAATCTAAAGACTTCTATTACGAACAGGAATACCTGGGAAAAGTCACTGGAAGGGGACACCAGTGGGAAAAGTCACTGGAAGGGGACACCAGATCACGGATGGATCAAAGTTAGACGAGCAAGTAGGCCATGGGGTCCACTCACCGGACCTAAATGTAAATATCTCCTTCAAGCTGACTGATCACTGTAGTGTATTTCAGGCGGAAATTACCGCCATACTGGAGGTCGCTGAACTACTGAAAAGTATTGTCACAACCCTCCGGTGAAAGAAAGCCACTCATCACTTAGGGTGATGGCAGAGTATTTTGACATCAGGCTCATCTGGGTACCGGGACACAGCGACATTCCAGGCAATTGGGTAGCGGATGCGTTAGATAGATAGGGCACTACGGCACAGGTTCTTCCGGCAAAAGAAAGTGTTAGTATGCCAATCTCTACCTTCCGTTTGCAGATCAGGCAGTAGGCCGATAATATGTTCAAGGGCAAGTGGAGATTTACTTCAACTTACAGGAAGAGGATTAGGCAACTACTTAGCATCCCGGGACACTTACGGGACATTGTCTTGTAGGAAAACACGCCCTAATATTGGGACAGAGAAACTTCTCTCTCTGTAGATGCTGCATGGTAGAGGACGAGGAAACGACGAAACTCCTTCTCTTGGATTGCCCTGCTCTGGCAGGACTGAGAAGTAGGATATTCGGAACACATTGAGTTAGCACCGTAGCCCTATAGGATATTCCTGTAGGTCTTATAGACTAATTCATTGAAAGGGCAATTTGGCTAGACGACTAGTCAATAGCTGCTATAGAGGAAACTGCAGGTATCACAATGGGCTTCTTTAGCCTAAGTGTGCTAAACAGCGTGCTGTCTTGGTCTTTTCAACCAACCAAAGTCTGTACACGTAATGACAAACGTATCAGCCAGCGAATTATTATATCGGCCACAGACTGCGGTGTGGCCGTCGGTGGTGCAATGGTTAGTATGCGCGGCTCTTGTACATGAGATCCTGGGTTCGAACCCGGCTCTGACCACCTTCAAATTTTCTTTCGGCGGCGGTCACCTCGCATAGTGACGGCGACACTATCGAGTATCTAGCCATGAAAAAGCTTCTCAAATTACCGTTCGGAATCGGTGTAAAACTGTAGGTCCCAATCAGTGAGTGAAAACTGGAAAGCGCACAGCTCAGTGATTGTGAGAAGTTTCTCCCCAGTCCCTTCATGGGATGTAATGGGAAACCATTTATTTTTTTACAGACTGCGGTTCTGCCAGTAATACCATATTGAATCCGGGAGACTTCAAAGTCTGAAGCTGCTTAAGATCGATGTAATCTTCGGTTACGCAACAATTTCCCTGACAACTGATCTATGAGAAGTAGGTATGTCTACCAGCATAGGTCCTAGTTGTTCAGCGAGTTCCCAGGGAAATGAGTATTCATATTCATCTTTAAAACTTAGCTCTACGATTTTCCAATTATTCAAGAGCTCTCTTCTCGTCGAGCAACTTTGGTTATATGGCTATGAACCTCATGAAGCATTTTTATTTTGCTTTCCATGGGGTCCTTTCAGATTAGTTTCCGAGACAAGGTAATCCCAAGTAGTTCAACCTGTTGAACATTTTTATAGTCGTACTTATGAAGCGGTACTCGTTGAAGGCTTGACTCTTCATGTCCCTTGTGAATTAACATATCTGGGGTTTCAGCTCTTTTGTCGTTTCCCAGTTGCACGACACTTTAAAGATTGCTTGGATATTTTCTCCTTTGTCAGGTACATATATCTGAAATTTGTGCCTGCGAAAACGTGCTTTTGGGTTATTTTGAATTTAAAAAAAGAACCGATTAATTATCGACAACCGATTAACTATCGATAAATTGCTTTAGGCAAGCCTGATACTGGGAACTTAGCAAGCACAACAAACTAAATTCTGAAATTTTGGTGAACATATTTATTTTATTCAATATTTTCGATAACATTTTTCACCACTAAATGATACCACAAAGTTGGTTCGCCTATCTAAGTTTAACTAATTTAGTAATTACTGTTGTTGTCGTTGTGTTTCTTTTCTGTGTGTGTTCGTTTGAGTGTAAGTGGCCAAAGCCGTAATACAACCAACCACCTTTTTGCCACTTCTTCTTTATCCATTTGCGGCCAATATCTTTTAAGCCAAAAACACAAGTATGTAGTTAATCTAAATATGAGCACTATACCGAGTGGTGAGTAATGAGTACCTTTTTCTCCTCAAATAAGTATTAAATGTGAACGAAGGAGTGAGGCGGGCAATATCGGGTTCAAAACGCATTTCAAATATTTCGATGGATATAAAGCTGAAATGTACTTGGCGGTATGATTCGTCTGTCTGTCGGTGTGCCTGTTGTTTGTTGCTAAGGTTTGGCTTTATCGTTTAGTGGCTCAGGCTTTCGTCATTGGTGGGTAAAGGCAGTCTGACGTTTTGTCGTATGTGGTGACTTGTGGCTACAGTGACTTGTGAGTGTGTTTGTGTGTGTGTGTTTCATGTTGTTGTTTTGTAGCGTTTGTAGTTGTTTTCGCCATCGCCATTGACGTCGTAGGTTTTTGCATTATTAAAGATACAAATATTTTGTCGTTTTGCTAATACCTCTCACTATCTGTTCGTGCGTTCGTCCATTCATCCATCCGTCCGTCCGTTCTTCGTATATGTATGTATGTATATGCAGTTGGCTAGCTGGCTGTCTGTCTGCCTGTTTGTCCCACCGTCGTACGTCTTCTGTGTAGCCCCCGTGTGTGTGCGTTTTTTGTTTTTCAATTTAGTTCACAATTTTTGTTTTCGTCTTTTTTAGGTTGTTGTTTTTTATTTGTTTTTGCTTTCTGAGCTCTATAAAAGCGAAGAAGAGGAAAAATAATAATTGTTTGCGTTTTTCGCAAACTGCAAACGTTGTCCGTCCTTTCGTCGTTAGGTCTGTCATTCCGTTCGTCTGTCTGTATTGCTCTCTATCTCTTCTTCTGCCTTGTATACATAACAAACATGTTTTCATACTCTAGTACGTGTAGTATATACATATCTACCTATATACATACGTAGGAATAAAATATATACAGATGTACATACATACATACATACATACTTGTTTATTATATACAATGTACACACAAACATATATATGTAGAAATGTATGTAAATGTTATATACATTGTGTTATTTGTAGATGACGACTAGTATATAATGTAATACGGTCGGTCTTGGTGAAGCTTTTGCATTTTCTATTTGTTTCTTTTTTCTTATCTGGTTTTTGACGAGCACTTTCTCATTTCGTAGATTATGTTGAATGGATCAGATTGATTTCGCTCAGTGTATCTGTCAAATAACCCAAGCCGCGCGCCGCCTGTCTCTTATACCACGTTATTCAATTGTCTTCACAGTTACAACTGGTGAACCCAACACACGTTATTGTGAACCACATGTTATTGTGAACTCACCCTTGCATTTGATCTTCTTCTTCTTTGCTGATACACATTTCTTTCTGATCAAATGCATGTCACTAGTGTGGCGATCGGATGACAATTTCATCCGCAAAAGCATCGTGTTAAATTATGTGTTACAACGCCTTTGTTTCCACGTATAGCCGGAAAACAGACTTGTTATTCCTAGTGTGAAAGTTAGTAGTGGTCGACTTAAGTATATGAGGACGCGGGTTCTCATCACGTCGCTACCATATTTTCAAATTTAGAGAGTACTTTATATGACGCGAACAAATACGATTCTGGTGAAGATATAAAAAAACTGATTTCCCATTACATCCCACGATGTTATAACATTGGGAGAGCTTTTCACTATCAGTGGTCCTTGAAGCTGTTGAAGGTTTTTCACCACAGCTGATACAGTCATCTTATCAGAGCTGTTATTGTCATCTGATGTAGTCACGAAATCTTTGTTTTCACCACTAATAAATAGGGAGAAAACCAGTCCCTAATTTGTATTGATCAGGAAAATACCGGTCATTCCGCTCTTCTCATACACCAGCTTATGGGGGGACACGTGTACGTACCATAATCATTTATCTTAGTTCGTAGGCCCAGACAGTGCATGTGCCGTGGCCACCAATATATCATCAGCATATATTATTATCCTTTCATCATTTCCAGGCCGAGGCAAGTCTGCCAGGTACAAATATTACAACATCGGACCCAGTATCGAGCCCTGTTGCATTCCAGCTGTTGTAGCTATCACGGTTGATGTTGCTAATTCGATATCAACTGCAAAAGTCCTACCCCTCAAATAATCATAAACGATTCTAGTCAGATGTTCTTCAAATCCATACCTGCAGCTCATCTTATATATGATGCCCTCATGTCAGACCGTGTCGAAGGCCTATTCAAAGTCAAGCCCAACCGCTATCGTTGCCTTCTTCGTGTTCATACCCGTTACAACACCATCCACGAAGGTCATGAGGGCATGATTCCTTGACAGTCCGGTGCTAAAACCAAATTGGAAGTCGGCCAAAACTCGATTCGATTTTTATGTTTTTACGGACACGTAACGGGTTCGAAACGGATCCGCTAAATCGCTCACTGATTCGAGTTTTATGTATTTATGGACTCGTAACCGGTTCGAAACAGATCCGCTAAATCGCAATTTCGCCGATTGACTTCTCTATGTTTTTACCGACTTTTAACGGGTCCGAAACGGATTTGCCAAATCGTAATTTCACTGATTCGCCTTTTTAGTGGGTTTCACGAGTTCGAGAACTCACATTTTGCTTTTTATGATTTTGCGGCCCGGTAACAGGGTCGAAACGGATCCACATCCGAATTTCTGCACATTGGGAAATTACAAAACTAATCGTATACATATGTATGTATGTAGCTCCGATGGAACATTCCAGTATACTGCTTTGACGGAATTATATTAGGATCCAGCATCAGTCATTTATAAAATAAAATGCTAGTCGTAAGTTAGGTTAGGTTGAGAAAAATAGGTTGAGAAAATTTAGATTAGGTTCAGAATTCCAAGCATTGGAGTAACATTCCATCGTAGGACTAATTTGTTGATTCCCCAATCTGTTCTGCCCAGATGCTTGGCATTTAATCACCAGAGAAGTGCCAGAAATTTAATCTCGCGATAACGAAACCATGACAGCACAGTGTCAAATTTACATAGTCTCCACATATGGCCTCCATTATAGCTCCAAAGCATCGACTAAGTACGCGTTTGTCCAGCATAATTAATCCTCCAATCACCTTAACAAATGCTTAGAAAACAGTTTCGAAGGCACAAGTCTTGTTTAATATTTATGTCATCGAGAAATAATACCATTCTTCATATCCCATCCCTCAGCATAGCAGTGAATCCCTCGTCCGCTGGTGACGTGATAACCCTAAGCGCTTGACCCTCTCTGTGGGATAGTTGTGTAGAAGTTCCCAATATCCCTTAGTTGCCGAAATGCTATCGCTTCCATTTTCCTATGGTGAGAAGGATCCACATCCGAAACGAATCTGATATCGCTTCCATTTTCCTGGTGTTCGGCGAATTCACTTCGTAGGCAGAGCGTCCCCTGACAAAATTGGAAGATTAGAAAAATTAACACAATTTCTATTTATTAAAAAATAAAAATAAATAGTTTCCCATTACATCCCATAAAGGGACTGGGGAGAACTTCTCACAATCACTGAGCTGTGCGCTTTCCAGTTTTCACTCACTGATTGGGACCTACAGTTTTACACCGATTCCGAACGGTATTTTGAGAAGCTTTTTCATGGCTAGATACTCGATAGTGTCGCCGTCACTATGCGAGGTGACCGCCGCCGAAAGAAAATTTGAAGGTGGTCAGAGCCGGGTTCGAACCCAGGATCTCATGTACAAGAGCCGCGCACACTAACCATTGCACCACCGACGGATTTATTACTCACTTTCTTAGGTGGCCGCAAACAACCAAGAAAAGTCAATAACTGATCGGTACATATTCGTCTTGTTGCCTTAGAAGGCGGATGAACCAGTACTACAGATCAACAGCAGGGGGGGGGGGGAACCATCGCAGGGGAAAACCATCATACATAACCTTGGAAAAATTTGTCCGAGAAACATCTGTCTGGTAGCAGAGATCATTTGAGAACTTATTCCCAAGAATAATCTGGTCGCTATTCGTCAGTACTGGGATGGTGACAACAAGGATGCTGCTCTGACTTCTGATCCTTCAAGAACGCTTCTATATGATGTCGGATAAGTGA
Organism: Phaonia tiefii; assembly: GCA_963931995.1. Taxonomy (NCBI): domain Eukaryota; kingdom Metazoa; phylum Arthropoda; class Insecta; order Diptera; family Muscidae; genus Phaonia; species Phaonia tiefii. The sequence continues at coordinate 146,003,764 of OZ008370.1, forward strand.
ATATAAATATCGCCAATAGTGGATAGCAGGAGACCCATGAAGCTTTTGTCTCTAGCCAGACCCAAGGTGTCACTGCTTGATAAATGTTTTGACGGGGCACTGTCGGATTGGTAGATGTGCGAGGAGAATAAACGGCTAATGATTTATGCAGAAGCTATAATGATGAAGAAGAGAAACAATCCACTGAACATCTTCTCTGCAAGTGTCTAGTTCTAGCTGGCAGCTGAATATCTACTATGGAACGTACCTATTTGCGGACCTGGGGGAATTATGTCAGATTAGCGTAGAAAATATCTTGAGGTTCTTGAAGCAAACTAAATATGTTTATGGTGGGGCCAGCGCTTAATATCGTTGGTTGGTTCACGTGGTTGCTAAAGAATTAGTGTCTTGAGACACCGTTTTGCATATCACAACCTGTTAATCGGAGATACCTCATTAGATCCCCTAGATCTATCCCGAGGTTGTGTAGAAAGGGACGACCTATAGTTTTTAGGTGTCTATTCATTAGAACCGGACGACTGCTGAGGAGATGTTCCACCATCTCGTTCGTTAGTCCGTGGTATCACAATTTACTAATAAGTCTACGCAGGTTGATCATGGACTGACACCGACACCCAACATGTAATGCTAAGTTTGCCTTTGGTTTTGTCATGATTGCTAGTAACCCCATTAGATTTGTATATACGAGTTCTCAAGGATAGTTAGCTCGAAGTTCTTGAAACGCCAAGCACTGACGAAGTGGACGTTGCTACGACTTTTCACCCTACTTCCTGCAACTATTAAACTTACAATACCTCCTATGAATACAGACTTCTACAAAAATACGGATGATCTCCTTTCCCAATCTTGTTGTGTAATATCTATGGCATTTAACAGTTGACATACAAACTGGGATATTTGCCAAATGTATCCCATCTGATTCCAATTAAACACGTTCCTTTGCCTCAATGCCTTTTAAGCACCTGCCAAGTGGGGAATTTCCACATCACATTCTGGATACTGAAGCACTCAGCCTCCAGCCTAAATCCCAGATCATTCCAATACCTGAGGAATTATATAGCCAACATTTTGAGTAACTGATGTGGGTGGGCCACCTCTCATGGCCCTTCTTTGTGAAAATTAAATGTCTCTCTTAAGTGAATGTTCTTACAGGCCCTGACTCACCATCATATTTCGTCCAGCGATTTGTCAAAAAATGTGTGTCTGCTGACCTAATCGCCGTCGGTGCAATGGTAATGTGTGCGGCTCCTGTGTATGATAACGTGGGTTCAATCCCCGCTCTGACCACTTTACATTTCTTTCGACGGCTGTCCCCCCGCTTAGTGAAGGCGGCACTATCGGTCATTTAGCCATGAAAAAGCTTTTAAAAAAAAACGTTCGGAATCGGTGTAAACCTATAGTTCCCAAATCAGTGAGTATAAAATAGAAAGAGCACAGCTCACTGGTTTTGAGAAGCTGTCCCCAATCCCTTCATGGAATGTAATGGGAAGCCATTGTTTATGTAAACCTAATCGGATAGTCTGGGCCGAGTGTGAAACAAATCGCAGAAAATCTGACAGCTCTGTCAGACTGTCTCATTTTTGAAAGCTTTTTTAAACAAAACAAAACCGGTTTTAGATACCAATGAAATTCTTTATTCCTGTGAAAGTACGTTCGATGCCATTATGTATGGAACTCGATTTCTTTTGCATGGCCACCACGGGCACGCTTGCCTAAGTCCAGTCGCTGAACCCAATTTTCGACGGTTTTCAAGCATAAATCGGCCGATACTGCTGCAATTTCACGTTCGATATTCGTACGAAGTTCATCAATCATCGCTGGCTTGTTGGCATAGACCATAGACTTGACGTAGCCCCACAGGAAATAATCTAACGGCGTCAAATCGCACGACCGAGGCGGCCAATCGACTGGGCCATTTCGTGAGATAACACGTTCACCAAACTTGGTTTCCAATAAATTGATTGTGGCATTCGCTGTGTGGCTTGTGGCGCCGTCCTGTTGGAATCATATGTCCCCCAAGTCCATATTATAAAATTGGGGCCAAAAATATTCGGTTATCATTGAACGGTAGCGATTCGCATTCACAGTAATGTGCCGGTCTTGATCATCACGGAAGAAGTACGACCCAATGACGCCGCCGGCCCATAAACCGCACCAAACCGTAATTTTTTCGGGATGCAATGATGACTCATGGATTACGTGTGGACTGCTGTCTGACCAATAACGCATATTTTGCTTATTGACGAAGCCATTCAGCCAGCAATGAGCCGACCATAAATTGGACGTAGCGCTCTTAAAGTTGAGGCCACTGACTCCAAATTTCGGTAGTAAATTTTAATAATTTCGACTCGTTGTTGGCTCGTATATCTGTCCATGATGAAATGGCAAACCTTACTGAAGAGAAATGTCAAAAGAGCGGGAAAAAATATGGCGTCGTTTGCTGTCCCTATCGATTTACTTCTGTAGCGTCTCTGTTGAAAAACCCTTTATGTGTGCTGGTTTGGCAGTGACAAACACATTTGCGTAAGAATCTCCTCAAGTGGAAGAAAATGCTGTCAGATTTTACTTACTTTTATTGACTACTTTACAACCTCATTGGGTCAGACGTCTTACACATATACAAACAAATTAAACAAATTTCAACATATTCTATCCTACGCCTTTTCTCGCCAGTTGGTAACACCAAGGATACGGAGGGATTCTTCTGCATGGTCTTTCCAGCGGAGTCTCGGTCGACCACTTTTCCTGCTTCCATCGGGTACGTTATCGAAAACCTTTCGCGCTGGCACATCTTCATCCATTCTGATAACATGGCCTAGCCATCACAATTGGTCCAATTTGATTCGTCTAGCTATGTCCACGTCAGAATAAATATTATATAGCTTGCGATGTGACCCAAGTGTAGGAGCCATATGTCAAGAGAGGTAAAATAAGAGTCTGATATAGCTGGACTTTTGTCCGTCGAGAGAGGGATTTGTTCCTAAACTGCTTGCTGAGCCAAAAATATCCTATATTTGCAAGCACAATTCTCCAATATATCTCCAGGCTGACGTTGTTGTCCTTGTTCACGGCGGATCCAAGGTAGACAAATTCATCTACCACTTCAAAATTAAATCGGTTGTCAACGTTCAAGTGCGGACCAAGTCGAGAGGTTTCTCTAGGATACCATCAATTTTGTATTGCCCTTATTAACAGCAAGACCCACTGATTCGCTGATTCCTTTTCGATTCCTGAAAATACTGCAGTAACCTCTCGCAAATTTCGGCAACATATGGCTTTTCGTGTTAATGGTCTTGTTCGTATTTACTGCAGCCTTTCTCATTATTATCTCCATTAAGATGTTGAAGAGATAGCACGAAAGTGTGTCGCCTTGTCTAAGTCCTCGCTTGGTACAGAATGGTTCAGTGAGGTCTTTCCCCACTTTTACTGCTGATTTGGTGTTGGTCAGCGTCATTCTACAGAGTTTTGCCGGAATACCAAGTTCAGACATAACTTCGTACAGTTTTCCCCGTATGGGGCTATCGAAAGCAGCTTTGTAATCCACAAAAAGGTAGTATGTATCGATTTGCTTTTCGTGGGTCTTTTCCAGGATTTGGCGTAGCGTGATTACTTGGTCAGTCATGGACTTGCATGGTCTAAAACCACACTGATAAGGTCCAATCAGGTTTTCAATAATTGGATTTAGTCTTTCACATAATACGCTCGACAAGACCTTATAAGCGATGCATAAAAGACTGGTACCGCGATAGTTGGAACAGACACACGGATCACCCTTTTTCAATACAGGACATAATACACTGAGATTCCAATCGCCGGGCATAGATTCCCCCAGCCATATACCGCATATAAGTTGACGCATGTGGGCTATCAGTCCTTCGCCACCTGCCCCAAAAAGTTCAGCGGGTAGGCCATCCGCACCAGCGTCTTTACCATAAGGCGGGAGATCGCTGTTCCAATCTTGTCTTGGGGGGTGGAGTTGTCTCTTCACATTTTGAACTCACACTGCTTCTCAGACACCAGATTCCCATTCTCGTCTTTGCAGCAGGGCAGCTCATTATTAGGCCCGTGATCCAATCTTCTTACCCTCTGAAAAAACTTTCGGGATTCACCATTCATCCTGCATATTTCGGTTTCTTCACTCTCTCTCTCTGATCCCACTACCATTTTCCCCATAGTCGGGTTTCCTCCCTTCTCAGCTTCTTGTACCGCTCGCTCGCTGATTGTTTCGTTGCCATACGTGCAGTGTCTTTTTCATCAGTTGCAATGCGACATTCTTCGTCGTACCATGGCTTAACCCCCACCGGTTTTTGACAGCCTAGTTCAGTCCTTGCAGCGGTTTCCAAAGAATGGGAGATGTGCTTCCACTGCGCATCTGGGTCTCCGGGAGTAGGGTGGATTTTGGTAAAAAAGAATTCCACGACTGTCCAGGATTGTAAGTCATGACCTAGAATAAGATGGGTAACATCCCAGTATACCTTACCCAAATTTAAAGTATGTAGATTTGAGTCCCAAGATTCTGTGGTATCATGCGCATAGTGCCACAAAATGACTTTAAAAAACTAATGGAAGTTTGTTAAAGATCGAATTAAAAAGCGAATACAGAATGAATGCGCTCATGTACGAATCATAAAAAATAACCATAAAATTTCCCACTCCCTTGAGCAGCATTTGAATCCCAGAAAAGAAACAGGATTTTGGGAAAAAGGCAGATTAGTAACCCCGTTTGATGGTGTTAACACAGGGACTATAAGTTTAGTGAATTCGAATAATGCTTGGAAGTTACCAGGCTAAAGATGGTATTTTCTTAAATACTGGCACTTTGCGTTAACTCCAAAATTTTTCTTGTGAGAAGGCTCTACTGTCCAAGGAATGTCCTCTCAATTGTTAGGCAATATCGTAAAACATACTGAAAATAAACCACATCTTCTCGATAAATTCACCGTTTTGACTTTACAATATCCTACAAATTTTGCAACACATCAACAAAATGTGTTGATGATGTCCTTTAAGGGTGTTTTTCTCCACCAAACAAATAGGATAACACAACAAGAACTGTCTCAATGAGTCATATCTGTCACATGGTCGAGCCAAAGGAACCGAAAGACTTAATAAGGGGTGACAACCTTGTCTAAAAATGTGTAATGAATATGAATCAATTGAAAACGTACCATACAAGAGGTATCAACAAAATTAATGGGATATAAATGTGGTGGCAACACGAAACTTTCAAAAGTTAGTTTGAATGCTATGAAATTACGAGGAGTTTATGAAAAGGATGCCCTCAGGTAGTCATAAAGACGGAAAACTACTAAAGAATTTTAAGTAAAACAAAGGGAAGGGTAACATTAAGAAGGGGAGGGCTAAAATTAAAAAAAAAAGGAAAATTTGCGTTTTATTTTCAGAAATTGAAAAACAAAATATACAAAAGAAAATGTGCCGAAACCAAAACCAACCCTTAAGAATTAAAAGCGGAAGACAAAAGGACAAAAGGGATGAGGTACAAAGAAAGGACATGATTACAACACGGCCAAGACATTAAAGAAACCCCGTGAAAACAAAGACGCTGAAAAGAACCCGTAATAATTACGCATTTAAAAAAAGATAAAATAAAATAAAACGGAATTCTAAAAAAATACGCAATACTCGTATCTTCAAACCAATTCGCATTCTCAAAATCAAAAATAAAAAAAAGGATTTTTAAAAACATCTCGCTACTCAAAATGAAAGACGTAGATTGCATTCAACGTTGGAGTTTAAAGAACATCAAAGTCAACGAAATGGGTGTTAAGTTGGTGGTGGTCATGAAGGACACGACCCTGGCCGGAGGTATGAGTCGATGGTATTACAAGACAGACGGAAGAAGGCAAAACAGAGATAGATAGCAAGGGGCGCGTGAAAGATAACCTTGAAAATCAAGCGATACAAAGGGAAAAAATAAGGGTTACATTTTGTTTCCATTCTCATATTCACAGCTAATTTGAAACATGTTTTTGTATCGAATCATGTACAATTTCAACATTAAGGATACTAGTATATCGGCTATACAAATACATAATTGAATGCCTGATGTTCTCTCGGTCAGCTGTCATTAAGGATATGACACATCCATATGCGGGTGGGTGAAGAAGCATGACGCCATTTGGTCATAGATACAAGCACAAAAATTTGTAATAGACGAACGGACGGGCAATTGTTAAACATAGTAGTATGTACTCTTTAAATATAAATATTCTTATATACCATTGGGGGGCGAAAAGGAGGTGCCCATTACATTTGTATTTATGAAAAAAACCTCGCAAATGGGGTTTGTTTTTCCTGCCATACCTCAAAAATGGAATCGGGCTAATTTTTAGCAATTTGTAAATCTCTAATTTTCCCTACTAAACCGATATCGCAAAACTTTTTACGAATGCAGGACGAAAACCTTGTTTTTATACGAAGAATTAAAAATATTAATCAGGCTGTCATGCGTCTCATGCATATCGGATAGTTTGCATACGAGGGCATATCTCATTACATATCTGGAACGTCAGTTTGTTTATTTGTTTACTCGGCTGTGTATCAGTTGGATTAGAACGTTGTCCTGCATAATATTTCAAGCGATTTGTATGGGAGATACCACGCCCCTTTGTCCGATTGGACCGAATAGTAAATCTAAACCACCCAGGGCGCCACCCAAACGCATACAAAAAAAATTTATTCAAATCGGTCCAGAAGTTTAGAAGGAGTTCAGCCACAAACACACGTGCAGTAGAATTATATATCTAAAGATACATAAAATTAATACATAAAAATATAACTAGAAAACATATTAAAATTGTAACAATTACATTGCGAACCTTAAATAACAATACGAGGGCGGATCAATAAGTCCGTGACTTTTTGAATGAAACACAGTATTTTTTTGCAAAAAAAAAATATTTTTCAACATAATCTCCTTTTAGCTGAATACACTTAGTCCAATGTTTCTCCAATTTTTGTATCCCTTCCAAAAAATAGGATTTTTCGAGGTCCATAAACTAGGAATTTGTTTGACCAATTATTTTATCGTTGGAGCTAAATCTCTTTCCATCGAGCCATTTCTTTAGGTTTGGAAATAGGAAATAATCACTGTTGGCTAAAGCCGAAGAATATGGCGGATGAGGTACCAATTCGTAGCGCAATTAAACAATTCCAAACAATCCTTTCAAGTTGTCACACGATTCCGTTTATGGTCAATTGAGAGCAAACGCGGCACCCATCTTGCAGACAGCTTTCTTAAACCCAACTGATCATTTAAAATCGAAACAACACCGCCATATGAAATGCCTATGGCATCAAGAGTCTCACGCACTTTAACCTTCGATCGGCCAGCACCATATCGTGAATTTTTTCTAAAATTTTCGTGTGAATTGACCTCATTTGGCCGCCCAGAACGTTCAGCGTCATTTGTACGTGTGCGACCACAACGAAAGTCTGTAAACCACTTTTTTACCATTGAAATCGATGGTGCAGAGTCCCCATAGTATTTATCAAGTTTTTCCCGTTTTTTCGCAACAAATTATGTTTAATGAGCACTTAACTTTTTTCCATTTTTAAAAAAATGCACAAGGTTGTATGTTTTGATCAGCTGCTAAACGCAAAATAAATGACGGAATTTGCTCAAAATTTGACAGTAGTCTATTAACAGGTGGTACTTGATGGAAGCAGTGTTGCATTTCATATAACTACGAGGGAAGTTCAAAAAGTCACGGACTTATTAATCCCACCTCATACTTAATAAATTCAATACAAAATAAAATTTCAAAACTGAAGACAAAAAATAATAATAATAACACTAAGCATATATAAGTAATAAGAACATTCAGAAAATATAATAACCAGTACAACTAAAAACGAACAAAAATAAACAAATATCTAAAATAAATATAATTTCAAGTGTTAATAAATTTAAAAAATAATTCAAAATTAAAACGAAAAATTTGCTTAAAAATAGATGATAAAAGATTTTTTTTTTGTATCTTTATTTGAAATCTATTTACAAAGAAAATAAAACGCAAATTTTATCGAACTTAATATATATAAGAGAGTAGTTGAGCTCCAGTGAGTTTAATAAGAAATTAACATTATTACGTTTTTATTTAAATGTTTTGTTTTACTCCTATATATATTTATGTACATATACAGGGTGATTCAGGAAGTTCCGGACAAATTTTTCCAGCGTATTGCTTGGCTCATTTCATGAAGAAAAGTCCACTAGGACCATCTCTGAAAATGCAAGGGTTCGAAATGGCAGCGGGTTCAAAATTTTCGGATTGGCGGTCAGAGGGTAGTAGGGTAAAGTTGGTAGCTTCTGAGCCAGTGGTCGGATTTTTGGGCTTGTTGGAAAGGTTTTTGGGCTTGTTGGAAAGGTCTTTAAGAGGCCTTTCAGAATCAATAAAAAAACGAAGAAAAAAGTCAAATCGCCGAGATACAGAGCTTTCGGGAAAAAATGGGAAAAAAATTAACATAACCTCAATTTGCTCAGCCAGATGGCAGGTAACTTGTGTTTTTTTCTGTTGAAAGATAGCCATACCTCTTACCTTTCCAAAATGACCTAAACGAAGACCAGAGGTCTTACCGTTCCAAAGTTATGACTTTACGGACACCAAGAAATTTTGAACCCGCTGCCATTTCGCACCCTTCCATTTTCGGACATGGTCCTAGTGGACTTTTCTTCATGGAGTGAGCCAAGAAATACGCTGGAGAAATTTGTCCGGAACTTCATGAGTCACCCTGTATACATATTAAAAATATACAAACTTAATTTGATTTTTTTAGTTTTTAGTTAACAAATGGTAAATCAAGTCATGGAGTCTTTTAAGTCTTCTTATTTCATTACTGTCATCTAAAAGAGTTATAGCTAATTCATTTGAATGTTGACTTAATTTATTGAGGTAATATGAGCTATATCTGCTAATATCTGTTTTTGCTTTACGGACACCATGATCAGTATGAATATTGTTGTTGTTTAAAAAACAAAGTAGAATTTGCGATAAGTCGAAGGCTCTTGTATTGGTACCTTTGCAGTATTTCCACATTTGAATCACTTGCTGTTTCCCAGAGCTCAATACCGTACGTCCATACTAGTTTTAATATGGACTTGTATAGAATAACCTTATTCTCCAAACTCAATTGGGACTTTGGTCCAATAAGCCAATAAATACATCCGTTTGGTTTTTATATTAAGTTGTTGTCGTTTTAATGTGATGTGCTGTTTCCCGGTTAAACGTCTATACATGTTAAGGCCTAGATAGATATTTTACACAATTAGATGGCGGAATAAAATAACTCCGTTTAAAACCATCGGAGGACAATCTTCTTTCCTTAGAGCAAAGGTAACATGCGTCGATTTTTCGGCATTGACTTTAATGTTCCACTTCTTTAATTGAGTAAGGTCAAGTTGTTTTTGAATAATGTTGGAAGCCTCTGCAGGTGATTGACTAGTAGCTAATAGAGCAGTATCATCCGCATACGTAGTTACAGTTAGTTCATCGATTGTAGGAAAGTCGGATGTAAAAATTGTACATAAAATGGGACCCAACACAAAATGGGACCCGAGTCATCATCATTAATACTCACAAAAAATTTTCTCTGGCTTAAATGTGATCTCTTCAGTAGATAAAAAGGTGTGGGTAGGTGTTTTCATCTTATATAACAGGCCATCGTGCCAAAGGCTTGTTTAACGTCTAAAAATACAGCCGAGCAATAATGTTTATTTTCTAAGCTCTCTCTAATAGTTCCGACTACCCTATGACATTGTTCTGATGTTCCATATCCATGTCTAAACCCGAATTGATGATCTGGTAATATTTTCAATGCATCAAGAACAGGGAAAAGCCGTTTCTGAAAAAGTCTTTCGAATACTTTTGAAATAATTGGTAACATACTGATGGGTCTACATATATGAACCGATATCATTTTCTTTTTTATTTGGCTTCAATATCATAATAATTTCAGCCAGTTTCCACTGTACTGGATAGTGGGATAACCTTAACACTGAATTAAATAACACAGTCAGAAAAACGTATCCTTTTTGTTTGGCAAGGATTTAAGTACCTTAGCATCCATTAAATCATATCCTGCAGTTTTTTTAGCATTTAGTTTTTTTACTTCATTAACACGCTCTTTAATAGTAAAGTGGACGATACATTTGACAGACTAAAGGGCACCTTAGACCTTTTGTGTTGTCATTGTTTCGCCTTACACTAGCCGACTTTCCGGCCGACTTTTTGAAAATCAAACTAGGTTTGATTTTTGCCCGACTTCACCTTACACTGCACAGTGGTCGTGCACATAGGCCAAAAAACAAAAATTAAAGTAAAAATTCTGGTTAGAACTGTGTCAACACTACCTCATAATAGATATAGCTTTTCCAAATAAATTTTGTTTCTGCTTTATTCCACCTGTCCTCTTTAAGAATAGCTTCAAAAGGCAGAGCATGAAATTAATTGGGTTTCGCAGCGTGAGTAACTTACAAGTGAAGGTCGAAAATAAAACATAAAAACATTTTTAAAACAGAGTGCTCGATCAATTGTAGAATTAAATATTGTAAAGAAAGGTAATAACTATTATTTAAAAGAATTAACAAGTTCTCAGCATGTTCTGTTTATTTTATTAAATTAATGTAATATATGTGCCTATTTTAGTACTAACTCGTGCGGAAACTTAAATTTCACTTAGACTTTTAGTTGCGAAGTTAAGCATGAAACACAAAGACGACGACAGGCTACACGAACACACGACTGCAAATGCCGCTGACTGCAAATATAGACGTGTGGCAGCTACTGAATTATATTCAAGACGGCAACTGCAAAGTAAACAGCTGATTTGTAATTTTGACGTTTGTTTTATTGTGTTATTTGTGTTAAAAGAAAAGACAATGTCTGGAGAATATTTAATAAATATTATCACAAACGTAAACAGTATATGAAGTACGAAGTGAATTGCAGACGAGCAATAATCGAAGATGGTGGGTTCGTCCGGTGAATCTAACTCGGCATCAGGAGGGCTTCTACCGAACGTGCATTCAGCAGCTAAAACAGAAGGACGAAGAACACTTTTTTAAAGCATTTCGGATGTCCGTAGCAAACTTTAGTTTATAGCTGGCTCTTCTAAAATACAAAATGGAACGATTTGCCAATAGAAAAGCCATAGATGCATAGCAGCGGCTACTTCTCTCCACTCGTACTCCTTTTTCTATATGTTTTTATAACCCGCTTGTGCCAGGTCATAAAGAATTTCGCGGCTTCAAACTTCCTCAAGAAGCTGCTCGTCAATGTTCATTTTAAACTATTAAATTTGAAATGCAAAACAATAACAAACAAATATTAATGATAAATATAACAACAAATACTTACCTACTTCAATAAACAAACAAAAATAAAAATTAAAATAAAAACAAACAACCAATTGTGAAAGTTGTTCAACAATAAACAGCTGATTATTCTGTCAGTGGTGCCACTTCAGGCATTGACAGGTCTAACCTGTTGATTGTCGCCCACAAAAATAGAAATTAGTTTAATTCAACTACAGCTACATAACAACCTGCAGTCGTGTCGCCTTGCCGTCGTTAAAATATTCACTTCCATACAAACACATGTATTTTATTTTTGACAGGTTGTGGTCGGTAGCCTGTCGTCGTCTATTTGTTTCATGCTTTAATCTAAGTTAACAATCAAATTTATTGTAAAATGTTTGTCAATATTTACAGATTATATGATATAAATTTTAGCTGACACAATTTGCCACGCGCTGAGTTATCTTGAATAGAACAAAGCGGCCTCACTGTTTTCGGTGTCTTTTTTTTATTATTTTCTATTCGTCTAGGAGATTCTTATGAATGCAAATTTAGCCGCAAGTTTATATTTGATAAGTGGTGTTCCGAGACCAGTGCAACTCCAGAGAAGATTAAAAGGATAGTTGATATTTTTAAATTGAAAATCGAGAGTGAAGGCTACATAGTAGGAGCTAAATATTTGGGGCAATTGGAAGAACGAGTTAATTACTGCGGCAAAAGGATTTCAATAATTTGGTGTGAATGCAATCGAACAAGATCGCACGTTTTGCGAAAACATTCTGATTGGCTTGCGACAAACGATTCGTTTTTCTTCAATTGTGATGTACAAACACCTGAAAATAATATTGAACGTGGTCGTCGCAAAATGGATTTCTCTGAATGCTCAAGACGAACAAAAAGAAGACGAATAGCTGAGATAGCCGAAATGGATGAGTCTGCTGCTGATTGTTTGCGTTTTGCTACTGAAGGAAATAGCACAAAAATTTCGCCTGCAAGCACTACTGAGGTTATTTCGCTTATGATGGCAACGAATTTAACGAAAGCATCAATATCTCCTCATTAGGGAATTTGTTACCACTAAAATTTCTGCTGAACTTTTTTGCAGCTATGATAATATTTTAAAAGCAAAAAAACAAGGTTATCCGGAAAATATAACTGTTAGCGAATCGCACGCTGAAGTAGAGCTTCAAAGTTTATTCGACCACACTACAAAGCGTATTATCGAGTTGCAGGATACTGTAGCAAATGATGTTTTCAGTGATCCTGCGAACAACCTCAAACTTGTAGGCAAATGGGGTTTCGATGGAAGTTCTGGGTACAGCGAATACTAACAGAAAGTGGAGAAGTATGATTTGGAAGACAGCCACATGTTTGTCATATCATATGTTCCACTTGTTTTATTAACAACTGATGATAGTTCGAGCAGTTCAAAAATATTCTGTAAATATCCACGACCATCTTCCACTCGATATTGTCGTCCTGTTTGATTTCAATTTGAAAAAGAATCGACAGAATTAAGCACCGAGGAAGAAAAGTATTTTAAAAAGAAAATAGAGGGGCTTGTTCCTACTAAAATTATTGTTGGTAATAAAATATTATGTGTTCAGCATATTTTGCAACTCGCTATGGTGGATGGTAAAATTTGTAATGCATTAACCCAAACCTCATCCTCAAAGTGCTATATATGCAACGCCAAACCCACAGATATGAACAATATTGAGAAATGCTTGCAAAGGGAAGTTCAAAAGGTTCGATTGGAATTCGGATTTTCACCACTTCATGCCTATATACACTTTTTGGATTTTTTTTTTTGCATTTATCATACAAACTGGATGTACAAGTGTGGCAAGTTCGATCCCTCGACGGAAAAGCCCAAGTTATGGAAAGGAAAAAAAATTTAAATAGAATTTCGATTAAAAATGGGATTGATAGTCGACAAGCTTAAAAGTGGTGGAAGTGGAACATCGAATGATGGAAATACAGCCAGAGAATTTTTCAATAATGCTGGCTTGTCCGCTCAAATAACAGGCCTAGATAGAGACCTTATTGAAATATGTGCTACAATATTGCAAGCGCTCTGTTCAGGATATAATATTAACGTTGAGAAATTTAAGACATTCGCACTTGATATAGCCAAAGAACTTACAACTACATATTCCTGGTATTATCTTCCAGCTACCGTTAATAAAATTCTACCTCACGGACCTGCAATTATTGAATATGCTCTCGTGTCGTTTGGGGAATTGTCTGAGGAAGCTGCTGAGTCGAGAAATAAGGATATAAAAAAATTTCGCCTACATCATACACGCAAAATTTCTCGTGTGGCAACAAATGAAGATTTATTCAATCGCCTACTCCGTACATCAGATCCGTTTATAACGGGACAACGAAAGTTACCACCTAAGCATAAGTCAGTTTTAAATAAATCTGTTTTTAATCTATTAGAATGATAGATTATATATTGCTATACTACAAGGCTGTATTCTTTATTTATTATGGTGCTTTGGGACGGCGAGTGGGGCTTGGGAAGGGCTTAGGTGCGGCCGATTTATGTTTGTTTTATTACTTATTATACTTTTATAGAATTTTGGAAAAAAATTTCTCAGGAATGCCCTTTAATCCTTTTGCCGATTTTAACCAAAAGTTATTTTAGGCATGCATTTATTAAGATAAAGGATATGCCGACTTTGGTGTGCCTACTATGAAATATTTTCAGGATATACGAGAGATCTACGAATCCGTTGGCCGACTTAGACCAAAATCTAGATTTACACATAGATTGATGAAATCAATGGATATGCCGACTTTGGTGTGCCTACTATGACATTTATATTTTCAGGATCTAAGAGAGGTCCTTGAATCCTTCGGCCGACCTTGACCAAAATCTAGATTTACACATAGATTGATGAAATAAATGGATATGCCGACTTTGGTGTGCCTACTATGACATTTATATTTTCAGGATCTAAGAGAGGTTCTTGAATCCTTCGGCCGACCTTGACCAAAATCTTGATTTACACATAAAGGGTGTTTTTTCAAGGCCGATAGAACTTCAAATTGTAAAAAAATAATATAAAAAATTAAATTTTAATAAAGTCTTTTTTTATTCGAAAGATCAATACGTGGCATTAACATTTGAAACTGATTTCGGGCATATGGGCACCGCGGCTGTTCTTGACGAAGCGCATTCTGGACGTCCAATTTTTGGCCACTTTTTCGAGCACTGCTGGCCGTATGTCACGAAGAACACGAACAATGTTGGCCTCCAAGGCGTCAATTGTTGCTGGTTTATCAGCATAAGCCAGTGCCTTCACGTAGCCCCACAGGAAATAATCGAGAGGTGTCAAATCGCACAACCTTAGAGGCCAATTGACAGTTCCATTTCTCGAAATCAACTTATCGCCAAATTTTGATTTCAATAAGTCGATGGTTGCGATCGCCGTATGGCACGTAGCGCATCCTGTTGAAACCACATCTCGTCTGGATCAATGTCATCCATATCTTCAAACAGAAAATCATTGATCATGGTGCGGTAACGATCTCCATTGACCGTAACGCGAGCTTCGGCCTCATTTTTAAAGAAATAAGGTCCGATGATGCCACCAGCGTGTAAGCCGCACCAAACGGTGCATTTTTCTGGATGTAATGGAGTCTGGAGGATTTCTTGTGGATTGGTCTCACTTCATATACGGCAATTTTGCTTATTAACAAACCCGTTAAGCCAAAAATGAGCCTCATCGCTGAACACAATTTGGCGATAAAACAAATCACGAAGTCGTTTATAAGTTGCGCGAATCGACGACTGATTTTCAAAGTAAATTTGGATAATTTGTCAGCGTTGTTGAAGCGTGAGTCTATTCATGATGATTTGCCAGAGTATACTGAAACAAATAGTAGCAATTTTTTTATTAAAATTAAATTTTTTGTGTTATTTTTTACAATTTGAAGTTCTATCGGGGTTGAAAAAACACCCTTTAGATTGATGAAACAAATGGATATGCCGACTTTGGTGTGCCTACTATGACATTTATATTTTCAGGATCTAAGAGAGGTTCTTGAATCCTTTTACAGATTTTAACCAAATTGTAGAAATTGGTGTCATTTAAAGAGATTGTAAGATGTGCTAAATATTATTCACCTAAGATAACTCCTTCTATTTTTGGCCGCTCTTTGTATGAAACGGCAACCACTGTGCACTGGGAGATGAGTCGGCCCGACAATCCGCTGGTCTAATAAGGTGCCCTTAAGTGAGCGGCGTTTGAATATCAGCGTTCAACAGAATATTACCAGCAGAAGCTCTGAATCTGGTAATCACATTGATAGTATTTTCCAAGACTTTTTGGTAACTCCCTTCCAGTTTGGTGACCATAGATACTGTGGATTCCAACTGCTTTAGTTTACTATTTATCGATAATTTGACAGTTTTCTTTCTCTATCCTTTCAGGGCAAATAGTATATTAACATTTTTGTTGTTTTAAGTAAATATAAGTATGTCGTGGTAGCCTTTGTTGCTTTGCTCTGATGTTTATCACATTTCTTCTTTCAATTCTTAAACACAGTTGCTGTTTATGTAGGTACTTTGTGACAGGGGGACGAAGCGAAGGTATCATCATGAAATTGGTTTTTGTTATCGAAAACAAAAAAATATATAAGTATAAACAGAAAAACGTTAAACTTCACTCTTCCGCTGTAGAAAGCAAATATTAGGTATACATGTGATACAGAAACAACAATAACAATAAAAAAAAATAAAAAAAAGGCAAGCAACAATGGATATTAAAAAAATCGTGCAAACATTGCTCAGTTATTTGTTGTTGTATGTATGTATGTATAGAAAACAATGTATGTAGACATGTGTATATACTTAATGTCGTGTGAGCGGGTATATAAATAGTCAAAACGTTATTATGTATGTACATACAAATGTACATACATACGCAATAAAAAACGGAACTATACGTATTGTAGATGGGAACCCAACAACAAAAACAACAACAAGAACAAGCACTCCAACCAAGAATGTATGTATGTATTTACATATGTATGAATGTAGTACCAGAACCCCAAAAACACATTGTGAGTTGTGAATAGAAGAACAACGACGAAAGTACAACAGAAGGAAATGAATAACAAATGAAGAAGAAATGGTAAAAATCCATAATCATCTCATACTCCTTCTTCTTTAAGCATACGTCTGTTCCCTCTTCTTCACCACCTAACCAACACGCGACCATCGTTTTAATAAATTTCACAGCTTTAAACATGAAAAGAAGCAATGCGACTACAAGTACAGCAAGAGGCATAATAATAGAAACACTTTAAAATTCTGCGCCAGGTAAATATGTATGTACATATGAATGTACATATAGCTATGTAAGTACATGTGTACATAAATCACTGCAACAATTTGGTCGAAATTTAATCGAGTCGTAAAGGAAAGCCGAGAGATACACTTGTACAAATTATGTATGAATGTGTAAAAAAAACAAAGCCACAAGGAAATAAGCGTGGTTTTTTATTTAAAGCTAAACAAATTTTTCTAGGCCCTTAGCTCCCCATACAAAGTGGTCGAAAAATTAGTTTAGCAGGGAATAAAAACAGACCTTTTATCATCGCCACTAAGTCTGGTTCTAGACGTGCAATTGTAATTGCTGCAATTCTTCATGATTCTCTTTTGGAATTGCAATTTGCTTTTACACGCACGCAATTCTGTTTGTGCAATTCTGGTTTTTATTATTGCTGCTTCTGACATTCGTATAAATCTGAGCCATAAGTGTGCTTTTACACGTGCAACTTAAGGGCACCTTAGACCTGCGGACCAGTCGGCCGACTATTTGTCAGGACGACTTTTGTGTTGGGCATTGTTTCGCCTTACACTAGCCGACTTCCGGCCGACTTTCTGAAAATCAAACTAGTTTTGATTTTTGCCCAACTAGTCGGCCGACTGCCCGACTTCACCTTACACTGGGAGATGAGTCGGCCCGACAATCCGCTGGTCTAAGGTGCCCTTTACGGACTGCAACTCAGCCGACGTTCTAGAGTTCAGGAGAGAGAGGTAAGAGGTAAGGAACGGCGAAAAACTACCAAGTGCTCTGCAATTCCTTTTATTTTCATTCGCCAGTAAAGTTGGCATCACTCCAATATGGCATCTCTTTTTTTTTTTTAAATCGCTAAAAATAAAATTTTGCAGGCAAAAAAAATTCTTCCATACGAATTGGAGCACTTTATGAAAACCCCTTAGAAACCCGAAAAAATTGGTTATTTTTTCTAAGACGCTCCGTTTCCGAGATATAGAGATGTTTCCTAATTTTTTGATATTTTCGATCAAAAATGGGGATGGGTTACCCTGAAAAATATAAATGTTCGTACTCTCACCCAAATGTTAACACTTTTGGTTCCTTTGAAAACAAGTCCTCTTATTCAGGAACCGTTTTACTGTTCTTTCCAACACGTTTTTCAGTTCCTGTAGAATCGCTTTTCGGTCTTTTTGAAACCGTTTCGGTTCTTTTGAACCCGTTTTTCAGTCGTTAAAGAACCGTTTTCGGTTCATTTGGACCCGTCTTTCGGTTCTTGTAAGCCCCGGTCCGGTCGGTTCCTTTAAAGAACCTGCTCTTGCAAACCGGTTCCTTGATTCTGTGTATCACTAGCAGGGGACAACTTTTCAGTCGTATTTAATTGATGTCAAACAGCACAACAAATCCAATTTGTTAAATCGTCAGTCATGTTCGAGCACGTTTTAATGCTTTTGTTGTGTGTAGTCATCGTCTGTCAGATGACGGTAGCTGGTAAAACATACAACAAAATTCTACTTTAAATCTGAAAAAAAATTAATCCATCTGGATATTTGTTTGAGTCTGCGTAGCGCGTCACACACTCCGAATGGCGTTCAGGTGTTTCTAAAAGTATGATCTTAGAATGTGTGTAAAGTCTCCTTTTATAATTGCAGTTTCCGACGTTCAAATTAGTCCTATTTTGATATTAATCTCAGATATACAATTTTTAACGTTATGAACAAAACAGCTGTCCAAGTTCTGTTTTGGTTGACGGGTTCAAAACCAGCCGTCCCCTACTAATCAACCTCTCTCTGCAGCAGTCAATTGATATCGACAGTTTTACATCGGTTCCGAACTGTATTTTGAAAATTATTTTCATGGCTAAGTATTCGATAGTGCCGCCTTCATCGTCGTTGAAAGAAATGTAAGGTGGTCTGAGCAGGGATCGAATCCACGTTCTCATGTACATTAACCATTGCACCACCGAAGGCTACTATCGATATTCGCTATCGCTAAATCACCTGTCGAATTTAGCGATTCGATCAACGCAATTATTTGTTGTATAGTTAATGAAACGAAACATTGACATGCAATGGACAGACCGGCATTCAAAATTGTTTTTAAGAAAAATCCGGAATTAAAGGCAGTTATAAGGGTTTTCAATAAGAGCGCTAGAAAAGTTTTTTTAAATAAAACAAAACCGGTTTTAGACACCAATGAAATTCTTTATTCCTGTGAAAGTACGTTCGATGCCATTATGTATGGAACTCGATTTCTGTTGCATGGCCTCCACGGGCACGCTGGCAGAAGTCCAGACGCTGAACCCAATTTTCGACGGTTTTCAAGCATAAATCGGCCGATACTGCTGCAATTTCACATTCGATATTCGTACGAAGTTCATCAATCGTCGCTGGATTGTTGGCATAGACCATAGACTTGACGTAGCCCCACAGGAAATAATCTAACGGCGTCAAATCGCACGACCGAGGCGGCCAATCGACTGGGCCATTTCGTGAGATAACACGTTCACCAAACTTGGTTTCCAATAAATTGATTGTGGCATTCGCTGTGTGGCTTGTGGCGCCGTCCTGTTGGAACCACATGTCCTCCGAGTCCATATTATCCAATTGGGGCCAAAAATATTCGGTTATCATTGAACGGTAGCGATTCGCATTCAAAGTAATGTGCCGGTCTTGATCATCACAGAAGAAGTACGACCCAATGACGCCGCCGGCCCATAAACCGCACCAAACCGTAATGTTTTCGGGATGCGATGATGACTCACGGATTACATGTGGATTGCTGTCTGACCAATAACGCATATTTTGCTTATTGACGAAGCCATTCAGCCAGAAATGAGCAGACCATAAATTGGACGTAGCGCTCTTAAAGTTGAGGCCACTGACTCCAAATTTCGGTAGTAAATTTTAATAATTTCGACTCGTTGTTGGCTCGTATATCTTTCCATGATGAAATGGCAAACCTTACTGAAGAGAAATGTCAAAAGAGCGGGAAAAAATATGGCGTCGTTTGCTGTCCCTATCGATTTACTTTTGTAGCGTCTCTGTTGAAACCCCCTTTAAGAACACGAGGAACATTAATTTGAGCACCCACACGCTGAAAAAACCCGGACCCTGTAACATTATGCAGGGACAATGTATATGTTTGAAACATCCATATACATACTTACGTGCAAGCAGTGTTTTCCTGAATTAAATATCTGATGCTTCTTTGTTTCTTTATTGTCCGCCAGGCTTTTGTTTGCAGTAGTTTTCAACAAACAAAGTCATATATAGGTCACCAAAACATAGAAAATAACATAGTAATCTTTGTGTCTCCAATATGTAATATTGAATACAAACCGAATGTGTTTGGACACAAGTATACTATATTTCCAATAAGCTACAAACGTGTTATATTTGCATCCAAACATCAACAAAATACAGATTTTTCAGCGTGTACATATGTATGTTCCTATGTATCCTCAGGTGGAGACGATTTTTGGACATCGTGGTCCGACCGCCAACAAGTTATTCCGTTTTTCGTTGTCCTATGTTTTTCGTTTTTCTCTGAGCTTTTTAAAAAAACATCGAGCTCAGTTTTGCCCGATATCCTTTTTTGTCTTACAGAAACTTTTATATAGTAAAAAAACGGAATTTAAATTTGTGTTTCGTATTCCTCGTTATATTGTTTTCGTATATTTTGTCATTTTGTTTGACAGAGATGTCGCTTAATCTCAATTTGAATAAACACAAAAGACAGCTGTTTAATATCGTAAGGGATAAGGTGAGTCACCCAATCGTGACAGAAAGCGTTATACGGCATTTACACCAAACAAGATTAAGAGCGACGACACACACAGCGGTTCGCCGACTCTGCACGCCGACTCGGCACATGATCCTGTGTTTTTAAATGATGCAAGCCACACACGGCGGCATTGATTTCAGTCGGCGAAAAAATCGACTCGGCACGTCGTTTACTTTAAGAAACACGCGCGGTTTTTGTGCCGAGTCGGCACTTGTTTCCATTGTTTTCTACGAGCGCTGACATACACAGCGGTGTGCTGACTCGGCGATGGCACACACGGTAGTTGTTGTCTTTGTTGTCGACTCAGCAAACGGGCAGCAGTGAAAAGTGACAATTTCACAATTGCACATCGGCAGACGCCGCATAAAACAACGTGTGTGTTATCGCCGAGTCGGCAAACCGCTGTGTGTGGCATTAGAGTGGCATTTTTTCCCTTACTTTTGAAATTCAAGGATTGCCGGGCCGCATATTATGCCACTTGATGAAAAAATTTTATGCTATAAATTTGGGGAAAATTGGACAATGTTAACACGTCGCGCCCGAAGGTCAAAGTTCAAAAATTTTGAAATTATGTTTTTCTAAGTGACAGATTGTTGCAATATACTTATTTTTCGGCAGATTTTTGCGAAACTTGGTGGGTTTGCGACACAGAAGTTACTTTGTATCTGGTAAAAATTTAGGCAACATGGGGCAACGTTAACACGTAGCGCCTTTAGGTCAAAGCTTTTTTTTTTATTTTTTTTTTTTTTTATTTTTTTTTTATTTTTACCAGATAAACAACAAGTTCATAGTTACAATTCTACGAAGTTTGTGGTAAAAATCTGGTAAAAAATGAGTATGTTGCTCGAAGCTGACTATTGGAAATACATAATTCATCAATTTTTGAACTTTGACCTTGAGGAGGTAAGTGTTAACGTCGCCCAATTTTGTCCTAATTTTTACCAGATTAAGAGGAACTTCACTGTTACATTTGTACCGAGTTTCATAAAAATCCGAATAAAAATTAGTATGTTTCTGCAAGTTGTCTATTGGAAATAGATAAATTAAAAATGTTTCAACTTTGACCTAAAGGCGCTACGTGTTAACGTTGCCCCATGTTGCCTAAATTTTTACCAGATACAAAGTAACTTCTGTGTTGCAAACCCACCAAGTTTCGCAAAAATCAGCCGAAAAATAAGTATATTGCAACAATCTGTCACTTAGAAAAACATAATTTCAAAATTTTTGAACTTTGACCTTCGGGCGCGACGTGTTAACGTTGTCCAATTTTCCCCAAATTTATAGCATAACATTTTTTCATCAAGTGGCATAATATGCGGCCCGGCACTCCTTGAGTAGAAAGAAAAAAAATTTTCATACAAAAAAATGCCACTCTAGTGTGGCATGGTAGAGTCGGCGATCCGCTGTGTGTGTCATCGCTCTAACACATTCGATCCGCTGTGTGTGTCATCGCTCTAACACATTTTCATGATTATCGACGTTTGTTTCTTATGGTGTTTGACATTTATAGCTGTAACTGCAGTTCTAAGTAACATTGTGATTATCGCTTTGTTAAAAGTTAAGTCAATCGCACTACTGAAGTCCAAAATCCAACCAGATTATTTGTAGTAGAACGTTATACGACAGATACACCGACCAAGATTAACGCATTTCGAAGGTTAACTCCGTTAATCCTCGCTAACCCAGTAGATTACTCATACAATTTTAATCTGTAAAATCTCCAGTTTAATTTGTAACCTCATTTTAAAGACAACTGTTTGACAGACTAGAGTTGGGAAAGTGTTTTGGGTGCTGTGATATTTGTTTATACCAAATCGCCCTGTTAAAGACCGATTTAACGATTGGGTTATTCCGTTTCTGAAATATTTTGGAATAAAAGTGGTGATTAGCGCTGTAGTTATTGTGTGGAAGCCGGCAATATGTCCATTCTACAAAGATTGCAACATTAGGCACGAACTAGAAAATGGTGCAGATAACTGCACAAATGAAATACAAAACACTACTGAAACAATTGAACTAATGAAACAAAAGAGCGGAACAGTGTGAACTAGTTCATCTAGTTCATCTAGAGTGAATCGTTCAATTGAACTACATAGTTCTTTCGTGAACTACACAGCTCTATGACAGACGGAAGCCGATCGAAAATTTTTCGTCGCGTCGCCGTCACCAAAAACAATTTTGAAGCACACGACGCCGCCGATATAATTGGCTGTTATTGGTTTAAAATGTGAGCCGATTTTATCGACTGTCCCGATTTGACCGACTGGACCAATTTTAAAGGTTCATTCCCAATTTGTGCAAAACTGGCAAAATCAATAGCCGCCATTTTAATTTTTTTGTTGTGCCGCCGTCTTCAATAATTTTGTTTCGGCGCGGTGTTGCCAATTTAATCTCAAATTGAGCGTTTTCTCGCTAGCCGACACGACACCGACAACTAAATCAGTGGGAGCGCAAACTCATACAATTATATGGGCATGCTTTCACACTTGCCGACACGACGGTTTTATGTCGTTGCCGGCGACGACATGTCGGCGAGAAGCAAACACTCCACTCATGTTGTCGACGACATTTTTATATTTTTATGAACAGTGTAGAGTGTTTTGTTATCGTGCAAAATTTTTTAACTAAAATTTAATAAAATTGCCAATTTGTCACATTGATTGAATTAGTTGATGATGATATTTCTTCGATCATCAAAAAACAACTGCATTTCGGTATCGTGTAGTGTCGTGTAATGTGTAAGCTCTTTGCAAAAATCGTGCCGGTGTCGGTGCCGTGCTGGTGTCGTGTCGGTGTCGTTGTCGGTTAATGTGAAAACGCGCATTGGGTGGTGTAAACGGCATAGATTGGAGAACAAGGTCATCGCTAACCTAGCCACGATAAATGCGACATTAAATGGAGTGCATCTTATGTAGTTTTCCAAAAAAATACAAACATTCCAAAAATGAAGGCCTCACGAAACTTCTTTGTTTACCACGAAGTGTGCCGATGTTGCAGGAAACTCGGCTGTGCAATTTGTTGAGTTATGAAACAATTCTCATTGACCAGCCTGAACTGTATTCCAAATATTCCATCAAAGTATGTACAATAATGGTGTCGCCTCCAAGAATAGTTCAGTTCTTTTATTCTTGGAGGCGACACTACTAAGAACATATGTAGTATGCGAATCAGGATGGATACACACTGCCTAAAAGTGATGAGATTCCGAATCTCAACAGTCATAAGGATATTTTTTTCCGGTACTTTCCAAATAGCTTCTCCAAAGAAGACTCTCGTTTATACTAGAGTTGGGTAGTTCATGAACTATCTAGTTCATTTAGGGTGAGACCTGACACTACTCTCACGAACAGAATGGATACGTTCGATACGGCGAGTATGTTTGCGATTGTTATGTCCGGGCACCTCAAATGAACGAGTTCGATAACCAGTGAACGAGTTCGATACAAGCCTAGTTTATACGTCTATCTTTCAAAAGGATTTTCCACCGTCGAATACTTTTAATACTGGCCGATGAATATTGACACATTTTCTCTCTAGCCGATGAGGGGCAACTGTTGCCTTTTCGGATGATCGATTGGAATTGAGTTTATTTTCATTTCTCTGCACTTCCCGAACTTCTTAGTCTTAACACTTTCGAATTCACACATCTTATTTGAATTTACAATGAAAGAAAAAAGTGAAATTACTTTTTTATTTAACACTTCTTTTGCAATAAATGATGTTGAACGATTCCGAACTACTCAGAAATGGACTAGAAAAATAAGTAACTGAACAAATACTATGTATACCCAAGTCAAGTGCAGATGGACAATGAATCGGTAACGACATTACTGATGTCGTAATAGAATTGGTGCAAATTCACGACGATGGCGATGTTTTGAAAAATGTATAAAGCTTAGGCTTTCGGAGAGATGGATGTATGACTGCTGGCTGGGAAATGTGTTGATGAGTCGAACACGCAGCTATCATATATACGAAGACAATTATCACATTGAACTTGAAGCTTTAGGTAACTATCGCATTCGATCACGGAAAACGGTCAAAAATAGTGCATATAAAAACTCTTGAAACTGTTGCAGATCAATATCAGTTACTTTATGTTGGTTGTTTCGAGAAGAAGTGTGGACAATTTAAAGTACCGGGCAAAAGGATTCAAAACAGATTATTACTAAAATGCATAAAAACACTTTGTGGCTGATGTTTGCAATTTTATGCATTTATTTAACATTGGTGTTGTGTGAGGAGCAGCAGGAGCGGTCTGTGGAAACTCATGGAAGTGAGCTGGAGGATATTCAGAGAGAATTGCTGCAAAGTGATGCTACGGATCTGCAAGAAGAGGGGAGAACCAGGAGAAGGCATCGTCACCATTTGTGTAAGTTTTTAAGCCAATATTGAGGGAGCGATGTTTATAATTGTGAACCAACAAAAGGATAAGAAAATTCGCCGAAAGGAGTCCTCAGACCAGTACTTGTGTAAATATCAGCTGTTCCGCGATATTTTCTGAACAAGCGGTCTGTTTTTAAGCCCAAACAGTTTGAAACCATACGAAAACGTTTACACAAATTTGCTGCAAGGAAACATAGTCGCAGCCATAGCTGATATTTCAGGATCGATTATCCAAGATATATCGGTTAGTCCGTTCGAACAACTTATTCAGCTATCCGTCCGTCATCGGATTCTAGTACACTAAAGGCTGCAGTTTCAAAATTCAATTCGAATTTCATTTCGAATTTCCCTAATTAAATTCGATTTCCCTAGTTAAATTACAAAATAGTCAAAACAGCACCTAATGGAATTCCGACGTTGAGAATAACTCATTTCTATTAAATGAATAACGAACTAACTTCCTCCAGGCTTCAATTAACATCCTTGCTGCTTCGCTTGTCCCAATGAAGTCTAGGCATGACTAAACTTGATTCAACCCAGAATAACCCAATGTAAATGCAATTTGGTATAATACCATATGTAAGGGGATGTATGGATTTTAGATCGGGTTACAACCATCAGCTGCGATGTGGAGATTTCCAAGAAATTTAGCCTTCTATGTTGCAATGGCATGGGTACCCAAGTTCACGCCTCAAAAGTCACATTGCTTAGTGAGGACAACACTTCAGAGATTTGGCCGTGAAAAGTCTACCCATAGCTCGCAATAGATATAAAACTGTTGATGATTAGGAAGTCTAAAGAAAGAGGACGCACACAGCCCAATGATTGTAATAAAGTCTTCCTAATCAATTCATAGGAAGCAACAGGAAACCGAATTGTATGCCGTGTTCATCAATCTTGAACACAAGGCAGCCACTCGAATACGACTGGAAGTGGGTTCCTCTAAGTTAAAAGATTTCGCTAGACTGACTTGATGCTTAACCGCAAATGACAACACATTTGAAATTGAGTAATTTTACGTTTTCGTTCGTCTAGAAATGACAAAATTGTTAATCCCAGATCAAATTTCTTTCCACCAGAATCAAGGAGCAGGCACTTAACTTTGATAGAAGTTGCCTAAGAAATTGTGTCAACTAATCAATTAGTCCAATGTAAACCGTCAGGGGGTGCAATGGGTAGTGTGCGCGCCTCTTGTACTTGAGATCCTTGGTTCGATCCCTGCTCTGACCACCTTAAAATTTCTTTCGACGGCGGTCACCTCGCATAGTGACGGCGACACTATCGAGTATTTAGCCATGAAAATGCTTCTCAAAAATACCGTTTGGAACCGGTGTAAAACTGTAGATCCCAATCAGTGAGTATAAAACTAGAAAGCGCACAGCTCACTGATTGTGAGAAGTTCTCCTCGATTCCTTCATGGGATGTAATGGGAAACCATTTATTTTTTAAACCGTCATGGGGAAACATTTCTAGGCATTTCTGTGGGATGACATAAATAATGGAGCGTGTGCGGTCTTCGTCTACAGTTCTATCTAACAACGAACTCCTTCCATTTCTAGATATTTCTGTGTCACTCAAGTGGAACGACATAAATATTGGCAGCATTTGCAGTCTTCGTCTACAAATGACAAAATTGTGAATGCCATAGCAAATTTCTTTCGACCGGCATCGAGGAGCAGACACTTGTAGCCTTTTTCTCGATCTTGAGCGAAAGCTTTCGTTCGTGTTCTAGTCGAATGAAACCTGATTTGCGTTCCACAATCTAGGCATTTCATGTCGAATGAAAACAGAAAACTTTTCACAACATTTTAGTACAAATGTAGGTTCCTCTATTTCGAATGTGTCGTCATTTGGGACCAAACATTACATTGGGTCAGTCGAATGAAAATTTCAACTTAGAGGAACCCAATTTTAGTTGAATGCGAGTGACTCACATTCGTTCGCGTAGCTTTTCGTTCGCGATCGGGGAGTAGACCATTAACTTTGGTTGAAGTTGCCTAAAAAATTGGGTCAGCTAATCAATGTAAGCCATCATGTGGAAACATTTGTAGGCATTTCTGTGACGCTCAAGTGGGATGACACAAATATTGGGAGCGTGTGCAGTCTTCGAATGCAGTCTTCGAGTTCTATCCCTCAATATACTCCTTTCATTTCACTTGGGAATGATCAATATCGACACAATCAAGTACAAGGCAATTAAAAAGGTTTCTTCCGTTCAGAATCTATATTAGTTGCGAGAAGCTGTACCTCGTTCCTTCATGATCCTCAATTCATTCAGCTTAATATTGAAAGAATCTTTGAAGTTTTCCTCAAGTCTTCTTGGCGCAAATTCGTGGGCAATTGTTCGCACGCATATCCTTTGTATAATTTCGCTTTTCCGCAGCTTGACAAATCTCACACATGTCTGAGAATTGTGGAGCCATCGTTGCCAGATGTTGGGTGACATTTAAGTTCGACGTAAGATCGCAACTTGAACACGAAAACGTTATATCGTATTTGGAATTCGTGAATCATTTAATGAGACTATTTGATTATTCTAGTTTATTATCCATGATATAATAATTATCACATGTTTAGTCTCAATCAATAGAATTATGACACAATATAGAAAATGTTCCATTCAAGATTTAAACCAAATATTGAATAATTAACACCCGTTTTAATACATTACGTCCCGCAGAAGCAGATGAAAACAAGATACGATAATCTCGAAATAGAGTTAAGCGTGAAAGTTAAACGAAAAGTTGGAAAGTTGCAAATGCCTAAATCACGATTTCCATTAAATTCAACGTAATAGCAATTGTTGTGGTCAGTCAATTCACACTTTTCACTTTTTAGCAAATGTTATAGACGAAGATCAAGATTTGAAGTCATCGCAATGAAATGGCGACAATGTGACTTTAATTGTGGTAGATCACGAACAGTGGAAATTGAAATAAAAGAGCAATTATGCAATTTATGATCAAATTGATTGGTAGGCTCGCAAAGGCAAAAGAAAGTGGGGGTATTTTGGTTGCTATTGGTGGAAAGGGGACTTTTGCGGATTTATAGTAGTTGCACAGAAAATCACACCGGTTTAACATGACCAAAATATGTATTCCCTTCCCATTTCAGATCAGATGTGGGGTTGGCACGCTTTGGCTATTGCCTATTTGGTCAAGATCAAGCTAGTTGTTGTGGCCTTCTTTGTCGGCAGCGCCATCTATTTCGGACTCCGTTACATATGGCCCAATAAATGCAACACTGAAATAATTTTAGATCATCCACCTCCGTAAGTTTCAGCTTCAAGATGTGTTTTATATTCAATTCAATTGAATTTTAATTGTCTTCCCTAGAAATTTTAGTCATCATGATCACATTCCCTATTCCCTGAGCCATTCCGAACACTATGCTGACCATCCACCCTACGATTCCTTTCCAAGTTCCTTTAGTGGCAGCTCAGGTCATGGTGTTTCATTTGATCCCTACTCTGCCTATTCGGGACCGCATGACGGGGCTGACATAGTATCGGATACAACTTCAACGGAAGCCCAAACATTCCGTAAAAAACGTGAAGTAAAACAAGAACAAAAACAAAAAGAAGACGATGAACCTGAAAGTGTGGAGGAAATCGAAGTGGAACATGACGAGGAAAAAGAGGAGGGTAGGCAAACGGCCATGGCGACAGAAGAACAGTAAGTTATACATCTAGAGTTTTATAGAACTCTGTATTTTATATTCATCCACTGTCCACAGAATAGGCAATTTTATGTTTATGTTCTTGGGTTTGGACTCCAAGTCCTGCCGACGTCGTTTCATTTGCGAAATGGAATTCCGTTCCAAACAAAATCCATTGACTGCCATGGCATTCCGTGTCATCGGTGGCAGTTTCTTTGGCCAATACACAAATGATCGTAATGAAATGGGTAAGGCCCACTCTTTTGAAGAATGTGCTGGGGTAAATTCCGAATGTGTATTCATTGAAACTGAAAATAACGAAGGGGAGGCCAATGATGAAGAAGCGCTCGAAGAGCATGAAACCGAAACGGATACAGTTAACGATGACTTAAAAGTTGAATTACCTGCAGATAAGGAGAACGTGGTGGAAAGCAACAATTTGGAAGAGAGAACAAACTATCATAATATTCTGGCCGAAAAAAGGAATGCCTATCTTAGACGTGTACGAGGTGAACGCCATTTACAACAATGAGTAAATAATAGATAAGAAAGATATTGGTGATGAGAAATAGTGAACTGGTTTCACGTTAAATAAATAACTTAGTGCAATTTATATACAACTATTATACCATATTTTATTATATTTTCTATTAGACTTAAGTATAAATAAAGCTTGCCTTTTTACAAATACAACTCTGCTGTGAGCATTACTTAAAAATGGCGACAAGTCGGCAGCAAGAAATAAGTACTCTTTTCAAACATATGATAACTTTTTTCTGCGCAGTTGGCAACTCTATGCATTTTTAGTCTGCTACTAAAGTATTTAACACACTTTAGCATCCATACAAATAGATTGCGGCCGAAGCTCGACCCCAACCAAAACATCTGGCTGAACTTTTATCTTGTCGAACATATTCGACATCGACATCAAACCAAGTGTCACAACATCTCACAAGAACTCGTTATGTTGTCACCCCACTCTTTTAGCACTCTAACGGAATTTGAAGAGCTGCATTAGTTGCGTGCAACCAACAAGTTGCAAACGAAACCAGAACAGGAATTGTGTTTGACATAAACAATGATTCGTAGCAATTTTTTATATCGTCACAACACCACAAACACGTCGTTGCGGTGTTTGTCTCTGTCATTGTCTGGATAAAAATAACCTCGATACGAACAGTCGTAATAACGCCACAACAACAACAACAAAAAACACTGAGCGACATGAACAGCCGAAAGGAAAACTGGTTAACACAGAATCGGTGGTCGTGGCTGGGCGAGAACACTATTAACCATTGAAGTATGTATGTATATGTATGTATGTACCTATGAAACAGGAGAATGCGGCAACGTTAACTCCTTGTCTCCGTCAGCGAGCTACCATAACGATAATTTAAAGCGTATCAGCGTGCTCCTTAACTTCAATTCGAAACAGTTTTTTGCCTAAGCCGTAGAGGTCGGGTGTAAACCTTTCGGAATCATTTTACAGATTGGTCATTTGCAATGTTTGTATTTGAGGTGAGAGGATAAACAGGGTGTCCCAATCAAGTTTGGGTTACATAGAAGCGGGAGTCATTGTTGATACACTTTGATATATGCCAAGTTAATGTAAGGCCAAGCCCGGTTAAGGGGCGTTTCAGACCGCCGCCCCCCATTCTGGTGTTCCCGGATGTGTGTAAACAAAGCGACGCTGATTACTCTTAACCAAATTGTATTGTATTCCAATGATCATTAAATGTCCTTTAGATTCAAGAAGTACAATCTTAACCAGACAAAGTGCCATCCGGGCTGTTAAAGAGGTCCGACGCTCTTGTTATTCTCTACCCACACCGCTTCCGAAGTTATGAACTGAATATCCTAATCAAGGCAAGTGTCTATCTGCCAATATGGCCAGTGGTCACAGAAAGGGGCATAGAAATATCCTCTTCAGGATGAACTTGTTACAGAATATGACGTATTTAGAACAAACTGGCGTCCTTAGAGATTCCCGTTTTCCATTGTATTCCATGGAGGGAGAACGGTATTTTGAGAAGCTTTTTCATGGCTAAGGATTCGATAGTAGCCGTCGGTGGTGCAATGGGTAGTGTGCGCGCCTCTTGTACATGAGATCCTAGGTTCGATCCCTGCTCGACCACCTTAAAAATTTCTTTCGGCTTCTCAAAATACCGTTCGGAATCGGTGTAAAAACTGTATGTCCCAATCAGTGAGTGAAAAATTAGAAAGCGCACAGCTCACTGGTTGTGAGAAGCTCTCCCCAAACCCTTCATGGGATGTAATCGGAATTAGTGTCGCCATCACTAAGCGAGGTGGCCGTCGTCGAAGAAAATGTAAGGTGGTCAAGAGCAGCACACTAGCCATTGCACCACTGGCGGCTGATCGATAATAGCACCAAAATGTCACCAAATCAATGGAGTGAATTTAACATGGAATTCTTTTCCTTTTGGTCGACGGACATTCCTTCGTGAATCATTTCCAAATAAATAAATTTTTGTTTCATGATTCCATAGGATAATTCGACACTTTTTTTTATCCTTCTGGTCCGCACCAGATTTTATGAGCCAAACCAAAATTTTTCCTCTTCCGTACATTTGCTGGTAAAGGGACTCTCCTACCTATTCTTCCTAGTAGTTTCGCATCTACTAATCTTCGTCGAACTGTTCGGGATGATGTGACATTTCCAAATCTGCTGCAATTGCTCTGGAAATGAAAATCACACACCTATTAATATTATTTATGTTCCCTATATTCTACTGCACTAACTAACTTAAGGAAACAAATTTATATAACGTTTTAATGCTAATGCGATGAGTTTATTGAAAATATAAACAGAAGTCATTTTTATTAGTACAAAAAGTAAGAAACAAAAAAAAGTAAAGTAATTCATAGTAATAATGGGACACGAATTAAAAAATAAGTAAATAAGGTATCATATTCAAAACTTCAATATTTTGTTGGGAGGCCCTTTTGTTGTATTACCGCTTTCAAACGTTGCGGCATCGATTCAACCAGCTTTCTGCAATAGTTAGGTGATAGTTTTTCCCATTCTTCCTTAAGAGCAAGTGTAAGTGTTGTTTTTGTTGTTAATGTGGTGATTTTTTAATTTTTGTTCCAAATAACTCCACACGTGCTCAATCGGGTTTAAATCCGGCGATTGTGGTGGTGTTTCGAGTACATGTGGGCAATTATAGAGCAACCACTTCCGAACATAATAAGCCTTATGCTTTGGATCATTGTCCTGGTAGAAATAGTACTCGTTGTAAAGGCCTAATTTTTCGGATGTTTCTGAAAGGTTACATCGCAAAATGTTTAGGTAGTACTTGTGGTCCATAATTCCTTCAATATTATGAAGATTCCCCGGACCAGCTGCCGAAATTGCACCCCATACCATTACAGACCCTGACCCGTGCTTCACCATCAGTCGTAAATTTCTTTCGCGCAGCTCTTCGTTCGGCTTTCTCCATACGTATGACTGCCCATCTGACCGACTAATATTAAATTTACTTTCATCAGTAAAAATCAATTTGCTCCATAACGAAAAATCTTTTCCTCTGTGCTCTTTTGCAAATGATAGTCGTTTCAGCTTGTTGACTTAACTGATATGAAGCTTCTTCCTAGCAACTCGACCGTTGTATTGATGCTTTCGTAAAATATTTCTTATGGTTTCTGGATTAGCATTTTTCCCCAAAAATATTTCTGCTTCAGCCGCCAGTTTAGGTGCGCTAAGATGTGGGCGTTTCTTTATTTGCTGTAAGAGCCAACGCTCGTCTGAATCCGAAAATATTTTTCGCCTGCTCGGTTTCCCAATGTTTTCAAAATTTTCTGAGTTTTTATATCTTTTAATTATATTAAACACTGTAGATTTTGGTCGGTTTACTATTTCCGCGATATCTCGCACAGATTTTCCAGACTTTGAGTGAGTAATTATTAATCTCCTCAGCTCTGGCGATGTTTGGAAACGACGTGGCGCCATGATGGATATTTATAACACCACTGACTGAAATATTCTATATAGAGTTCTCTTAAAAGTGCCAGTCAAAAAAAAATACATTTGGTACCGTTATCTAAAGCTAAACTGAAAATGGTTGCCATCTGTCCCATTATTACTTTGAGGGTCGTGATCTGTATTATTGTGAATGAATGCTTATAAATTTATTTCAATTGAATATAAGGCACCAATTATTTCCTTAAATAATAAACACTAAATAACAAAAATAAAGTCAAAATTCCGTTACCATATTTTAAAAATAATATACATATGTATATTTTATTATGTGCGTTAGTGTCCCATTATAATGTTGAGTCACAAACCGATGGTCTGAGTGGATATTTTGATTTAATTCGTTACAAAGTATTGTGACCGTCCAAGTGCGATTGCAATAAATTTGTAAGTTTTTCCTTGAATTCGAAGCTGATAAACATTCAGTCTTTCCCCAACACTGCAATGATGGTCACGACCCATCTAACATAATAGTTAATGTAACTTTTATTTAGTTTTATGATTCTATAAGTTAATTTTAACAAATTTTAATTGTAATTTGAAATACATACTTACATATATGTACATAAGTAATTTGTAAAATAAATACAACAAAAACTTATTACTTTCACCAATTTACATAAAATGCACCTATGTATTTCACTGTCCACGGAATATACTAGGACTTGAATAAAAAATTCCACGTGTTTTTGTTATCACAGACATCCACATTAACGGTATTTCCCAATTTAGATTTGCAAAAGAGTTGCCAGACCTTACGTTTGGTTTCGTTCTTTTCTGGAATCCATTTGCAGTTTTTTTCTTAAACTGAAGGAAGAGCCACAGTCGCACCTATTTTTCAGTCCATATATGTATGTATTTATGGTTGTAAGTAAAAAGTCCACATCCTTTTTCCTGAAAAGAAGCTCCTTCCGAATCCTTCCAAACAACCGGGATGTGTACAAACAAATGTGTTATAACAACTACAGGGCATTTCATATTCCCAAGAGCTTAAACAAAATATTGCGATTTACTGGAATTCGATGATTTGAGAGTGATCAGTAAGTAGCCTACAATCTAATGCTCGCCCGAATCAGATCACACAGCCGACCAAACTTCTTATTTAACAAATATCATACAATCTACGTCACCCTGTAATCATTTGCCATCTACATAGCTCATTAAGTATGGAATAACAAGCGTAGTATAAATAACATAACTAGATAAAGAAAATCCCAATGAAAACAAAGTGTAATTCTACACACCAGAAATTAAACTAGTTCGAATCAACGAACGAACGAATGAGCAGCCACCCGAACAAGCGAAAGCAATAAAAACAAACAAACACGTTTTACACCACAACAACAGCGAAAACAGCGACCTTCTCTTTTTATATTTTTCATTGAAAAGCATACACCGAAAAAAAAACAACGAATAATAACGAGATACGAAGGCAGCCAAAAGAAATCATCTAAAAGCATGTCTCTGAGCGCCGTATACAAAAAAGAATGAGAAGTCACATTTTGTGTGTTGCTGCGATTCGAACATGAAAAACAAACAAAATAAAGTTAAGCGAATGCAACCAACCGCTGGGATT